>CM053789.1:48655282-49855282 GCA_028749045.1 Cupressus sempervirens | reverse complement strand
TCAGCTTCCATCACACCCACCATCACTATCAATCCATTTGTCACTAGCCAAAGTACCTCAGCTTCATTCCCTTTAGGACCTTGGAGTTTTGGTATAGCACAAGGGTCTACCACTAGCCTCCCCTTTAGTGTTGCATCCATGTCCATACCTTAGTCACTTTCATCCCTCACTCCTCAAGTCTATTCATTACCACACATTACCAACTATTTTTCTATGCCACCCTTAGGCAATAGCTAAATCAACCCTCCATCACAATACCCAGTTGTGAAAAATCTTCCTCACATCAATTATCTAGCACCTATTAATACTTTATTTCTCTCTCAAGTAGGAGCACAACCTACTTATATTAGGAAAAGTATAGATTCCCAAAGGATGGCCTAAGTATTTCCAACACTACCATCTTTTCATCCACAATCATCACACCAACAGTATGCCTAGGCATCCCTGTAGAATTATCTAGTAGGGAAACAACCTCATACTTGCACTCCCCATCAAAAATCCACCTAGCAGATGTAGTAGTATGCACAAACTACATTACAATACCCCATAACATCCATCCCAACAATAGTCAACCTAGTTTTCAGCCACCACTATATAGCAATCAAGGTTTTCCATACCAACCTTATGCATCCACTACATATCTAACATCGAGGCACCCATTACCCCACCTATAAACTCTAAATGGGAAGAGATGAAGAATTCTCTCAAAGCCCTCAAAGATGGGACATACTCCAAAACTTTCAAATTCAAAAATGATTGTCCATATCTGTTTGATAAAACCATCATGATGGCACCCTTTCCTAAACACTTTAAGATCCCCCAGTTTGATAAATTAAGGGGTAAAGTGATCCAATCACACATGTCAATAAATTCTATATGCATTGTCAAGAAGTGGTCCATAATGATGTATTCCTCATGCAACTTTGTCCAAAAATCTTAGGGACCCTGTCCTTGAATGGTTCTATCGTATACCCCAAGGTATCATTAAGACCTTCGCTAATCTTTCTGAAGCCTTTGTGGCTCAATACACTTACCTAGTTGAGATTGAGTTATTTGTAGTAGACCTAGTTCATACCAAGAAAAAGGGAGGAGAAATCCTTGTAGAATAATTACAATGTTGACAAACCCTCACAACTAGAATCTCATGTACCATCCTAGAATGTCACCTTGTCAAAATGTTCATAATCAATGCACATCATACATGGTTATGAATTGTTTAAAAACATACAAATACATTAAGGAAAAATGGATGGGACTCAAGCAGGGGCTCATCAATGATGGTTTCATCAAAACTTAAGGAAAACACCCAAGACTGAGGCCCAAGAATTGACAAACCATAGTATTGGAATAAGAATAAGCACATAGTTATGGATAGCATCAGTGACACCTGACATGTTCATATCATTGGGGAAGCAGCCAACATACCTACCAAATTTTTTCAACAACAACCACCAATCTATCAGTATCCCAAAGTGAAAAATAACCCGCAAACTATTCAAATACCCAGCCATCAAAATCAAACTAATTCTATCACACCTTCAGCTAGACCTAAACCACGCGTTCAGAGACAACCCCATGTATACATCTCATTGGGGGATCCTCTAGATGCAATCTTTGAGAAACTAGCCAAGGATAATCTTATTAGACATCCACAAACGCAACCCTTGGAACCCAATTAGTCTAGGGCATCCTGGTATAAAGATAAGGAGTTTTACAAATTCCATCGTGTCAAAGCACATACCACTCTCAAATGCATGCAACTCAAGGACTATGTGCAAGACCTTATCAATTAGAAATGCATCACATTGGAGGCATAAGCCTCACACAATGTAGGAGTACTAATATACCAAAATGCTTTCCCTCCCTATACCAGAAACACAGAAAAAGAACCTACAAACGCTCCTACCAGCAAACCCAACAATGCTCAAAACAAACATAGTCTCAAAACCATACCTTGGCATACTTAAACTATGGAAACCTTATCAGATATATATCACAAGTTGAGTCATCTATCAATGTTATAAACATCAAAGGCCCAAATGCCCAATGTGTGGTTACTACTTGACAGGCTCAACAATAGATTGGGCCATCTATATCTACACCATCAAGGCGACCTCTATCAAGAGCACCTTCATCAAGATCACCCCCATTAGGACCAAAATATGATATCTTGGAACACCTTGGAAACACGCCAACTCAAATTTCCATTCTAGATCTCTTACGAACAAGCCTAATTTATCAAGAGATCCTCAATAATACCCTCCATGAGTAACATGTCCCCACTAACATAAATGCCAATAAGTTTCACAACTTGGTTGGCCACCTTTTTGCCTCATGTGCTTTTTCCTTCAAGGTCTCCAACACCTTAGTAGTTGAACATGATCATATACTTTCACTTCACATAGTCGTCATGGTCTTTGACTTTGTAGTCAAACGGGTCATGATAGATAATGGATCATCTTTAAATCTATGTACTTTAAAATCCATCAAACAAGAGAGATACACTATGGTAGATATCCTTAATGAGGTAATTACCATCAAAGCATATGACAACTTGGAGCACACTACTAAACAAACCATCTTGCTACCCCTCTGAGTTGTCCCAGCCACTCAAGAAATAGTTTGCCACATAGTTGATCTTAACCTTCCATATAACATCCTCTTTCATCGATCATGGATTCATGCCATGAAGGCCATTTCATCCATGTACCATTAGTGCATCAATTTTTTTCATAATGGCAATGAGGTAACCATCCACGCAGATCCTAAACCCTTTTCTTATTGCAATGCGATCAAAGTTTCATACACCAACCATTGTCCTTGAATCAAAATTGGCCACACCATGGCTAGTTCCTCTAGCACTTGTCATGACCCAAATACCATTTTAGCCTCCACACTTTGCACAATTAAGATCAACTACCAAGGTTGTGGTGAATATAGTATCACAAATGCATTTTTTGTTGGCACTCTAGGTGCCCAACACATCAAGGACCAAGACCAGATACTACCTCTCAACTTAGACAGCTAGGCCCTACCACATTTATTACCAAGGGTATCCTTAATGGAGAGGAAACTCCTCAAGACATTAGCACATGGGTATACAAAGAGCCACCTCCAAAAAGTGAAGAACTTTTTGATCACTTTAAATAAAAATATCCATGGTCATATCACCTTGCCACTGAGAAATGCGATTAGCAAGGAGGTGGTCTGGGTCATCCAGAATCAAGCATTAGGCATCTTATAGAAGCATACCAGGAAAAGAAAAATAAAGGCTTAGGCTATGGACTCCCCATAACTAGGGGCACTACAAAGGAAGGTCCTGCCTTCACAAACATCCCAAACAATCTCGTTGAGTTGAAAGAAGGATGTAGAAAAGAAATCCTACAATGATATCTTCCTTGAAAAAATTATCCTGGAAGCCTCTGTACTCTGCCAATTATCTCTAAATCTCATAGACCTACAGCTCACTCACCTCGAACTCATTAATTGGGACCAACCAAGCGTTGTCTATGTTGATGAATTCTCTATAGAGCATGCGCTCCTAAGATTCATGGGGGCAGAAACACTACATAAACGACTGCCACCACAATCAGCATATGTCCACAAACTAGATCCAACAAGTTACTTTAGGGAGAAGGAAATCTCTAGTCGCAAAGTTGAACTAAAAAATGACAAAAAAGAAAAAAAAACCATCCTTTGGAGCACTATTGAATGATTCAAAAAAAGGACATATCCAATGATGAAAACCTCTCAGAGGCACCCAAAGATGGATATTTCATCCTTCCCCCATAGGATCACAGACCTGCCATATCATCAATCTTGACAAAGGAAACTAGACCAGCCAATATCAGTCTGACTGAGGTAACATAGATCACATATATCACAGCATCCCTACCACTTGAGCAGGTAAAAATTCTCATTGAAGTCCTTCATGAAAATTTTGGTCACTTTGCATGGTCTTATCAAGACATGTCAGGGTTCGATCCCAAGTTAATAGTACACCATTTAGCCATGGATCCAAAGGTCAAACCTATCAAGAAAAAGCTCCGTAAGATGCGCCCCAAAGTTACTTTACTAGTTAAAGTGGAGTTAAAAAAATTGCTAGAGGCAAAGATCATTAGGCTGATTGACTATTCAGAATGGATCTCCAACATGGTACTTGTCACAAAGCCTTCTGGCAATATTACAATTTACATAGACTTTAGAGATCTCAACAAGGCTTGCTCAAAAGATGATTTCTTGTTACCACACATAGACATGATTGTTGATCTCACCATAGGCCATGAGCTCTTATCACTCATGGATGGTTTCTCCAAATAGAATCAGATCCAAATAGTTGAGGCAAACCAGCATAAAGCATCATTTACCACCCCTTGGGGGATATTTTGTCATAACATGATGTCATTTGGGTTAAAGAACACCGAGGAAAAATATCAGCACACCATTATAGTCATCTTCCATGACCTCATCCAAAAAACTCTTGAGGATTACATAGATGATATTTTTTAGTCAAATCCCTTAATGCCCTTGATCACTTATCTCATCTTGAGGAAGTGTTTGATCGACTAGCTAAAAATATTCTCATGCTCAACCCTAAGAAGTGTCTCTTCAACATTACCTCAGGAAAGCTCCTAGGATTCATTGTATTATGGTGTTGTATTAAGATTGATCCTAAGACAATCAATGCCATCATAGATTTGGCTCCTCCTAAGACACTTAGACAGCTTTGCTCTCTTCAAGGAAAACTATAATTGGTCAAATGATTCATCTCCTAGCTTGTTAAAAGTGCCAACCATTTGCTCAAAAAGGATCGTCCCATTTGCTAACACAACTTTGAACTAATCAAGTAATATTTGGCTAATCCACCTATATTAGTTCCTCTGATTGTAGGGTGCCTACTCATATTATAAATTATAGCTACCCCAATAGCACTAGGTGCTCTTCTACACAACTTGATAATGTAGGCAAGGAAAGAGTTATTTACTACATCAATCATACTCTAGTGGGATATGAGCTCAATTATACACCAATAGAAAAGGCTTGATTAGTTGTGGTCTTTACCACTCAAAAATTGTGTCATTACATGCTAAACCACACTATGCAACTCATATCCAAAATTGATACTTTAAAGTATATGTTGTCACGCATAGTGCTCATGGACCATCTTGCTAAATAGGTTATGCTTCTCAATGAATTCAACATCCAATATGCTGAGTAAAAGGCTATTAAGGGCCAAGCTATAGTAGATCACTTGGCCAATGCACCTTTGGTTGCAGATCACCCCCTCATTATGGAATTTCTAGACGAGCACCTCTGCTCTATAGATGAAAAGCCCTCCTAAAAATTACACTTTGATGGATCTTACACATCCCATGGCTCCGATGTCAGCATACTCTTGGTCACACCTCAGGGAGATTACATTCCTAAATTCTTTAAATTATAGTTCCAGCGTACCAACAACATCTCATAGTATGAGGCTCTTATTGTAGGGCTCAAATTAGTAGTTGAATGGAATATCACAGAGCTATAGGTCTACGAAGATTCACAAATTATTATCAAGCAAGGTCTGGATGAATATCAGAGCAAGGATGACAAGTTTCTACCTTACAAGGAGTTGGTCGACTAGTTGAAGGAACATTTTACTCAAATTTAGTTCATTCAAATACCTAGATTGCAAAACAAGGCAGTTGATGCCATGGCCACTATTGGTTCACTTTTGGAAATACCATGAGAGGCTACACAGTATGAATTCTTAGTCAAGTAGCTACACAAGCCTGCATACAAGAATGATGAGTCAATATGGGTATGCATCTTGGTTGGTCCCCAATCCACATGGTACCACTAAATGCATGCTTACCTACAAAATGATATTATATCTCCCCATCTTACACGAACCCAATGCCAAAACCTTATTTGTAGAGCCTCATGTCATACTATCATTGATCAAACCTTATATCATTGTGGTTCTCATGATACTCGCTCTCGATCTTTAGACCAAAATGAGGATGCGATGGCTCTCAAGGAGGTACACGCTAAACTTTTTAGTACTCACATGAGCAAAATAGTTTGAGCTAAGAAAATCCTCTAGGCTAGGTATTATTGGCCTACTCTAGAGCATGATGCATGCGAGTTAGTGAAATGGTGTCTACCTTGTTAACAACATGCTAATCTAATATAAGCCCTAGCTCAGAATCTGCAACCTATTACACTGCCATGGTTGTTTGCATGTTGGGTGTTTGACCTTGTTGGTGTTATTGCACCTCTCTCTTTAGAAGAAGACAAGTAGATAATCACTGCCACTGACTATTTCACTAAGCAAGTAGAAGCAGTCCCCCTTGTTACTACCACAAGATTTCAAGTGTCCAAATTTATCTTATATCATATCATACGTCACTTTGGCATCCTAGCTACCATTTTTATTGACCATGGAGGTAATTTTGAAAATTTCAATATGGAGGAATTGTGCACTTCCCTTCATATCCATCACCATTTTTCTAACCCATGCTTCCCACAAGGTAATGATCAAGTGGAGGAAACTAATAAAATCCTACTCAAATTTGTAAAGAAATTTGTCAATGATTCCAACTATGATTGGCATTTGTAGATCAATCGCATCCTATGGGCCTACCGCAACTCATTTTGTACATCCACAGGCACAACCCCATACTCCCTGGTTTATGGCACTAAAGTAGTATTTCCCATTGAAGTTGAACTCTCATCCCTGCACATTTCTTTGTGGGGCCAGATATTTGATGAGGATTACAGAGTGGCTAGACTTGCCCGGCTCTATTTACTTGATGAAAAAAGGCAACAGGCCTATGAACACCTCATGGTCTACTAGAATCACCTCAAGTGCAACTACAATAGGAAGGTTCATATGTACCACTTTCAAGAAGGAGACATGGTCCTCAAAGAAAACATGAAAGTCCAAGATGATTGAGAAAAGAAAGGCAAGTTCAAGCCCACATGGTTTGGTCCTTATGTGGTCACAACATCTTTAGGCTTAGGGGCCTCTTAGCTATCCACACTTGAAGGTGAATTATATGCCTAAAAATCCTCAACTCAAGAAATTATATGCCTAAAAATCCTCATGTGTATCATGCCCCCTTTCAGGGTGAAAAATAAGAAAAGAAGGAAAGAAAAAGTTCAAGTAAAGAAAAATAAGCATCCACTGGTTGGATAGGTTCCCTGGTGAAAACCTAGAAATTAGGCATCACGTGTACTTAGCCAATGACATATGTCTCCCCCATCACCCCTTCACACTTTGTTGCTCATCTTCCCATTTTTCAAGGAGTTCCCCATGGTTTCACCTTCCACACTCCTAAAGGACTCACAACATCTCCTTTCAGCATCCATCAGTATGAACACCCTACCTAGATCTTGTATTATATTTTTAGTTCATATATCTATCCTATCCTTGTACTCTACCATATGTATCATATCAGGCATATCATATCCTTTTACTCTACCACATGTATCATATCTAGTGTATTTTATCCTTGTACCCTACCACATGTATCATATCTAGTGTATCCTATCCTTGTACTCTACCACATGTATCATATCTAGTGTATTTTATCCTTGTACCCTACCACATGTATCATATCCAGTGTATCCTATCCTTGTACTCTACCATATGTATCACATCCAATGTATTTTATCCTTGTACCCTACCACATGTATCATATCTAATGTATTTTATCCTTGTATCCTACTACATGTATCACTTCTAGTGTATTTTATCCTTATACCCTACCAAATGTATCATATCAGGTGTATCTTGTCTTTTGTACCATTTCTATGTATCATATCCTTATAACAATAGTGGTGCTTATATCCATGTAATAATACTTGTATTATACGAATTTTATCTCCCCATCTTGAGCTTCTCCCCATCATACACACACCCACTACTGTATTTTATCATACATGCTTGAGTCCGCCACCCATTGTATTGTCATGCTTGTACATTTTTGAGTCTTATAGTGAAACTTCGCATAACTATCCAGTCGTATGTGGGAAAGTATCCTTGCCAATTTTGTTACCGTCCTAAGCATCCTATCACTAGGTCCTCGCAGGTTGCTTCCTTCCTCGTACCTAACATTAGCTTGTCAGTACCTAGTTATCTTGATGTCTTTGGCAAAAGGTTACTTTATCATGGATTTGTTCTTTCTTCTAATTTTGGTTTTTTCTTGTATATTTTATTTGAATGGGTCATTTCCATGAGATTTAGTTGTTCCCTCACCACAGTCACCATGGTCTTCTATATCATGGTGTGTTGTGACCGGGACAACTTGAAAGCATGGTTTTGGACCAAAGTTTTTTTTGCTTGTGAGTCAGTTGGATATCACCCTTGCATATTCCAAATATGTTTTCATTTGTGATCACAAGATGCAATTGGGCAATATCATTTGCTTGTGGATCACCCAGCATTGTTTCTATGTTGATTTCTCTGGGACTCATGTTTGATGCTAGGGCAATCCTTGTATGCTTTTTTGAGTTAGTCCTATGTAATATTGGGAAAAAGGACTTGATGTTCCTAGTAGCCTTGGTATATCCCTAATATTCCTATATAAAATAAAGTTTTCACACTACATGGTGGTCCCTCTCTCAAGCCTCTAGTGTATCCCCTCACTCTCACCATTTTTTCTCATACAAAACTAATTACTTATTCATATCACCCTCTCACACCTCTGTGCTTACCCCTTCCTACACATTCTCTTCCTACATCACACCTATCCTCTCTACCCCCATTCCCTCACAACTATTACCCCCCATGTTCTAACCTTTCCCCATCATCTTGATCTCCTACTCAATCGCATCCCCTAAGTCTTCTACACATGTTTTATTTAAAGCTATACATATTGTTCCTCCCTCCAAACCAAGGTCATGACTGATTAGTGATATGTTGCACCAGTCTCCTACGCCCCACATATGTTTCCCTATTACTCTACTTATCTTTCATATCATAATTTCTCATCATCCCTATGCCCCCTTACATCTCTTCTATTTTTTTTCTTTATCACTTGCCTCGACTACATTCTTTCTTTGCATCACCTACCTTTCTCACCTTTCATATCCTTCCATCATCAGAATCTTTCGATTCAATTTCCTTTACCTCGAATGTTGATTTTTCTTCATTATCATACTCTTACAGTTTCTAACTCCTTAGGCTAAGGCTTTACCATCATCAACTACATTTTTTATCATAGCTCACTATCCCAGCTCTGAGTTCCTCTATCCTATTTTCTCTCATCCTAACTAAGAGTTCATTGGTGAATCATTTTTCCAACCTCATATTCTTAAAAGTCAGTATCTCATACTTTTCAAAATTCATCCTTTATCATAGATCATTATCCTAGATTAAGTTTTGTTAATCATATCCCACCATCACAATTTTTCCTGCATCATCATAGATTATGTTTATTTGTTATCTCTAGGCACCCTAGTGTTCAATTTATTTACCATATGGTATCATCATAGATTGTGTTCATTTACTCTTATCATAGTTTGGATTCATCTTATCACATTTTCCTATCTTAGATTTGATTCTTTCATCACATATTAGGTGCATTAATCATATTTTATCCTCTCAATAATTTTGTTCATTTCTTGTCATCATGAGCGTTGAGTTCATTTACCACATTTTTAGTGCTCATTTTTAAATTTCCTTTGTGCTTTTAACCATAAAATTATTATCAAAGTTTAAAGTTTCATTTTAGCATAATCACCATCCTAAGTTTGAATTTATATTTTTCCCATTTTTTATCATACATTCACATTTTACTTCTTTGGTCATGTTTTATTATTATTATGCACATTCATTTCCATTTATCTTTTCCAAAAAGTCCACACACATTACATACCTCAATTTCTCTTTTAAGTTTGTTCTAAATCATTTTTTTGTTATCATAAATGTCATTATGCACACAATTTTTCAAAAACTCATTATAGAACACATCATATCATAAATCACATAACCTACATCACAAACATATAAGCTCTATCCAAACATCATATCATCAATCGTATATCCTACATCACAAACATATCAGCTCTATCCAAACATCATATCATAAATCACCTATCCTGCCTCACAAACATATCAGCTCTATCCAAACATCATATCATCAATCGCCTATCCTGAATCACAAACATATCAGCTCCATCCAAACATCATATCATATATAGCATCTCCTATATCAAAAACTATCAGTAACATTATGTCTCTCATAAACATCACATCCTACATACAATCATGTCAGTCCCTCATCTACATCTAATCAAATATAAACATCCACATCGTAAACAAAATCAAAACATCATAAGTCCATACATCCATATCCCACCCCAAAGAAAGATCCTATCTATATATATCTCTTAGCTACAAAGAATAAAAGAATAAATCACCCCCCTTGCAAAAATAACAATGTCCATCATAGTCTAGATATCTAGTATCCATATCATACAAAAATTGCAACCAATAAATCTAGGTCTATGCCTGCAAAAATACATCCCACGGTAGATCCTCTAATGATATATCAAAAAACTTGTGTATCACTAATCTCCCTCTACCGTCTCCTGATCATGGGACTCATAAGTGTCCCTCTCTGCCCCTAGAACTACTAGTGGTGGAGCTAGTGGCCTCATTTTCATCCTCCCATACCCGAGCTGTAGTGCCTACCCCTAGTGTACATTTTTTTAGTTACATTATTATTGTCACGGTCGAACTATTTAGGCCATTATCATGTTTGATGTTTAATAGTATTGTTGTGAGACTATCAGATGATGTGTTTTAGATTCAGTTGCTATATGATGGGATTACTTGGATTCTACGTTTCATGTATGCATAATGATCATTACTTTATTCTCATTTATTGATGTTGTTTAGCTAGATGGATTATTATCATACGTGTTTTCTTATGGATACTAACCCTATACTTGCATGTGTATTGTGTGTGTGTTTTCTTTTGTATGACATTTCTAATATGGTTAGGAAGGGAGTCATAGTCACCTGCTAGTTAGGATCTACACGATACACCACTTCTTGCCATTGCCTATTTATCTTAGCATATATTGTGTATGTACAGGCATGGATTTTATGCAGGTTGTAGGTACCAAGTGTCGACTTCCCTAAATTGCCAGGATGAGTGTACCCTATCGCACCATCTCAATGGTAAGAGAAGGGAGATATGTTCTCAAGTCCAAATCCTAGGTCCTTAAACCATTTGTCCTAGGAAAATAGGGAAAGTATCTAAGTTGTTTTACCCTTAGAATGTGTCAGATGACATAATTCATTATTTTAACCCCTTAGACTGATTTTGTATGAATTATTCTATGATGAGTTTTCATATTTTTACCTTGGAGGTCTATGGTGTATTTTATATTAGTTAAGTCTAGATGAAAGAGTTAATTGATGATTTAATTAATTAGAAAATTAATATGAGATTTTAGTATTCTATTTTACCTAGTTAATTGGGAAATTAATTAAATAGAAGGAATTAAATAAAAGAAAATAATTTAGATAAAAATAATAATAGATAAATAAAAGTCATAAGCCCACCTAGGAGTATGCATAACTCTATTATGCATGAGTTATCTACAACACGAAGTTAGCACACAAATTAAGCACATGGTGTCTACAACCTTATCACTCCCGTCACTTATCTAGAAGGTTGGATAAGTCTTGTGCTTAGTTGTCAACGCTTATCTTATCTCTTGGTTGTTGTAGAGGCATTCTAGATGCTTCCAGAGAGGTCCTTATCTATAGGCACTCCTAGTGGTTAGAGTTTGGTCTTGGGGAGAAGCCACAAATGTTGGAGGAGGAAGGGATGCTATTCTAAAGTTTTCTGAGAATAAGTGATTTAGCATCAGTGTCCAGGTAGACACTTGTGATTTTTGCATATACTATTTCGCTACATTTGCTTCATGTCTTCTTCCTATCCTCTAAAAGCCTTCTGAAGATTTCATGTGGGGAATGTTTCAATTATATGAATTCAAGTTGTGGACATTTAATTGAGAAATTTTGTTAGAGACAAGTTATAGATAAATTCTTTTAGAAAGAATAGATAAATAAAATTTAAGGGGGAGGATACGTTGTGTCCATATACATATATTAGAGTTGATATATATAATCGATTTGCAATTTTATTTGAATCTAACAATATAGAATTATTATTTTTTTAAAAAGCATTCTGAGTGACAAGTAGGAAAGCCCGTACCTGATGCCCCTACGAGCTAGTAGAGTACTTGCTATCACAGGTATTGTGATGACAGAGGGTAATCTGTACCTACTATCGTCATGGTACTCTGTGACAATAGAGTACAAGGTACTCACTTTGCTGTGGGCAAGTGGGGAGTAACTACTTTCATTTTAAAACATAGTGCCCAAGTGTTATTAGTAATGTATTTATATATGTGAAATGAGACCCTGACGTCGCCATGTGCAGTGTGTAGACCTACAACTGCAGGTACTATGGCACGGATGCCGCAGGTGCTACATCTGTAGGTACTGTGGTACGCGATGCCGCAAGCCCTACATTCGGAGGTGTTGTGGCATGCGGGTTGGGTGTACATTTGTTATAATTTTAATTTTAAATGTTTAAATGTTATGTGTATTATGTGTGCATGGGTTAGGTATGTGATTTAATTTTTATTTGATTAAAAGTTATAAAATTATATAAGTATAATTTGTACAATTTTATTATGAGACTATATTAATATAGTATCATTTTCTATTAATATTATGTTTCATCAAGACACATATTTTATTATTTAATAAGATTTTCAACAATAGATTTCTTAACTATTGATCATTGGTTTTATTGTAGTGAATTAAATGGTTAAGTATTCTAATTAATTAAATTTAATCAAATTTAATTTAAAAGAAGGATAGGTGATAGAAGGGTGGGGGAAAGGTTCTTGACCCATTAAATGAATACTTGAAGTGAAACTAAGACTCCACACTTATCTCAACTATATGAATTTGAAAACCAGAACATGTGCTTGCATTGTATGCTCTCCATGCTATCTGTTTTGGGTTTGGGGTTGACTAAATTGTTGACTAGTTTAGGACATCTACCAAAGGCTTGAGGGTTATGATATGTGATGTCATGTGGATGTTATTTGATCTTTGATCTTTTAAACCCAACCATGGTAATGCAATGGCATGCTCTATGTTGTGTGTGGTTTACTGATTATTACTATTTTCCAATTTCCTTGAGAGGAGCTAAGATATATGTGTGTGAAACACTTGACACATGACTTAACCATTTTTGAGTCATTGATCAGTTATACCTATATTATTTTCCAGTCTCCATGATGGGATTGAAGTGTTTTGGTCATTGATGATGTCTTGTGTGACATGTCAACTTGACCATTTTGAGGGTCTTTGTTCTGTATTATTTGGATACTTTCTAGTTGCTTGTTAAGAACCAAAGTATATTGTGATTTATTTTGAGATGCATTTTGGTTTCTCATTGAGAACCAATGCATGTTGTGGTTTATTTTGAGATGTTCCTGGATTGCTCATTGAGAACTGATGGATATTGTAATTTATCAATGATGTCTTCAGTTGCTGATATAGAACTATTCTGAACATCATTTGATGCTTTTTACTTGCTCATGGAGATTTGATGTTCTTATTGTGGCTTATCTTTTGGTATTTTCTTTCCAATCACTTGTATAGAAACAAGGTGATTTTGTGATTTATGATTCCATGAGCTTAGGGTAGGTTATCGAAGTGTAGTGTCAGGAAGTAGCTTGTAATGGGGGTCAAGGCCCTAAGAGGTCACTGGGGTAACTCATTGTAAGTTGTTTAACAAGTGACAACATCTCACCTAATTACTAACTCAATGAACTTAAAAAGATAATTATATGTTCTTACCCATGCCTCAAGTGCTACTACAGACTAGGGTGGGACGAACGCTTAATCCACAAGGATCAGTAGGGACCCTGGAGTCCTAGCTAACTATCAGGGTAACTTCTACATGACTTTTTGATGACTCTTCCCACTTGCATAGTAGGTTTCCTACATGTGTTATGGTGCCTCTAGGTCTAGATGTCGATTTATGTGTTGGAACCCTTTGAGTTAGTATACTTTGAGGATTCCTGGACATTAGAGAGTACTTTTGATTATGTGATTTTGTTATCCTTCTTGGGACTTGAAACTATCTCCTTAGCACGGTAGGAGTGGGCCATTTAGGTACCATGTGGTCAAGTGGTAGTGTTTTTTCACTCTTACCATTTGAGATCCATCTGACGACACCGTGGCTATAACTTTCCTTGTTAACACTTATCTTCTTTATATTCATGGATTATTCTGACAGATGACTACTTTTGTGATGAATGTTATATCTTTTATGATGGTGGTTATATCTTCTATGATGGATGTCATTTCTTTTACGATGTTGGATGTACCATGTATTATGGATGGATTTATTTACCTTATTACATTTGTATCATGGATTAGAGGAGGATGGTGTATGTCACTTTCATATATGTATTATTCTTTTAAGCCTTTCATACCCTATGACATTTACAGTGGATGATTGAGCATTCCAAATTAATTTTCCAAGAGGCAATCAAAATTGATGTATATTATTGTTTTAGAACATTGGATTTTTCCATTATTCTTTCATGTGGATGTGGATTGGTATGGATTTAGTATTAGTTAGATAAATGTGATTCAACATCATGGGATCCTTAAGGAATGTAACCTATCATGCATGCTTATGTGTGTTTTAGTTGAATGGTGGTTATTGCTTCTGCTATTATGTATTTGATATGTCTTGTTTATCTTTCATTTTTTTTTAAAAAAATGTTTCCAAACTTAGTGAAACTTTAGGTTAATTCTTTTGGATCCCTTTGGTAGGGTGTTACATCTAGTATCCAAACCCGAGTTTCAACATTGGGAGCTCTGGGTATTTGGAATGCTACTAGTGTTAGCTAGTTGAATAAAATGATGAACTTGAAATAATTTAAACTTGAACTATCATGTTCATTTCTTTCAAAAAGAAAATTGAAACTTGAGACTCAGTGAATGGAAACATAACTTAAACTATTAATTGCATATATTTCATGTTTCAACACTTAGATTTCAAAACTGAAAATTAAACTTAAACCTAAACCTAGGCAAACTGAAATTGAAATTTTTCTATTTGCAAACCATGTGTCTTTTATATGTATATGCTTACACTAACATGCATTGTGGATTTAATCGTACTATGTGTCTTGGATATTGTTGTAGGATGGTATTTGGGACAAGGTCTTCTGTTAGGGGCCATGGTAGAGGTCGTAGGCATTGATGTGGCAGAGCTATCAGTGTCCATGAGTCTATCCATGGTGGGCCTATACAGGAACAAAGTAGGGAGGAGCATGTTAGTGAGAAACAGGAAGGGAATCTTAGAGAGGGCCATGCTGAGTTAGAAGAGGTTGATTTGAGATAGATGATGTGTACCATTCTCGATCGCCTACCTCCTATTCTTGATCAGGATAAAGCACATCAAGGGGAACATGAGCATAGATCTAGATCCAGGTCTAGGAGCCATCGAAAGGATCAACGTAGATCCATTATTTTTGCTTAGATGAAGGATATTTTGAAGTCCAAGATTAAGCCCTTTAACGGGCAAGGTTCAGGATATGTGGCTGAATAGTGCCTTATTGCCCTTGATAGGACCTTTTCCATATAGGCCTTTGATAGTAATGTTAAGGCAAGATTTTCTATTACTCATCTAGAGAAATTTGGGGCTTCTTGGTGGATAATTGAGGAGAAGAAGCTGGGTATAGATATGAACACTATCACTTGGGAGCTTTTCTTAGAGAGCTTCTACGACTGATTCCTACCAAAGGAATGGAAACAGCAAAGAACAGATGAATTCTATAACCTCAGATAGTACACTATGAGTGTGGTTGAATACGAGCGTAAATTCTATGAGCTCATGCCTTTTTCAGGATTCAATGACAACCCAACTCATTTGACACACCACTTTATTAGAGGGTTGAACAACCATTTTGTTGGGGGTGCTAAGGTTTTTGAGCCTAAGACTCTTAAAGATGTAATTCATCGATCCATTCTTGTGGAACAAAGTGTCAACCTTGGACAAGAAGGTTTTGTGGGGCCGCCTTCATCATCAGGACAAAAGGGAAACCACAACTCAGGTGGAAATAGGAAGCTTCCTTTTCCTAAGGGGAACCAGCCTCAGCAGTAGTCTCAGTAGACACAACAACAGAAGGGATCACAACCTCAAGCACAGAGTGAGGGTGGTGGTTCTAAACCCAAGAACAACCACAATGCTCAGTGCAATAAATGACATCAGCACACCTAGCCAGCATAGAGTAGCTAGTCTTTTGCTAGTAGAGATAGCCACCAGCAATGAAATGCACCACCTATAGGGAGAGGATCTGGCAGGGGTTTAGGATATCTTAGATGTGGGAAAATTGGACATTTAGCAGCTCATTGTCCATAGTGGGCATCTCAGTTTACAGATCCTAGGCCAGCAGCATCTGAGCCCACAATCGGTGATGCAGGTAGAGATCATAGAGTTTTTGTAGTAGTGGATCACTGTCAAGCAGATCATCAGGGTACAATGGTTGAGACTACAAGAGCCATCAAAGGTACACCTCTTTCTATTTTGTTTGATTCAGGAGCTGCAAATTCATTTATTTCACCTTCACTAGTTACTAAGTGTAAGCTGGAAGCGGTTAAGAAAGATCATGGTTGGCAAGTAAAGCTAGCCTTAGGATCTAAGGTCTCCATGGATTCTGTAGTTCATAAGTGTCGGCTTAGCATAGGAGGATTTGATACTTCAGTTGACCTTCGAGTTATACCCCTCAGCTCCTATGATGTGGTCTTAGGTATGGATTGGCTTGGTTCTCATAGAGCTAGTATAGACTACAGGAAGAAGACTATTATGTGTCAAGATGACAAGGGGAAAGATGTGAAGATTGTTGGGATACCGAGGCCTATATCTCTACAGATGATTTCTGCTATGCAATTGAAGCGAAGATTTCATAAGGGATGTCAAATTTTTGTTGTTATGGTAAATGAGCTAGAGGAGGAAGAACCTGTGAGGAAGACTTTAGATGACCCTATTTTATAGGAGTATGCAGATGTTTTTCCAAGTGAGATTCTAGGCATGCCACTGAAGAGAGATATTGATTTTAGCATTGACCTCACTGCAAGAGTAGAACCTATCTCTAGAGCACCTTACCATATGACCACTTAGGAATTGAGTGAGTTGCATCTTCAGTTGGAGGAACTTTTGGCTAAGGGTAGTATCTGACCTAGTGTATCGCCATGGGGAGCTCCAATTCTCTTTGTGAAGAAGAAGGATGGTTCTCTGTGCTTTTGTATTGATTACAAGTAACTAAACAAGTTGACTATCAAGAACAAGTATCCACTACCAAGGCTCAATGATTTATTTGATCAAATCAAGGGAGCTATAGTATTCTCCAAGATAGAACTTAAGTCAAGATACCACTAGCTTCACATTAAGGAGGTAGACATCCATAAGATCACCTTTTGAATTCACTATGGGCATTATGAGTTCACAGTGGTACCTTTTGGGTTAACAAATACTCCATTAGTTTTCATGTGCTTGATGAATGGGGTGTTCTGTTCTTATCTTGACAGATTTGTACTTGTGTTCCTTGATGATATCTTGATTTATTCTAAGTCCTAGAAGGAGCATGAGGAACATCTTTGGTTGGTTTTGCAGTGCCTGAGAGATAATTAGCTTTATGCCAATGCGGCAAAGTGTGAATTCTTCCAGTCAAAGATACAATATTTAGGGCATGTCATATCAGGTGAGGGTATCTTTTTAGACCCCGTGAAGATCCAGGCAATAGTAGATTGGCCTACACCCACTATTGTGTCAGAGATTCATAGCTTCATGGGTCTAGCTGGTTACTATCGAAGGTTCATCCAAAACTTCTCCAGAATAGCACATCCTATCACTTCCCTTCAGAGAAAAGGCAAGAAGTTTATATGGACACAGAAATGTGAGGAAGCATTTCGCAAGCTCAAGGAGCTATTGACCAGTGCACCGATTTTAGCAGTACCTGATCCAATAGGAGATTTCATGGTGTGTACAGATGCTTCTCTTGATGGGATTAGAGTGGTTTTGATGCAGAATGGACGGGTGATTGTGTATGAGTCATGCAAGCTCAAGGATCATAAGCTGAATTATCCTACAAATGATCTTGAGTTAGCAGTGGTAGTTCATGCTTTGACGAGGTGGAGACATTTCTTGTTGGGGCACAGATTTGAGCTACATAGTGATCATCACAGCCTTCAGTAAATTTTCACCCAACCTAGTTTGAATGCGCGTCAGAGGCGATGGATGGAATTTCTATGTGAGTATGATTTTGAGGAGAAGTACATCCAAGGGAAGGAGAACGTGGTGGTAGATGCTTTGAGTCACAGAAGACACATGGTATCATCTATGGTTCTTAGTGTCAATTTGAGGAGTTAGATTCTTCAAGCACTTCCTACTGATTCTTGGCATTAGGAGGTGAGCAGAGAGATAGATTCATGGAGACCCTTGGAGGGTAAGTTTTCAGGCTATGTCCTTGAGTCAGATGGTCTTTTGAGGTTTTTAGGAAGGATTTATGTGTTGCTGCTAGATGAGCTTGGTACCTTGATCCTAGCAAAGGCCCATCATGCACCTTGGGAAGATGCATGCTAATCTATGATGACTATTTTATTGGTCCGAGATGAAGCGTGACATTGCTGACTATGTGGCTAGGTGCCTCGAGTGTCAAAGAGTTAAGGTAGAACACCAACATCCAGCAAGACTCTTGCAACCAAATCTCATTCTTTCTTGGAAGTGGGACATCATTTCTATGGACTTGATAGTAGGATTACCTATGACTGCCTATCATCATGATGCTATTATGGTCACCATTGATCGGTTGACTAAGGTGGCACATTTTACACTGATAAGGTCTTCCTATAGTGCAACTTCTGTGGCTAATGTCTTCATGTGTGACATTGTGAGATTACATGTTATTCCCTGAAAGGTCATTTCAGATAGGGATTCTGTGTTCACTTCCACATTTTGGACATTGCTATAGCATGGTCTTGGAGCACAATTGAATTTCAATTCAGCATAGCATCTAGAGACAGATGGTCAGACAAAAAGAGTGAATCGAGTTCTAGAAGATATGTTAAGGATGTATGTGATGGATAGGCAGATACATTGGGAGGATTATCTTTACTTGGTAGATTTTTCTTACAACAATGGATATCACAGTTCTATTGGCATGGCACCATTTTAGGCCTTACATGGATGTCCTTGGCATACACCTTTGAGTTGGGATAGTCTTGAGGACCGCATCTTGTTGGGTCCTGAGATGCTTCATGATATGGAGCAACAGGTAATGCGTATCCGAGAGCATTTGGTTGTGGCTTTGGATAGGCAGAAGAAGTATGTTGATGCACATAGGATAGATAAGTAGTTTGTTGTGGGAGATAAGGTCTTCTTGAGGGTGCGATCGTGGAAGAGTCTAATCCGATATGGAAAGGGTTCGAAGGTAGCACCTCACTTTGTGGGACCATTCAAGATTCTCGAGAGGATTGGCCCAGTTTCCTATTGCCTTGCTTTACCGCCTAGCCTAGCTCGCATTCATGATGTTTTCCATGTTTCAATACTTCGATAGTATATTCCTGATGTGGTGCATGCTATTGATTGGAATGCAATGCAGGTAGAGGATGGGCAATTGGCTTTGGAGCCAGTTTCTATTCTGGAGCAGTGGGAGTTGACCCTCAGGGGTTGAACCATAGAGTAGGTAAGGGTCCAATGAGACCCTACTGATGATTCTTTAGCTACTTGGGAGGATACATCTAGACTACGGGGTTTATATCCCTACTTGTTTGTAGGCTTGCAAGAGTAAGCCTATTTTAGAGGGGTGGATGAAGTGCCTGCCCCTACTGTACATTTTCTTAGTTACATTGTTGTTGTCATTGTCAAACTCTTTAGGCTATTTTCATGTTTGATGTTTAATAGTATTGTTGTGAGACTATCAAATGATGTGTTTCAGATTCAATTGTTAAATGATGGGATTACTTGGATTCTACGTTTCATGTATGCATAATGATCATTACTTTATTCTCAGTTATTGATGTTGTTTAGCTAGATGGATTATTATCATATGTGTTTTCTTATGGATACTTACCCCATACTTGTATGTGTACGGTGTGCATGTTTGCTTTTGTATGGCATTTCTAATATGGTTAAGGAAGGGAGTCATAGTCACCTACTAGTCAAAATCTACACGATGCACCACTTCCTGCCATTGCATGTTTAGCTTAGCATATATTGTGTATGTACATGCATGGATTTTATGCAAGTTGTAGGTACCAGGTATCAACTTCCCTAAATTTCCAGGATGAGCGTACCCTATCACACCATCTTAATGGTAAGAGAAGGGAGATATGTTCTCAAGTCAAAATCTTAGACCCTTAAACCATTTGTCCTAGGAAAATAGGGCAAGTATCTAAGTTGTTTTACCCTTCGAATGCGTCGGATGATGTAATTCATGATTTTAACCACTTAGACTAATTTTGTATAAATTATTCTATGATGGGTTTTCATATTTTTACCTTGGAGGTCTATGGTGTATTTTCTATTAGTTAAGTCTAGATGAAAGAGTTAATTAATTAGAAAATTAATATTAGATTTTGGTATTTTATTTTATCTAGTTCATTGGAAAATTAATTAAATAGAAGGAATTAAATAAAAGAAAAGAATTTAGATAATAATAATAATAATAATTTAAAATAATAATAGATAAATAAAAGTCATAAACCCACCTAGGAGTATGCATACCTCTGTCTACAACACAGGAGTTAGCACACAAATTAAGCACATGGTGTCTACAACCTTATTGCTCCCATCACTTATCTAGAAGGTTCGATAAGTCTTGTGCTTAGTTGTCAACACTTATCTTATCTCCAGGTTGTTCTAGAGGCATTCTAGATGCTTCCCGAGAGGTCCTTATCTACAGGCACTCCTAGTGGTTAGGGTTTGGTCTTGGGGAGAAGCCACGAACGTTGGAGGAGGAAGGGACACTATTCTACAATTTTCTAAGAACAAGCAATTTAGCATCAGTGTCTAGGTAGACACTTGTGATTTTTGCATAAACTATTTCGCTATCTTTGCTTCTTGTCTTCTTCGTGTCTTCTAAAAGCCTTCTGAAGATTTCATGTAGGGAATGTTTCAATTATATGCATTCAAGTTTTGGACATTTAATTGAGAAATTTCATTAGAGACAGGTTATAGATAAATCCTTTTAGAAAGAATAGATAAATAAAATTCAAGGGGGAGGATATGCTATGTCCATATACTTATATCAGAGTTTATATATATATATATATATATATATATATATATATATATAATTGATTTGCAATTTTATTTGACTCTAACAGTACAAAATTATTATTAGAAAAAAAAAGCATTCTGAGTGACAAGTAGGAAAGCCTATACCCACTGTCCCTGCGAGCTGGCAGAGTACCTGTCATCGCAGGTACTGCGACGATAGAGGGTACTTTGTACCTGATATCACCATGGTACTTTGCAACAGCAGCGTACAAGGTACCCACGTTCATGTGGGCAAGTGGGGAGTAACTGCTTTTGTTTTAAAACATAGTGTCGAGTGCTATTAGTAATGTATTTATATATGTGAAACAAGACCCCAATGTCACCCTGCACAATGTGCAGACCTACGACCGCAGGTACTACAGCATGGATGTTGTAGGCCCTGTGTCTGTAGGTACTGCAGTATGCAGTGCCGTAGGCCTTTCATTCGCAGGTACTGTGGCATGTGAGTTGAGTGTACATTTGTTATAATTTAAATTTTAAATGTTTAAAAGTTATGTGTATTATGTGTGCATGGGTTAGGTATGCGATTTAATTTTTATTTGTTTAAAAGTTATAAAATTATATAAGTATAATTTGTGGAGTTTTATTATGAGACTATATTAATATAGTATTATTTGCTATTAATATTATGTTTCATCAAGACACATATGTTATTATTTAATAAGATTTTCAACAATAGATTTCTTAACTATTAATCATTGGGTTTATTGTAGTGAATTGAATGGTTAAGTATTCTACTTAATTAAATTTAATCAAATTTAATTTAAAAGAAGGATAGGTGATAGAAGGGTGGGGGAAAGGTTCTTGACCCATTAAATGAATACATGAGACAAATACTTGAAATGAAACTGACACTCCACACCTATCTCAACTACATGAATTCAAAGACCAAAACATGTGCTTGCATTGTATGCTCTCCATGCTATATGTTTTGGGTTTGGGGTTGATTAGATTATTGACCAGTTTAGGACGTCTACTAGAGGCTCACGGGTTATGATATGTGATGTCATGTGGATATTATTTGATCTTGATCTTTTAAACCCGACCATGGTAATGCAATGGCATGCTCTATGTTGTGTGTGGTTTACTAATTATTACTAGTTTCCAATTTCCTTGAGAGGAGCTGAGATATATGTGTGTGAAACACTTGACACCTGACTTAACCATTTTTGAGTCATCGATCAGTTATAGCTATATTATTTTCCAGTCGCCATGATGGGACTGAAGTGTTTTGAACATTGATGATGTCATTTGTGACATGTCAACTTGACCATTTTGAGGGTCTTTGTTCTGTATGATTTGGATTCTTTCTAGTTGCTTGTTGAGAACCAAAGTATATTGTGATTTATTTTGAGATGCATTTTGGTTGCTCATTGAGAACTAATGCATGTTGTGGTTTATTTTAAAATGTTCCTCATTTTCTCATTGAGAACCGATGGATATTGTGATTTATCAATGATGTCTTCAGTTGCTGATATAGAACTATTCTGAACATCATTTGATGCTTTTTACTTGCTCATGGAGATTTGATGTTCTTATTTTGGCTTATCTTTTGGTATTTTCTTTCCAGTCACTTGTATAGGACTAAGGTGATTTTGTGATTTATGATTTCATAAGCTTAGGGTAGGTTATCTATGTATAGTGTCAAGAAGTGGCTTGCAATGGGGGTCGGGGCCCTAAGAGGTCACCAAGGTAACTCATTGTAAGTTGGTTAACAAGTGACAACATCTCACTTAATTACTGACTCAATGAACCTAAAAAGATAATTATATGTTCTTACCCATGCCTCAAGTGCTAGTACAGACTAGGGTGGGAAGAAAGCTTAATCCACAAGGATTAGTAGGGACCCTGGAGTCCTAGCTAACTGTCAGGATAACTTCTACATGACTTTGTGATGTCACTTTCTCGCTTGCATAGTAGGTTTCCTACATGTGTTGTGATGCCTCTGTGTCTAGATGTCAATTTATGTGCTGGAACCCTTTGAGTTAGTATACTTTTAGGATTCTTGGACATTAGACAATACTTGTGATTATGTGATTTTGGTATCCTGCTTGGGACTTGTGACTATCTCCTTAACACGGTGGGAGTGGGCCATTTAGGTCCCACGCAATTGGGTGGTAGTGCTTTTTCACTCTTACCATTTAAGATCCATCCGAGGACACCATGACTAGAACTTTCCTTGTTAACACTTATCTTCATTATATTCATGGATTATTCTAACAGATGACTACTTTTGTGATGAATGTTATATCTTTTATAATGGTGGTTATATCTTCTATGATGGATGTCATTTCTTTTACGATGTTGGATGTACCATGTATTCTAGATGGATTTATTTACCTTATTACATTTGTATCATAGATTAGAGGAGGATGGTGTATGTCACTTTCATATATGTATTATTCTTTTAAGCCTTTCATACCATGTGACATGTACAGTGGATGATTGAGCATTCCGAATTAATTTTCCAAGAGGCATTCAGAATTGGTGTATATTATTGTTTGAGGACATTGGACTTTTTCCATTATTCTTTCATGTGGATGTGGATTGGTATGGATTTAGTATTAGTTAATTA
Organism: Cupressus sempervirens; assembly: GCA_028749045.1. NCBI lineage: Eukaryota > Viridiplantae > Streptophyta > Pinopsida > Cupressales > Cupressaceae > Cupressus > Cupressus sempervirens. Next base: position 49,831,324 of record CM053789.1, on the reverse strand, counting down.
AATGTGATTCAATGTCATAGGATCCTTAAGGAATGTAACCTATCATGCATGCTTATGTGTGTTTCAGTTGAATGGCGATTATTGCTTCCGCTATTATGTGTTTGATATGTGTGGTTTATCTTTCATTTTTAAAAAAAAATGTTTCCAAACTTAGTGAAACTTTAGGTTAATTCTTTTGGATCCTTCTGGCAGGGCGTTACACGAGCTCTTGGTCTTGTCCCTCCTCGCACTCATCCCCCTGTCATGCCTCTGGCTCTTCCCTGTCCTATGGATTTTCGCTATGCGCTAAGACCCACCTATCCTCTGAAAACCCCTTGTACTCCATCTACTCTCTCCCCCTCCTCCCTGCATGCCTATATGGGTTCCCGTTGTCCCTGACCATGTCAGTCATCTATAATGCTCAGTCTGATCCTCTGGGACCACTACATGATACATCCTCTGGTAGAATATTGCCCTCTCCCTCAAATCCTCCATCTCTCCCTGCAACCTCCTCAACTCATCCATCCCTCCTCATACTGCCATCTATATCCTCAAGGTTGCCACCTTCACCACCAACCTATCACTCTCCTCTTAGATAATGTCCATCTGTGCCTATAATGCCTATCTCTCCAAAGTCACCACCTCTAGCCTCCCCTCCAACCACTCGCCCTCCACCCGCAGTGTCCCCACCTCTATCCTTGCTCTATCTGCCTGTCCCTGAGCCACATCGTTCTCATGATGTAGCTGATCGCACTCTATCCTGAGCTGATCTCTTTCTTATTGGGTGTCTCATAGCAATTTGTAGGGACGTATATTAGCCTGCCAATCCATCATCTCTTCACCACCACTCCCATCTCCTGCACCTATTAGCCCCTATGACCTCTTCTCCTCCTCTGCCTACAATCTCCTCTCCACTACTGGCCTCTCCTCTCCTCTCTATGGTTGTGCCTCTCTCTCCTCTTGCCTCCTCTCTCCCCTCTGCCTCTACCTCATTGGCCCCTCCTCCTGTACCCCAACCTCTACCCGTTGTCGTAGTTCTCTAGCTACATACCTGTCATGTCTGGTTGCTCAAGCTATCTCTCCTGCCACCACTACAGCCTTCGTCACCTACACTTAGCCTACTAGCCTCGGCCACTGAAACCAGTCACGATACTCCTATGTGGAGCCTACATTTTCTGCTCTACCAAACCAATCCCACTACTATGGCGCTAACTCTTGCCAAGCTTGAAGTAAAGCCTCTCTCTATAGTACTAACCCATACATCGACACGGGCTCAAATGTAACATGTTGATACTAGTTCAGCTCACTTGGAGCCACCTGCTCCTATCCAAATTGTCACGAGGCCTTATCTGGCCAGTATTGCTCAGCTATGTACTTCCACCACCCAAAAATGAAACATGGTGATATGGTGTATGGAAGATGTTGTCCCTCCTCCACCCATATACGGTCTCTATACCATCGCCTTGATCTCATCTATCTGGACTTGCCAGTAGTCCACACCCTCTATATGATGTTATGTCAAAGGCTCTCCCTAGCTGTAATCTATTGGCTTCTCTACCTACCTAACCCTTCGTCGAATTGGCCTGAATGGCACAATTTGCTCCCACACCCAAACCTATAATAGTGTTGGGAACCCTATGCTCCTCCCCTACTGTCCAGCTCCCTGATAGACTATCTGATGCAAATCCCAGTAAAACTCTACCAGAATCAAAGACCCCCAAGCCGTCAGGACTCCTGCATCCACTATGTGCATGATAGTTGGTATCAATGCCAAGGTAAGTCATGTCCTGCCTGTATTTGGGGAAATGTACCCTGATACTAATCTGCATACATAAAAATATATCCGCCTCTCTATGGCTACCCAATCCAAGTGCTCATCCAATGGGAACTATCTCCTCTGTATCTTGTATGCTACTGTTGGCCCCACCAGCCCCTGCAATGTTGCCTCTCTAGTCATCTCTCTCATCACCATCACTAGTGTCCCTTGCATTGGCAATCTGAATATCCTATACACATCCTCTAGTGTCACAATCATCTCTTTTGTCAGCAGGTGGAATGTGCCTACCTCACTATGCCACCACTTGCACAAGGTAGTCAACATCGCCATATATGTATGAGTATAAGGTAATCTCATCAAGTACCCCAAGTCAATGGCATCAACCCTTGCCCAGTCTGCCCACATAAGCTTCTCTCCATTGTGTAGTATGGTCACCCACTGCTCACATGATACCAACGCATCTAGAGACCACTGCACGCAAACTAGTCACATGTCAGTTTTCCTTTTCATATTTACATTATCTAAACATCTAATCACCCCCCCCCCCAATCTCTCTACCCAATCCCTCCTTTGCCTCCACACCTTTCCCTTTTTCCCCCATTCTCACCTGTGTGTTCCAACAAACCCTCTAAAGTTGTGATCCTGCTGACATCAGTTCTCGCAAGATTGTTGTTTGACCCTTTGACCCCCACGAACCCTAACCACATTCCTGCAAGCGCATTCCCACGCAACTTAACCCTAGCAATCCCGTCGATATTGCTTACAGTGGGATCGCGTTTGGCCTTCTCCTACCAGTCAACCCTTAACCTGTTCACGCATTGACCCATCCCCTACAGCAAAATTGCATCCCCGTGACATGAAATGCATTTTTTATAATGGGATCGCTTTCCTGCTACCATATCCTTATTCCCGCAGAAAATTCTGCCCAAATTCACGATCTTGCAAAAAGTGTTTTCTAAGCCTATTTTTCCCTTCCCCTAGCCATTTTTCACGGGATTGTGATCCCATCGATTCTGCTAGTGATCCCGTTAGACCCGTGTCTAGGGGATAGATTTTCCTACGTTGTGGGAACACTAAAAATGCAATAAAATAAAAAGTTAAAATTTGGTTTTTCGACCCTACTGATCAATTTGGTGTTCGTCGCACCTGTACTTTTCGTACCACATCCCCCCAATACTCTGGTCATCCAAGTGCAACCATCATATCGTCCAACTCAGATCTCCCAACAGCTATATCGCCTTGTCCGTATGAAAGCAAATAGCCCTTCCTATCCCCCCTCAAGCCCCTTATAGACCCCATGGGGTGCCCTATCTTTCTATCTGACTCCTCTAGCATCCTCCTTTTCCCTCGATCTTATTTCTCTTTTACTTTTATTCCCCTTTCTACCCCCTTTTTAATTCTTCTATGTCCTCCTGCTCACCCTAACTAACTACGACTTTTCAAGAAGTCATCGAGTCTCGTATTCTTTCCCTGCCACCTTCTTGAGGGGCACCATATAGTCCATTCTTTCCTCTTCTATTCAAAACTGGGACAACCATGTTGTTTCAAAAAGTCTTCTTCACATTATTTATATTTGAACTTCTTTGAAATAGTGGTGTTTCAACACTACATCAAAGAGGGGCAAAATATAGACACCTACAACTGATTACACGAATAGATAATCGTATTTAGCCATCTCCTAAGACATTATTGATTAAATATTTATTATTTATTTAATTAATTGTCATCCCCTAGTTAATTAATTAATTTAATTAACTATAGTCCAATTGATCAAATCAAATGATAATGCAAAATCAATTTATCAATTAAATCCCTATTCCTCTATTAAATTAAATAAATCCTCAAAATCTATTTAAAGTAATCTTACATCCCTTATTTATTAAATAAATTATTTAATAAATAATCCTAACCCTTAAAACATCCCTAAAACCCTACCTTTACCCCTAATTTAACACATTCACCCATACTAACCTCACTTAGCCTCCTAACTAACTCATCCCAACAAAGCTAAGCCACTTGCCCCCTAACCCTGTTTCTAAACTAAGTTCAATCCCCCTCCTAAACATGTGCACAACTTTAAGCAAGGGTTAAGACTTGCTAAACCAAGCCAAAGTCAACAAGTCTCCCTTATCCTCTTCCATCCCTATCCAAGAGCATTAATGGCTCTTACATGCCATTAATGCCTCTTACATCCCTCTTTGTGTCTCCTACATCCCTCTTACACACTCATCCTCCCTCATTACTCCCTTTGACCAACCATTATCTCATCCCCTCACACTTATCCTCCTTGTGACAAGTGTCACTCCCCTATTGGCTCTAAACAAGCATCACCAATTTGAGTTTTCTTTGGAAATCCACGTTCAATTTGATTAATATTCATGGCGCCACATGAAGTAACTTCTCGCTTTTAGAAATCCAAGTTCAAGGTTCAAGAAAAAGTACCATCATCATTTATACAAGTTCAAGAGCAATTGCCATGAGAAGGCATCCAAAAGATAGAGAAATTTTTTTAAGATAAAGTAAGTTGAGAATATGAGTGATTACAACGTTGCGAGAAGCAATCAAGAGCTGTGATGCCTTCTCACTTCTTTTCTGCCAAGTATGGACCTTTTTCCAGCACTATCTAACAATCTCTCCCAAAACATGATCAACCTATTCTAATTCCATTTGTAGAATTAAAAGGGGAAGTATAACAAAAAAGACAAGATTTATTTTGATGAAAACAAGGATTACAATCCATCATCCCTGAGCTTCAACTTATTCCAGACAAACACAATAGACTGTAACATCTAACAAAATCATATTCCATATAATATCACACCTTACGGAGAGACTTCTTAATCAAATACATATTCAACGATATAGAGAGAGATGTGCATCTAAAGAGGAGGAGAAATACATAAGTTAATATTTTCTGAACTGCCTACCATACATATGAGGTGCTCATTTGACAATGGACAAGTTGGAGGAGTATAATGAAATTCCATTCAAATTCACGGAAGATCAGCCTTCAATATCTGTCATGAATATGTTGATACAGAGGTGATTAGAACAGCTCAGAATTTTAAGTGAGTAGCAGGGGTTACAATCTCCAACAGCCAATACTCTGTTTCCTTGCTGAAGCCCAGGTCTGTGACTGTCCTGGAACCATCTAAGACAAACTGGTTGTTAACAACTAAGAAAGTTGATTGAATTGTGTTATTTAATAATGATTTCTTTAAGAACATTGAGCCCTCATTGAGAGGTAGAGATCCAGTTTACCATTTTGCAGCTAATTGTGAAGGCAATTTTGAAAAATAATGCATCTTGGACCTTTCCCAGCAAAACAACAATGTTGGCTGGCATAGAATCATCCCATAGTGGAGGCAAGAGCCAATCACTCAAACAATTACCAGAGCCACTATCATTCAAAGAAAATAAGTCTACGAGAACCATAACAATTTTGAAGTGGCATAAACCACAAATTAAGCGAATATTAAAAGCATAACCATGAAAATTTAATTTGCTAGCCTGCTGCTGTACCTATGAAAGCACCGCAACTAGAGTCTTATCATACAAAGCTGCAGCTTTGTCTGACCAAGAAGACTACGGTCATAGTTCATATTATTCACTGCAAATTTCATGGCTGTTTTAGCCACTCTTCCAAATGTTGAATCAAATGTAAAAAGAGCCCCAACAAGTATGACCAAAGGCCTTGAATTTTCAAATAGGCTTGCAATTTTATGAGCAATTGACCCATTACATGGCATTAACATAGAGAGTACTAATAGGTGAAAAACTGGATAAAACTGGTAGTACTGTAAGCTCCACATGTTGGATCGCTCAGATTAGTACACCATCTTGCACAGGAGCTCTTGCGCAACTATTTAAGAAAACTTTACAACAAAAAGCTTAAAAATGAAAGGGAAGTTGTGGACAGAAAATCAATCATGGACCGAAAACTGTTGCTTGGAAACTGGTTTTGTACCCTAGGAATTTAATCAAGTCAACATTTACTCCAATATAATTGCATCACAGACCAGTGGAGAACATGTAGAGCATTAAAAGACAACCTCACTGCAATCTTGATGGTTAGAATGGAATCTGAATCTAACTTTAATGCGACATCCTGTAGCACCAGCCGCTTACTCTTCCACTCTGTCAGTCACAGATTGTCAGGTAATGCCTGCCAGCTGATTTGTAACTGCCACTTGCACTTCAAAAAAAAAATTATGGGTTTCTGTTTACACAGATCGATTCCTTCCTTATGGGACTTTAAACACCTCTCTACATAATTATGTATCTAGTATCTATTCGACATTTAATTTCCTAAAGTAAAAATAATTACTGATTTATCCATACCCATATATGGTTAATCTAGATTTATTCATCCGACATAACTAATAACTATGCATTTTATTTGTTTGTCCTAAATTAACCTTATGGGAATACCAATTTTTACCTCGATTTGTTAAGAGACTGAACAACTTTCTTGGTAGTACAGTAGCAACTATTACTTTTGAAGACTTGTTTTTCTTTAGTTTTCTGTTTAAATTGTTTGATAGCAGCTTTCTTGACACCTAAATTTTCGAACTTTAGAAAGGGAATTATTGACTAGTATTAAAAGACTGAAACACAAGTGTAAGATATTGAAGTGACAGATAATATGCATACAAAAATGAATGATGCATTGCAACGTTGTTATGGACATCAGAAGCAACTTTTGTATTCTGTAACCATCTGAGGTGGAAATCTTCAACCATTGTAGATGGACTCATTCAGATCAATTTAAGGCCATGGAGAATCATGCTTGCCATTAAAATTATAAAAATATCATGCAAGGAAGACTTCTCTTTGTTGACAATATTTATATCCAGCAAACTGGAAAAATTAAGGGAGTTCAAAACGATCGAGAGAATGACCCAGAATACCACCAAAATACAAATGGTTGTCCAACCTTGCTGCACCGGTAATAAATGGGCTTTTAGAGTCAAAGAAAGCAATGGGTTCTCCATTCTCATTCAAGTTCAGAATGGCCCCTTTCTGAAACAACACATATGGGTTTCTGGTACTCCAGATCCTCACCATAACATGCCTGAATGCTGGATATTTGACAATCAGATCCCACAGCAAGGTTCGTCTCTGCAAAGAAGGAAAAATTGCATTGGACACTGACAAAAGATAAAAAAATGGATTTCAAAATATATAACAATAAGAGTCCGAGATCAGTAAATTTTGTTTCCTCCATCTAAAGTTCAAATGCTCTTTTGATGGTCAAGAAAGGAAGACAGAGGACCTAAGCTTGCAGGGCATGTTCATGTTCATTTGATGATAAGAAAAGTACTTTTCCTTCTCTCTGTTGATCTAAAGGTCAAGTTTTCTTTGATGGTTAAGTTTGTCTGCATGGATGCAAGGCAGAAAGGCTCAATCATGGGCAGATAAGAATTCAAATTTGTATTCTTATGTCCTCATCTTGTCCTAATAATGTTGATAGGGATGTCTCTGTTCATTCCTCTTAATCTCAAGGTGGCTGCTATTTCAGTAGTTTAGCCTTATGCACACGTAGGAAGGCCAGGGAGATTTGAGCACAAGAAGACATAGGAGGGAACATTTATGTTCTTTCATGGCCTAAGCTTGCAATTCATATAATTGATGTTTTCAGACTATTGTAACAGTTATGGTGTCCAACCATCGGTTGTGGGAAGATTTCTGGGATTTTACAAAGAAGAATTAAGAAAGGAAAATGAAAGAAATATATTTACCCCGAGAAGCCCAATCCAGAAGGTGCCTTCTGAATCCACTCTAACATTATCAGGAAATCCAGGTAGATTTTCTAGGAATGTTTCAATTTTGCCCTGATTTCTCTCATTTTAGCCAGTATTTTCTACACCTGAAAATGAAAGTTTCAAGAAAACCAAGAAGTCCTCTTGGGCAGAGAGAGCCACTCCATTGGAGAAGTAAAGGTCCTTGAGCAGAACAGTTGCAGCTTTTCTAATGGGATCGAATTTGATCAGCCTTCCATTAGGACGATTTTCAAATACTTCTAACTCAAGTTTTGCAGGGCTGTATTTATAGCTAGCATCTGTGAAGTAAATCACGCCATCTCTTCAAACATCAACTCCATCAGGCATCCTGTGAAAAAGAAAGAAGTCACCTATAAAATTGGTCTTATTTGATTATGAAAATTTTCAAACTTTTTTATAATTATTAATTCTAGATCATGCGGGGAAATCAAAGAAAAAGAGTTTATACATGTTTTTCAGTATACAATTTTATATTGCTCTTTCATAAGTGGTAAAGGTTATTTTTTAGGGCATAGACAGGCCAGCTAACAATTTGACATCGGAATGCCCCTAGTAAATTCCCTTCCTAATAAAATCCTACAAGGGGATTTCTTTCCAATTGTCTTATAATAATGTATGTATCTATCTTAAATTTTGTTCAGATAAGTTCACCTCGTAACCATGCTTGGGAATCAACCAAACCTTACCAATCCATGTGGATCGGAAAAGGTTAGAACTCTTCTTAGGAGAGGGTTCTAAGGCAAATCATAAGTATGGTGCTGAAGACAGATTAATCTGCTACTTGATAGATGCTGTAGAGTCACATCAGTCGATATCCCAGCTTTCCTTTTTTCATATTGAACTATACTTTGAATTACACTGACATCAATTGAATACCGTGTGAAATAAAATTTTTAACTTTGTAGTTACACTAGATCATTACACAGCCATAGACAGGCTTAATTTTTTGGCCTTTGCAGTTCGGATCAATTTGACTTGGTCATATTGCAATACTAATAGAGAATGCCACAGGACAACAAACACACCAGTAGAATCCAGTTGCAGCTGCTGGGTAAGTGCAATGTAAGCCATTGTTATTGTTCCTTAACACAGAGGCGAGTGTAAGTCTTGTACAAACATCAGAGAGGTGTTTTGCATTTAATTTCTCTGATCAGTGGTTATATGAATTTATCTGGCCAAAATTTGAGCCAACAAACCCTGAACAGAAAAGAAATCCACATTTGATTGTAATCTGGACAACTTAGCTGTATCTGGTATTTTTCCTCTTTGGACACAACTAGTTAGACATCATATTAATAAACGATTAATACAAATTAGGTGATCCAACCATGCGCACATCCTATGAAAAAGGACTTTTATCTGTCAAGAGCTAAGTCTTCTGGCCCATGTCACAGCCTTAAACCTAACTTTTCTGCCTTTACAAGCTTCTCAGTGGGAGCATAAATGCCATCTCTCATGGGAGAAAAGGCAAAAAAATCTTATGTGGTCAGGATCAATTTGACATGTTCTTACCAAGTAATTCCATGATGCTGCTGACACCAGGCAGCGAACAGCCAATAAGGCTGCAATCTCCACTTGGGCTTCTCCCATCTCAATTTGAATCAACTTTGCTTGTGTGTTGTTGCTTCAGATTGAAGTCTTCACACAAAATGCAGTCATAGTTAACCTTGTCACCAAGCTTGGGACTGAACCAAACCTTACCAATCCATATAGATCAGCAAATGTTAGACCTCAAGGCAAAACAAAAGCATGGTTGTCATCTCCAAAATACGAGGGCAAAACATACATAATTTTATTTTATTTTTTTTTTATGTTTTTTTTAACAGATTAATCACACTACTAAGTTTGATATGTTTTAATTCAGTTAAATCAGTTACATTGAAAGGTACCAATAAGCATTCCCGTCATACCTTGACATTACATTTTTTTTAAAAAAATTAATGAGTAGGAATAGACCGCTAATCCCGAACATATGTTAATAGAATGACTTTGACATTTGTTCCTTATTACATTATTTCTAAAACAATATACTTAAAATTATTCAAATAATAATAAAAACAAGGTAAATCAACTTTTTCAAAACAATGTAATTCAAAGGACTATCTAAATAATATAATCATCTGAAAATCAAATAGGTAAACTTTGTCTAAACTTTACTCTAAACTAATTTATATTTAAATCTCAAATATATTCTAATTATAGCATTTCTAACAATAACGCTATAATTTAAAATTAAATAAAACTAAATGACCATTCTTTAACCAATCTAATTAACTTAACTTGGAACATACTATCTTAGCATTACATCAATACTTCTAACTTTACGAACACGTTCAAACAAAACAACTTACTGTCAAAATTCTATTATTTCCTATAATCTAAACTAATTAAATTTTATAAATCAAATTTTAGCACAAATATGATCAATTAGCTTTAATTGAATCTTCAAAAAAATGAAATAGATCTATAGCTTAAATTAAATTAATCTTTAACTAAGACTAGATAATTACTAATTTATTATTCTTAAAATAACAAACAATCCTACATCCAACTTTCAATTACTATCTTCCTTTAACTAAATAACAACTAACACATCCAGTTATAATCTAACACTAAAACGTACTAAACAAAATAATTTAACACAAACGAATAAAACTAACATTTAATAATAACATGTAGTATTAGCTAGTTATTTAAATTTCCAACCAAGTTCAATCTATACCCATCAAATTCTAACTTAACAATTACGGAAGACTAAAACTAAATAAGATTTAACATTGCTATTCTAACATAAACTCTTAACCTTATAACCTTAAAAAAAATATTAACATATCCTAATTGATTTTTCTTTAATTAATTTGGAATTCCATGCAAATCCTAACAACTACCCAATAATTATAATAATTTTTTAAAAAATAAACTAAAATAAAATAATACTAAATTTAATCTATACTACAAACTATCTTACTAATACTAATCCTAAATTTACCTACTAACAACACTTTATTTAAGCTAACTTTCTAACTAACAAAATCTAATCTAACTATACACTAACTTTCCTTAACTAAGTTATAAATTAAGCAAAGAAATTACTAACTAAAACAAAAAAAACTTTAATAAAACAAAACTAACCCACCCTGCTCTTAACTAGTTAACCACACCTAAGCCACTTGGTCACATGACCTACCCTGCCTACTCCCTAGACCAGGCATCCCGTGGCTATACAGCCACGAAAATGCACTTCCTTTACATTTTTTTTTCCAACTTTTCAAAAAAAATTCTAAGTCCTCTCCTTCGTAAGAAAGTGCATTTTCGTGGCTGTATAGACATTGCCCATTTTTCCAAGCCATCCCACACTTCCCAAGAGTTGACATTCGTTGGCAAGAATAGATGAAAAGGTAAAAAAAAAAATTGAATCATTAAATCTGCCGTTACCATCAATATTAAGATTGCCCAAACCCCTCTCCCACAAACTTCAAGGTGCCTAGAAAACTCTTCCCCCTCCAACCCCCCAAACACCATCATTTCAAAAAAAATTCACCTCTCAGCAAATCAGATCAGCATGGGAACCGATGAGGGTGTAGGGTGACAAGGAAGGTTTGGATTTGATGTCAGTTTTGTGTTTAAAGCAAAAGACATGCACTTTCCAAAAAGTCAATTCCTTCAATGTTGCTGACATAGCAGACTTATGGGCACGTGAAAGTACTCTGTCCCAGCCTCAAGCCTTCTCAATTGGCTAGCAAAGGAAAATAGGTAACAAGCATTTATGGTGTAAAGTTTTGTACATTATAGGATATGGGTCCTTGGGATATTTAGAATATAAATATGTATTTATTTATAGGATTTCATTTATTAATAAATTTTATTTTTTTCTGTATTATATAAGTTGAGATATTATTCAAGCAACAAAAGAATGCTTATGGAATCTTAAAAGATTCTCTGTTCAAGAACATAATTCACTCTTTCTCATACATTATACAGCATCCTGTAGGTGCCTTTTTTTTTCAAAGTATTATGTGTATTTTCTTATGATGCTATCATCTTCCAAAGTGATAATTTAATTCGTTAAAGTTGGGTCATGCATTAGAATGCTAACTAAGATAATGTTATTACCTAGGGACTAAGTTCTTAAGATTTTATAAAAGATTACTAACTAATAATCTATCATCTAGTAATCCATTAAATCAATAAGTTCAAATACCAAGCAATTTATCATATCCTAAAAGTGGATTAATCCAAAGATTATGTTTGCAATCTAAATTGCATTTGATCTCGTATTGAAATTTCACCAACCATATGTAGAGTAATTTACCGTCATATCTTCATCATTTATTCAATTTACAAAGGATTGATTTCTACTTTTTCTAAAATGTAAATCACCAAGTAAATAGTATGTTCTTAAATTTTTATTTACTAACAATATCCATAATGGGATGTCATCATTCTATCTGAATTATCCAAAAAATAAATCAATACAATTACGAGACATACGAATGCCATAGGAAGAGTGAACACCATCACATCTTTTCTTTTCTTTTCTTTTAAATAGCATAAGCAATACCGAAGGAAAAATTACAAAACTCAAGTGCAAGAATATTACTCAATCTTTTCTCTTCTATTAATCAAACTGGTTCAAGGCTCTATCGGAAAAGAACCAATAAGAAAACCCGACATCCTTGCCACTTCAACAAGAGTTTAAAACATATTTTTGCATAATATTACAATACAATTTGAATTCTCTTATGGATCCTTAACCACGAATCATTTTCAATAACTTCAATGCACCAAGGGAATCATGGAAAAGACAAGAACTGACCCTGAGGACAAATCAAACATAACATGAAGAACAAAGCAAGCATGTATCCTCATCCTGGTTTTGCACAATAGGTTCAACATTGAACCAGACTAGGAAGAAGATGGATTTTTTCAATAGGAGACGTCGACCACAATACCATAACAAAGCCCTTTCGAGGCTAAAATCTCAAGAACTTCCATTGTTCCACAAATGCCCTTTCGAGGCCAATAATACAAAGATTTTCCTTCTTTCACTTCTTCAAATTACACAATTTCAAAACATGGTATGTGATGACAAGTAGGGGCCCATAACACCCTACCTTCTTTCCCTCTTCTCGTCATGAGAAGAGACTCTACACTATCAAGGTCCAAATAAAGCCCTTCCCCTGTACATGGCCACTTCTTCCCTATCCAAAGGTAAGTAATGCCAAAACAACACACAAAATCCCTTCGAAAGTCAAGCAAAACATGAAGGAAAACTAATCAAGAAAACATGATTCAAACCCTCCCAAGCATACCCATCATTCATACAAGCATTCCAACGAAAACCACAATAACATAAGCATGAACAACATGAGCAACCTAAACACAATGAACAAAGGAGATGAAGAACTCCTACCTCCACAATATTGTTATGGTAAAATGAACAAGTTGAGAAGAGCTTTTCCTTTGTTTCTTTCAATCTTCAAACTTTTCTCTAAAACTAGAGATTGGGTAACAACCAAGACCCTTCTCAAAAATGCCTCTAAATAAGATCAAAACTCAACTACCTCTCAATTGCAATAACTTCCCCCACTTGCATAACTTTCTAGAGGCTTCTAACCCAACTAAACCTAAGGTCAACCTCTAAGTGGAGTTAAGGTCATTCAACCCATGGTAACATCATTCAATTTTCGCACTAAAAAAAAATAGACTTTTTGAGTGACCATAAAAGTTAGCAAAAGGGGCTAAGGGGGTGGAAAATGTCCCCAACCCATACCCATACCCCTTGGGTACTTAAATTTCATGTTTTAAGGCATTTAGGATTAATTAGGGACTTAACAAAAGCTAGAAAAATTTAGGACTTTCTAACAACCTTCAAAAAGCAGATTACACACTAATCTTAATTAGGGTAATTAATCTCAATAACTTACTGATTAGCAAAAAGGTCACTAACCTAGTCTGACTTAGATCTTTAGGTTACACGGTCACCACTAACAACCATGCTAGAATGCATATACAATTTACAAGTGTCAAGTGACACTATAAAAAAAATATTGTTACGAAACATTAACATTTACTGACTACAGAATGATACATTCATTCAAACCACAACACAAATAAAATACAAACAATGGGGTTAGCATCTTTCATTAGATTTAACCCTGGTTTCCACAATTGGTACATAGGGTTCAGTTGTCATGTCCCCAATTTTTGGTGACAGTTCGATTTAATTAATTTAATTAATACTGGTTGTCCAAGGACGACTAATTAATTATTTTAATTAAATAAATAAATAACTTTATATTTAATAAAGTGACTTGGATTATAAAAATATTTAATAAAGTCACTTGAGGGATAAGATCAAAAAGGTTCTAGAAGTCTCTGGAGAGGATGGAGGGAAAAGAATAAATAGGCACCCCGAGGCTCCATTCGAATCAGGCAGTTGATTATCTCTCTTTGATTTTCAGATTGTGATTCAATCACAGGTGCATTGTGGAACCTAGGGTTTTTGCAATTGTCACAGTTGGCCATTGAGAACGATAACTCTCAATTGGTACGCAATTTTGAGGGTGTGAAATATCATCCGAATTATTGCAGATTGGAGGTGACATTCAGTCATTTCATCAGGGCAGAATTTGTGGCCTGAGGCCAAGTTTGGTGGATCATTTCTAATAATTGATATTTGTAGATTTAAGCTTTCACAAGGTTTATTATTTCAGGTGGCAAAAGGAGTAGGGCGACATCTTTAGCATTCAATATAGGAAGTCGCAGTGTGAGCAAATTGGAGGCAAAGAACGAGTTTCCAAGTTTTTCCTTCCAGCCAGCATTTTCATATATCATTAGAGGCCGAACCTGGACCGTAGGCAAGTTGCAAAGATCAGTTATGGTGGGGTACCTATGAACAACGATTGTATTAACCTGCGGATCACAGCCAGGAACGTTCATTGCATAATCAGTGGTCGGGTGTATTACTGCTCTAAGTCTGCTACTCTAGGGCATCTTCATCACTGAAGGCAAAATCAAAAGGTGAAATCGCAAGAACCAGCAATCACCATTTGGACCATTACGAAGGGCATTCATGCGTGCGAATTTTACACATCATTGATAGTATTGCGTTTGGGAATCTGACTATAATCGACCGTTGTCTCATCGATACAAATTCCTGCCTTCGATTACGGGTTTCACATAGGTTTCACACCACTGGAGACATCAGTCCAAGACGGATATCCTAGAGTTTGGTTGCGGGTAGAGTCTCGCTGATTTCAAGATGGCATTACTCACGAATTTGACCTCGCATATCTTTCGACAGCACACGCAATGGCAGTCTGAAGGAACTCTGTAATCGCACAGCACCGGCCTTGCTCACGACCATACAAACTGCACATCTTCGCGGATTCGCATTGCAACACGACTGTCAGTTAAAGAGAACGCAGGAAAACGACGTGGGTTAGGAGATTAGCCGCAGACCTTTTTGGGAACTCAGCAAAGTCGTGATTCAATATTGGGCGAACCCACAGACAGCATCCAACTCCGCCAACTAGTCATCGTTAAAGAGGGCGTCCAGCACGATTTGGTGAACCGCTAGCTGGACACAGAGAAACCTCAGATATCCGCGAGCTCCATATTGGTAAATGCATGTGCAGCCTGCGATTTGTCCACAAGGAATAATATTATATAATCTGTCGTTGACATGGATAAGGGATAACCGCATAACCATCAAGCGGCCAGTTTTCGGAGGTATCAGTCCAGCCCCAAACCAATTGTTGCAGATCCAGCATTTGAAAGTAGACGGTTTTTGGATCAAGCTCTGCATTATCCAATTATCAGTACAGTTACGTGATATTGCAATAAGGATATTGGTTGACATTGGATTCGAGGATTCAGTCTAATAGAGACTGATAGCAGCAATGAAACATTTGATTATAATAGGAACTTCTCCCTGAACATTGAAGGTATGATCACATTTTGCATGTCTTGGTGAATTATGTATTCATGAAAAATCTCATAGGGTATTGTACAATTCTGATTATGAGAATAGAATTTGACATCAGTTTGTAACTAGTTCGTTAAATAACCTTTGTTGGCTAACTGTTTGACAAAATGTCAAACCCATGAAGTTTAGTATTTTGATCGGGGTTATTCCAGTATTTGATAAACCCCCTCAGTACAATATTGGGATTTTGTGATCTTTATAGCTAGGGTCATTTCAGTGGTATCAGAGCGATTTTCTTGCCATCCTGTGGGGTGAAAACCAAATTACATGAGTGATCAGCACTCTACTTCAACCAAGATGGACAGGTACAGCACAAAGTCTCCGAGGACACAATCTTGGTCAAGTAATAGACATAGTATTCAGAGTCGGAATTGTGGAAAGGAGGACTATTCAAGCATTCAGGATGAGCTCAGGAAAATCAAACATAACATGTCTGAACTGTTGGTTAAGCACCACCGTATGATTGATAGGCTGTCCGACCCAGCTAAGGTGAATAAATCAACTGGATTTCGTTTTGGCAGATCTTCTCACAAAGTGTTGACTGATACAATGAGAGATGTTACTAGGAACCTTAATGAGGAATTCAAGGAACAAGTGTGCAACCGGTCAGAGGTTTCAGTTCGGTCACAGGAAGAAGTGGTGAAGGATATTATGCTGATGGATAGTAACTGTCAACTTGATACTTCAATTAAGACAGTTGTATACAGGTTTCCCAAGGGTGATGTCTCAGATACTAAAGGTGGTTTGGTTCCGACAAGCAATGATTTTAGTGAAGTGAGTTCAGATGATGATGAAGATGTCATTGTGCATGATGAGGAGATACCTGGTGAAAATGTGCAGACATCGAGCATTTATGACTTTGCTGACAGAGAGTACCAGGCTCAGTTAGATGCTTCGTCACATAAGAATGGAACTAGTAGTACTTCACATGATTTGTCCAGCCAGCTGAGGGTAAGCAAAGATAGTATTGTGGCTTCTTTATCTCATCATGACAGGATGCGGGAGATGTTAGAAGAGCACATCCAGATGATTCAGTTACAGGGAAGACATAAGGGAGTTCAGGCAAAATCTTCTTGTTGTGACTTACATGCAATTGGTGAAGGAATGGGAATGACGAAGTTGAGCTATTTACATCTTCTATCAGATCGTGACCATCTTCTAAGCCTTGCCAAAGACTATTCAGATGCCTTGAGGAGGAAGGAGGAGGAAATTGTCAAGCTTTCTTGTGAGCTTGAGGACACTCGAGCAACTTTGGCTTTACAGGACTGGGAGAGGCATGGAAATGAGAAGGGCATGGAGCTGGGCTTAGTTTCATCTTACATGCCTGACATTCAGCTCCCTGCAGCAGACGGATCATATGTGGTAGCTGATAATGATACGAGTTCGTCTTGCATTCACATCCAGGATACAAGGACAATGGCAGACAGGTATGTGAAGTTAGTTGGTATTGGTCACATTACTCAGGTAAAGAGTTTGCTTGAGTTACCAGATGTTCCCTGTTTACGAACATGGACTCGAGAATGTTTCAGCAGCGTTTGGGATTCAGTTAACCAAAGAACTTTAACACTTTATGGTAGCCATGATTGTTTGAGTACTATCATAGATTTGATTAGCAGAATACACGGTGTTGTCTTTCCTAGTGCCAGCAGCTTGTCCGATGTTGGTATTGGTTTTTATGCACCGTTGTTGGGTTTGGTTCATATTTCCAGTCGACCATTCTTGCTGAAAGGTGTCGAAGATTTTTCATATTTGGGAGCATGTACAGATGAGTCCCAAGATCTTTTTGACCTTGATGACATCCGGGAGAATGAAGTGAACAGTTTTGAAGATTCAGCTTCCTTGACAGTTTCTTTAGGTACAGAAGAGCTTGACAGCAGGACTACAGATTTTGACACTCTGGATGTTGATATGAGTTTTGAAGTTGATTCGAAAAATATGGATGATAATAATCCAGAGACCAGTATCTTTGAAGATACTCCTTTAGGCAATGCGTCAGAGGGAGTTTATAGAAGACAGTCTAGCCAGAGCCATCATGTGATTAGCCAATTGAAAGTTAGTGAGCGAGACATTGCTATCGCTTGTGAGCATTTTGATTCTGCTCGTCAGTTGTTGGTTATTACTGGTTGGGGTTCTTCTATGATAGATGAGTCCAGCGGTGGTTATTTTTCTTTGGCAGAGATTCATGCCTTGAGTGAAGCTGTCCGGATTTTGAAGCAGGATTACTTACGATTGGTAGCCGACCGTGATCACCTGGTTGAGTGGGGGAGTACAGCATATGAGGCACTCTTGGATCGTGAAGAGGAGGTGAGTGAGCTTTCCCAAGAGCTCATAGCGACTACTGAGGCTTTAGAGGACACACGGCAGGATCTACAAAAGTCGCAATTTCAGTTGAAGGAGGTGACCGTGGAGTTGGAGTATTTGCGGTCAAACCCAGCCCCAGACCTAGTTCATTTGTCTATTGAGGTAGATGACGGTAAGTACACTCCTACAGTTGCTTTTGAGGAGCTTATTGTTGAGATTGACACACATGTTCAGGGTTTGGAAGAAGTTGGTCCTAATGAGTTCGGGATATCAGTAGAGTCAAGTCTCCAGATTGATTCTTCTATGATAGTTGATAGTGTGGTATAGTTGAGTATGCCACCCTTACAGGAGGACCGATTGTGGTGTAAAGGGGAGTATGTTAATGTTTCCTCATATAATTTTTACTGCACTGAACCGTTCATGGAGTATTTGCTGGATAGTGCATGTGTTCAGTTAGACTCGCATAAGGTGACAGAAGGTGTTCTCATCCAAGATACTAGTGTTATTTGCAGATTGGTTGAGAAGATTATAGGGGTCCTTGCTACTATGTTACCTTACAGAGATCTCGAAAAGAAGTTTGTTGAGCAGAGTGCACAGGGTCCTATCCGACCTACAGTCACTCGGAGTCAGAAAATGGAGCCATCTGTTGATTCCCAATTTAGTGAAGATGAGCCAGCAGCAGAGTTTGGAGGTTCTTATCAGCGTTATATGGTAGGGTACGCTCATCATTTTTCTTTTAACACAGAGATAGAAGATTTTATTTCACGCAGATGTAGATTGGCTCCAGTTTCTTACCATCCATTAGGGGATAGATTGGCACCATCTTTTGAAAATAAAATTGGTAGTAGCAAGTTACTCAGCCTGCAGCATCGACACACCTGGAGTAGTTTTTCAGAGATTGGATTTGATGGCAATGATTCAGGTACCTATGGTTGTTGTCATATCTACAATGCAGTTGGGTGCAGGTGTCTTTTTGATAGGGGTTTGAGTTTTGATAGAGTTGATGTTTCAGTTGGCTTGAGTTCCGCAGAATGCTTTCTTCTACCGACATTTACAGTGGGTTTTCAGATAATTTCATCAGAGTTGTCAGTTGTTTGGATGTTGAGTACAGTTTCTCAGCTACTGGTATTGATGATTTCTCCACGGGAGTATGATGCGGATTGGGATAATACACAGATTTACATTTGGGACCCAGGCATACTGATTGGTTTATGGTTCAGCCATTGCTTGGGGACAAGCAATTTCAGGAAGGGCGGACTGTCATGTCCCCAATTTTTGGTGACAGTTCGATTTAATTAATTTAATTAATACTGGTTGTCCAAGGACGACTAATTAATTATTTTAATTAAATAAATAAATAACTTTATATTTAATAAAGTGACTTGGATTATAAAAATATTTAATAAAGTCACTTGAGGGATAAGATCAAAAAGGTTCTAGAAGTCTCTGGAGAGGATGGAGGGAAAAGAATAAATAGGCACCCCGGGGCTCCATTCGAATCAGGCAGTTGATTATCTCTCTTTGATTTTCAGATTGTGATTCAATCACAGGTGCATTGTGGAACCTAGGGTTTCTGCAATTGTCACAGTTGGCCATTGAGAACGATAACTCTCAATTGGTACGCAATTTTGAGGGTGTGAAATATCATCCGAATTATTGCAGATTGGAGGTGACATTCAGTCATTTTATCAGGGCAGAATTTGTGGCCTGAGGCCAAGTTTGGTGGATCATTTCTAAGAATTGATATTCGTAGATTTAAGCTTTCGCAAGGTTTATTATTTCAGGTGGCAAAAGGAGTAGGGCGACATCTTCAGCATTCAATAGAGGAAGTCGCAGTGTGAGCAAATTGGAGGCAAAGAACGAGTTTCCAAGTTTTTCCTTCCAGCCAGCATTTTCATATATCATTAGAGGCCGAACCTGGACCGTAGGCAAGTTGCAAAGATCAGTTATGGTGGGGTACCTATGAACAACGATTGTATTAACCTGCGGATCACAGCCAGGAATGTTCATTGCATAATCAGTGGTTGGGTGTATTACTGCTCTAAGTTTGCTACTCTAGGGCATCTTCGTCACTGAAGGCAAAATCAAAAGGTGAAATCGCAAGAACCAGCAATCACCATCTGGACCATTACGAAGGGAATTCATGCGTGCGGATTTTACACATCATTGATAGTATTGTGTTTGGGAATCCGACTATAATCGACCGTTGTCTCATCGGTACAAATTCCTGCCTTCGATTACGGGTTTCACATAGGTTTCACACCGCTGGAGACATTAGTCCAAGACGAATATCCTAGAGTTTGGTTGCGGGTAGAGTCTCGCTGATTTCAAGACGGCATTACTCACGAATTTGACCTCGCATATCTTCCAACAGCACACGCAATGGCAGTCTGAAGGAACTCTGTAATCGCACAGCACCGGCCTTGCTCACGACCATACAAACTGCACATCTTCACGGATTCGCATTGCAACACGACTGTCAGTTAAAGAGAACGCAGGAAAACGACGTGGGTTAGGAGATTAGCCGCAGACCTTTTTGGGAACTCAGCAAAGTCGTGATTCAATATTGGGCGAACCCACAGACAGCATCCAACTCCGCCAACTAGTCATCGTTAAAGAGGGCGTCCAGCACGATTTGGTGAACCGCCAGCTGGACACGGAGAAACCTCAGATATCCGCGAGCTCCATATTGGTAAATGCATGTGCAGCCTGCGATTTGTCCACAAGGAATAATATTATATAATCTTTCGTTGACATGGATAAGGGATAACCGCATAACCATCAAGCGGCCAATTTTCGGAGGTATCAGTCCAGCCCCAAACCAATTGTTGCAGATCCAGCATTTGAAAGTAGACGGTTTTTGGATCAAGCTCTGCATTATCCAATTATCAGTACAGTTACGTGATACTGCAATAAGGATATTGGTTGACATCGGATTCGAGGATTCAGTCTAATAGAGACTGATAGCAGCAATGAAACATTTGATTATAATAGGAACTTCTCCCTGAACATTGAAGGTATGATCACATTTTGCATGTCTTGGTGAATTATGTATTCATGACAAATCTCATAGGGTATTGTACAATTCTGATTATGAGAATAGAATTTGACATCAGTTTGTAACTAGTTCGTTAAATAACCTTTGTTGGCTAACTGTTTGACAAAATGTCAAACCCATGAAGTTTAGTATTTTGATCGGGGTTATTCCAGTATTTGATAAACCCCCTCAGTACAATATTGGGATTTTGTGACCTTTATAGCTAGGGTCATTTCATCAGTTTTGTTTCTCTGTTAGATTCTCCAACAAATAAATATCCTACACACTCATTGCACACATCAGTATCTCAAGAAAATCACATACATATATATTCAAAACTTATCTGGATGGTTACATGAATCAAAACATGAATCTTTCATATAATTTCTATTTAATTCATTTCTACTCACATTTAATCATCAGCAACCACATAATCAATAAAACATAACTTATTCCTTAATTCAGATTAAGCAATAGTACAACCATCGTTAGGCATGCATATACCTAAACATCATAACATCACCAATAGGGCATACGGTACCATCTAAATTTCATATAACTTAATCATCATGGTATCAAAATCAACATCCTCATTATCAGGTGAAAACACTTCATACCATCATTAGTAAAACTTAATGTTTTATACAGACAAGGTGATGTAGTATTTCTTGAATCACTAAGTATCTAAAACATGAATGAATCAGCTAATCTTAGTTTCTTTAAGGATATTTACAACATAAAACATTACTTCATTTCCAATATAGTCTCTTATAACAATTTTAACAGAGGATTCATTTTTGATAAGTACGTGTGAGGAGGGACCTTACAATGGTGCTGACGACAGGCTAGTCCTCTACTTGAAAGATCAGTGCACACCTCCAAATTCATTTTTTCATATGGGCGTAAAATTTGAAGTACAGTGGCATCAATTTGACTCCTTTGAATGCCTTGTGCACCACAGCACTGCAAAATGAAATTTGAATTTTTTTAGTTTTGATAGCCTACTGCACAATGCACAGCCACATTACAATTTTTGGCCTTCACAGTTTGGGTATCCTTGTTTTTTTTACTTAACAATTTGCCAGCCTGTATTTGCAATGGTTTAGATTCTAGAGAAATGCTAAATTGGTGTAGTATGACAATAGCCACTGCAGTGAACAAATCAACTGTCTTGCCAGCCCATTGCATGGGCAATAACCACACCAATACAGCCCAATTGCAACTCTTGGGGTATTTCAGACAAGTATTACTATTGCTACGCTTTGATATTGAAACCAGTGCAAGTCTTGTAAAAATTTACAAGATGTGTTTTGGAACTAATTTCTCTTAAGTGGTTACATAGATTTATCTCTGACCAAAATTTTAGCCAATGAAAAATGAGCACAATAGAAATTCACAATTAATTAGTTCTAAACTGCAACAAGTCTAAAAGCTTTTCTAATTTGCGACTCTGCCCCCCCTCAACTACATTATGCTCTGTTATTTTGAGTTTTAACAACAAATAAATCGTTAAAAAGATCCCAAAAGGGATTAAATTGCAAGCCTATGTATCTAAGTTATTGATGCTAGTTCTGATGCTGATGCGGGTGCGGAGTGCTGATGCCTGGATTTTTTTGGGGGGAGATTTTGGATGCATTTGGGTGCATCCATTAATAAATATATATATAGTTTTTTTTTAATTATATATATATACACACACTATAATTTATGTATGCAAAGTAATGCAAGAAATATACAAAAATAAAACATTCTGTAGCAATTAGCATATTCAAATTGAAATAATAGTAGTGTCAAATTAATGAATTACTCAAGTTCAAGATTCCAATGCAATTCAAATTACAAAATCAAAACATAGTTCATGCTTCAATGTTGACCAATCAAGAGTCAAGGCTCAAGATTCACAAATCAAATTCAGTCAATCAGAAATGGTGCTCAAAATAGCCGGATTCTCCCAGATGCTCGACCGATGCTCTATGGATGCTTTCCCAAGCATCCTTCACACATCCGCAAGCAAGGATTACACTTCCTACCTACTGATGTTAGTTTTGTACCACTACATAACATATTAGGAATTGAATACTTGATACGATGTATCAAACACACAATTCCTTTCTTGAAAAGTTGATACTCATGAAGACATGAGAATAACTCCAACGTTCCTTACACCTGTGGATACTAACTCAGTTATCAATGTGATTTTTTGGTAATCACGTAGGCGGTCTTACACTATTCATTCGAAGATAACTTGGGGGTACTTCACTTTCTTGACTTGTTCTTTGCTTCTTGATCAATTTCACTTTCAACTAAGTTCCTACTACTGAATGCTCATTGCTCTACTACTACTCCTACGGATGGAGAAATTAGGAAATGGACAGGGATCTAACCAAATAAAAGCTTTCCAGCGGAGCTACCTCCATTGGTGCAGTGATTCTAAGGGATACTCTTAGGATTTTCACATTGACACCTATCTTCCAATCCAACTTGAAGTACAAGCAATTGGACTAGATTACCGCAGAAGGCTTCCTAACAAGTTGCTAGGATGCTAGTGGCCTAGTATATAGGTCCTTATCAAACATTCACTAACATCACCATACAATTAGCCATCTACTTCTACTCTAATAACATGAAATGAAATCCTACTTTAATTTGAGAGATGAGAACAACCATGCAATACACCAAAATGATCATGTATATCCACCATGCAAGCCACAACAATGAATAGAGAACAATTTTGATAGTATTTTGGCAACAATTCTCCAACATAACTCCCTCATAAATAAGAGAAAAATGGCCTTACATAGAGGCTCCAAATTACAATGAATGGACGAGATTAAGAGGCAAAATCAAGGGCCAAGATTATATCTTACAAACCCTAATTAGGGTTACTATTATTCAACCAATTACATGAGGGCACCAACTTTGTGGGCCAATGAGAAAATTACAATAATTTGTCAACCAATGAGAACATAGGACACTTGGCATGATTTGATTGCATGCACATGAAAGTGCCACCTCATCAACCTTATCTTATAAATTTATTCAATCCTTGAGATAAGGTGAAGCCTTGGATGCTTGAGCTTGCCCTTAGAAACTTTCTCATCACCACTCAAACTTTCTCGTACTTGATGTCCTGACCCTAAAAGTATGAGGTCTTCATGCACTTGGGGTAATCTTGCCTTGGCCTCTATGACTTCCTTGGATGTGAACTTCTTTGCAACTTGAGAGCCTTGCTCTTGGCCACTACCTTGAAATCGAACTTAACCTCCCTCATTATCCTTGCCTTCCTTAACCTTCCAACCTTCCCATTCGAATTCAACCAAGCTAGCTTTCATGAATAGCCAAGCCTTGCCTAGTCTCAAATATTTTCAAATCTCTTCTACTAATCCGCTCTTTCTTGAAATTGTGGGGCTTCTTGAATCTTAATCTTCAATCAAATTTTCCCTTCACCCGATTTCATTCTTCACTAAAGCTCACACTTCAACCTTTGCCAACTTGCAATCAACTAGAAGGGCTAGGACCCCATGTGAGATTGCTTCTAGTTTTGCACTAACCTAAGTTGTAATTCTAGATTTTCACCTATAATTCTAGCCCAATCAAATTTGCCCCTTCCATTTGCAATTTCATCAATAAAGAAGTACATCTAGTTTCTGGATTGCATACCTTGAGCTAGGCCCATGATCCGTCTAAAAAGCACCATGAGATCACCATAATTTGATTTGAAGTCTGCCACTATGAGCCTTGATGATTTGGTGACTCCTTTCTTTCCTTCGTGCAACCAATTATGCTTTTGTAGATCTTTTCCATGGGGAATTGTCCTTCCTTTAGTCTGTCCTTTACCTGTATCATATTTACTGTATCGCAATTGGTATCAGTTATTCACCTCATTTTCGAGAAGAAAGTTGTTTTGCGCATCATATCCTCTTTGTCTTTCTTAGTATTTGTTCCCTTAGGGTTTTTTCTTGCACTAACATCTACCATCCTAAACACTTATTTCCGCCCCTTCGTTCTAAGTGATATGGACTACCTTTATCGATCTCCAACCTTCTTTCTATCGATGGATTCTACACCTAGTGCCTCACCAAGTCCTATCACTACATTTACCAATCTCCAATCTTCAGCCTAGGTGTGGGACTACCACCTATTTCTACCCCTTCATTACCTTAGGATGGACTACACTTATATCTCCCAACTTCAACCTAGGGTGGTCTAGCTTATTTCTGCCTTGCAAAATGCACTATCATGAATTCTACACTTATCAATCTCCAATCTTCAACCTAGGATGGGGTGATGAAGTGGTGGATGATGAATGCAAAAAGAACCAAGAGAAGCAAAACTAGACAAGAACAAAAGAGCGAAATCCACTCAAGGACCACTTTCAACTCTAAATGAATTGAACTTACCTTTACCAATCGCTGCGTCTTCTTTTGAATTTCAGACCAGACCTAAGAATTTCAAGTCCCTTGCAAATATTGATGCCTTAGCTGAAGAAATCAGAATTCTGCCCACTTGAAATTGCCCATGCATGTGCAAAAAAATCAACCTTTAATCACCTATTTCCTTTGCCAAATAATACTATCCAAATCTTATGCAAAATCGCAGCTCCTCAAGAAAATCAGGCTTCCACAAATTTTGGCTCCACAAAATTCGCAGCTCTCTATGGAAATCAGACATCAATCAAGAATCGTCTAGGGCAAAGAAAATCAGATCTACCTTATAAAAATCACCAAGAACTGCCCTATAAAAAAAATGCCAAGGAAGAAGAGTTGCTCCCATATGCAAATCTGCCCTTTGCCAAAAATTGTCCAAGGAGGAAGAGCTACTCCAAGCATGGAAGATGAAGATGGAAGAATGAGGAGACAAGGGGAAGGAGAGTCTTCTTATACCCAATTCACTTGCCTACCCTAGCTGGCCAATTTGCACCTAGGAGAGGAAAAAAAATAAAAAATATTAATTAGTGCACAATCTGGTTCTAATTAAATGATAAGACAAAAATTAATTTTGCCACAATGAGATTTGCATTATTAAATTGTCGGTTAGACCAAAATTGCAAAAATAAAATTAATAAAGCCTTGGAGATGCTAAACGTTTTCATTTAATGGCTATTTAGTAATTAATATATCATTAAAAATTGGATTTGGCAAGCCAAAATTGATTTTTTCAATTTTAAATTACTAATTTCTTTAAAGACTTTAAAATCTTCAAGGCAAATTTAATCCATTTAATGTCAATTTTTGCAATTTAATCTAAATCAATTTTGCTATGCAATTTTAATTTTTAACCAAAATAAATCATTTCTCTAGAATCCAAAATCGATTTTCCTATTTGATTTCACCATCACAAATTTAATTTTCTTTACCAAAATAAAATCAAGATTTTCCAAAAAAAAATTATATCTAACAAAAATTTCATTTCTTTGAAAATTACTCAAGTTTATACAATTTTATCCAATTTCTCAAAAAAATCATCTAAGTACCCAAAATTTTGTAATTTTATCCTGCCAAGTATAGTTCTTTGAAATTTGTTCAGCCTAAGGATAAAATTACTCGTTCCAAAAAATCAAGCTTAAAACCAAGTGAGAAAACAAACCATAACCTCCTCCCTCCTGGCCTAAAGGTGTCCAAGACGTAAAATTTTCTAAGATCAGAAAATTTTTAGACAACTTCCAAAATTATTGCCAAGGCGACCAAAAAAAAGGGAATCCCCAAAGTTTTGGGGCGATGGTGTGAAAACTTCACAACACTACCCACCTCTGTGCAAAACCCAAAAACATTCGTGCATCCGCATCCGCAACCGCATCCCCCATAAAACATGATGCACCGACAACTTAGCTATTTAGGGTTAGTCGCCATGTTTGGAAAAAAAGATTCAATCGATTGATTTGGGAATTTATTCAAACCAGCGAGTCCTAATCCTATTCATTGTTGAAGATTGTTGCTGCGATAGAGATTTTTCTCTCTAGAAATATGGACATTATTATTGTTATGGTCACCTTCATCTAAAGAGGACACTTATGATTAAATTGTAATATTAAATATAACGACATGTGTCATTCGACATGCATTGACGCATGAATATTCGAAGAGTTGTATTTGAAAATAAGAAATTATGTTATTGAGACCTTCGGTTAGAATATGAAGAATCCCTCTATATGTTATAGATATCACTTCAAGTGAAAGGCATTGTACACTTGAATTCATATTATCAATAAAATGATCTTTTGTTGTATAACTAGGTTTTCCCCTTCATTTTCAAAGAGTTTTCCCAAGATATCTTGTGGCGTTGATTGTATCTCTTTTAAGGTTTTCTTTACTACTATTTATCATCTGATTTTTGGGCTCTATCTTTAACATGGTATCAAAGCCAAATTTGGAAGCATATAGATTGGTTGATCGTCTGGAAGGAATCATTAGAGTTTTGGTTGCATGTAAAGAGGGAAAGTTTGCATGCGATCAAACTGTCTGGTCTTTGCTTGATTCATTACCCACGGGAGTACTCTTTTGATGTCGCATTTCTTCAAGGAAGCAATAAACGATAAAAAGCAACAGTGACTGGAGATGGCACTCAATATATATGCATACATTTTGGAAAAAGTTAGAGGCATCACCACGAAGGTTAAATGTTGGTTGCAACGATTGCATGCATGATCAGGGAGTATCGTTTATTTTCATGTTTTTTAATCATTCATGGATGTTCAAATTTGTTGAAGGAACTCATATATTTTCCTTTTCGTATTTGGTTTAATTCAAAATGATTATTGCAATGAATGGCAGGTCTTACTCAGTATTATGGAAAATTGATGATCGGGTTTTTGTTTTGGTCAGTTCAAGAGCATTGTACTTATTCAGGAACAAACTACCTGAGGTGTTTGGGCTTTTGGCAGAGTATTATGCTAAGTGTGTTTTTTCTGTCTTATGTTCTCTCATTCCTACTCATGTTTCTATGTTGTAGCAGCTATGTCATGTTCCTCAGTACATTTTGTTTATTCCTTGATTTCTATTCATCATCGTGGCATATGTACTCTTCTGGCATCATCATCTTCTTCCATTGCCTGGGCTTTGTGTATGTGTAAGCTGACTCAGAATCGCCATCAATGGTTTGGCATTCTTTTTTAGCGAGTATTACTATGTCTAGGATAATATTCATATGCTACCATTAATCGCTTTTATAAGGTAATTCTATTATGTCCTTGTTAATGTCAACAATTTTTTCAAAAGTCGACAGTTTGTCATTTGTGCCATTTCTTATTCTCTTGACTGCTTGGTCTTCTCATCGGCAACATTCGAAATGATTATTACTAATCTTTGATGAGGTTGGTTGTGTGAGCATTGAGTCTTCTATTAAAACTCGATTAGCTTCTAAATGCGCAAAAGTTTTTCGTAACGACAATATGGAATATATTATTCACAATTATTAGTATATTTCCAGAATATGTTAGAGAGTCTTGTACTCTCGAGCGATATGTATTTGGAAGTGCCAATGTGCAATTGTCTACGAAAGAAGTTGTCCTGAAATCATTTTCCAGAATTTACGGAATGTAGATTTTTGTGTTTGGAGAGAAGACATTAAAGGTGTTGCATGTGGCTATTCATTGATGTAGTGACAGCGATTGTCAGTGTTTTTTTTGTCTTGGCCTTACAATGAGTGAGCTCCTAGCTACATGGTAATTGGGAGGTATGGATTATTGCCATTGTGATTTCCTAATTGTTCCTCCTTGCCACATCTTCGTCAATGCATGTGAGGATGTGTATTCATCCTAGGCATTATCTCCACTCTTTATTTATCAATTTATGTGCTCATTCTTGGCAGTGACATGTAGTTTTTAAGGCAACTGAATTAGATTATACTATATATGTGATCAAAATGGTCTAGCTACAAGTGCGATCTTCTGGCATCGAAATTTCCTATCTGCAATATGTGTGAGTTCCAGTTTTTGAAGCATTGAATAAAGTTGAAGAGGAAGACCTGTCAGAAGTTGATAAGGCTAATAACGACATTGGAGAAAATCAAAGAGCTAAGCTTTTCTTCCTTGAATATATATTTGATTAGTGTATGTTATTTTATAATTACGAAGTTGCAGAAAGAGAATAATGATTTCTCATCAACATAGAGGAAAAATATTTTATGATCATGTTTCCCATATAGATCATAATGATTTTGAAATAGTATGTTTTTTAATAGGTTGACTTTTCTCTCTTGGTTGCAGGATGATCAAGAAGTAATAAGATGGGAATGTTGCTTTTATATCCAAACGAAGATTCTCAGCCTTAAAGCGAGGTTGCATTCCTATTGCTATGATCAAAATAATTCTTAATAAACAGGAAGTATTTATGGAATCCCTATCTCGATAATATTTTAGGTATTGTAAAATTTAAGACTTATATTGGAAAAGAGTCTCAACTATGATTTCTTATTGATTATGAGTTCTCAATCATGATAGTTATTAGGTCAACCTGATAACCCTTTCACTCTGGTAGTGAACGTCATGTTGAGAGATTCCATGTGTCATCATGTTGAGAGATTCCATGATGGGAATTGGAAGTCATGTTGAGAGAGTCCATGACTGTATCATGTTGAGAGAGTCCATGATAAAATGCTAGTTGTAAACATTACTAACTTGTCATGATTGAGAGAGTCCATCATGTTGAGCGAGTCCATGATGAAAGCTTATTGTCTTTCTCACAGGATTGTCATGTTGAGAGATTCCATGACAACATTATGTTGAGTGAACTTGTGATGATAGTTGATTATGATTTTTGGCAGGTTTTTCATGTTGAATGATTACGTGAATATGAATAATTGTTGCAGGTTTTCTTGTCGAATGATTCCATGAATTTTACAGCTCTATGTGATGAGATTTTCTCATTGACATTTTGGTTGTAGCCTTTTATTATTATTCAGCTAAAGATCTCCCTCTGGCTAAGAGGAAGTGTTGAAGATTGTAGCTAAAGATCTCTCTCTCGTTGTGGTCATCTTCAGCTAAAGAGGACACCTATGATTAAATTCTAATATTAAATATAAAGATGTGTGTCATTCGGCATGCATTGAGGCATGAATATTCGAAGGGTTGTATTTGAAAATAAAGAATTATGTTATCGAGACCTTCAGTTAGAATATGAAGGGTCCCTCTATATGTTATATATATCGCTTCAAGTGAAAGGCATTGTACACTTGAATTCATATTATCAATAAAATGATCTTTTGTTGTGTGGTTGGGTTTCTCCCTTCATTTTTGAAGGGTTTTCCCGAGATATCATGTAGCATTGATTGCATCTCTTTTATGGTTTTCTTTACTGCTATTTATCATCTGATTTCTGGGCTCTATCTTTAACATTCATGGAATACCCTCTTCACATCTTTCCTATCATTTATCTAAATTTCCAATATAAGATAATGAACTAAACGATCATTAAAAAATAAATATTAATAGTGAAGATTATGTTGAAGACTTTGGAATTCATAGTTACTCTATTGAGGGGGTTATCACAAATTGAAGGTGATTCTGGTTGAAAGTTTGAACAGTTGGTTTGCTTCTTTCTATACTTGAGGGAATGAAACAATGTCCTCTGCTTTCATGTTTTAACTATAAATCTGACCAACCAGCGATTTTGATAAACTCGTAAACTTTTCTTTTGTTTTCCAAATTCACACTTACTCTCGGCTGGCTCTTTTAAACCATGTAATGGATCAGTAAATCTATAAACATGAACAGATATACAAGGTAAATCAAAAACAATTGAACGCCGAGTTTCCCAGATGTATGTTTGAAAAATGGCCTTCATTCACTTCTATGTGCCTCTGAGAGAGAATAGACCACTAGTTTCTACTTACATTATTAAATTGTTCTTGTCAGTTTACTAATACATGGTGTTCCAAGAAGAAAAATAGATGAAATCGAAGCAGGGGAATAGATATCATATCACATACTTGAATTTTGATCCTCCAGTGATGAAGAGAGGGCATATTGTAATCTTCAAATCTATTTATCACATATCTTGTTATATAAAACCATTTCCATTACCATTCCTTCAGACTGTCATGACATAAAGCAAATCATTTACATTTCTTGCAAATAACAATAAAGAGAAACTGATTTATGTTCACTGTTATAACCTTTCTGATAGAGATCAAAAGCCGACAGAAAGAAACATAAAGACTTAATAAAAATACATTTCATTTAATGTCAAAGTCAACAAAACATCAATGGCTCTCTGGTTAAAACCAGAGAGCCCAATTTCCTCTCACAACCTATTCCTTATTCCTCTAACCACTCTGTCGATCTCTCCCCACTATTACAATAATGTATTTCTTTTAAAGACAACTTTAAACGGTTACAACCGTCTACCTTCCCGTGTCCCTTCTTATCCATATTTGGATTTTCATTACAAATTTCATATGATCCCGATTACAATAACATAATAAATAGACCATTTCACATAATGGTTCCAATGACTTAATAAATAAATCATCTCCGCTTAATAAATAAATCATTTCGGAAATGAATTTAAATAATATAAAATTAATAGAGGGAGGTGTCCCTGCACCATCCAGCTTCATTGCACAAGACCTCCACATTGTCTTTTGTCACATTTAGCAAGCCCTGAGAGAAATTTTACAAACACATGATGAATCATCCATCAATTTCTTTGTGAAAAATGGGAATCCTAACTTTAAGTTTAAGACCTGCTAGGTAAAACACAAACAGAAAGAATAGCTTTGAAGATGGCAAGGCATGGGTATGTAACATCTGCAATCTCCTTTTAATGGGACAACTTTTAAAACATAGCATCTACTTATTAAAAACAATGCTCTGCATCAAAACACTTTTAAAATATAGCAGATAGCAGGTGCACTTTTAACCCTTGAGAGTGTATGCATATGCCGTAGATCAGACAATGAACTACTAGTATACTTTACAGGATGTTACTATAAGACATAGTGAACAATATGTGAATGCATAACAGATAAATAGCTTACCTTACGAAGTTCACAGACAATGAGCTCCCCATTAGTACCAAGCGCCACACCCAAAAGCCGCCCTCCAACAAATGTCCAATTCTCCACCCTCCCTTCATCAAACCAGACCCTTTTAATCCAACCATCCTCACATCCTGTGAAAAAGGATTTATTGTCTCTGTCAAGAGCGAAGTCTTCTGGACCATGTACTAGCCCTAAACCTATCTTTTCTGCCTTGTCAAGCTTCTCATTGGGGGCATAGATACCATCTTTCATGGGAGGGGACGACAAAAGACTGATGGGGGCAGGATCAATTTGAGATGTTCTTACCAAGTAATTCCATAATGCTGCGGAGGCCAAACACAGAACGACCAAGAAGGCTGCATTCTTCACTTGGGCTTCCCCCATCTCAATTTGAATCGACTTGTTTTATGTGTTGTTGCTTCACGTTGAACTCCTCACACAAAATTTATGATTGTAGCCATGTTGAATTCCAGCTAAAGAACAGAGTACCCTGAACATGTTTTTCTTCGTTTGAAAATAAAATTCGTTTTCTTAAAGCGGTAAATATACTTCTTAATTGTAAGAGCATGTCAGAAGTCCTGTTGTTTATCCTGGTCAGTGTTGGACTCATGGTGGAAGATGGAGCCGGCTATACCGAATCAATTAATTGATCGAGAACAACCAAGAATTGAGCATATAATTGCAGCAGAACCGATATTATGTATAGTTCCTTGTATATTTATTTTGTGTTTGTTTAATTAAAAAGTTAGCATAATTTGCGTCGATAATTGACTGAAAAGCGCTAAAGAATCGTTGACTTGTGCTTTGTTTTTCTTATATGGAAGGAAGTATATTCTCCTGTAATTTATGATAAAAAATAGTGGATACGGTTAGTTGATTTGTAAGGGTGAAGATTTCTATGTTGTATTTTATTTTTTGTTGTTGAGGTTTTGTTTTGCTTCAATTATTTAGACATGCTGTGTGGTTTTATCACGGCACTGGCTAAATAGCCGAATATTTGCACCGATTATTTAGCCAGTGCCGTTACCTCCGTGACTCGGCACGTCAGTTTTGCTGGATGCCCTGCCGCCTATGTCTGCACCGTACTTCAGTCTGCACCGTACTCCGTTCCGTCAGACTTGATCGTTCCAGTTTTGACGGTGACATTATCGCTTGCCGTGCTTCCACACGCCACATGTTTTGGGCTTTTCTTTGTGGTAGGAAGGGACCCCACTTCGATTGCAACGCTCGGACTATTTCTCTCCACCATTTTCATTCAGTGTTGCCAGATGTTTCCATTGTCCAAGTTTAATCAATTTATGCTTTTCTAAACACTCATTTTATTTGAACTATAATATATTTATATATTCAGTTTAATCAATTTCATTTAAGTTATTTAAATTCATTTCGATATCTTATAATTCTCTTGTTGATCAACCTCTCAAGCTTGCATAACATCATAGTCATGATTTTCTCTCTTTAGATGTAATGTGCATTTTGGTTGATGGTAATATTTGGGAGTTACATGACTCACTATTAACTCCAACATGGTAGAAGAGTACCAAATATATAGCTTCCTATCCAATTTCTAAGAGATCAACACAAATGTGGGATGAGAACTTTTACTCAATGTATTTTTAAGAGATAATTTTTTAAGGTTTTTCCCATAGTCACAATTTTTTTGAAATGAATTAGATTTTGCAAATAGTGGGAAGATCTAGTCAAATATATTGTTGGAATAGCACAACAAGGTCATATTTTCTTGTAACTTGAAGTTTATTCCTTTTACCAAATTACACATTCTACTAGTTGGAATTTAAGATTAGTTTCTTGGACTTGTTGGTGACATAAATTGTATTTATGGATATCCCTTTCCTTTTGCATGTAATATGAGTTGAATTTATAAAAATAAATTAGGAGGGTCATTTGTATTAACTAACTTTAGCCTTTTTTAAATTGTCTTTCGAATTGGGTATTAGATTTTGTGATATAAAATTTGATTAGAAATTTAAAACTTCTAAGAGCTTTCTGTTGGTATAGGTCTCATCCTTGTATTTTATAATTGGTACATATTATTTCCCTCTCTTTTATGGAATACATTGCATCCATTAAGATAGTATGCTTAAGGTCTTTGGGATGGGTAATGATGATCAATGTATAGGTTCTCATTTAACCTTATCTAGGGGAAAACACATGACATTAACATAATGATTCTTATATGGAATTAACATTATGATTCTTTGGGAAAAATCATTGCTAAGTTACATAATCATATTTTTTTCTTCTCCATTACTAGCATCTAGATTTCTTTACAAAGTATTTGACACAAATAAAATGTTCTTCATGTTTCCTTGTGTCACTAGTCCTCCATTATTGTTATTTCTTTTTGTCTACTATTAATAATCACCT
This sequence comes from Cupressus sempervirens, assembly GCA_028749045.1. Lineage (NCBI taxonomy): Eukaryota > Viridiplantae > Streptophyta > Pinopsida > Cupressales > Cupressaceae > Cupressus > Cupressus sempervirens. The sequence goes on along the minus strand of CM053789.1, from coordinate 49,797,092 downwards.
AATATATTTTTTAAGTGCCCAAGAACCTCTTTGTAATATTTTATTAGGATTTTTTTGGGATCTCCTCTTGTGTATCTTTATTGAGGGATTGTAAGAAAAATGCACACAACTAATTTGGGATACATTATTCATGATAGCTAGGAGCATGGGACTTACTTGTGTCATGTGATAAAATGGTTCTTCATTCATTCATATCTTTATTAACAAGTAGGAATTATCAAATACCTATTTTAGTTATTTTATTTATGTCAACGAGAGTGAAAAACTCAAGAATGAGTTACACAAAATAATGAGTTGAGGCCTTAGGAATCATATAGTACTAATCCAAGACAACAACCTCCAAATTTTTTTTAAAAATTCAAGTAACTACTAAATAAAATGAAGGAAGTTCTTAAATTCTCATTAAAATATACATCTTGATATGCAAGGTGATTTGTACTCCCTTAAACTTGGGAGGCTAGGAGGCCATTGAAACATGGTGTTGTGATTATGTGATCTAAAGGCTCCTTCAAATAATAAAACTACATTCCTAAAATGGGGTGTGTGTTGAATGAATAATTCCCCCAAACATGTAGAGCTTTCTTTGTTGATTTCACTTCAAACACCACTCCCAATTATTCATACTTAGGAAAGAGCGAATAACTAGGTGGGATAGTTTTTAAATTTAAAGATCAAATTGGATTTTCTTCATTCAATTATGAGTGTCAAATATGTCACTTGGTTGGTTTGAATTTTGAAAGTAGGGTATGTTGGCATTATGATACATTTTTGTCATTAGTTACAACACTTATTGGATTCTGAATGCTTACCGAGCTCTCACCGGAAGCCAAGCTTTACCTAGTTCTCAGTGTTTACCGAGTAATCAAGGTGAACAAAGAAGTCAGTGTTTACCGAGTAATCAAGGTGAACAAAGAAGTCAGTATTTACCGAGTAATCAAGGTGAACAAAGAAGTCAGTGTTTACCGAGTAATCAAGGTGAACGAAGAAGTCAGTGTTTACCGAGTGATCAAGGTGAACAAAGCAACCAGTGTTTACCGAGTGTTCAAGGTAAAGAAAGGAATCAGTTTTGACTGAGTAAAGATGTACTAAGATGTAACCGAGAACTTCATGATAACCGAGCTCCTAAGGTTATCAAGGAAATTAATTTTTACCGAGCTCAGACGGATATCAAGGAAACTAACTATCACCGAGTCACAAGGTTCTATCAAGTGTTTCCTTTGATCACTGAGCAACAGTTCAGATAGAAGTATTCACCGAGTGACATCTCTTCTACCGAGTCTCCAGTGGTTACCGAGTTCAGAACTACTCGAAGTGTTTAGTATGAACCGTGCCTTCACTTCTACCAAGTGCATGATGATGCCGAGTAACGCAGTGGACGCCGAGTATCAGAAGGACACCGAGTCAGTTCAGTGAACCTGAGTTTTTACCTTGGGCCGACTTTGTATAGAGATTTGCACTTGTTGTTTTAGCCAACCTTGCATGTATTGTTTATATGGATGGTATATATATATACAATGTATTGTATCATTAAAACAACAGTTGTTATGGCAATGGTAATGAATGGAAATGTGAAAGTGTGAAAGTGTGAAAGTGCGAAAGAAATACATGCGTGCGAAAGTATGTGGGCTGAATTGTGAAGATATTCAGCAGGTCTAGTTTTGAAGCAGAAAATTTTTATCTATCACATCAAGGTGAATCAGAGCATAGCGGATCTTATCAGCAATCAGTTGTAATCAGATCCACTGTTTCATTCTAACAGGTGAATCAGTTTTTGTAAATCCTTTAACAAGGTAGACTTAACAGTCTTTTGTAAATCTCCTAACAGAGTGCATACTTTATTGTATGTTTGGAAATCCTCTAACAAGGTGGATCTAGCAATCCTTTGTGCTCCTAACAGGGCAGATCACCAGAAGTGGTCATTGTAAGCCTTAACCGGCCAACTTCATACTGCAGTAACGAAGCTTGTGGGTTTCATCCCCACCCCAGTTTTACTTTCTATTTGGAAGGTTTCTGGGTCACCACATCTGTGTGTTCAAGTGTTGCAAATGATTTTGTTTCATGCTTACAATAGGTTACTTGGATGAATGGTGAATATATCAGTATACAGTTTTATTGTTTGAAATTTTAGAAGTTACTGATTCACCCCTCCCCTCTCAGTAACTTGTCATATCTTGAATATTTCCAACAGGGTATCCCTTCTAATTAGTTCAAGGTTGCTATATTGTAAGATGGGTGTAAGGGAGGTATACAATCCTCCTTCCTGATACTAATGCAAATGGGGCCTTGATTTTCACTTAGATTTGATCATTTTTTGTAATAACGAATGAGTTTACATATGATCATCATCTTAGATATATATTCCTTTCCTTGGGTTTTTGTGAATATATTTCTTATTACCTAGATCTAGCTCAAGTGTCTTGATCTATAAGAATAAATGTAAGATATTGATGAGTTATTCATCCTATTTTTTGATCTTGAGTTTTACCACCCTTAGGTGGCTTATTGAGTAACCTCATTATTTCTTTCTTCTATAAATATTTTTTAAAATTGTTTGGCTTGGTAGGTTGTGTGGAGAGACTTAAGAGCTAGGCCTCTTCTAAATTTTTTTCAAGATGACTATTTCATTATCTATTTTAATGGACAACTACACTCTTTCCCCTACTCGAAACAATTAGATTGCTCGACACTTTAAACAACCTACGCGAGAGTAAATTTGGGACTAAATCACTAAATGCAACATATTCTGACTTCAATGTAAGAAATGGAAACATGCATAACCAAGTACAATAGTAAGAGAGAAAGGAAAAGATGACAGAATGGGTAATTTCCAGATTACAAAGTTTAACTGATATTTTGACAATACCTAGATTGTCTATATCTCAGCCACTCCATCAACCAATTTCCAACCTCCTTATACAATGAAATATAGTTCACATATGAACTATGAGATATAGAAGAAAGAACAAAGAAAACTTATGCTGAAGAAAGTAAGGCATACAATGTATTGAATGAAAGATATAAAACCAAGTTCGTTAGCATTCACTCAACTGTCAAAAAAAGATAGTTCACTCCAAATACTACACTACAACTAAATGAACAAAAAAATTAAAATTGGACTCAAAGTCACACACAGTAGTCCTAGCTATAGGGGTTTGCCCAAAAGTAATTTTTAAAAAATCTTATTAACTTCTCAAAAAAATACATATATAGGCCTTCTCAAAATGGCTAGCTACAATAGATGATTGCATCGCAGACCATCTCTGAACAGAATACACTAAAAATAGGACAAGCCTAAATCATTGTTTGTTACAGAGACTGACAAAATTCCATAAATGGATACAAAAAGAAAGAGGGAGAGCAAAAGATAGCAGTCTGGAAGAATGAAAAACATGATCATGTCTTTTTAAGAGTAATTGCTTTAGCTATGTAGGCTTTCATAGCATCAATTACTTTGTCCAAGTCCTCAACACCTGGGATGATGATTTTGTTAGCTCGAATCATCCAGTAGTCATGCATTTATGTTAACTCATCTATTCTGGCAACCTTGGACTGGAACTTCTCTGATGCCCTCCTTATGATCGACTCAACAGATGAAATCACTTAGATTTTATACATCTAGAATTTTTTGGGTTAGCGACCTCATCAACAAATGCAAGGAACTTTCCTTTCATGTGCTTGACATTGACCAACTTACCATTTCCAAATACATATGACTCCATATGCAGTGTCTTACAATATTCAAAAGTTTCTCAGTGACCTTGCACATCCTTAAGCTCACCTACAGAATGAACAAAGCTTTCTACAATAAACTCTAGAGATTTTTTCTTATGAAACAATGGCTCTTGGCATGGCTTCAGGATCCCATGAGAGATAACAATATTAGTCTTCATGTTGATCTCTTCTTGCAATAGGGCCAATTGCTCTGTCAGCCCAACTGCTGATTTTTGTATGGTGGTTTGATGATTGGAATTTGCTTCCTGAAGCTTATGAGCATCTAATACTAGATTTTCCAAATTTTCAATTAGTAGGGGACCTTGTGCCTTCATCTGGTCTACCCACGCACAACCAATTTGCCCAAATTTTCTCTCTTGTTGTAGCTTTAGGAGTAGATTCTTTTTCTCCTCTACATTCAGGTCAAATTGGTTGGATGATGTATTCCCAAGTGTAGATTTGATGAATTCCATCAACTCTCTATTTGAAGCCTTTAGGACCTCCTTTTCCGCTCTCATCTCTTCTAGCCTATCTTCAATTTTCTCATTAGTGGACTTCCATTTTTTCACCATGGAGTCATGAATAGGGATACCAATATCCACTATTTTGATCTAGAAATTGTCCATGGAAAGCTCATGGAATATATCCTCCTTTTATGGCTCTGCAATCTCTACTAGCATGTGGCCAGTAGATGGATCGGTAGCCAATGCTACAATTGATCTTTGCTTCTTCATTTTCTTAGAGGTTGGCTAAGAAGACGTAGCCTATGTAATGAAATCTTTTGATGGCACAGATTCTTTATACCTTCTCTTCTTCCTATCAATGGTGTCCTTGAGACATGACTCAATAGAGAGCACATTGATAGCGGACTATAGGGTAGTAGGATCAAACAAATTCCTAGTAGTTGGTGGCATTTTCTTGCCTTGAGAAGTAGCAAGGAAGGAAAAAACCTTAGTCACTAAGAGGGCCAAGGTGTCCCCTTGCTATGATGTGTCCTGCTCTTGGTCGTCCATGGGATTAGTGTCACCATCCAAGTTGATCACTTGAATAGGGGAGGGAGGCACAACCAAAAAAAATTCTTGTTCTTTCTCCTTCTCCTTGTCCTTTTCCCCTTCTTTGTCCCCAATTTTTTTTGTATCTAAGAGAGAGCCATCTCCACATGTAGGAGTAATTGACACATTTTTATCTGGAGGCTCATCTGCACCTTACCCAATTGATTGAGCTAGGCCCACAAATGTTGAAGGTAGTGGTTGTTGCTACATTGGATTGGGCAGCTCCGGAAGATCCACCACCCATTGAACTAGTGCTCCCCATCCTCTTCTTCCTTTCTCAGGTCCACTCTACCCACTTTTTTGTCCTCTTGATGATTATGTGCATGAGGACTTCCATGGTGTCAACAATAGGGCCTGTGGGTAGGGTAAACACAATAGGAGTGCCTTTGATCTTCTCTTAAGATGAGGGATGCATGTAGGAGCCATCATCTGCAAGGTCAAAATAATCAATAGAATTATTATACAATGCAATCTCACCAATAGTCAATTGGGACCAAAACTTATCCTAAGTCTGGTACTCGTGAAGACATCATGCCTAGTAATTTTTGATGTTTGGAATGTGTCTATAGGCATATCCCAACTTCAAGTGGTCCCTAACGAAGTTCACTGGATCATATTGATGCCTTATTACCTCATAGTCTACTAGTTTGATTTTTCTCTCAAAACTCTTTACTAGATTCTAAGCATTGGATCTAGAAGCATAGGAGTAGGGTTCAACCACTATGGGGAAGGGGATCATGACAATCTTCTTCACATTTGAACACAAGTTGTTCACTTCAAGAATTTGTCGACATAATTCGATAAGAACCTCCTTGTCCTCTAGGTACTTGGGAATCTTTTGGGAAAACCATTAAAGGCACCTACCAGCAGGTATGAGAAACTTAGAAATTGGATGATTATTACCCAAATTGATTGATATCCAAAATTGCCTCTAGTGAGAATCTCTTTTTAGGGTATCCTTGTAATTCCTGACACAACCTCATTATGAAGGCATCATTTACTGTCACGTACTTCTCATAACATCTCTACAACTGGAGTTTTGGGTAAATTCTTACACCTTTGTATTCTCATCATAATTCTAGATGCTGGAAAGGTCGGGCCATAAGTGGTGTATAGCTAAGGCATAGATAATCTAAGACAACATATAGAACTGCTTGAATACCTTGGCCAAACTCAACCATGAGGCAAGTTCATGATAGATGATTTGCACCCAGTCAATCTGCATACCCTCAACACATATAGCTTGCACTAGGAAGAAATGGTGCTTAATAAACTCTAGAATTTCCTCCTTACCCTTTAGTCTGAGTAGCAAGGCGAGGACATCCATGATCTCCCTCTTTAAATTAGTCCTGAAAAGAGTCTTGGGCATCTTGCTCTTCTTCGAGTGGGCAGTTTGGAACCATGTTCTCTGCATGTCCTCCCATTTTAGGTTCTTCTTTTCATTGAACATTGACGCAGAAGAGCTAAAGTCAATATCACAATACTCTTCTTTCATGGGTATGCCAAATGTAGACTGCATCAAAGCCTTGCCGAGTGAGATGAGGATGGATTGGTCGAGGAACAAAATATGCATTGTTTCTAGGTCATATCTCTTAATACATTCCCTCACAAGCTCTGGTGCATGTACTACCATTGGAAAACCAGTTGCTTCTACCAATCTGCTATCTTTTAACTTCTGTGTGATTGGGTGAATAGATTGAGAAATTCAGTCTTTTATGAAGATCACCCAAATCATAAAATTTGAATTGTGTGTTTGTAAGATTCTTCAATTCACTCTCCAAGCTTATTAACTTATCATAACTCACATCTTTGATTTCCATTCGCTATGATTGCATAGGATACAGTTCTCAATAAATAGTTATTTTAATATACTTAAAGAAATTAATTTCAGGCAATTCTAATGAAATAGGTACAGGAATTCGAACATTTGTACTACATGAACTAAATTAAGTTTGGCCAACAATTATAATGGTAGGATTTGCATTTAATTCCATGATCAACGACTATTTAAACTTTTCGTTCACTTTCACATAAAAGCTCATCTTCCCAGAAGCTTTATTACTTTACTTAGAGTAAATTCATATTACTAGAAATCACTTTACAAAATAAGTGCTTTTAGTTCTGAGGGAAGTGCCCTTTTCAGAATCCAAAATGCATGAATACTCAATAACTTAACATATGTGGGGAAGAGAGAGAAACATAGCTTTTTCGTAAGCCCATTTTACTTCTGTTTAGAATTGCATCCTAGGGAGTGATCCTTTGATTACTTGCGCACTTCATTCTTGCACTTTTTGCACTAGGCATATAACACTTTCTTTCCTTATGTCTAGGTCGCATCTTCACAACCAACTTTTCTAGAAGTATCTTTTGAGCATCTTTGAAGGTTATTCATACTTTAAAATTACCTGACTTTTTATTTTCAAAGCCTTCAAAGAAGTGGCCTTCTATGTTACCTAGGGATGAAAAACCCTTCTCTGAGCAACATTTCATGGAACAAAGTGAATCAACAAAACTTAACCCTCTAATCTCAATCTAATGGCTATAAGTTTAGATTTCAAACATCAAGTTTACTAATTTCAAGTTATAAGAAAATATGACCTTGTTGTGCTATTCCAACAATATATTTGACTAGATCTTCCCACTATTTGCAAAATCTAATTCATTTCAAAAAAATTGTGACTATGGGAAAAACCTAAAAAAAATTATTTCTTAAAAATACATTGAGTAAAAGTTCTCATCCCACATTTGTGTTGATCTCTTAGAAATTGGATAGGAAGCTACATATTTGGTACTCTTCTACCATGTTGGAGTTAATAGTGAGTCATGTAACTCCCAAATATTACCATCAACCAAAATGCACATCACATCTAAAGAGAAAAAATCATGACCATGATGTTATGCAAGCTTGAGAGGTTGATCAACAAGAGAATTATAAGATATTGAAATGAATTTAAATAATTTAAATGAAATTGATTAAACTGAATATATAGATATATTATAGTTCAAATAAAACGAGTGTTTAGAAAAGCATAAATTGATTAAACTTGAACAATGGAAAAATCTGGCAACACTGAATGAAAATGGTGGAGAGAAATAGTTCGAGCGTTGCAATCGAAGTGGGGTCCCTTCCTACCACAAAGAAAAGCCCAAAACATGTGGCGTGTGGAAGCACGGCAAGCGATAATGTCACCGTCAAAATTGGAACGATCAAGTCTAACAGAACGGAGTACGGTGTAGACTGGAGTACGGTGCAGACATAGGGGGCAGGGCATCCAGCAAAACTGACGTGCCGAATCATGGAGGTAACGGCACTGGCTAAATAGCTGGTGCAAATATTCAACTATTTAGCCAGTGCCTTTTATCTCTATTAGCTTAAGGCCAAGAACAAGGAAAGTTTTTGGTACTCTTTTTTTTAATTAAAGCAAGGGATGATTACTATATATAGATATATGTGTGTGTGGAAATCTGAAATTTTACATATATTCATGAATTTCTTAATTACATAACATTGTAGCATTCATCATAGCGACATAATAATATCTATAATTATTAGTTCAAAGATTAAAATCATTGAGTTGTGATCAATGCCATTCATCAAATTATCATAGAACATATCATCAAATCAATCAAATCACATCATTATAGAATAGGAACATAGGAAGGTATCAAATGAATCAAACGAGAGTTAAAATTTTAATTTTATATATTCATAGATATAATTCATTAATACAATGAAAAGCATCTAAAGTTCAAATTTCTCTCTTCTCTGCAAACACTTTTTCTAATTCTCCAAATCAAAGTCTTTGAGGAAATTAAGCAAAGAGTCAACCTCAAACCTCTCCTCCTGAAATGAAAAACTCTCCTCCTGAAATGAAAACCTCTCCACTCAAAAGTAGACCTCGCACAATGCACAATCACGCTCAATGCACAATGTGTCAAAAGAAAATGGAAACTTTATAAAATAATGTCTAGCGCTAATCTTATAACATATTTTAAATTTACAATGAGCAAGAATGGGGGGGTGAAATCAAACTTTGAACATACAAGAGGGGAGGATGTAAAGGATGGCGATGATCTAGGGGTATTTTGGAAGGTTGGTGATTTGTCAAAATTGCTTCTGGTTGTGGAGGATGGTGGTGTGGGTGTGTTTGAGGTTCTCTTGGGCCTTGTGGTGTTGTTCAGCCACGCTTTACTAGGGAAGGAATGGATGTTTCCTATCAAGGTTTTACAACACCTTCCATTTGCTTTTTGAGTATTTTTTAGAGATTTGGTGATTGTGTCATATTTGTTGGTGTCTTGGACCTTTAACTTTATGGTGAAGGGGTTTTCTTCACCTTTGCATGGTCCAAAAATTATTGACTAATATGGTTGCTCTAATCTGTGTTGGTCTTTGGGTCTCCTATTTGGAGAATCTCTGAGTTGCAGTACCTATTTCTAGTCATCCTCTCATTTCATATTGTGATGTCTAGTTGTCTCCAGTTGTGTGGGAGCTACATTAGTGGGTGGGGATGCCTATTATGTTTGGTTTTCGGGTGACACTCTCCTCGACTATCTCTAGGCACTACACACCTTGTTGTTTCCCTACTTTTTTCTTACAATGTTTGCCAAAAAACTTGGGTTCAATATGATGTTGTAGGGATACATCTTTTCTAGTTTGGTGGTGGTGTGCCCCAATTCTTTTGTGGATGTTTCTACACTTGGGATGGATGTTGTCTTCCATACTTCTTGTGGCTTCCATGTGTAGAGTTGGTTGTGTCATGTGATGCATACTATTATTGTCTCCATTAATGGTCAGATTGGTTGTTATGTCTACACTAATAATTGGCCTATAGTGATTATAGGTATTTGCACCTTTGTTGGGACCCTACTCTCATTGTATGGCACTGGCCTTACTATATGTGTAGGTGTTGCTTCTATATACCATTTTTTTATTGAGACAGAGGTGTTTCTTAGTTGTAAGAATCTATAGGTAGGTCTATATTTGGAAGATTGGTCTAGATGTTATTAACTATGGGATTCCTCTTTGGGATGAGATTCATCTTGATGTGACTTCCCCTTTGGTGCAAGAGCACAAGAAAATACATCAAATGATTCTATAGTATTCATAATTAAATTTAATTACATTTGCATTAGTAATGTCATTTTGAGTCAATATGAATTAATATTTAAGCTTAAAAGAGCCCATTGTAATGAGTTGTCCTAATATGGTCTTGAATTGGTTATTTGATAAAAATTGTATAAAATAACCATGAATTGGTAAAATGGTGATAAAAGACATCATTATTCTATTCAAATGTGTTTGGAATGTCATTTGAGTCAAATATTGTAGAAGTTATGAAATGCAACTTTTCAAAAGTTGTGAAAACACAAAATGGGAAGTTGGATGGTCATAAGAGGAAGTTGAGTAGTTATAACTTCCAAATGAAGGTGAAAGGCTATAAAAACCCTTTTCATGGTCATTCATAGGCATGATGTAAATTTGGATAAGCATTGGAAAGAATTGGAAGTATTTTAGTATCATATTTTCATTGTTTCAAACTATTGTTTTGTTGTTTTGAAAGCTTTTCCTCTTGTTTTTAGATCTTGTACATCCATGTACAGCTTGAAAATAAGTGTATTTCTATTATGGTATTTTATTAAATTGAATAATATTTCCATTTCTTTTATTTTGAGATGATTTCATGTAGTATTCTTAAAGTTATCAAAGTTTTGGTGAAAACCATTTGTAACTACCCAAAACTTTGATTCATGATGACCAATTTTGGGAAAACAATCATAACGTTTTATTGCACCATTGGATCTTTCTATAAATTGGAGACATGATTTATAATTACCCATTCTACAATATTAACAGTGTGATTGGCATGATTATGAATATTGTAAGAGTTATGGGTGACTATTTATGTCTATATTTTCATGACCAACATAGAGTTTATGTCACATGTGTCAATGCCTCTATCATATTGAAGAAATTGTGTTGATCATTGAACTCTGTGATTGATTTGAGGTTCTTGGATAAATTTAAATTATTCTCTGCATCACATAACTAAGTTATATAAAACTAGATCTTAATATGACGACTTAAAAAGAAAGAGTCTAATAGGTAATATTTGAAGGGGTCATAATAGAATATTCGAAGGGGTCTTAATTTAGGATGACTTAAAAGGATAAAATCTTAAATTGAACATTTATTGAGCTAGAGATCATAATAAATTAAGGGGTCCTAATATAAAATGTCTTAAACTTGGGTCCTACTTTAGGATGTTCATTTAAAGCCTAGAGAGGAGAATCTATTTAATCTAATGTATTGAAAATTTTATATATGAAAATATAGAAAGTAGTCTTAAAATGATAGTTTAACGGGAGAATATCAAAATCTATACATCACATGAATTTCTAAATTACAAACCTATCATGGTCTATGTTTATATATGCATAAATTTAAAGGGGTCCTAGGGACCTAAGTACATATTATTCGTTATGGTTTAATACAATGTTTTTAAGGGGTTTTAAGTTATGTGCAAGGTATTTATATTTCTAGGGAACTTTACATAATTTTGTGTTGACTTTTTTAATTTAGAGTTATCATTCAAATTTTTTAGTTAAAGTCAAGTGTAATTTAGGTGAAGTATTAAAAAAATTGTGTACATTCAATTTGAAAAAAAATTAAATTGCATTAAACACATATGTGTGTGTGTGTGTGTGTGTGTGTACATATATGTATATACACACATGATACATGTGTGTGTGTGTGTGTGTGTGTGTATACACACATGATATGCATATATACACATGATATATACTATATACATATATATATATATATATATATATATATATACATATATAAAAATATATATAAAATTTAACTAAAAACATTAGAGAGCATCAAAAAAATAAAAATCCATACTTGTTCCAAAGTTTAATGAGTTGGATGCTTGTCCTCTTCCCACTTTCGATTGAAACTGAAAAACTAAGTTTTGATTGAAACTTATGGAGCCTGCAAGTGAAGTTTAACAACCCAGCCTAAGCTTTAAAGTTTCAATCAAAACTACATAGAATTTTTTTATCAAAACTTTCTATGTAGTTTTAATCGAAACTATGCAGCGACTTTAGTTTCTATAAAAACTATGTGGATACATAGTTTCGATAGAAACTATTTAGTTTCTATCAAAACTTATAAAATATTTTCTATCAAAAGTAATGGAGTCAAAAACTGGTCCCTACTCTTTTTTGGAGGAGTTTCTTCCTCCAAAAAAGTGTAACCCACTATTGTGGGTTCATCCTATGGTTTAACCTTCACCTTGGAGGATTTTTGTGCTACCAAATGTTGTGTCATGTGTTGACTACTTATTTATGTGGTTTATTCATTCTATTAGATGTTAGATCTAATATTACATGATGATGCATGATTAAGGTTAAGGTTGAGATGCATGGTGAATTAAGTTTAACTATGATCCATGCTTGAAGTTGTAAATGTTTTGGAGATTCTTATTCACCCCCTCCCAGCATTTCACTTTCCCATTAGATCTCCAACAAAGTTATTGATAAGTAGGGAATGTGGGAGAGATAGATAGAGAGAGAGAGAGAGAGAGAGAGAGAGAGAGAGAGAGAGAGAGAGAGAGAGAATTAGGGCTTGGAATAAACATAGATGTTGGTAAGGAAAGAAAGATGAGAGAGAGGAAACAAGAAGAGTCATGCATACATACATGTGTATATGTGTGTGTGAGGATAGACCCTCTTAATCTTAGTCATTTTTATAATAAAAAGATAAGTACTTTTGAATCTAGATTTAGAGTACTACAATTCTAAATATTTTCACAACTCCTAGTTTTGAGTGCATGACCCTCAAATATCTCTTTGAACTTCAAGTTTAGTTGATTTTAGGAAAATACAAAAACATGGCCAATTATGTTAATCTCATATTGGTTTTGACATATGAGTGACAATATACTGAAGTCATTTACTTAGTTCATACCAAACAAGTAATACATGCCAAACATAAGTTGTCAGATAGTATATGCTAACAATAGATATTTAGTATCAGTCGAGTAACTAGTAAGTTTCAAGTCACTCAAGTGCTAAGCAAATAGTATGTGCCGAGCTATTTAGATGTCGAGTGATTAGTGGATGTCGATTCATTCAAAGGCCGAGTTATAGCATTGAAGTTGTAGTTTATGTCGAGCATCAGAGACTTCAAGTACCAAGTTATACAATTTTGACATAGTTGTTTGTAATGGCATAAACTTCTATGTAGACCATTTTTTGGGTTGACTTAAGGATTTTTTTACGATCTTAGATGATAAGGACAAATCTTAATTGTGAATCCCTATGTATAAAATTCATCCAATAAAAAAAAGGGAAAGATTAAGTGGTAAAATGGGTGAATCAAAATCATTGATTCATACCTAACCGTAAGTTACCTAGGTCTTCTTAAGGGGGACAAACCCTAAAATGTTCAATGAATGCTTAAGGAGAATTGAAGAGAGTTTACATGCACAAACAAGGCATTCATGATGACTAAGGAATTATAGCTTGAGTTACATTATAGAATTAGTTAGAGGAGAACAGAGAAAAGGAATCAAAAGATAGCAGAGATGCATCTGATCAGAAAGGATCAAGTACACATAAGAAAAGAGGTGATTTGACACAAGAAACAAAGTGCTAACCGAAGGATCATTTCTCAGACATTTTAATAGGTGCAATTAGTTAAATCTCTTAATAGAGTAGTCTCAGCAGGCTATTGTAAATCCTTTAACAGGGTGCTTACTTCATTGTAAGTTAAAGTTCTCTTACCAAGCATACTTCTAACAAGGTGTTGAAATCCTTTAATAGGGTAAGATCCAACAATCTTGTAAGCCTTTAACAGGGTAAACCTTTCACAGGGTAGATCGTGGTTCATGATCAAAACATTGTAACCTTCATTGTATACACTTTCTTACTACAATAGTGAAGATTTGTAGGTGTCATCCCCACCCCAATTTTACCTTCTCCTTGGAAGGTTTTTGGGTAACCAAATATCTTGTTTCATACATGTGTTGAATTTTTTACTTTCATGTTATGGATATATATGCTTAATTTGGTATTTCAAATGATATGTATAGATTGTGAGATAGATGTGTGGTGAATGATTTTGAGTTTGAAAGTTTTAAGTTTACTTTCCTATTGTATTTCCAACAATTGTATTAGAGCTGAGTTCTCTAGAAAGTAAAGCTTTACAACTATGAGGAAAGATTATGGAGATGGAAGTCTACAAGTTCAGAAAGACTATTGAGAACTAGATGATTGAAATACAATTTTCCCTACTTCAGTTGAATGAAGAAAGAAATGGTTTAAAGTGATCATTGAAAAGAAGGAAGGAAATAGCTATTGAAGAGAATGGCACATGATACTAAGAGATTGACACTACTAAATTATTTGTAGAAGGAAACACCAATGAATTTGATGTAGCAGTTACATATCTATTAGAAAATATTGGAACCCTAACTGAAGAGTTTAGAAATATCAAGAGAGAACAAGTAGTCTAATCATTATTGTTGTGTGAGGTGACCAAGCAGAAAAAGAAAGATGAAGAGGACAAGGTCATGATTGAAGATGACAAAAGGATTTTAACCAATAGACTAGAAGAGAAAACATCAGAGGTAAATAGGATTGCTAACATGCAATTGGAAACTTTGAGTCAAAAGATGATTGTAAATCATGAACTAAATGCAAAGGATATTGAGATCGCAACACTGAACTTGTAGAATGAACAACTGAGAAATATTCTGAAAAGAGAGAAAGAGTTTGTTGAAAGTTTTAATAAACCTAGTGAAGCCATCAAGTACTTTGAGTAATTGAGGAGATCCCCTAGATCTAATAGTGATACTTGTATATTGGGTTACACTACTACTGAAAAAGGAGAATCATCCAAAAGTGGTGAAGAAAAAAGTAACCAAGGTAAGAATTCCAAACCTACTTGTCATAATTATGGTAAGATATGTCTTTTGGAAACATAAGAGGAGAAACTGAGAGGGGAGGGGTGAATTAATTAATATTAAAATAAAATTCAGATCCCTTAGATGTCAGTACAAAAATAAAATCTAAAAATTGAATATTGCTAATGCTCGGTAGACATACATAAACTATTGTAACTCTGTAATCACTTAAAATGCTTGGTAAATGATTAACATGCAAACTTAAGATGTTAATTTTGATTACCCTTACTTTGACTTAATTGGAAACACATAAATAAAAATAGCATGAACACATTTGACACCAAGATTTAACGTGGAAACCCAATTTGGGAAAAACTACCAATTGGAACTAGTTACTGTTTTCACTCTTTTGCAATGAGCCCTGTTAGGAGCCAACCTTGTTAAAGGTTAAAAAATACACTATTAGGTGTGACCCTATTAAAGAATTTAATCACCCTATTAGGAGCCTTGTTAGAGGTCTTTAGGCAATTCAATAGAAATGCCACCTTATTAGAGGATTTACAAATAGCTATTAAGCTAACTCTATTAAGAGATTTAGATCACTGAGCTACAATGGTTAGAGAGTAACAATGAGATGACCTAATTTGAATACAATTGAATTGTTGATTACAAATCTCTATTCTAGCTTGTACTTGATCCTTTCTGATCGAATATAGCTTTTCTTCTCCACAAGGATATTATGTTTATCCTTCAAATTCACTTCCTCTCTTCATCTTCAATGCATTCATAACTTCTTTATACTTACACACTTTGAAACCACAACTTTACATTTACTTATATCTTTCATATTGTCAAGTCAGCTCAAATACAACTTAGAATAATTAATATTCATCACCTTAGTCGGTTGGAACCAATAGATAAATCAATTAAGCTTAATATGCCAAAATAAGAAAAATCCTTTGTTAGCTAACCCAACTCAATAGAAACTAACTCAAAAGTGATTTCCTATGTTAACCAACAAAAGCTCGGTTAACACTGCAAACTCACGAAAATCCTTTGGCAATCAAGTGAGCTCATTTAGCATTGGTTCCATCCAACTTTTCTTTTTTAACTGAGTGAGCTTGGTTAACACTCATTTTTTGCATACTTTCCTTCGACGCCCAAGTGAACTTGGTAAACACTACCTTTTGAACTAGGCAATTAGAGGAATGCTCGATAGACACATAAAACTATCTTCACTGCCCAGGTGAGCTCAGCATATACTGACTGATAATGATATGACATTTGTGTAACATCAAAGACAATACACAGTTTATCAATTCTATCCAACAATCTCCCTCTTTGGAATTGATGGCAACACAACATGTCATATCACAATGAAATTTTGGATTTATTCTTGAGAACTCCCTCTATTAGTATGACCTCTTCCTTTTACTACATTCTTTCTCTGTCTGCAACAACTTCCATCAAGTTCTTTCACAGGATTTTCTCCCTCTTACAGAAAACTTCTCCTTATTTGGAATGAAAAAAATTTCTATGAGATATGACATTTAACTTCTCCCTCTTTGACAACACATGCCAAATACAACATCTTTGTTAATATCAATGTACCTATAATTGATTCATTTTCAATTTTCCCTTGTCAATTCTGCACCAACTGATTGATCTTCAACTTAGCTCTTGTTGATGCATCACTAAACTTTATTTAGTGAACTTCAAATAGGGGAATGACTACTAGCTTACCTCTTAGATACAAAAATGCATCCTTAGGTAATGGCTTGGTGAATATGTCTGCAATCTATTCTTTTGTATTTACATATTCCAATCTGACTTCTTTATTCTACACCAACTCTCTTAAGAAATAATATTTTATAGCAATGTGCTTTGTTTTGGTATGCATCACTAGATTCTTTGATATATTGATTGCACTAGTGTTATCTCAATATATGACTATTGGATTCTTGATCTATATCTTCATTCCTTCCAACAATTGTTTGAACCAAATAATGTTAGAAGAATTAATTATTGCTGCCACATATTCTACCTCTGTTATGGATTGAGATGTACAATTGTGCTTCTTGCTTATCCAAGACACTAGTCTTTTACCAAGAAAGAATGCTCCACCACTAGTGTTTTTTTTGTCATCAATACTTCCTGCCTAATGAGCATCAGTAAATACCTTCAAGTCCAAATTGCCTCCAATTTTATACCATGAGCCATAGTCTTCGGTACCTTTCAGATATCTCATGATTCTTTTGATTGCCATCATGTGATTTTCTGTAAGATTTGTTGAGAATCTTGCCACCATTCCAACTGCTAGAGCAATAGCGGGCCTTGTATGTACTATATATTGCAATTTTCTAGTCATTGATCTGTATGTGGTCTGGTCTACTTCTTTGGAATCATCATTTTTGGAAAGCTTATGTCTAGTGGACATAGGGGTTCCAACTGGTCTTGAATATTCCATTACAAACTTCTTCAGTATCTCCTTGATATATTTAGATTGAGTGATGTAGATACCATTTTTGTTCTGTTGTATCTACAACCCAACAAAGAATTTTATCTTACCAAACACAGAGATCTCAAATTCTTTACTCATTTCTTCTAAAAATGCTTTGCACAAGTCATCATTTCCTATAAATAGAGTATCATCAACAAATATTTCTGCCAACACAATCTTCTTGTCTAGCCCTTCCTTGATATATAAACTACTATTATGATTTGTTCTTTGAAAGTCAATCTATACCAAGTAATTATGAATTCTTTCATATTAAGTTTTGGGAGCTTGCTTGAGACCATATAATTTTTTGTGTAACTTGCAAACCATGTCTCTTTTGCTAGGATCTACAAAACCTTCTGGTTGTTCAATGTAGACTTCTTCATCAAGAATTCAATTCAAGAATGCAAATTTAATATCCATTTGGTATACTTCAAATCCTTTGTGTGTTTCATATGCTAGTAAAGTTATAACACCTTCTAATCTTGCTATAGGAGCAAAAGTATCACCATAATCAATACCTTCTTCTTCAGAATAACCTTTACATACTAATCTTGCCTTGTTTCTTGAAACTTTTACATCTTCATTCAGCTTATTTTTGAATACCCACTTTGTGCCAATTACATTTTTATCTTTGGGTCTAGGAACAAGGGTCCAAGTTTTATTCTTTTCTATCTATTCTATCTCTTCATTCATTGCTTCAATACAACTTTCATTATCCAGAGCATCTTTAACATTTCTAGGTTCGAATTCAGCAAGTAAACATGTACCTTTTAATTTGCTTCTTTTCATTGTTTCATCATATTTGTCTCCAATGACCTAATCAGGTGCATGATGCCTTCTGACATATCTTGCTAACACAAGATATTTGAGCTTAGAATGAATTCCACTATCTTCATTATGAACTTTAGTATCAAGCTTAGGTTCCATTGTCTTTGACTTAGGTCCATCAAACTCGGTTTGAACTAGCTCGATAGCCTCTGACTATGATTTGGGTCCTTCAGACTGTGACTTAGGTTGCACTATCTACAACACGGTAACCATTGGAGATTCTGAGGACTTGGGAGATGAAGCCTCCTTTCTTTCAGATAGATTTGGTAGGGTATCAAGTTCATAGTAAACAAATCTTCTCTAATCCTCTAGCTCTTTGCTACTTTCTTCTTCACTCTTTTTTGCAAACTCATCAATTCCAACATGTGTGCTTTCTATTATTTTATGAGTAGAAAAATTTAAACAGTAGGAGTATCTTATAAATATGCCTTCATCACCTTTTACATCAAATTTTCCTTTTCTAGACTCTTTCAAGATCTAACATTTGCTACCAAATACTTTTAAGTAACTTACATTAGGTTTGTAGCCATACCATAGTTGCTAAGGAGTTTTGTTTGAGTTTTTCTTCAATTGTACTATGTTCAAGGTATGAACTACAATGTTGATAGCTTCTTTCCAATATTTGAGAGCAACATTCTTTTCAATCATCAAGGTTTTTGCACAATCCATGATAGATCTGCTTCTTCATTCAACTATACCATTTTGTTGTGGTGTACCAGGGGTTGATACTTGTCTTTTAATTCCTTTTTCAATGCAAAAATTATTGAATTCATTGGAGATGAATTCACCACCTCTGTCTAATCTTAAACATTTCAACCTCTTTCTAGTTTCTTTTTCTACTCTTGCCAGATACCATTTGAACTTTTGAAAGGCTTCTGTTTTTTCTTTTAGATACATTACAGTCATCATTCTAGTATAGTCATCAACAAAAAGAATGAAAAACTTTGCTCTACTGTAACTCTCTATTCCAATAGATCCACATAGGTCTTTATGAACAATTTCTAAGACTTCTTTTGACTAATAGTTTTTTCTTTTACAACTAGTCTTTCCCATCTTACCAATTTGGCAATTCTTGCATAAACCCATATTAGGTTTCTTCAAACTAGGAATGCTTCTTACTCTTTTATGTTTGTTTATCTTGACTAGATTATCAAAGTTTACATGACATAGCCTTTTGTGCCATAACAAACTTTCTTCTTCTTGAGCAATAAAACATGAACAATCACTGAGATCAAGATAAAATAGATAATCTTTTGTTTTCTTGCTAGATCCAAATAGATCTCCTTTTCCATCTAGTAGTTTGGCCTATCCATTCATGAATTCTACCTTGACTCCAATGTTATTCAACTATGCCACACTCAGTAGATTATGTTTTAGTCCTTCAACCCAATAAGCATTTTCATGTACAAGTTCTTTAGTCAATGAAATACATCATTTTCCTTTTATGTTACAAGGTTCATTGTTTCCAAATCTCACACTACCTCCATCATAATATTCCATGTGCTCAAATTTTGTTTTGTCTCCACTCATATAATGTGAACAACCATTTCTAATAATCCATTTATCATTTTTGTTAACATGAGAGATAAGTGTCATCTTATCTCCTTCATCTTTAGACTCATCTTTTACAGCAATATATACCACTTCATCTTCATTGTTATCAGAATCTTTAGCTATAAAACAAGATTTCTTACCTTTTTCCTTGTAGTTCTTGTAGTTCTTGAAATCCCTCTTTCCTTTATGATTAATGCTTTTCTTTTCATCTTTGATTTTTTTATTTGGACACCTTGTAGCAATGTGACCAATTTCTTTACAAGAAAAGCAGATCAAAGGAACTTTACCATTGTACTTTCCTCTTCCTTTGGAATACTTCCTTGCAAGTAGGGCTTCAACAACTTCAAGATCACTGTCTAAACTTTCTTATGATTCTTCTTCTTCATTTCTTGATTAACTAGACTTTGATTTGTTACCCTTTTCTTTGAGTGAGAGTTTAGCTTTAAAAGTAGATTCAATGACCTTTGAGCTAGGAACATAGTTATCAAAGTTATCTAACTCAAAAGCTGTCAATCTTCCCACTAGAGCATCCAAAAAAAATTTATTATTTGGATTACATCTCATTTATTGAATAGTAGATACTCTAATTGCATAAATAGGAAGAAGAGTTCTAAGTACCTTGCTTACAACTATTTTCTCTTCAATGTCTCCTCCAGATGCTTTGATTTCACTTACACTTGCTTTGATCATTTCCACATATTTTGCAATGTTCTCATCTTCTCTCATTTTCATCTAATCAAAATGACCTCCAATATTTTCAGCCTTAGCCCTTCTTACATTGTCATCTCCTCCATATATGTCTTTTAGTTTGATCCACATCTCATGAGCCATCTTGCAATCTTTGACTTCATCAAATTTAGCATAACTAAGAGCAGATGCAATATCAATCATCATGATGTTATGATTCTTCTTTTTAGTAATATCTTCAACAAATAATGTTCTAGTGGGAGACTTGTTTTAGTGTCAAGATATTTTTGATGCAAGGAAGGATAGGGAAAACTAGGGCCAATGGCACGCCTAGCTCTCTGAACCACCCTGCAAGAGTTAACACAATGGAAGTAGACACAAAGAACAGCAACCAAAGGGGGAAGAAGAGAAAAATATTTTTATTAATTCATAAAAATATCTTCATACATGCCTATCTGTAAGGCCTTTTGGGTTTTTTCCAAATAAAAATACATTCACATTCAAAGATCCAATAGCAAATTCACATTTTTCAGTTCTGCTCTCCAATCCTCTTCCAAAACTACCTAAAAAATCTTCATTGCCCTAGCTCCTAGCCTAAACACTCTATTTATACTAGCCGAAATGACTTATAGATCATTCTAGAACATGGAGAAGCCACAAGTTGGATCTAAGCAAATATTAAATGAAAATAAACCAAAATTAAATGCACAAGTCGACCTGCATCAATAATTAACTATCCTGAAATCAATGTCTGAGAAAAATCATGATATCTCCTAGCTTCAATTGAGTTAGAACTCATTATTTGAAATGTGGGTAGATATCTAGGTCCTTTACAACCTCTTAAGTGTGCAAGGTCTGATTCATCAAGGAAAAGTGTGCATCCATTCCGAAATTTGAGCACATAAAACTATCACGCAGAACTACCATAAATTGATGTTCCAGGAGAATTGTCATATCTCCCAAACTATAAGGATTTAGGATTTGTGCTCTAGAACATAGATATTAATCTAGGCCATCTTCAATCATTGAAGCTCCTGACCCTTCATTAATTATGAAAAATTAGTTACATAATTTGCAACAGGCACCCAAAAACCAAAAAATGTAGTTTCAACAGAACCCAATTTCAACAGCAAAATAAAAACTAAAAAAATGTAGGATAGTAGTGCAACCTAGGATTATCCTACATCAAACAACCAAGTTTAGAAGAAATGATTATCTTGAATCATTGATATGTCACAACTTGAGTTGAATCCAACTCGGATTGAGAAATCCATGAAGCATCTTCAATAGATTTGTTCTTCCACTTCACGAGATATTTATAGTAATCTTTTCGTTTTGTGATCTTACCAATTCTTTGATCCAATATCTATTCAACTTCTTCAATTTTCTTCTTAGGATAGTCCTTTGATACAACAACTTTATCATTTGACTCATGATATTTGTATAAATCAGCAACATTGAATATAGGAGATATATCCATGTCATCAAGAAACTCAATTTCATAAGCATTTCCACTATCAAATTTCTTCATCTTCAACTTACTATATGTTCCAACTGGAAATCTTATTTTCTTCGGATGAACCATCACCTCATCACCAACTTAAAAATCATGATGTCTCCTGGACTGATCATCATTCTCCTTATACTTCTAATTACTTTGTTTTACCCTTAACTTCACTTCCTTATGCAAAGACTCCATATAATCAGCAAATTCTTCTCATGTAGCACTTCTCTTTTCTTTGCTAACAATATATTTCAAATCCGATACTCCTATAGGCTTCATTCTAGTAACAATCTCAAAAGGTGTCTTTCCTATACTCCTATTCACAAAATTATTATATGCAAATTCAACTTGTGCCAATACCATCTCCCAATTACTTGGCTTATTCCCAAATAAGCATTTCAACAAATTACCCAAGCTTTTATTCACAACCTTTGTCTATCCATCTGTTTGCAGATGAAATGTAGAACTAAACTCCAATTTATTACCCATCTTCTTCCACAAAGTCTTTCAAAAATAACCAACAAACTTATTGTCTCTATCAAAAATAATGCTTCTTGGTAATCCATGCAATCTCACAATCTCTTTAAAGAAAAGTTCGGCAACATGATTAGCATCTGATGTCTTCTTACATAGTATGAAATGAGCCATATTAGAAAAATTTTCCACTACAACAAATATAGAATCATACCCCTTCATTGTCTCAGGAAATTCAAGTACAAAATCCATACTAATGTCACTCCAAGGTTTCTCAGGAATAGTAATAAATGTATACAAACCAGTATTTTGACTTACTCCTTTTGCAACTTGACAAACTCCACAACTCTTTACAAATTTTTGAACATCCTTATACATTTTTGGCCAATAATACTTATCTTTCAAAAAGCTCAATGTCTTATCAATTCCAAAATGTCTAGCTAATCCACCACTATGCTCTTCTTTAATCAGATTCAACCTCATAGAACTTTTAGGAATACACAACTGAATACCTTTGAACAACATACCTTCTTGAATGAAATACTCATCATACTTACTTATGTGATTGGTTATATTTGGTGCTCTACACTCTCTCCACTCCTCAAAAAAAAATCAGGATCAACATCATACAATTCTTTCATTTCATCAAAACCAAGAACTTCAACCTTCATTTTAGCTAGCAAAGAATGTCTTCTACTCAATGCATCAACAACTCTGTTAGTAACTCCACTCATATGCTTGATAACATATGTGAAACTCTACAATTACTCAACCCACGTCATATGTCTCTGATTCAGTTTATGTGGACTTCCCAGGTATTGTAAAGCTTTATGATCAGTATATAGCATAAACTCCTTAGGAATCAAATAGTGTCTCCACTTCTTCAAAGCTTGAACAATAGTGTAAAAGTCTTAGTCATAAACAAAATACTTCCTTTTAGCATCATTCAAATTCTCACTAAAAAAAGAAATAGGCTTACCTTCTTGACTTAGTACAGCTCCTATTGCATTACCACTTGCATCACATTCAACTTGAAATACTTTGTTGAAATCAGGTAAAGCCAATACAAGTAATTCAGCAACCTTTTGTTTCAAAGTCTCTAAACTCTTATTAGCTCCATGTGTCCACTTGAATTCTTTTTTTTCCCCTCATTGTCTGAGTCATAGCATTACAAATAGCACTGAAATTCTTTATAAACTTTTTGTAAAAACTAACCAAACCATGGAATGATCTTACCTCACCCATATTCTCAGGTGTATGCTACTCCAAAATTGCTTTAACCTTTTTATGATTCATCTTCAATCCTTCATTTGAAATCACAAATCCCAAATACACAATCTTCTCTTGCATAAAAGAACATTTTTTCAAATTGATCGGTAACTTTTCCTCTTTCAACCTCTGCAATACTTGCCTAATATGCTCAAGATGTTCTTCCTTAGTCTTACTGAATATTAGAATATCATCCAAATAAATAATCACAAACTTACCCAAGAATCTTTTCAAAACTGCATTCATTAACCTCATGAAAGTACTAAGTGCATTAGTCAAACCAAAAGGCATAACCAACCATTCATACAAGCCATCTTTTGTCTTGAAATTAGTTTTCCATTCATCACCTTCTTTGATTCTGATTGATGATAGCCACTCTTCAAATCAATCTTGGTAAAATACTTTGCTCTACTTAAGCAATCCATTATGTCATCCATTCTTGACATAGGAAACCTATATTTCATTTTGATTTTGTTAATAGCTCTAGAATTAGTATACATTCTCCATTCTCTATTCTTTTTAGGTGCTAATATAGTAGGTACAGTGCATGGACTCAAAATTTCTCTTATCAAACCTTTTTGCAACAACTCATGCACTTGTCTATTAAGTTCTTCATTCTTTATAGGTGTCAATCTATATGGTGCTTTGTTTGGAAAACTAGCTCCAAGAATCAAACACATACATTGACTTATGCTTCTTACTAGAGGTAAACCATCAGGAATATCCTCAACAACAGTATCATTATATTCATTCAGTATTTCTATAATTTCTACTGTCATATCAAATTTTGCTACTTGGTCATTACTACCAACACTCGGTCCTCTAGGAACTATAGGAAAACAAAATTGATTCTTCTTTACTTCCTTTTCAAATTTCTTTCCATTAACCATACAAACTTTTATTGCAGTTGAACTAACCTCATTTGGACTTTCAATCAAAGGCAGCAATGTTTGTTTCTTCCCATTTACTCAAAGTGTATATGGATTCAATCTTCCATCACACACAACATATCTATCATATTGCCAAGGTCTACCCAAAAAAATATGACAGCAATCCATAAGCATAGTATCACACAAAGCTTCATCAAAGTAATGTCCAATTTTAAACTTCACAAGGGATTGCTCACTTACCAATATTGTATGCTCATCTTTGATACATGAAACATGATAAGGTTTGGGATGTTTTAGCTTCTACAACTGCAACTTTGTAACCAGCTCTTCTAATGCCAAATTTGTAGAACTTTCACTATCAATGATCACCTTGTAGCATTTTCCATTCATCTTACATCTGGTCTTGAAAAGACTCCTTCTAAGGACAGGTTCCTCATCGCTTCCCTTATTACATAAGGTTCTTCTCACCATCAAATTTTCTCCATCCTTAGGCCCACTAGGTGAACTCTCAATGTCTTCTTGAATCACAACATTTCTATTATTTTCCCACTTTTAGAAGATCTACATTCAAAAGATCTATGCCCTTCTTTGCCACATTTGAAAAAATTACCAGGAAAACCACCTCTAGGATAAGAATTACCTCTTCCTCGGTAAGATCTAGTACCTCCTCAATATGAGCTACCATCTTTCCACTCGATCTTGTCTTTGTCATCATTCTTCCATTCTGATTTGCTTTTATCTTGCACAAAACTTTCAGATCTACCATATTCAGCATATGACCATAAGACCTACCTCTGCCTCTCTGGAATCTACCACCTCTACCTCTTTTTCTTTGTTCATGCTTCTCTATCAAGATCTCCTCAGCTTTCAAGGCATATTGATATGCTTCTTCCACACTTTCCAACTTCACAAAACTTATTTGATCTTGAATTCTAGATCTCAATCCATTTATGTACCTTACAATTTTCTCAACATCATCATCCATATGTCCAGATCTAATCTCCAATCTATAGAATTCCTCGGTATACTCTTTCACAGTCATGGCCTTTTCTTTTCAAATTTTGCATCTTTCTCAATAGGCTAACTTGGTAATCAGCAAGAAGGAATTTGTTCTTTACCTTGTTCACCATCTTTGGCCAAGTTCTAATCTTCTCCTTTCCTCTCCTTTGTCTATTAGTTTGCAAATACTCCCACCACAGCAAAGCATGACCTTTCAGCCTAGTAACTATAATATTCACCTTTCTATTATTAGGAGTGTTTTCATACTCAAAGAACTTCTCCATATCTAAGATCCAATCTAACACAACATTGGTATCCAATTTTCCATCATAAGGAACAAATTCTACAACAGACTTTGAATTTTCCGTAGACAACACTCGCAACAATATTTCTTCATCTTGATCTTCTTCAAGTTCTGGAGTATGGTTTGGTGCTATTGCTTCATCATCACTTACATCATCAAGATGTGCTCCTCTTCTTTGGGCTATCTCCATAGCATCTAATCTGGCTATAGTTTGTCTTAATTGATCCAATATAGCATTATTAGCATTATTTTCTCTACCACGAACCATCTTTATAAATTAGGTTCCTGCAAGATCGTAGCCCTCAACAAGGTATAGGTCAAATCCGCAGATTTGCCATCCTACAACAAAATCGAAACTAGGGTTCTACATGATCCAATCTTCACAAGGATGAACCTCAAACTCTAATACCACCTAACACAAGGAAGGATAGAGAAAACTAGGCCAATGGTACACCCAGGTCTCTAAACCACCCTACAAGAGTTAACACAATAGAAGAAAACACAAAGAATAGCAACCAAAGGGGGAAGAAGAGAGAAATACTTTTATTGATTCATCAAAATATCTCCATACATGCCCAACTATAAGGCCTTTTGGGTTTTGGCCAAATAAAAATACATTCACATTCAAAGATCCAACAACAAATTTACACTTTCCAGTTCTCCTCTCGAATCCTCTTCCAAAACTGCCTAAAAACTCTTCATTGCCCTAGCTCCTAGCCTTAAAACTCTATTTATACTAGCCAAAATGTCTTATAGATCATTCTAGAACTTGGAGAAGCTACAAGTTGGCTCTTAGCAAATATTAAATGAAAATAAATAAAAATTAAATGCACAGGTTGGCCTGCATCAGCATATAACTATCCTAAAATCGATGTTCGAGAACAATTATGATATCTCCTAGTTCTGATTGAGTTAGAACTCATGCTTTGAACTTTGGGTAGATATCTAGGTCCTCTACAACCTCTTAAGTGTGAAAGGTCTTATTCATCAAGGAAAAGTGTACATCCATTCTGAAAGTTGAGCATAGAAAATTGTCACGCAAAACTGCCAGAAATTGATGTTCTGGGAGAATTTCCATATCTCCCAAACTATAAGGAGTTAGGACTTGCACTCTAATACATAGATAGTAATCTAAGCCCTATTCAATTCTTGAAGTGTGAAGCCTTCATTCATTATGTAACATTAGTTATACAGTCTACAATAGGCACCCATAAACCAAAAAATGTAGTTCCAGCAAAACCTAGTTTCAATAGCAAAATAAAATTTGAAAATATGCAGGATAACAGTGCAACCCAAGATGCTTCTTCATCAATTTTCATCCTAAATCACTAATAGTAGCCAAATTTAACCTCATAAGTCCTTTCCATGCTGCTAAATTGTCTCTATTCAACTTGGGGATCTCTTTTGTAAGACATCGTGATCTTTAGCTTAGGTCCTTGAAACCTTCTCTGCAAGCACCAAAAGCTCTGATACCAATTGTTGGGAATATACAAGGAGTAACTAATAGGGGAGGGGTGAATCAATTACTACTAAAATAAATCCTATATCCCTTAGATGTCAATACAAAAATAAAATCTGAAAACTAAATATTGTTGATGCTCGATAGACATACATAAACTGTTGTAACTCTGTAATTACTAAAAGTGCTTGGTAAATGCTTAACATGCAAACTTTAGATGTTAAATATGATTACCCTTAATTTGACTTAATTGGAAAAACATAAATAAAAATAGCATGAACTTATTTGACACCAAGATTTAACGTGGAAACCCAATTTTGGAAAAACCACCAATTGCAACTAGTTACTGTTTTCACTCTTCTAAAGTGAGCCCTGTTAGGAGCCAACCCTATTAAAGGTTACAAAACACACAGTTAGGTGTGACCCTATTAAATTATTTAATCAACCTATTAGGAGTTGCCTTGTTGGAGGTCTTTAGACAATTCAATAGAACTGCCACCTTGTTAGAGGATTTGCAAATAGCTGTTAAGCCAACTCTGTTAAGAGATTTAGATCACTGCTACAATGGTTAGAGAGTAACAATGAGATGACCTCATTTTAATGCAACTGAATTGCTGATTACATATCTCTATTTTGGCTTATACATGATCCTTTCTAATCAAATATAGCTCTTCTTCTCCATAAGGATATTCCACATATCCTTCAAATTCACTTCCTCTCTTTATCTTCAATACATTCATAATTTCTTCATACTTACACACTTTAAAACCACATCTTGACCTTATACTTATATCTTTCATATTATCAAGTCAACTCAAATACAACTTAGAATAATTAATATTCATCACTTCAGTTGTTTGGAACCAACAGATAAATCAATTAAGCTTAATATGCCAAAATAAGAAAATCCTTCGTTAGCCAACCCAACTTCATAGAAACTAACTCAGAAGCAATTTCCTATGTTAACCAATAGAAGCTTGGTTAACAATGCAAACTTGAAAAAATCCTTTGGCAACCAAGTGAGCTCAGTTAGCACTAGTTCCATCCAAATTTTCTTTATTAATCAAGTAAGCTTAGTTAACACTTATTTTCTGCATACTTTCCTTCGACGCCCAAGTGAACTCGGTAGACACTACCTTCTGAACTAGGAAATCATAGGAATGCTTGGTAGACATAGAAAATAATCTTCACTACCTGAGTGAGCTTGACATATACTAACTAATAATGATATGACATTTGTGTAACATCAAAGACAATACACAATTAATCAATTGTATCCAAAAAGGTCATACTGCAAATCAAAATCCTAAGCAGAAGTTCATGGGTCATCACCTTTAATTCAACAAACAAGGACATCAGGCATATGAATGTAGAATCAAGACCATAAGCACACAAATATTTGAAGGATATTGCTATAACTGTTAGAAGTATGAACTTAGAGCATATGAGTGCAGATCCAAGCCTAAATGATCATCAAACAAGCATACAAAGGTAAAGCACAATGACAACTCTTATAATTGGGATTATAATACTAGGTATAGTTATCACTATTGTCAAGAGTATGGACATGTTGTTGACAATTGTATAAGAACACATTTTAGAAGTGACTACAAAAGATGGTTGAGTCAAACCATATGTCGTTATTTGAAGACTAGTCACATAAGCAAAAATTGTCCAACAAGGTCAAAAGAAATGAGTAGTGAGTTCAAAAAAGGAAAAGGAAAGGCAGATGTTGAGAATGTTAAAGATGAGATGAACAAGACATGGAAGAGAAAGGAATATTGCAGCACATCAAGTTCAACTGGGATCACTTCACCCACTCAGTCAGGTGATCACACCACCTCCAATTAAGTAATCAAGAGGTATGTATGGGATTGATATTTAAAAGATATACTATACATCAGTTCCAAGGATTTAGTTTTGAAAATATTATATTTGTATGAAGAAAGATGCAAAGTGTTGTTAAGAATCTTGATGAAATCTTTACATTTTGTCAGTTTTCATGTAATTATCGAGCATGAAAAGTTTCACTATGGTTGTCGAGTGAAATGTTAGTTGATTTTGAGCTATCACAAGGTGATAGTGTAGACCAAGCTTGTAGTGGTTTCTAAGCATGAGGAAACTTCATGAAAGTTGAGTGAATCAAAATCTCTATTGAAGTAGAGCTTATAGCTATGTAAGGCCTAAGCATTAAATGCAAGGTTTTAAGGTCTATATGATCGATTTTTACTCATTTGACATCATTCAAATTTGAAGAAGATTGCGAAGAATGAAAGGTGAATTAAAGAGATCATTCCAAGCATTTACAAGTAGGATTCAATAGTCGCTCAACACCATTACAACAAATTAAAAAGGTATTTATTGTGTACCAAGTTATGCAGTTTGAATTTTTGCAAACCCTAGCTTTTATAATGGCCTCTAGTTCTTCAGCTCCTAAGGTTAAAGAGGGTAAAGAAGTTTTGAATGTGCAATTGATAAGAAATGAGATTAGACAACCAAATTTTAGAGCCATTCCTAATATTTCTTACAAGAGAGATCCCTCTGGCGTGTTATCAATGATACCACCTCGAGTTTTGATGATTCAAGATTCGAGATGTTTCTACTCGTGCAAGGTGGGTAGCATAGGTGACATGGAGATTAGGGAAACCTATGGGAAATTATGTGAGAATGGAGCACTGAAAGATGAATTCAAAATCGTAGAGAGAAAAGGGTTAACTTGTGCCCTAGATTTTCCCAATGTCTTCAAGACTGAATGGATAAAGATAGTTCTGAGTAGAATTCATGATAATTCTATATGGTTGGATAATGGACCGGTGAAAACCACAAAGAAAATTGTACACAGAGTAATAGGGTATCCAACACTTGACCGACCTAAAACCATGATGAGTGAATCTAAGGAAGTTATTGAGAAGAATACAGAGGCAGTGTGGAACAAACAAGGAATGATAATTGATAGTATCTCAAATTCCCTAATTTTTTTTGTAGTGAGGATTATAGCACATAAATTCTATCAATCCAGCAGGCTCAGAAGTGTACCATGCATTAATGTTGACATGGGCTATAAGATGTTAAGAAGGATCATACCTATGACCTTAGCAATTTGTAGATGCAATAGTTGTCAAAGAAATTGGGAGCAATAAGGAAGAGCAAAAGTGCACAATGTAAATTTGGTTCAATTCTTTTATGTATATTTGTTCATGTACAAAATGCATTCCCTACTTTTGGTAAAGTTGTATGGAAAATAAATATATCTATTGCAGTGTTGATAGGTGAATTTATTGAGCAACTTGGAAACAATTTTGAGTCTATAATGACTAGCTACTTTGAAGATTTTAAGAAGTCAATGAAGAAAAGACTAAGGATACCAGTTTTACTAGTTGAGAAAGATTTTAATGATGTTTTCTTTCTAGTTGACACTAATTTTACATATGTTCAAGCTGCTATTCCAAGGGTAAGGTGGTTAAGACCAATAGGATATGAGATCAATGTTGATGAAGCCTCTGCAGCAATAACAACATTACTTGCAGAAGATGTAGATGCTAAGGCTACTGCCTTTGGGAATTATGACATGACTAAATCTAAGATAATAATGGATTTAAAGACTGCCTCAGTCATAAGAAAGAAAAACAAGGTTGTCAAGAATCTTAAGGAGAAACTTGGTGAAGGAGCAGATGATGATGAAGAAGAAGAAGAAAAAGAAGATATACTTGCTCAAGCACCACCAGCATTAACTCAAGGTTAAGGAGAAGATTAAGTAGAAGAGGTAGAATTGAAGAAGGTGTGAATGAAGAAAAATCCAATGAAACACCTAAGAAAAAAAATATGAAATCCAAAGCCCTAGTAGTTAGCAAACAAAGGAAGGTTGCAAAACCTAAGCCTACTATTCACACTACTAGAGCAAGCACAAGAGCTACTACCAAAAAGGTTCAAGAGGTAGATAAGACAAAAGAGAAGAGGGCTAGATCAAATAACAAAGAAGAGGAACTTGAGAAGAGACTAAAGAGAAAGTATATAACTCCAATTGAATTTGATGAAGAGAGGACCAAATCTAATGACAATAGCCAATTAAAAGTGGTAAGTCACCATCCTTCCTTATATTTAGATAATATATTTGAGAACATAAGGAATAATGTTGATTTATCTAGTCTCACACATATTGAGTTTGACAAACTTGGAAAAGTTGAGATGAACCAAGTAGAGGAGTCAATACATGCCCTGATGGAAACATTCAAACTAACTCCAATTGAGACTGCCAACTCTCTACCAAAAGAATTATCAATATAGAAAGACAAATTAGAAAGACTACACTTGCACAAGTGATGCTCGAATTGGATAGGGAAACAAAGGCTAAAGCAATAAAGAAGCACACTAGGAAAATTGCACCTAAATACAGGGCATTCATCATATTGCAGAACAATGTTGAGGATGTTGTATAGAAGACCACTCTGATTTGGAAATCATTATATGGTTTGATAGAACCCAAGGCAATAATACAGTCACCTATTGAGGTAGCTGAGGATAAATATGAACAACAATAAGTAACTGAGGTGAACACAGTTTACATTGAGATAGTTGCACATGAGGAAAGCACTAAGACACATGAAGATACACAAGCACCATTTGAGGATGAGTAGTAGATAGAAGAGAGTGTGCAAGATACACTAGTGTTGAGTGTCAGTCCTCAACATGAGTTGAATATAGATGGTAATACTATAAAGATAAAGGATGTTTCTAATATTGTCACTTAGAACATCAATCCCCTTACAGAGGAAGACTTGAAGATACTGGTAGAATCCACTATCCATGCCAAACTTTGTGAAAATCTTGTACTAGTGAGTGTTGATGAAATTGAGAAGGAAAATAAGGCATCTGTAGGGGAGGAAGTATAGACAGAAGAGACATCTACAGCCCCTCCTCAATTCACATTAAACTCCATTACCCACTATGGTCTATCAAAGGAAGAAGATGACAACTTCCACTATTAGTGCATTGGTACAAAGTACTCCACTCTCAGTTAATGTAGAGGAACAAGAAAATGACAGGATAAGATAGTTGGAGAGCATAAAGATGAAATAGAAGAGAATGAATGAACACAAGTTCCAATAGGTCAGGTAGATACTTCTGTACCTACAACACAAGATTAAGGTGCAATTGAAAATGCAGAGAAAGAAAAGGATAAGACTAAAGAGATAGATTTGACTAGAAAACCTGAGGAGTGTCTAACAATACAAACATGAGTGACTTTTCCAGCATCTATCAAATTCTTCATAGGCCGAGTATAGAAGTTATACCCCTACAATCATCAAGGCCTAATCCAAGCACAGCTAAGGTAGCTAATGTTACATCATTTATTGATGTGAACTTGGATGAAGTGATTGAGCTACCCAAGTTGATTTTGTGACCATCACTATTGAATAGATAAGCATACTCCAAGATGATCTTGCAAAGAAGAAAAACCATGAACTACTCAGATAGGAGCATAGGTAGAAGCAAGCTTTGCTAGATATCAAGGATATTTTTCTTGATGCATTTAGCCTACCAACACCAGAAGAAACAAAGTCTATCATAGAGTAGCTAACCACCTAGATTCAAATGTAAAATTACTTGAATGGTCTGAGTGAAAGTTTCATAATAAGGTTCATGAAAAGTTATCAAGTGTTATTGCAATATCACGGGTTGAGTTAGCAACCAAAATTGACAGTGTGAAGAAGGTACTAGAGAATATTTTCTCCTTGTACACCAAATTCTGCAATCCAACACTCTTCACATAAGAAATCAAGAACCACATATTGAGTTTGGAGAGTCATATACAGTCATCTGGTATAACTTTGCCAAGATCTCTAGACCAAAGTGAGAAACATTTTAGGAATCTCTTGAACTCTTAGAGTCAGTTAGCAATGCTACATACAGATGAAGAAAACATCAAGGCTAAACTAATTAGCATTCAGTCTATTTTGACGCCACATATGGAGATATTACACAAGGAACTAGCCTTTGCAGAAACACTCATGAAGAAAGATCTGCATCTTTCTACTCATGAAGGCTTAGTACACCTTGTTGTGGAGCTGGCCATCCAAATCGAGCCATTGGAGGTAGCTTGTGACGATTGGGATGTTGCTTTGAAAATAATGCTTGAGGTCCACAAATTTTTTTTGGACAAATACACTCTAAGTGTATAACCCTTTGACATAAGTGTCAAATTGGGGAGAAATAAGAAGTATGGGGGAGATAATATTTTTGGTGGAGCTACTATTTTTTAGAAAAGATCAGCCATGATAGAAACAATATACATAAATCAGCTTATGCAAATCTACTTAGTAGGAGGAATGATTTTGGTTCAGATATAGAACATCAAAATCAACTCAGGGGGAGTGTTATTAAATTTTGATGTATGACTGATAATTCATAAGTTTTTTTTTGGAAAATTTTGAAGTTTTGAAATTTTGTGTGGATATTATCTAAGTTATGCTTGAAATTTTTAAGATTATTCATGCATGATCAAGTATTTTGCCACTCATGTCAAAGGGGGAGATTGTTAATCTCATATTAGTTTTGACATATGAGTGACAATATACTTAAGTCATTTACTTAGTTCATATTAAACAAGTAATACATGTTGAGCATAAGTTATTAGATAGTATATGCCGAGTGATAGATATTTAGTATGAGCTGAGTAACTAGTAAGTGTCGAGTCACTCAAGTATCAAGAGATAGTATGTGCCGAGCTATTTAGATGCCAAGTGATCAGTGGATGTTGATTCATTTAGAGTTCATGTTACAACATTGAAGTTGTAGTTGATGTCAAGCATCAGGGACTTCAAGTGCCAAGTTATACAATTTTGATATATAGTTTTTTGTAATGGCACAAACTTCTATATAAAATATTTTTGGGCTGACTTAAGATTTTTTTATGATCTTAGATGATAAGGACAAATCTTAACTATGAATCCCTATGCATTACATGCATCCAATCATAAAAAAAAGGAAAGATTAAGTAGCAATATGGGTGAATCATAATCGTTGATTCATAACTAACCCTAAGTCACCTAGGTATTCTTAAGGATGGAAAACCCTAAACTATTTAATGAATGCTTAAGGAGAAATGAAGAGGGTTTGCATGCACAAAAAGAGCATTCATGGTGACTAATGAGTTGTAATTTGAGTTACATTTCATAATTAGTTAGAGAATAGAGAAAAAGAATCAGAGATACATCTGATCAAAAAGGATCAAGTACATGTTAGAAAAGAGGTGAACTGACATCAAGCAACAAAGTGCTAACCGAAGGATCATTGTTGAGATATTTTAACAGGTAAATTAGTTAAATCTCTTAATAGAGTAGTCTCAATAGGTTGTTGTAAATCTTTTAACATGGTTCATGATCAAAATATTGTAACCTTCACTGGATACACTTTATTACTATAGTAGTGAAGATTTATGGGTGTCATCCCCACCCCTATTTTATCTTCTCCTTGGAGGGTTTCTAGGTAACCAAATATCTTGTGGCATACATGTGTTGAATGTTTTGCTTTCATGTTTTGGATGTATATGCTTAATTTAGTATTTTAGCTTATATAGATTGTGAGATGGATGTGTGGTGAATGATTTTGAGGTTGAAAGTTTTATGTACTGATTCACCCACCCCGCCTCACCACTCCCCCCCCCCCCCCCCATAGATTTTACTTCCCTATTGTATTTCCAACAAATTATACACCCTTTTTTGCATACCATCTTGGTGCACTTACCCCATTGCAAGAATCCCCCTTCCCAATGTTACTCATCATGGCCTAAATGAATCTTGTGCTAAAATATCAACCCATTAATGTGATGTAGGAGCATTTTGGGTTCTTGTAAATCATGCATCATTGTGTTACATTTTCTTTCTTTTCTTGTGTTATTGTCTTTTTGTAACTCCTTGTAACTCCATAGAATGTGTAATCCAATGTTGTAAATCATGCATCATTATGTTACATTTATCCTTAGGTAGAATGTTCATCATTGGCACCTTAAGCTATGTGCAAGATTTTGATTATGTGATTATTTTTATTGCATGTGATGATTTGTGGATCTTTGTGGTGATTCTTGGATAATTTTTGGACCTATGTCTTGGTTTGTACATCCTTGTATGCTTGATTTGTTAGATTTCTTTAGAATAACTGAGAGGAGAGGGTGAATTAGTTATTCAAGGTCTAATAATATCCAATTCTAACAATTAATGAAACTATAGTAGGCCCATGCATTTACTATTTATCCAAGTTTTAACCTTTACCTTAGCAAGCTACTATAAATCAACATGCAATGATGAGACACATAGAATCAACACATAACATAGAGATTTACGTGGAAACCCAATTTGGGAAAACCACCAGTAATATGCTACCTTCTTTTCTCACTGATGTAACACCCCAACCTTGCTTCCAAACCCCAGTCTCTCTCTCAGGGCTACCTTAGGTCATTCACTAGACCCACTAGGGCTTCTTCACACCCTATAATTACTAGGACCTTGCTCAAGAGATCCTAATCCTTCAGTTGGGGGTACACCAACAAAGTAACATCAAATTTCTTACTAGCCGGCTCCAGTCCGCTATTAACCCTCAAGTCCATCTATAGCTCCAAGGGTACCAGTTCTTCATCTAGGGTTTTTTAGACTCCTTCTAACATCCATGACCCTAAACAATGCTGATTTCATAGGTGCATTCAATCTACTAGGGAAGATACACCAAATTGCTCCAAAAAGGCTACTAGGAATTAGCCCTCCTAAATAGCTGGAAACAAGATTTCTTGAAAAAATTCTTAACAACCCTACAAAAAAATTATATTTTTGGATACCCTTTTTAGAATACTTCAAGATTCTGTAATTTTCTAGCCTCCAAACTTTCCGTACAATGAAAGTACAGTTTTAGGCCAAAAATGAGGATTTCAAGTGCTTTATCGCTGTTGTGATGGAAAACCACCTTAGACACCTTTCCAAGACCTATCCTTTGGACTGGAGCAAGGTTAGACCTTCTCATTACTCACTGTGCAGCCGGATTAAGGTATTTGTACACTCAATCCTCTCCATAACTCATTTTCCAACTGTGATTCCTAGCCAAGTTGCATTTGGCTTGCCTAGGGCATCACCTTAAAAATGCTTTCTGATGCTTTCAAGGGCCCTCCTTCTTGATACATAATTTACATGGATCCTAGTTCCAAATCCCAAAATACCAGAGGTTTCCAATGGTGGGAAGTGGCCATAAGATCCCATTTTCTAAGTGCAGCCCTGTTCAGATCAGCAACTTGCCAAGAACAAAAAGATTTTTCTACACTAATGCAAACGAATTAAAATGATCAAACCAACACTAAAAAAAGATTAAAAACAATATTTCAGAACTTTTCCAACATTAAAATCAGGCCATTCAATCCTCCTCTATTAAAAATGCCTTCAAATGCATAAAACCGGCCACAAAATACTTGCTCAATTCGTACAAAAATGCAAAACCAACTTGTCCAACCCCCTGAAAATGGCTGTCCTCACGTTTTTACAGGCTCCTCCATCAGTTCCATAACTGTTCTAAAATAGTTAGGACGTTCTAAACACACAAATGCCAAAAAGTTGCTTTTTGCAAGAAAATGTTGTCATGACAACATGACAACATTTCAGCAACTTTTGTTCTACATGGAGTTAGACCTCCAAATTTGGCACAAAACAAAGTAGACATATAATATTCATAAAATGACTTCAAATAAACAATTCAAAGCCATTGGAACCTTTCTAGACCATTTTAGCCTTTTTCGGACCTAAGTCACCTAGTTGACAATAGTCGGCAACTTCTAGCAACTTGGTCACTTTGGGTCTTGCCAAGTCTCCTAAACACACCTAAGGACCACATAGGACCTATTATTAGAATAGTGATGTGGATAGCATCACTACAAGCCAAAAATAAAGAAATACCTAGGTTTCACACTTAGCCTACCTAGGTGCTCCTGCACCATACTCCCCCCTCCAACAAAGAACTCAAGGTGGATCAGTTTGCAACAAATCTAGAGGTATGCCAACCTTCTTGAACTCTGTCTCAGCAACCCATGTAGCCTCTGAAATTGGTTTCTCCTTCCATTTGATGAGGTGTTCCATGTAAACCTTGTGCCTTGTAGTCTTCTTTACCCTTGAATCTAACACCTTTTCTACCTCCAACTTGTTGTTTGTAGGTGTTGAAGCAAGTTCAAGATCTTCATGAGCATCGGGACTAAGCTGAGATGGGTCACCTTTGTATGCCACCAAGTCTTGCACATTAAAAATAGGGGATATGCCCAAATCGGAAGGTAAATCTACCTTATAGGCATTTGCTCCATATTTAGCCAATATTTTGCAAGGCCCTACCCTCTTCATCTGTAACTTAGTAGGAATGCCTTTTTGAAGCCTTGCTTTTTTCAAATGGACCATCACATGGTCCCCAACAGCAAACTGAACATCCTTCTTCTTTTCATCCACCTTGGCTTTGAGTTTTAGAGTGTTGTCTTGAATAGTCTTCTTGACTTGCTCCTGAATCTCCTTCATGGTTTGTACAAAGTCTTCAGCTTGACCACTAATCTGATCCATGTTTCCAAGACACCTTAGTTCACACACACCTCTTGGGTGCATGCCATAAACAATTTCAAAAGGACTCTTTCCGGTAGTCCTATTCTTGCTATCATTGTAGGCATATTCTGCTTGTGAGATGATAAGATCCCAAGTCTGACCATACTCCTTAGTTAGGCACCTAAGAAGGTTACCTAAAGTTCTATTAACCACCTCAGTTTGACCATCAGTTTGAGGATGGTAAGCTGAACCAAAAGACATGTTAGTGCCAAGCTTCTTCCATAAAGTCTTCCAAAAGTGACTCATGAATTTCACATCTCGATCCGACACAATGCTTAATGGAAGTCCATGAATCCTTACAACCTCTTTGAAAAGAAAATGAGCTATATGACTTGCATCATTAGTTGTCTTACATGGAATGAAATGTCCCATTCTACTGAATCTATCAACAACAACATAAATGCTATCATACCCTTGCTTAGTTTTAGGCAAACCAACAATGAAATCCATACTTACACAATCCCATGGTCTACTAGGAATTGGTAAGGGCTGGTAAAGACCTGCATTGCTCATTCCTCCTTTTGCCTTCATACACACCATACATTGCTCCACATACTTGGTTACATCTTTGACCAATTTAGGCCAATAATAGAACCTTTGCACTAGTTCTATTGTCTTGCTGATACCAAAATGCCCACTCAAGCTACCATTATGCTTCTCTTGTATTAGGTTCTCTCTCATGGAACCTCTTGGTACACACAACTGGTTACCCTTAAATAGCAACCCATTTTGCAAAGTGTATTCTGAAAATCTGCTATGAAAGTGGTTTCCAAAATCCATGCATACCTTATAGGCTTCAACAAAGTCCTCATCATTCTTGTAAAGATTCTGAAAACTCTCCACTCCAATGCTATGGAGCTGAATCTCTTGGACTGTTAAAACCCTTCTACTTAATGCATCAGCAACCTTGTTCATTTGTCCTTTCTTATGCTTGATTGTAAAGGTGAAGGCCTGCAAATATTCCATCCACTTCAAGTGCCTATTGCTCAACTTCTCCTGTGTGTTGATGTAGCTAAGAGCTTGATTATCTGTAAACACAACAAATTCTTTTGGCAACAAATAGTGTCTCCACTTCCTAAGACACTGGACTAAGGCATACAATTCTAGATCATAGGATGAGTATTTCTTCTTGGCCTCATTTAGCTTTTCACTATAGAAGGCTACTGGTCTACCTTCTTGACTCAACACCCCACCCACTGCTAGGCCACTTGCATCACATTCTAAGGTGAACAACTTTTCAAAGCTAGGAAATTTTAGGATGGGTTGAGTAGCTACTTGTTTTTTTAACATATCAAATGACTTTTCAGCCTCTAAAGTCCACCTAAACTTGGACTTGACTCCCCCCTTTATGGTATCAAGAAATGGTGCACAAATACCACTAAAGTTCCTAATGAACTTCCTATAAAATTGAGACAAACCATGGAAACTTCTTACCTCACTAGATGTGGTAGGTGTAGGCTAACTTAGGATAGCAGCAACTTTCTCCTTGTCCATCTTCAAAGTTCCTTTAGACACCACAAATCCTAGATACACCAACTCTTGCTTGAAGAAGTCACACTTCTCAAGGTTGATAGATAGCTTCTCCTCATGAAGCCTCTTCAAAACCGCTTCTACATGCTTGACATGTTCCTCTTTGGTCTTGCTGTAGATGAGGATATCATCCAAATACACCACCACAAATCTTCCTGTGAAGTCTTTGAGCACTTCGTTCATGAGCCTCATGAAGGTGCTAGGGGCATTGGAAAGACCAAATGGCATCACAAGCCATTCATAAAGACCATCAGTAGTCTTAAATGCTGTCTTCCATTCATCTCCCTCCTTTATTGTAATTTGGTGATACCCACTTTTCAAGTCTAGCTTAGTGAAATACACAGCACCTCTTAGACAATCCATAAGGTCTTCAATTCTTGGAATAGGAAACCTATACCTGATTGTAATGCAGTTAATGGCCCTTGAATCAGTACACAACCTCCATTTTCCTCCCTTCTTGGATGCCAAAACCACCGGGACTGCACAAGGGCTTATGCTCTTTTGGATCAAACCTTGGTCCATCAACTCTTGGACTTGTCTTGCCACTTCAAGGTTCTGATCTGGGGTTAACTTGTAGGCTGCCTTATTAGGTACTGAGGCACTTGGAACAAAGTCAATTTGATGGCTGATAACTCTTCTTGGTGGTAGGGTAGCTGGTGTACCATCACTAACAATCTCCTTATACTTTACAAGCAACTCTTGTACCTCTGCTGGTAAAGGTTCTTGGACTGGCTTTTCTTCACTTGTAGCCTTTAGTATGACTACAAATCCTTGGCTCTCCTCATGCTTGAGGTCTCTAATAAACTCTTTCTCTCCACATAGCAGCACATTAGGCACCTTGGACTGTGGTTCATCCCCTTCTAACAATGACTGAATTTTGAAGGTCTTGCTTCCTTTCTTAAATGTTATGGTATTTTCCTTGCCATCATAGACCACTTCCCTATCAAATTGCCAAGGTCTCCCTAGCAAAAGATGACAAGCATCCATTGGCAAAATATCACATAATAAGTGGTCTTTATATCCTGCAATTGAGAAGTCCACCCATGCTTGTTCATTCACTAGGATGCTTTGCCCTTTGTTAAGCCATGTGACTTTGTAAGGGTTGTCATGAGGTATCTTCTTCAGTTTGAGCTTTGTAACAGCCTCCTCTGATATTACATTATCAGTTGATCCAGAATCAACCACCACCTTGCATACTTTTCCTAGGATCTTGCACTTGATCCTAAATAATGCCCTTCTATGTCTAGGCTCATTAGAAGCTGGTTGCTTGATCAGCACCCTCCTAAACATGAGGTTCTCACCTTTTTCAGACTCAATATGGTCTATGTCAACATCCTTGCAACTTCTATTATCTTCTTGTGCATATGCTAGCCTTTTATCTTGGCTTGAGGAAGAGGGTTTGTCCGGGCACCTATAGGCAGGATGGCCTAGTTGACCACAATTGTAACACTTCATTGTTGCAAAGTAAGAGCTGCTCCTACCTCCTCTACCCCTACTTGATCCTCCTTGATTGCTTCTCCCTCTATTATAACCACCTCTTGAAGAGTGGTCAATAGTTTGCTCCATGGGTTTGCTTTCACTTTGGCTCTTTTGATCACTACCTTTGCCATGGTAGCCTCCTCTTTGATTTTTTTGATTTCTGCCTTTGCCTCTATCTTTGAAGTTAGAATCTCCTTTCCTCTTGTTCTTTTCTTCTACCTTCAAAGCTAGCTGATGACATCTTTGGATAGTGGTAGGGGCCCATAAGCTAAGCTCCTCTTGAATGTTCCACTTCAAGCCACCAAGATACCTTGCCACCTTGAGTGACTCCTCTTCTTGCTTCTTAGATCTCAAACACAACCTCTGAAATTCTTCAGTGTAGGAGGTCACATCAAGATCTTTTTGCTTCAGTCCTTGCCTCTTTTTATGGAGTTGGATCTCAAAGTCTTCAGGTAGGAAGTTCTCCTTGATTTTGTTTGCCATAGCACTCCAATTTGCAATTAGATTCTTGCCCATGCTAACTCTTTCATCTTGTACATACTTCCACCATGTTAAGGCTGAGCCTCTAAGCCTTGACTTAGCAACCTTAACCTTCTGTGCCTCTGAGATACCCTCACACTCAAAGTGGTTCTCCATACCCTCTAACCAATCCATAACTGCATCAATATCCATCTTACCACTAAAAAGTGGCACTCCTTCCAAAGCTTTACCTCCTAAGGCTTTGATTGCCTTCAAGAAGGGGTCTTCTTGCAAGATAGGATTAGGTTCAGGTACAATATCTTCCTCTGCTACCTTTTTACCATTCCCATCTTCTTCTTCATCTCTTTTCTTGGCTACCTCAACAACTGCATCTAGTTTTTGCTTCACCTCTTCTAGTGCTTCTTCAAGAAGCTGATTTCTTTGCCTTTGCTCATCAACTTCTTTAGCTAACTCCACATTTGTCACCATCATGGATTCTCCTACTGATTCTTCAGCGGCTTCCAACATTAACTACCTTTCCCAAATCTTTAACTGGCTCTGATACCACTCTGATGTAACACCCCAACCTTGCTTCCAAACCCCAATCTCTCTCTCAGGGCTACCTTAGGTCATTCACTAGACCCACTAGGGCTTCTTCACACCCTATAATTACTAGGACCTTGCTCAAGAGATCCTAATCCTTCAGTTGGGGGTACACCAACAAAGTAACATCAAATTTCTTACTAGCCAGCTCCAGTCTGCTATTAACCCTCAAGTCCATCTATAGCTCCAAGGGTACCAGTTCTTCATCTAGGGTTTTTTAGACTCCTTCTAACATCCATGACCCTAAAAAATGCTGATTTCATAGGCGCATTCAATCTACTAGAGAAGATACACCAAATTGCTCCAAAAAGGCTACTAGGAATTAGCCCTCCTAAATAGCTGGAAACAAGATTTCTTGAAAAAATTCTTAACAACCCTACAAAAAAATTATATTTTTGGATACCCTTTTTAGAATACTTCAAGATTCTATAATTTTCTAGCCTCCAAACTTTCCGTACAATGAAAGTACAGTTTTAGGCCAAAAATGAGGATTTCAAGTGCTTTATCGTTGTTGTGATGGAAAACCACCTTAGACACCTTTCCAAGACCTATCCTTTGGACTGGAGCAAGGTTAGACCTTCTCATTACTCACTGTGCAGCCGGATTAAGGTATTTGTACACTCAATCCTCTCCATAACTCATTTTCCAACTGTGATTCCTAGCCAAGTTGCATTTGGCTTGCCTAGGGCATCACCTTAAAAATGCTTTCTGATGCTTTCAAGGGCCCTCCTTCTTGATACATAATGTACATGGATCCTAGTTCCAAATCCCAAAATACCAGAGGTTTCCAATGGTGGGAAGTGGCCCTAAGATCCCATTTTCTAAGTGCAGCCCTGTTCAGATCAGCAACTTGCCAAGAACAAACAGATTTTTCTACACTAATGCAAACGAATTAAAATGATCAAACCAACACTAAAAAAAGATTAAAAACAATATTTCAGAACTTTTCCAACACAAAAATCAGGCCATTCAATCCTCCTCTATTAAAAATGCCTTCAAATGCATAAAACCGGCCACAAAATACTTGCTCAATTCGTACAAAAATGCAAAACCAACTTGTCCAACCCCCTGAAAATGGTTGTCCTCACATTTTTACAGGCTCCTCCATCAGTTCCATAACTGTTCTAAAATAGTTAGGACGTTCTAAACACACAAATGCCAAAAATTTGCTTTTTGCAAGAAAATGTTGTCATGACAACATGACAACATTTCAGCAACTTTTGTTCTACATGGAGTTAGACCTCCAAATTTGGCACAAAAAAAAGTAGACATATAATATGCATAAAATGACTTCAAATAAACAATTCAAAGCCATTGGAACCTTTCTAGACCATTTTAGCCTTTTTCGGACCTAAGTCACCTAGTTGACAATAGTCGGCAACTTCTAGCAACTTGGTCACTTTGGGTCTTGCCAAGTCTCCTAAACACACCTAAGGACCACATAGGACCTATTATTAGAATAGTGATGTGGCTAGAATCACTACAAGCCAAAAATAAAGAAATACCTAGGTTTCACACTTAGCCTACCTAGGTGCTCCTGCACCACTCACCCTTCTGAAGTGATGCCTTGTTAAAGGCCCGCCCTATTAAAGGCTGCAAAACACTATTAAATGTGACCTTGTCAAAGGATTTCAACACCATTTTAGGAGTTTGCCTTGTTAGAGGACTTAAGAACATTCAACTTGGAATGTCACCCTATTAAAAGATTTACATAAGGTTGTTAGGCCCACCCAACTCCATGGGACTTTCAATCACCTTCTCAAAGGCTTCACCACCTAGCTGTAAAGCTAACCTATCAATATAGGATTTCAATGTCTAATACAAAGGTAAGAAAGTATTAGAAATCTTTGACCTGATACAAATTTGAACTCAAACCTTGTAGATTTTAGATCGCACTTCAATTCTTCTATCTTTCTTGGCTTTCCTTCTTCGCAATTCTAATAGCTTGTTCGCCCTTCAAGATCTATCTCCTTGAGTCTTCTGATCATTATGTCAATGCATACATCTTACTATGG
This sequence comes from Cupressus sempervirens, assembly GCA_028749045.1. NCBI lineage: Eukaryota > Viridiplantae > Streptophyta > Pinopsida > Cupressales > Cupressaceae > Cupressus > Cupressus sempervirens. The sequence continues at coordinate 49,753,245 of CM053789.1, read as the reverse complement.
TCACTTAATCAAATCAAAGTCTTGATGCTTTGTTCTTCCTTATTGTGTCCTTTTCTTGACACTTCACACTAGCCTTCTCTTATCTTCTTCACACTTTTACCATATCTTCCACTCATGACCACCATTGATCTCTAACCTATAACTCCTTATAAAGAAGTTATGTTCTTCCTTTCCCGCTCAATTCTTCCTGCTTTAATCTTGAATTGACTTGAGAAAATGATATTACTTTCCCTCCAATTTGTTTCTTCTAGAAACATCAAGAGAGATCCATTAGTATTCACCTAAAATTGATTTGCATAAGACTCTGTGACACCAGTTCATCATCCTTATCTCCAACTAGTTCACAAAATTCAATGTAACAAACTTATCATTTCTGATCTGGCAAATCTTTTGACTTTTCAATAATGCAGCAACTTGGCACCATTGAAATATTGATGCTTAGCACATACTACGTTACTCGACATCAACTGTGTTTTTACTGATGCTCAACACCTGAACAATTTTGCTCGGCATCCACTACATTTTTCTAGTTTTCTCGACAGTTGTTATGTCCTGTATTGCTCGGCACATGAATATTCCTGTGTTGCATAAAAATGTACCTAAGGAATAAACATCAAGCAACTAATGCACATTCCTACATTATCATGCAAAACCTCAAAATATGAAAGAAAAAATGTGAATAAACAACATTAAACAAAAAAGAGCATAAAAGCATTCAAAATATCACTATGCAAACCTCATGAAACCATCAAGTGGAGATGATTTCATCACTCATGGGATGTGGTTGCTCACAAGTCCAGCAGCATAACAATGAGGTAGATAGTGCTTCTTGAAAATGAGGAGAGGGCTCTCCATTTATAGGAAAAAGGATGCAATGAACGGCTGAGATCAAATGCAAGATGGAGGGCTAGGATCCCTCAGGATCAATGAGGTGTCAATGAGGTGGAGGCCAAGTAGACTCCACATGGATTAGGGTTTTGACCATTCAAAGGGGGCAATATGCTCACACATATGTGAGCAACCTTTGATGGTGACATGATCAATGAGGTGTGAGAAGCATGGCTTCTCACACATGTGTGAGACAACTTGATTCTCATGTAAGAGGACAAGTGTGCAAGAGGTATGAGAAGGCATGGCTTCTCAGACATGTGTGAGACACCTTGACTCTCATGCAAGAGGACAAGTGTGCAAGAGACATGCAAGACATGAAGGATGAGGGAAGTGTGAACATCTCTCACACATGTGTGAGAACACACTTAGGATTAAGAGGTGATTAGCTAGGATGATTATGCAAAGCAAGCATGATTAAGAAAGTGGGTAGGTTTAGCATGGCGGGTTAGTTAGGCTAGTGAGGTAAGGTGAGGGTTAAATGTAGGATCCATGTGCTCAAATAGGATTGAATGCAATATTTAATTCCTAGTGGGATTAGGAGGGAATTAATTAAGTAAATGACATACTTAATTAAAGTGAAAGGGGTTAGATGCAAGTGGGAATTGGTTAGGATTTAAATAAACCTTAGTTTATTTAAATCAAGGTAAGGAAAATGTAATTAAATAAATGCAAAATTTATTTAATTAAGGTAGGGGAATTAAATAAATAATGAATATTTATTTAATTAAGGTAGGGGAATTAAATAAATAATGAATATTTATTTAATTGGTCACGAAATGGGTTTTGGACAAATTTAGGTGTCTACAATTCCTAGATCAGTCGACACTTGAATACTTTTTCTTGGCACTTGAAGATTACTCAACACACACTAAATTCTAAACTTGCTCAGCTTCAATTGAGAATTTGCTCGACTTGAACTAGCTTGCTCGGCACTCACAGATGAACTTAGTTAAGTATAGCAAATTGACTTAGTTTCACCTTGCACTTCTTATGTATCTAAGTGTGTCTAACCTTTGTGTCTTAGAGTATGTCATCAATACACTATTTCATCATTGTCTTGACTGATCCTTATACTTCATTACAACATCATAACTTCAACCTTTCTCTAGGTGCTCTAGTTACATCTTATTAATTAACTCCTCCTTGTCAATCAACTAAGTGATAGTATTTGGATCACTAAGCAATTGTCATTCCTATAAGTAGCAGGTTTGACATCAATTAAAAAATAATGATTGAAAACATTCTTTACCAATTCCATCATTCTTCAATCAATGATCTTTTCAATCATTTCCAACAATCTCCCTCTTTGGCATTGATGGAAAACCAAATTGATCAATCGGTTAAGCTGATCAACTTAGTTTCCACCAAACTTATGTACCAAAAAAAAATTATTTTCATTACATATCCTTTCCATATCTCCCTCTTTGTATCATGTTTCCCTCTTTTGTTGATACATACTGAATCCTTTGTTTTGCTTCTTCCTCTTAACTATTGCATCCTTTCTCTATATCCCTGATCCTTTATAATTGTTTTCTGATCTATCCCTCATAAATATCCCTGATCAGTTTCTCATAAATCTTCCTCTTTGACATAAATGCCAAAGATGTATCATCTTTAACATGCTTGATGTGAATTTTGCATCTCTAGGCTTTCTCCCTCTGTCACCATGCTTGCGACTAGTTTGGAATTTCTATACCTATTATCATCTTCTACATCATTCTTTTAATATGTCAATGATTAACTCCTTTTGATGCAAGGAAACTTCTTTGTTTCTTTAAACTACTTGGGTTAGGGGCTTTACCCCTAATGTACTCATAAGCATCTTTAGGTAATGGTTTGGTGAAGATATCTACAATTTGTTCCTTTGTATAAATGTATTCCATCTTCACTTGCTTGTCTTCTACCAACTCTCTGACATAGTGATACTTGATTGCAATATGCTTGGTTTTTGCATGCATTACTGGATTCTTGGATATGTTTATAGAACTTTTTTTGTCACAATACAGTATCACCGGCTTGGTTATCTCTTCCTTCATTCCCTTCAATAGATGCTTAAGCCATACAATGTTTGTGCAATTGATTGTTGCTACTACATATTCTGCTTCTGTTGTGGACTATGATGTGCATGTTTGTTTCTTACTAGTCCAAGTAACTAGCCTCTTTCCTAAGAATAGTGCTCCTCCACTTGTGTTTTTCTTGTCATCAATGTTTTCACCCCAATCTACATCTATGTAGGCATTTAGCTCAAACTTATCACTCCTCTTGTAGTATAACCCAAAATTAGCAATTCCTTTGAGGTATCTCATTATCCTTTTTACTGCCATGAGATGATTTTCTCTAGGATTAGCAAAAAATCTTGCCACTATTCCAACTGCTAACGCTATGTCTGGTCTGCTATGTACAACATATTATAGCTTTCCAATCATGGATCTGTACATTGTTTGGTTGACCTCAGCAGATTTATCATTCTTGGATAGCTTGTGTCCTATTGCCATTGGTGTGCTGATAGGTTTGGAATCTTCTAGACCAAATGTCTTGAGTATCTCTTTGATAAACTTTGATTGGGTCATAAATATACCATGTTTTAGTTGATGTACTTACAATCCAACAAAGAACTTTATTTCTCCAAACATAGACATCTCAAATTCATGTTTCATCTTGTCAGCAAAATCTTTGCTTAGCACTTCCTTTCCTCCAAAGATTATGTCATCCACAAAGATTTCTAATATAAGGATGTCCTTACCTTCTTCTGATTTGATGTACATGTTATTATTGTCATCAGTTCTTTCAAATCCTATTTGCACTAGATACTTGTCAAGTCTCTCATACCAAGCTCTAGGAGCTTGCTTCAATCCATATAGACCTTTGTGTAGTTTGCAAATCTTGGACCCTTGTTGTTCTCATCAACAAATCCTTTCGGTTGCTCTATGTAGAATTTCTCTTCTAGTATACCATTAAGGAATTCAGACTTGACATCCATTTGGTAAACTTTGAATCCTTTATAGGCTGCATATGCAAGTAAGGTCCTTACTCCTTCCTTTCTTGCAATTGGGGAAAAATTTTCTCCATAGTCTAATCCTTCTTCTTGTGCATACCCTTTGCAGACTAGTCTTGCCTTGTTCCTTTTGATTTCACCATTTTCATCTAGCTTGTTTCTGAACACCCACTTGGTTCCAATCACATTCTTATCTGCTATTCTTGGGCTTAAGTTCCATGTTTTTTTCTTTTCAGTTTGCTCTATTTCTTCTTTCATAACATTGTACCAATCATCATCTTGTAGAGCTTCACTTACTATTCTGGGTTCCATTTTGCTGAGCAGACATGTCTCACTTCTAAGTCTATTCCTTGTCATTGGTTTGGCCTCTTTGTCTCCAATAATTTATTTTTTTGGATGGTGTCTTCTCACATACTTTGCCAATTTTGGTTCCTTTCTTGTTTCCATGTTTGTCCTTTCAGCATTTGAATCCTCATGGATGTCTTCATTAGGTAATTCTTCATTTCCTCCATGTGTATTTTTCTCAGAATCTAAATGTGCATTTCCTGTGTTTTGCAACTCGGCACCTGAATGCATCTGCAACTTGGCATTCACTGTCTGTGACTCGGCAGATACTGAAGTTTGTTGTTGATTCACATTTTGATTTGCAACTTCTCCTTCATTAGGCATACCTTCATAGAAGTATACAAAGGTCTTGTATACCTCTATTTTCTTGGTACATTCAACTTTTTGGACTTTTTCAAGCTCATCAAATTCTACATTTGTGCTTTCTACAACTTTTTTAGTATTGACATTTAAGCACTTATAAGCTTTGCTTCTGGTGGAATAACCAAGAAATATGCCTTCATCACTTTTTGCATCAAACTTTCCATTTCTAGACTCTTTAAGTATATAGCACTTGCATCCAAATATTTTGAAATGTTTAACATTAGGTGAATGACCATACCATAGCTCAAAAAGTGTTACATGAGTACCTCTCTTGATTTGAACTCTATTTAGTGTGTAGACTACAGTACTTATAGCTTCCCTCCAATACTTGAGTGCAACATTCTTTTCCATCATTAAAGTTCTAGCACAGTCAATTACTAATCTATTTCTTCTTTCTGCTATACCATTTTGTGGTGGAGTCCTAGGTGTTGATGTCTGTCTCTTGATTCCTCTGTCATTGCAGAATTCTTCAAATTCTCTTGATGTGAATTTGCCTCCTGTATCAGATCTTAGACATTTCAGGCTCTTTCCTGTCTCTTTCTCAACTCTGGCCAAATACCATTTGAACATTTGGAATGCATCTGATTTTTGTTTCAGAAACATGACTGTCATCATTCTTGAGTAGTCATCCACAAATAACATTATTTATCTATCACCTTTGTAGCTTTGTAATTCAATTGGACCACACAAGTTAGTATGAACTAACTCTAATACTTCATTGGAAGTATAGGTCTTGCTTTTGAAACTATACTTGATCATCTTCCCTAGTTGACATTGTTTGTACATTGTGTTTTCAGGTTTCTTTAGTTTTGGCAATCCCCTGACTTTCTTCATTTTGTTGATGCTGATCAGATTGTCAAAGTTTACATGACATAGCCTCATATGCCATAACCATACATCATCAGTCTGTACTATAAAACAAGAAGCATCTTCCATATCTAGATAAAATAGATTACTCCTAGTCTGGTCACCTTTTCCTATTAGACTTCTCTAAGCATTATAGATCTTCACAGTTCTATTTTCAAATTCTACCTTGCATCCTATGTTGCCTAATTGTGAGACACTTAGCAGATTATAATTCAAGCCTTCAACATAGTATGCATTATCACATGATATCTTTTCACTAAGCTTAATGCTACCTTTCCCTTTGATTAGACATGGTGCATTATTACCAAATCTAACACTGTTTCCATAATATTAAGTGAAGGTAATGAACTTACTTTTGTCTCTAGTCATGTGATGAGAACATCCACTATCTATGATCCACTTGTCATTTTTTTTCATGCAGGTTACCAGGGTAGTTTCTTCATCCTCATCTGATTCATCTTTCATAGCCACATAGGCTACATCATCATTTTCATCATAATCTTCTTCAAAAATGTAGCATCTCTTGCCTTTGTCTTTGTAGTCTTTGTTTCTATCTTCTCTCTTGTTCTTGAATTTGCTTCCATCTTTGTAATTCTTCTTTTGTGTACACCTTGCTGCAATATGACCAACTTCATTGTGATTGAAACAAATGATAGGCAACTTACCTTTGAATTTTCCCTTTCCTTTATGAAATCTTCTTGGTAGCAATGCTTCCAATTGGTCTACATCATCTTCATCAATGCTGCTATCACTAGATACATGTTTGTCTTTTCCATTCTTCTTCTTTTTTTGCACCTCCTTAGTGTCTCTAACCATCATCTTGGCCTTGAAAGTAGATTCAAAATTGTCTGGCTTGTAGTTGTCAAAGTTGGATAGTTCAAATGTAGTGAGTCTTCCAATTATTCTTTCAAATGTCCTTAGCTCTTGGATGGCTGAAACTCTTATAGCATAAATAGGGAGTAAATTTCTCAAGTATTTACTACTTACTATTTCTTCTTGTAGTTAACCTCCTAGACTCCTTATTGAACTTACCACTTCTTTCATTCTTGCACCATACTAAGTAGCATTCTCTCCTTCGTCCATCTTCATGTCATCAAACTTTCCTCTTAGGCTTTCTCTTTTGGCTCTTTTGACATTATCATCTCCTCCATAGATAGTTGATAGAGTTTCCCAAATTTTGTGTGCAGTATCACATCCTTTGATATCGTCATACTCGGCATAGCTTAGTGCTGAAGCAATCTCGAACATTGCTTGATTGTGCTCCTTCTTCTTGCTTAGATCTTTTGTAGTGAGAGGTCCTATAGGGTCTATATGATCAACTGTGATTGAGGTTTTCACATAGTCACCTATTGATCCAAGTTGTAATTTCATTAGACTTTTCCATGCAGCAAAGTTATCTTTGTTTAGCTTGGGAACTTTTCTCTTAGACATCTTGATCTTCCTGCTGCTAGTACCTTGAAACAAGTCAGCAGTGGGCTCTAATAAAAATTGTTAGAATTGTTTAGAATCACTAAGGGGTGGGGGTTGGGTGAGGTGGGGTGGGGGGGGGGGGGTGTGAATTAGTTATTCAAGGTCCAATGATGTCCAATTCTAATAATTAATGAAATTATAGTAGGCCCATACATTTTACTATTTATCCAAGTTTTAACCTTTACCTTAGCAAGCTATGGTAAATCAACATGCAATGATAAAACACATAGAATCAACACATAATATAGAGATTTACATGAAAATCCAATTTGGGAAAACCACCAGTAACATGTTACCTTCTTTTCTCACCCTTCTGAAGTGATGCCCTGTTAAAGGCCTTCCCTATTAAAGGCTACAACACACTGTTAAATGTGACCCTATCAAAGGATTTCAACACCCTGTTAGGAGTGTGCCTCGTTAGAGGACTTAAGAAAATTCAACTTGGAATGTCACCCTATTAAGAAATTTACATAAGGCTATTAGGCCCACCCAACTCCATGGGACTTTCAATCACCTTCTCAAAGGCTTCACCACCTAGCTATAAAGCTAACCTATCAATATAGGATTTCAATGTCTTATACAATGGTAAGAAAGTATTAGAAAGCTTTGACCTGATACAAATTACAACTAAAACCTTGTAGATTTTAGATCACACTTCAATTCTTCTATCTTCTTGGCTTTCCTTCTTTGCAGTTTTGACAGCTTGTTCGCCCTTCAAGATCTATCTCCTTGAGTCTTCTGCTCATTATGTCAATGTATACATCTTACTATGGTCACTTAATCAAATCAGAGTTGATGCTCTATTCTTCCTCACTGTGTCCTTTTCTTAACACTTCACACTAGCCTTCTCTTGGCTTCTTCACACTTTTACCATATCTTCCACTCATGACCACCATTGATCTCTAACTTGCAACTCCTTATAACGAAGTTTTGTTCTTCCTTTCTAGCTCAATTCTTCCCGCTTTCATCTTGAATTGACTTGAGAAAATGATATTGCTTTGCCTCCAATTTGTTTCTTCTAGAAACATCATGAGAGATCCATTAGTATTCACCTAAAATTGATTTTCATAAGACTTTGTGACACCAGCTTATCATCCTTATCTCCAACTAGTTCACAAAATTCAATTTAACAAACTTATCATTTCTGATCTAGAAAATATTTTGACTTTTCAATAATGCAGCAACTCAACACCATTGAAATATTGATGCTCGACACATACTGTGTTACTCAGCATCAACTATGTTGTTACTGATGCTCGACACCTAAACAATTTTTCTCGGCATCCACTACATTTTTCTAGTTTGTTCGGCACCTGTTGTGTCTTGTATTGCTCGGCACATGAATATTCCTGGATCATTCAACACCTGAAGAATTTTTCTCAACACCTAAAGATTACTCGACACACACTAAATTCTAAACTTGCTCGACTCCAACTGAGAATTTGCTCGGCTTGAACTAGCTTTCTTGGCACTCACAAATGAACTTAGTTAAGCATAGCAAATTGACTTAGTTTCACCTTGCACTTCTTATGTATCTAAGTGTGTCTAACCTTTGTGTCTTAGAGTATGTCATCAATCCACTATTTCATCAATGTCTTGACTGATCCTTATGCTTCATTAAAACATAATAACTTCAACCTTTCTCTAGGTGCTCTAGTTGCATCTTATTGATTAACTCCTTGTCAATCAACTAACTGATAGTATTTGGATCACTTAAGCAATTGTCATTCCTTCAAGTAGCAGGTTTGACATCAATGACAAAATAATGATTGAAAATATTCTTTACCAATTCCATCATTCTTCAATCAATGATCTTTTCAATCATTTCCAACATGATTTATTGATTGCTCATCTTATCTTTGAGGGTCATATCTATTTGTGTAGCATATTTCCTAATTATTGAAAAATGTGACTCTTTTGAGTAGACCTATGTGTCACAATAGTTATATATTAATTTTCATGATGTATCATGTAGGTACAAACATAATAGGAAGATCTAGAGGTTAATATACTAAGCATTTATTATTGTACAATGGGTTAAATATATAATTAAAGGTTGTGAATGAGTGAGCTTGTTGTCTGACATGTTTGTCAAAAAATTGCCATTAGATCTGTATATAATCAATTGAATCTATTATTTCTCTCATTCCTTGTGTTTTTTCCTCCCTTTGTTGACCCTTACTACTTGGTAGGACATCTCTATTGGGTATTTCTTCATACTTGTCTAATTTATGTGGTAGATCAAAGCAAGATTTTGATTCCTTAGAAGTTGACCAAATCTGGATCATGTTGTAATGCCTAGTAATTTGGTTTTAGGTGTTGTTGATGAAAGATCAACCCCACATCTCCCAAGAATCACATGCATGCAAACACTTGTCATAGAAAGAGAGAAGCAAAAGTTATGGAGGCTAGAATTGCTAGTTCCATAGATGACACAATCTTGATCAGCAAAAAAGAGATTGCCAATATCAAAATTGAATGTCTGAATAATTACAAAGAGAGATCATCCTTATAAAGGAGATAAAAACCCTAAAAGGTCTAACCTAGGTTGCATCACAATAATTAATAAAATAATTAATTATTAGATGCCTAAAGTTTAGCTTAAGCAAACTAGAGTTAATTCTAATTACTCTAACACCCCCCCTAAGATAAACTTAGGGAGTAGATAAAAACCTAGAAGCTACTACTAAAAGTAGAATTGGGTATCAGAAACAAGACTTGATGAGGTACCCAAGCACAAACAAATCTCTAAAAAGAGGAGAAATAGGGAAAACCACATGGGAAAAACCCTATTCCAAAAAGAGATGGAAAACATGTTGAAAGAAACTAGTGAAGGATTGAAGAAGTGATCAAAAGTGAACATGTATATTATATTAATTATAACAACTTTTCAATTTGGAATTATTCATTCAATTTCTAATGAAGATATAGATAAAGTGACCTTTCAACTTCCATGAAGATGTATAAAGAGGCTCAATTTGAATTCAACAAGGGAAAAGAATGATATGTACATACATCTTATTTGCTAAGATTGCTAATTTGTATCAAATCTTGTATGTAGAGTTCATGGGTATAAATATCAAACATGGGATTGCCCAACTCCTATAGAGTTTGTGGGCATACATCTCACTCACAAGATAGCCCAAATTTTATTAGCTCAGACACACAACTCCTCCACGAATTTGTCCAATTTGATTGATTTGTAGGCATACATCTCACTTAGAAGATTGTCCACGATTGTATGAAATTTTATTTAATATAATGAATGAATAGAATTTTTCATATGGTTTATTATACACTTATAATACCAATATTTATTATTTTAGTATTGTCCTCTGAATTGACAAAATGATTTAGATCAATGGTATCATAGCCAAGTTCAATCTCATGTCAAGTGTACCTACAATCAGATTTATTCCAATATGAAGGTGTACTTATAGTGGTCTTATTCCTCTAATATCAACATCAAGTCTTAGCTTGATACAAAACTGATAACCAGTCTTTTGAATTACAATAAGCTTGCATAATGGATTGTTAGTTCTTCTCAACTGTTCCCTTCAATGACACTTCATCTTCCAAATGTTGAGGTAATTAATGGATATGTTTGTCACAATATATGGTGGAATTAGAAGTGATGGGGCAAAAATAACTTAATCACATGTTCTTAGCAGAAAATGAAGCACCAAGGATCATTTTATTCTTCGCATTTTTTGAAACTCCTCAAGCCATTTTTCAAATTCTCCTTGTTTCTAATTTTTCATTTATCATGAAATTTATATAAAAATAAATTATTTGATAGTAATAAGTGAGGTGTCTAATAATTTCATATGAAAATTGAAATATGGTACAGGTTTTGCAGGTGAAGTCCCTTAAAAACTCCATTATTTAGCTGCAGTGCTCCTACAAAGATTTGGGTTTTGTTCATTTTGCTCTGCTGAATGATATGGAGTTGCAGGAGCTTGCATCCCAAGAAAATCTTGAAATAGAGTTCCTCAAATGAGAATTCACTTGAAAATACCATGAACAAGTTGAAAAGCTAGAACTTGACTTCAAGCAATGGCTTTATCAATCATTCTTGCATGCTAAATCACAACAAGAGGCTATGAATCCTCATCATTTTTCTTTGCATAGTGAGATGGAGATTGATGAGTATATAAGCCAAATGACTGAAAAAATAGACCTACTAATAAAAATCATTCAAAAATACAATGAACAAGTTGATGCACTAGAGCTTGCATACAAGCAAAGGCATAATCAACCATATTTGAGTGATACATCTCAATGTGAGATACAACATGAGGCCATACCTAGTTAGAGAATGTAGTAGAAGAAGACCACGAGGCTATGGACAACATGATCACCTTACTAAGGTCTCTCTTGATCATGGGCATGCTTAGGGTCTCCTAGTTATCATTCTACATCTTTCTGAGGTGGACATCATTCACCTCTCGGAGTTGGAGTCTTTCTCCTATTCGGAGGTCTTCCTCTTCACATTGCTCTTGAGATGGTAAGAGGGGATTAGCTAGAAATGGACATCATGATTCTATATCTCAATCTTGTTCACTAAGAAGAGTTTCACAATCCCCTATGACACCTAGAAGGCACCGACATTCAAATTCTCCTTGTTCAAACTCAAGATCACTTTTTGGTTTCCACTCAAGGTCTGATGATTTATCACCTTCCTGATCACATAACACTTCAACTTTTGAGATCTACCTTATTTATATTTGTTCTCACATTGCATCTTTCATGCAAAATTATCTTACAAGTGGCTTGAAAAACTATTTACTAGTATTGAGGGTATGTAGATCAAAACCAATTTATTTATTGTGGCCTTTGGATGTGACATGATAAATGACTTCAGTAAAAATGCAAAGTTTGATAGTCTAGTATGAGATTTTTCTGTTCGAAGCCAGAGAATACATTAAGGGAAGATGATTTTCCCATTATTTCTTCTTAAATTAATTGAGATCATGACAACTTAGAGGGTATCACCATACATGAACTTATCTTGGTATATATATATATATATATATATATATATATATATATATATATATATATATATATATATATATATATATATATATATATATATATATATATATATATATATATATATATATTTCAAGCTACATGGAAAAATTATAATTTAGTGTATATCATACAAAGGTGATAAAGAAATGGGTCCCATTGCCTCGTAAGAGGGGAGGAATGATCAAAATTGAACATGCATATCATATTAATTATAATGACTTTTTACTTTGGAATTGTCCATTCAATTTCTAATGAAGATATAGATAAAGTGACCTTTCAACTTCCATGAAGATGTATAAAGAGGCTCAAGTTGAAGTCAATAAGGGCAAAGAATGATATGGACATACATATTGTTTGCTAAGATTTCCAATTTGTATCAAATCTTGTATACGAATTTCATAGGTAGACATCTCAAACACGAGATTGCCAAACTCCTATAGAGTTCATGGGTATACATCTCACTCATGGGATAGTCCAACTTTTATGAGCTCAGACACACAACTCCTCCACGAGTTTGTCCAAATTTGATTGATTTGCAAGCATACATCTCACTTACAAGATTGTCCATGATTGTATGAAATTTTATTTAATATTATGAATGAATAGAAGTTTTCATATGGTTTATTATGCACATATAATGCCAATATTTATTATTTCAATATTGTCCTTTGAATTGACAAAATGATTCAGATCAAGAAGCCTCCAAACTAGGGAATGTCTCAGAAGATAGGAACAAAATATGATAATGAAGAACACCACTGAAGTATGTAGAAGCTACAAACCTCTGTCAAAAGTAACTATTAATTTGAAGAACCTCCACTAAAATAGAACCTGACCAGGTAGAGAATACTAAAATCTACATTGAATTAGGAGGCACATAAACGCAAATAACTGAACTAAAAGGTAGATGGCATAAAACACTAGATCCTAAAGATCTGATTAATTGAACATGGAAGGTTGTAAACAAAGTAGGAACAAAAATCAAACTCTATATATAGTAAATGATCCATCTCATTGAAATGCATAAGTACCTAGCCACTGCATCTTCCTAGTACATAGGAATGAAACCTGAATATATAGAGCTCACTTCATTGAACCAAGGAAGCATGAGAAATAACAGAAGAACCCCCCTAATAAAAACAAGGGTGAGGTGACAAGAAACTGGAAAAGTGGGCCAAAATAACTGCATGTCAAGGAACCATGGTCAAGATGCACAAAAGAGTACATATGTGTGTACTAAGGTGATCAATCTCAGACATGTCATGTGGCTAATGTCACAAAAGGGAAACTCACTAGACAAAGAAAGATGACAAAAAAATTCAAAACACCAACCCCCCATGGCACAAGATATGGTGAATCCCAAGAATACAATAATCTACATGAGTGTCCTCAAATGAGACTACTCGAATCATAAAGCAAAACAAGGCAAAACAACTAAATTGAAAATATAGATGAAATATGGCATTTTATCTTAGTGTATTTGCAAGAATGGATACAATGATGTCGAAATAGACTAGAAGAGACATAAGACTAATACAATAGATAGTACAAGCCATGACAAATCATTTGAAACAACAAAATCAATCCCTGGACCTAAAACAACCAAGATATCCACCAGAATGCAAAAATGCAAAAGACTGAATAGAATGTGCATAGAGAAAAACCTAGAAAATAACCAGCATCACTAAAAAGATCTCAAAAAGACATTTTCAATGATAAAAAGAATTCCCAAATTGGAGATCGAATGCTCAAGATATGTCTCCCAAAGTGCAAAACTATACCCCTAACTTTGGCATAAGACAAAGCCATCAAAGAAGCATTAAAACTAAAAAACACCTATACCACTATGATGACCTTAGAACTAGCTTTTTGGTGATATCTTGTTTACAAAAAATGGAGTTTATATGCTCAAAATATGAGAAAAAATGTTAAGGTAGGTCCAAATAGAGCCTAAAGAGGTGATAGGATCATTAATACAATTCTTATTTCAGTAGATGATAAGCATAAATTTGATAGTCAAATGACCATCGAGGCAAAAAAAGCCTTAAAAATGACCCCTACCAGAAAAAAATCTAGCCACCAGAAACATGTGTCAGGTAAAGAGCTAATGTTAAAAACAAATATGGCGGCCAATAATCTCATCATGTGGAAAAAAAATCTAATAATAATCACCCATGAAATAAAAAAATTAGTAGGCATATGAGAAAACCATGGGAATAAATCCCCAAGCTACTAATCACCACCATGAAAGCAACACCATGCGAAAAATGTTTAAGGATTAAAAAATGCACCCAAAAAATCTATCCAAACCAAAAAACCACCAATCACAAGAAAAACCACCATGATATGGCATAGGCAAAAGCAACATCAAACCACCATAGACCAAGAAGGATCCACGTGGCATGACTGTCAGACTTGGAGTGGACTCTATATATCATGTGACCAAATGAAATTGATCATAATAAAATAACATGCGCCAAAATGCATGGGCAAAAATTGTGGGCTTGATCTAGTGACATGGCTTAGAAACCATCCGAAGGCTCCAATTAGAGATCACATGGTTGACGTGGTGCCTCCAAAACCAAGGTTTTATTTTTTTTAAAATTGGGACATGCACCAATAACCAAGCTCACAATGGTTCTAAGTAAATCACATCTCCCACATTCAATCTGATCTCCAATTTTCTCAATTCCTAACATCATTTTTTGCATAAGAAAAGGCATAAAGGGTGCTAACCTAGCCACCACATGGGGCATGTGTTGAGTAAGATCTCACCACCAATGCAAGGAGGATGTTGGTAGTAGGAGGAATGCAATGCAAATGGGCCCATAGGAGATCGCTATCAGAGGGCATCCTCCCAAAAATGCATGACTCCAAAACATAGATGTAGAGTCAAGCCACAGATGTGGTGGCACATGGGGTCTCTCCAAAGAGAAATGCCCAACAATCCATGTGTAGGTTGAGGAGAGTAGGGTACAGAAGTTTGAACCAAATAAGATTTTTTTTAAAATTACTCCTTGAGTCAATGTGTATTACGATAAACAAACACATAGGAATCATTGAGTAGGTGATGTGGTAGTGTGATACATAGAGAAGGACAAAACAATGGGCCTTTGACTAATATGTAATGTTGGTGGCACAATCCGAGGTTGGCTCCAAAATTATGTTGAGTTTGCAAGAAATTTCACCTTTTATAGATTCTGAACAACGTGGGTCCAAGGTGACCTCATGCATGATTTGCTCCCCTTGCTTGGTGAAATGAAGTGCTTATTGAGCGCTCAAGACAAGCATATAACCTCTTTCACAAATCTCCAAGGTGAAGTGATAAGTCCAAGATGGGATGTAATGCTCTTCCAAAAATAACCACCCAAAATTCTTTGGTGAACAAAGGTAAAAAAGAATGGCCTATGACTAAGCATGCATGGAGGCCATATTATGCCCAACACTGAAACTAGCTTATTAGGTCAAAAAATTGATAGGTGAATTCTCCATGGAGGTGGGAGAATAAATTCACCCACAAATAACTTTAACACAGAGGAGAGATGATAGTGCGAGACCCAATGCCCATACACAATGCCAGATCCACATGAGTCCAAGGTATTCAAACACATGCACTTCCCCAAAGTCATGTCGCAGTTGTGTAGGAACCTCCAAAGCCTAAGCAAGGAGGGACCATTGGCTAGAGAGAGGAATGAAGGAAAACTAAGTTGGTGGCACAAACACCAAAAAAGGGTACAAGATACCTCTGACAGGTCATGTCCAAATGAAAAGTATGATTCAAAAATGAAGTGCTCCCTTCTCTTGAAAAATCCAAGCTCACTTACAAATTTTTGTTAAAAACAAACCAAAAACTACACTCTCATATGACTATATTTTTAAAATAAATTTTTTTGACTGCCTCAATTTGCATGTCTAGGTCAAAATGACTTGGGTGCAAAAAAAATTCCATCGGATTTCAACGGTGTCCAAAATGGATACATTTTATATGGAAATGGGGGTTTTTGAGCGCTTTGAGCTCAACGGTGATGTCTGTTTGGGTTCAAAGTGCTCCAACAAATAGGTCCCCCTAGATCCAATACAAAAAAAATTATGAAAGCCACATATCTGAAAATTGATGCCAAATCTCACAAAAATAGAATAGGGGCACGAAGATCTGGTGCTCTGATACCATGTTTTAGTTGATAAAAAATCAACCCCACAGCTCCCAAGAATCACCTGCATGCAAACACCTGTAACAGAAAGAGACAAGAAAAACCTATGGAGGTTGGAATTGCCAAATCCATAGATGAGACATTCTTGATGAGCAAAAAAGAGATTGCTAATATCAAAACTGAATATGTAACCTAGAGAGATCATCCTATAAAGGAGATCAAAACCCTAAAAAGGTCTAACCTAGGTTGCATCATAATAATTAATAAAAGATTTAATTATTAGATGTCTAAAGTTTAGCTTAAGAAAAGTAGAGTTAATTAGAAAATATCTAATTACTAATAGTGGGGTGGAAGATCTTAGATCTAAACTATATCTTATAGAGGGTATGAACCTTGTAGAACAATGATTGGATTGTTTATAGGGTTGTAAACTTTTGTTTGACCTATAACTTGTAGAGGGTTGTCAAGATGGTTCATGGAAGAGGAAATGCAAACTTCTCTATCATGGATATGTTGAGAAATAATTAAGCTAGGATTGAATTTTTTACAGTATCCCAAAGAGGAGGGAGATCTATTAAGGGTAGTAGTGAAGATGAAGTAGAGGTGGTGGAGGAGAAAATTCCTAATCTTAAGCAAGATGACGAAAGATTCTTGAGATCCTTGAAAAGAGTTGATTCCAAACCACATTTCAATCCTCTTGATTATGATGGTAAGCTTGATGTTCATGAATTGTTAGATTGGATCTCTAAAATGAAAAAGTACTTTGAGTATGAGAACATAGTAGTTGGTAAGAAGGTGAATATTGTAAGAAAAAAGTTGAAGGGACATGCATCTCTATGATTGGAACATTTGCAAACTAATAAATATAGAAGAGAAAAACAAGATTAAGACCTGGGTTAAGATGGTTGGTAAGTTGAAGGGTAAATTGCTTCCTAGTGATTATCAAGTTAGCTTGTTGATGAAGTTGTAGAACTTGAAGCAAAAGGATATAACTATGATGTATTACACTAAGGAGTTCCACAAATCGACTGTTAGATTTGGACCCATTTACGATGAAATAGAAAGGATTCTAGATACCTAAATGGATTAAGGGCTTCCATACAAGATGAAATTAGTTTGGTCAAGATAGATAGTATTGAGAAAGCATATCAATTTGCACTGAAGGTAGAAGAAAATTTAAATAAGAAGTATGAGCATATGCAAATAAGTAGAGGTGGTGGACTCTCTAGAGGAAGAGGAAGATCTTATGGTGGGAGTAGAAAATCTTATTCAAACCAAGATAAGCCTAATTAGGACAAGGGTAAATAAGAATGGAAGGAAGATAATTAACATAGAAGTAGATGAAGTTATTCAAGAGGAAACTATGCAAGCTTTTCAAGGGGTAGTAATCATAAGAGAAAAGATATGACTTGGTTCAAGGGAGCTTCATTCAGGTGTGGAGAGAAGGTCATCAAACATTTGAATGTCCTAATTCAAACAAGACGGATGGTGTAGAAATGCATTGCTAAATGAAAATCCATCTAATTCATTGAATTAACTAGAAGAAGGAGAAAACTTGATGGTTAGAAGAACCTTGTGGAATGAAGAAGTTGTTGAGGGTGTTGAGGAAAATCTTATTCAAAACCAAATGTAAGGTTACAGGCAAATATTACAAGGTGATTATTGATAAGGGCAGTTTTGATAACTTGATACCAAAGGAATTAGTTACTAAGTTGTAGTTACCTAGGACAAAACACCCTAAACCATATTATATTGCTTGGATCAATAATGAGCATAAGTTTCTGGTAAGTGGGAAATGCCTTGTAAAATTTAAGATTGGGTCATATTATGATGAAGTATTTTTTGATATTATACCTATGGATATTGTTAAATTTTGTTTGGTAGACATTTAAAAAATGATAGACAAGATTTGCATGATCGTAAGTTGAACTAGTATACCATTGTGGCTAATGGGAAAGGACAAGTTTTGTTCCCTTTGATAGATAAAGCTAAGGGTGATAATTGCACTACCATCATAGTTTATTTGGTTAAAGAAAAATATTTCTTAAAGTATTTGAGGAAGGCAAGTATGTGTTTTTATTTGATTCCTAGGAAGATTGAAAAGGGAATTGAGAATGAATAACCACAAGAAATTAAGGAATTATTGTTAGGTTTTCAACATATAATTTTAGATTATGTACCTAATGGGTTAATCATTGCATAAATTTTATACCAGGAATTATTGTGCCTAATAAAGAACCACACTATTGACACTGACAAATAATGAAAAATTCAATAGAAAAGTTCAAGAATTTTGCAAAAGGGTATGATTGTAGAAAGTTTGATTCCTTGTGTAGTACTAATTGTATAAGAACCTAAGAATAATGGTGAATGGTGTATGTCTATCAATTCTACAACTATAAATAAGATTACAATGAAATACAAGCTTCCTTTACCAAGAATGGATGATATCGTGGATTACCTGAGTGGAGCAAGATATATTACCAAGATCTGTTTGAAGAGTAACTATCATCATATCATGATTAGAGAAGGTGATGAGTGGAATACCACTTTTAATATAAATGAAGGTTTGCCTTAGTGGTTGGTTATGCTTTTTGGATGTAATCTAGTATGTTGAGAACAATATCTTTGAAATCACACAAGAACCCAAAAATAAATCATGAAAAATAAGATGTTGTATTTTTTTTACTATGATTTCTTGGAGAGAGAAGTATGAGTTGGTGAATTGGAGACTTGAATTCTTAAGTGTATATGGGTGAATATGGATGTTTTTATTATGATCTTGTTCCCTAATGACTAATCCTTTGTTTGACCTTCATAGAGGGAAGCACAATGATTTTCCTTTTTGATGGTGAACTCCTTTAGTTGACTTTATAATGCAATACAAGGCATGTGAATCCCCAAAGGAGATGACCTAGCCCCTAAAAAGTAATGACACAACATAACATAAATAATAGTGTAGAGATTCAGATCCACAACAATAATAATTACCATAGTAGAATCATAAGATTCACATTTAGCATGCTTGACTGTAAGGCCTTTTGGGTTACGACCAAATACATAATCTATTACACTAACAATTCTACAAGACCTCACAAGATCTAGCCACTAGCTAGCCCATATTCACAATCTAATAGAAACTCCAAGAATAATCTAAACTTGTGCTTGCAAGCCACCAAGCAACCTTCTTGTTTTCGAAGACCACACTTAGCTACTAGCTCTACTAACATTTTCTCTTCTCCTCTTCTCTATGCTTAATTGAATGACTCTAGACATCACAAGACTAAAATAAATCCTAGCTCCCTTAGATGTCAATACAAATCAAAACATAAATTATGATGAAACTAAATTATTTCTTAAACTGATTTAACATAGAGGCACTCAGTTAACACTAATAATTTACTATCACTCAGAAAGTATTGAAATATCAACTGTAACTTGGTAAATACTAAACATGTAGATCTTAAGATTTTAAGTATGATTAACCTTAATTAACTTATTTGCATACACATAAAAGAAATAGCATGAACACAAGTGATACCAAGATTTAATGTGGAAATCCAATTTGGAAAAAACCACCAATTGTAGCTAGTTATTATTTTTCACTCTTCTGAAGTGAGCCCTATTAAGAGCCAACCTTATTGGAGGTTACAAAACACACTGTTAAGTCTGACCTTGTTAAAGGATTTAATCATCCTACATCCTATTAGGAGTGGCCTTGTTAGAGGTCTTTAAACACTTCAATCTAGAAATGCCACCTTGTTAGAGGATTTATAAAATAACTGTTAAGCTAACTATTTTAAGAGATTTGATTTATTGCTACAATGGTTAGAGAATAAGAATGACTTGACATGATTATTGATGCAACTATCTTTGTTGATTCAGATCTTAGTTTTGGCTTCTATACTCGATCTTTCTTGATTAGATTAATCTTTGCATCCCAACAAGGATATTCTTCTTATCCTTCCAATTCACTTCCTCTAAGCATCTTCTTATCTTCCACACATTCTTACACACATTCAATCCTTAGCTTTACCTTATAATTATATCATATACATTGTCAGGTTGGCTTGAATACAAATTTAAACAATAAATATTCAATTCTTCAGTCAACTAGAACCAACAAAAAAATCCATTAAACTCAATATGCCAAAACAAGAAAATCCTTTGTTAGATGACCCAACTCGGTAGACACTAACTCTAAAATTATTTTCTTGTATTTACCAAGTGAACCTGGTTAACACTGCAACTTTGTAAACTTCCTTTGGTAACCAAGTGAGCTCAATTAACACTAGTTCCATGCCAACTTTCCTTTATTAACCAAGTGAGCTTGGTCAACACTGAACTTCTCTTAAATTCTCTTTGGTGCTTGAGTGAACTTAGTACACACTATCTTCTGAACTTGGTAAACACTGGAATGCTCGGCAGACACTAGAAACTGTCTTCATCACTCGAGTGAGCTTGGAAAACACTAACTAGTAAAGATATTACATTTTGTATAACATCAAAGAAAATATACAATTGATCAGTTGTTTTCAATAAAAATTTCACAAGAGAAAGAGTTGAATGTTAATAAGAATCTCATTACATCTCAAATGTCCAATCTTCTCAAAATTTTATAAGAAATTCAACAAGTCTTTGCATGGGACTATATTGATATGAAGGGGTTAGACCTTAAACTTTGCAGCCATAGAATCTATATAAGCCTTGAGTGCAAGCCAGTAAGACAAGCTCAAAAGAGAATTAATCTTGCCTTGAGAGATATAGTGAAGACAAAGTTGCAGAAGCTCCTTAGTGCAAATTTCATTTATCCTATTTCTGATAGCCAATGGGTTTCACCTTTAGTAATTGTCCCAAAGAAAGGGGGTAAATGACGAGTTTGTGTGGACTATAGGGAGCTTAATGAAGCCACTAAAAAGGATCACTTTCCAGTACCTTTCATTGACCAAGTACTTGATAATCTTATCGGTAAAAAGTAATTTTCATTTCTAGATGGCTTTAGTGGATATAACTAGATCAAAATATCACTAGAAGATTAGGATAAGACAATGTTCACCTATCCATGGGGAACATTTTCTTACTCAATCTTACCATTTGGATTGTGCAATGCACCTGCTACCTTCTAGGGAGAAGTGTTTGGTATTATCTCTAACATTACTATTGACCACATTGAAATGTACATGGATGACTTCACTACTTATGGAAACACATTTTAGGAGGTACAAGATAACTTGGAGAAGGTTCTTAAGAGATACCAAGAATATAACCTTTCCCTTAACAGTGATAAGTGTTACATGATGATGGAAGGAGTTGTTTTGGGACACTACCTTCCATCTTTTCAAATCTAGGTAAACCCTACAAAAATTGCAGTCATCAACACACTCCCCACACCGATCAAGCAAAAATATGTCAGGAGTTTCCTTGGTCATGCTAGTTACTACAAAAGATTCATAAAGAGTTTCAACCAACTTGTTGCACCTTTCTACAACTTATTGAGAAAGGAGATTGAATTCAAATGGACAGAAGATTGTGAAGCAACATTTCATTAGCTGAAAGATGTTTTGACAAAAACACCTATTCTCAGAGGACCTAATTAGAAGTTGTGATTCCACATCCACACAGATGCATCTGACTATGCTAGTGGAGTAGTCCTAGGACAAAAGGAAGGTATTGTTGAACATATTATTTACTATGTTACTAAAACCTTGCAAGGTGATGAGCTCAATTATATTGTTACTGAAAAATAGTTGTTAGCAATCATCTATGCACTAAACAAATTCAGGCACTACATCACAAGTTATGAAGTATTTGTTTACACAAATCATTTCTCCATCAAATACTTGATGAATAAACCTACCATTAGTGGTAGATTAGCATACCAGTTACTCCTTGTGTGGGAATTTGATGTGAAGATAATTGACAAACTAGGCAAAGCTAATGTGGTGGCCAATTTTTTATCAAGATTACAAGTGCTATATGATCTTGTAGCAGTTGATGATAGCTTCCCTGATGAGCACTTGTTTTCTATTGATTCTTTCAATCTATGGTATGTAGACATAGCCAATTACCTTGCTATAGGAAGAACACTACCTCACTTCTCACCTACGCAATGTCAACTTTTGGTTGAGAAGAGTTTTGACTTCTCATGGATATTAGGATTATGTTCTATATAGGTCCAGACCAGGTCACCAAAAATGTGTTTGAGAGGATGAGACATATGACATTTTACGGGCATGTCATGATGAGTTGTATGGAGGCCATTTTACAGCAAAGAGGACAACCTATAAAATTTTGACAATTGGATACTATTGGCCTACTTTGCATCAAGGTGCAATAAAACATACTAGATAATATGATAGATGCCATTGCATGGGGTACCCAACAAAGTCTGATGAAATGCCCTTGAAGCCTCAGATAGCGGTCACACCATTTCACAAGTGGGGTATCGACCTTGTAGGACCCATTCAACCATCTTCTCATAGGAAGTTGTATATCTTAATATGTACTAACTACACCACAAAGTAGGTCAAAGCTAAATTAATGAGGCATGCCAAGGATCATAACGTTGCTGAATTTCTCTATGAATGTATGTTCGCCGGATTTAGAGTACCACAAGACATAGGCATAGATCAAGGAGCATAGTTTACCTCAAATCTTATCTAAAAATTGATGCATGAATACATGGTGTGCCATGGTAGATCTTCACCATATCACCCTCAAGCTAATGGCCAAGCCAAGATAACCAATGGGGAGATGGAATCCATTTTAACCAAGACATTTTTTGTTCACAAAAAAGATTGGGCTACCCATCTTCCTAAAGTCGTTTGGGCTTACTGTACAACATGGAAAAAACATGACTAGGTTTACCCCTTTTGAGCTGGTTTATGGAAAATCAACATCCATTCCTATTGAGTTTCATCATAAGACACTCAAAATAGCCTAGACCTAGACATTGATCTTACTAGAGCCCAAGAAGACCAATTATTACAATTGAATGGGTTAGATGAATACAGTAAATTCGCACTCCACAATACTAAATTGATCCAATGGAAGAGAAAAAAATGGCATGACAAATTCATCTGAGAAAATAATTTTTCTATGGTAGATTGGGCACTGTTGTATGATTCTTGATACCAGTACACACTAGGTAAATTTCAAACTAGATGGCTCGAGCCCTCTGAGATAATCTTAGTATTTGATAATGGCGCAGTTCAACTTTCAACCATTGATCTTGTATGGTTCAAGCTACTTGTCAAGGAGCATAGACTCAAACTCTACAACAAACTAATTAGTCGCGAGGAGTTTCTACATTAGTTCTAGCATAGCAAAGACACATTAGTTCTTGCAGCCAAAGTGTTTGGTCTCCTACCCAGACTTTTGTTGATTCTTGATTCCATTCAAGATATCCATAATAAATATTTCACATTTTGTGAAATTATTTCTCTGTAATAAACTCCACCTCACCTTCTCTCCCAACCATCTTTTCATACCATCCCATCACTTCATCAATGTAGGTGATATTTTTTAGAGCACTCTTCTTGCAACACTTGCCAAGTTCATGTCACATACCCTCGTACAAAAAAATTTAATTCATTCTTTAGTAGGAATTCATGTCATTTTAATTTTCTACTCTTTCATGTCCTAGCTTGGTGGGACCCGTGCTCTAACTTAGTTTTTTTTGGGGGGGAGGTGGGGAATACTCTATTTTCAAAATTTTCAAATTCGCATGTAAAAATTGAGTTTCTTGTCTTTATGAGATTACTATCATCATGTGCTTGTTGATCTGTCCTTCTGTAATTGCATCACAATATTTGTAAGGAAATTAAAGATATCAAAAGTTGAAGTTTAACTTTTAATGATATGTTAGCGATGTGTTCGAGGTGGCAGACCTTGACACAAGTGAACTATTATGAGGTTTGATGCAAGTGAAGATATCATTAGGATTTGTGCAATAAACTCTTTTAATTCCATGAAGCGAGTAATATTTGGTCCACCTCCTTTTTTGTCTGCAATGTCTTCTGTGCAACACTATGAATTCTATTTATTTACCATTGTTGTGCTCTGTGAAAATACCAACTTTTTGAAAAAATATAAATTTTATGTTCATAACAATGGGAGGAGACCTTTAAAGACATGAGTCGGTGGATCACATGGTTTTGTTGGGTGATGCATCTAGTTGTGAATTATTTAGAAGGAAAGGGTGGTTGGACTACTACTTAAGTCTTAAGGGGTTCAATGAATGAGTTTCTCTACAATTTCTAAGCACTTTGAAGGATGGATTTGTAGTGGTCAAAGGCTTAAAATTTGAATTTATAGAGGATTTTTTGGCTGAGGTAACTGGTGTTCCATAGGAAGGTGAAAAGTGGGCGAAGGATCTTGACTTGTGTTCAGCTAGGGATTAGTTCACTTTGAACAATGACCCTCTGCTAGACATAGATAAGAAGCAAGGCAGTTCCAAAGTATCCTTGCCCTTGGAATTCATTTAACTAGCTACATTCATCATCCAATATTTCACCTATGAAGGGCGCTATAAGTATTTGCATGGCCTACATTTCAAAATTATGAGTCATCTTCGACATGACAATAGATCGGTAAATCTCCCCAACTTCCTATTTAATATTGTGAAAAAGTAAGCTTCCTTAGTTTAGCTAGGAAAAGACCAATCTATTTTGCATCATTATTTGAAAAAGTTAATTCTAGAGAGAGAATTAAATAAACAATTGATTAGGACATGGGAAAAAAATTACAAATGAATGAGGTAGAACCTAGGATGGTTGCCCCTAGAGGCCACGATGTTGGGCATAGAGAATGAACATCCACTAGATTTTGCAAGGTCATCCAAAGGACATAAAATGTTCCTGAAGCTTCTCCTTCCAATTCAAGACCATCTAGGAAAACAATTTGCAAAATTGGTGCCTCCACTTCTAAAAGGAAGAGAAGTAAAAATAAAGAAACTGCTAATGTCCCTAAAACCCCACTATTTGTAAAGACCAGGTCCACCACTAGGGGAGACAAGGGTAAAATTGTGGAAATAGAAGAGGGAATATCAAATCAGAAACTTGGTAGTAATAATGATAATGTTGATGAAACCTTACGTTCACATATGGAAGAAACTTCACAAAAACCCCCTGAAGTAGCTACAGAGGAAATGACCACTAGCAAGAGGAAACGAAAGAGTCCTCCATGATTGTCCACACCCCTTATAAGAAGAAGTGAAAGGCTTTCTGAAAGTAACAGGGATGTTGAGGCTTCTATTCTAGTTGTTAATCTAGAATCCTCTAAATTTGTGGAGAGGTCATCTTCAAAGGGAGTGTTTCAACATAATGTAGCTAGTGACATTGAATTCAACAACCAAAATCCACAAACAAAAGTTAAACCTAGTCTTAACTATATACTTATTAAAAATGATGAGCATTCTGAGGAGTCCGAAGGGTTTGAAGAATTTATTTGTATGCAAGACATTTTTAGGTATTCAGAAGACTCTCCTTCTAAAGAGTACCCAGAATTTAGAAAAGATATTGTTGAGGAAGTGTTAGAAAACCTTAATTAGGATAGATAAGAGATGTTGGCTAAGGCAACAAGTGAGTCTAGTGAGAAGGGAAATGTAGTGACAATCCTTTCTATATGGAAGGGATAATCCATCACACCACAAAGCATAGTAAAAACTCCTCACCTAGCACTTAACTGGGTAGATATTCTCAGTCAAGAACCCTTGCTACCACTTGATTTGTCTACACCCCTATCTGTAGGGATAAATTTATATCGACAATTATTGTGGGAAAGAGCATAGTGAAAATTAGAAAAATAAAAATTGAAATGTGTCATTAATGAGCAAGGCCATCAACTAGAGCAGAAATCAGACCAAATTGAGGCTTTGAAGAGATAGATTGAGCAAATCATAGGGTTGATTCTTGAACTTATGGCATGCAAATCACCTTCTCTATTGTATGCATTATTCCTCAAGGAATAACATGTTAATTTTAAATTGACAAGAGTTGTAGAAGGACTTAGTCCCTCTATTTAAACTCCTCATGAATTCTATGATGCATTCCAATCTATTCCAATGACCCTAAAAAAAAATTTGTGTGAACTGTACTTGTATAACTTGGTTGTGCCAAATGACACATAATGAAACTCACTCCCTTATGTAGGAGATGTGTAATTAAGGGTAGCTATTTCCTAGATGCATATCAAAATAAGTAGGGAGCACCAAACTACTCCATAAAGAGATAATGAGATGATAGCTCCCTTGCTTATAAGGCCTAAAGTTCAACATTCCAAGAAGACATTTCTAGATTGGCTTTCTATTATAGGAAACCCAAGCAAAGCTAGCAAGCTATACCCAGTAAGAGAGAAATCTTTTATAGATTGGGATCAACATTCATCTCATGATATTGCAGCAACAATCAGTGCCTCAAGACAAAGATGATACATATGTCACACGATCTAAAGACAAGGGAACCTCACTCTCCATGGAGTCTTGTAAGGAAACTTGCAAGAAATAAGAATATAACTATTTCCACATAACCCATAATAGATCTAAAATAAATATGCAATTAAAATCCACATGCAAGAGAATAGATAACATACCAACAAAAATTGTGACACAAGATATACCCTGGGAAACCCTTAATGAGGGAAAAACCCAGCCTCCAAAAGAATCCATCACCATGTATTATTCAACAACAACAAAATTGCAATACAACCATGGAAGCCTTCAAATCCATAGCCACATCCATAAAATCCATGTGAACAAGCATGATTCCACACATCCCATGCCATGCTTCCAACCTTCACAAATGCTCCCTTGGCTAATATGTTAAGCCTTCTCCTGCTTAACTCTTTGCCTTTTGTCTTCTCACACAAACAACTACCCTTGTTGCTCCTTATATAGTAGCATGTCCCACAAAACCACCAAGTGCTATTACATAAACCATGTGCTACCTAACCCCCTTGACCCCACATTTAATATTGGAAATTTAAATCTTTTCCCCAATATTAAATAATTACATAAAATATTATCACAATGTTATAATACAACTTGTCAAGTATATCCCATGGGAATATATACATGTTGCATGTCCATCTAGGTGCTCCTAGGTGCAACATTACATAATAAAATAATATAATATAACAATATTATGCAATGTGTGCAACGCCCATTATCTCAACAATCTCCCACTTGTTGTATACATTGTATTGGGTTAATCTATAGCCACATAAATGAACAAGGGAACAATCCCTCCTAGCACACCCACTATCATGGATCAAAGTACACAAAGTGCTCCATCCTGGTACCTGCAAAAAAATTAAAGTATTCAACATCTCAAACATGAATGATCTCACCTCTTATTATGCCACTACCATCGAACATACATAGAAGCCATCCAAAGAGAAAGCCACTCAACCTGTTGCATTAGAAGATCATAAAATCTTGTGCCAACTGAAATGCCAAACACCAAAAAATTGATCCAAAGGTAATCACATGTATATGTAGTTGTCAAAATATCCATAGTTGAAATAGCACCCACAAAAAGTGCCAACCCATCCAACTATCCATACTTCCAAAGGTATATCAAGTGAATCTCACATCATTAAAATATCCAATCTGTAACATGTAATCACAAGCCTCAAGAGAAATACCTACCACATATATACAAAAAGCTCTCACTACAAAAGATAATATCAAATCTATAACCAATCCACTCACAACATCTCAAAGAAGTGAATCCATGCAGTCTCAAGGACATCCACAACACTTAAACCAATAACCTACAAGAACAACTCTCATAAGAAGTCTCCAATACTCTCCCAAGTTCTCCACAACCAAAAAAATAAATAAATAAAGGAATAACCATGTTATCTCTCACATGACATACATGAGCACAAACTAGTGATCACAATCTCTAACTAATCTCAAATCGAATGTAAGAAAAACCAAACATCTAGAAAGATAACCAAGACCAAAGAGACACCATGCAAATCATAACCTGTATCATGTCCTACTATACACACCTCTATATGTAAATTGTGCTAGTATGGTCTCCTCCATAATACCCCAACCAAGAAGCCTCAACAACACCCAAGTCATACCATATAACTAATCATGGATGTAAGCCTCTCACAAGAAGATAAAATTCATAAACTATTCCTAATCCAAGGAATATGCCCAATATAAAACCATCTCCCAAACTCAACCACCATAACAACATATGCAAAAGGAGATAACCAATGCTAAACCATATCTCAAATGAACCCTAGAGCTAACTCATGTACCATAGCTCAAGATCCATATCCATGAAAGACGAGCATAAACATAATGCACCTGAGAGAAATAATGGGCTATACTTCTCAAGTAGTAAAATTGTCGAGTGGACCAAGAGTGGGGAAAGAAAATTCTCATCAAGATATCCAAGTCTCCAACAAAGACTCATCTAATAACAATCTCCTCTCAAGTCCATATTAGGTGAATGCCCGTCAGACTTCCTGCTAAAAACAAATGATTATCCAACAAATGATTCTCTAATCCAAGAGAAAACAACACCACCACCATCTCTAAGTATCCATGAGCACCTCTAACTAATCAATCCATGCCAACTCCAAATGCAACATAGCAATATCATGAAGTATCCAACTTATGATCAATGTACTCAATACCAAGAAACTAAACCAAGATCAATGTCAAAGTTCCAACCATGGCCTCAGGAACATAAACATGACAACATGAGCTAACCATCTCAATAAAAGAGATAACATGATCCATATGAAAATACTATAACATGTCAAAACTATAAACGTGTATCAAGAGTATATGATGGCATAAAATGAAACCATCCTAACATCAAGGATAACATGTCAAATGAAATAACCCACTAAACTATATATCCAAGCTATCCATGACATCGTGATGAAAAAACCATCCTCTAACTATTAGAATCAACCAACGCATCAAACCATCAAAGAACTCAAAGTGCACATTATGAGATCCTTAAAAAAAACCAAATAACCATGATACTCAACTAAGAAGATATACCACCATAATGAAATTAGGAATCCAAACCAATGAACATCAAGGATGTACCTATATATCTAATCATGTCATGCCAAAATCTATGGCACCATGATCACATCCATGAAGTGAACATCTAACTCTCGATGTGTCCAACTTGTCAACATAAAATAGTCAACCATAATTCTCCACCATGATTGTACTTGGTAACATCTCACAACTTGTAGACCAAACAAGTCATCATATATATCCAAACCAAACAGTGATAACCATATCATCATGAGACCAATCTAAAATATGAACTAAGTATACAACGACATTAAATCTTAAATCTCCAAACATACAATGTCAAAAACTCACAAGGATACCATAGTCAATATATACCATAAACTATTTAGATTAATATATCATTAGATAAACCATTCTAAACCTGCACCAAAATTGAACCAATGTATAGAGCTCTCTAAGAGATTTCTATTGACCACTGAAAGTCTAAAATTTGACTCTGTATGCCCAAGTTATGCCCTAATTTATGGTCAAAATAAATAACATCTAAGTTTTGGACTTTTAAAATATGAAAAAATGTCACAATCATAAAACTAAACCTACACCAAGTTGTAGTGCTCTAAATTAGCTTTCCAATGCCTATAAGAAGTTTAAAATCCACTATTTTGAGAGAAAGTAATGGTTATTTTACGAGGATAGTCTTTTTACCATTTTTAGTATGATTTTTTTTTTGTGACAAAAATTCTGATGGGATTATATTTGACAGCCATCGCATTCTAAAACTTAAGAACTCTTTTGTTTCCTTTGAACATGGCCAAACTAGGGCATAATATATGTCAAAATTTATGGAAACATCAACCTAGATCCAATGGTGAGGTTTGTTTTTATCTATGAGGTCATTTATACAAGCTCCCCCTATAACCCTCATTTAAATGAAACATCCAAAAAATCCTTTTGTCCAATAATTTCACATGCCCAAAATCTACCAGTATCCCATCATAACAAAAAACTCAAAATCCTTAGATCTACAATAAATGACTCATATATCTTGCCCTTTCTTTTATCCTCTCATGCATTCCCATGGATTCATTCTAGGGTTACAATAATAAAACCATAGCTTTGATACCACTTGTAAGGAAACTTGGAAGAAATAATATAACCGTTTCCACATAACCCATAATAGATTTGAACTATATATGCAATTAAAATCCACATGCAAGAGAATAGACAACATACCCACAAAAATTGTGACACAAGATATACCTCAGGAAACCCTCATTGAGGGAAAAACCCAACCTCCAAAAGCATCCATCACCATGTATTATTCAACAAAAACACCTTGCAATACAACTATGGAAGCCTTCAAAGTCATAGCCACATCCAAGCAATCCATGTGGACAAGCATGATTCCACACATCCCATGTTATGATTCCAACCTTCACAAATGCTCCCTTGGCTAACTTGTAAAGCCGTCTCCAATTCAACTCTTTCCCTTTTTGCTTTCTATCTTCTCACACCAACAACTATCCTTGTGGTTTCTTATATAGTAGCAAGTCCCACAAAACTAGCAAGCAATATTACATAAACCATGTGCTACCTAACCCTCTTGACCCCACATTTAATATTGAAATTTAATTCTTTTCCCCAATATTAAATAATTACATAAAATATTATCACAATGTTACAATACAACTCATCAAGTATATCCCATGGGAATCTTTACATGTTGTACGTCCATCTATGTACTCCTAGGTGCAACATTACATAATAAAATAATACAATATAACAATATTATGCAGTGTGTGCAACACCCATTATCTCAATAAATCTAACTCTTGTCACTAGAAGAGTCCCATGGTACATCAAGTTGGAAAGGAGTCTACAGAAGTACTAGCTTCCATTAAGGTTTCAACCACCTCTACTTCTACAGACATTGCTAGCAATAAATGGCAATGTAAAGGATCATGATATGTCTACAGAAGTCTAGTGATGGAAAAGGCTCAGAAAAAATCATGGGTATTTCGGTTATGTTAAGGATGAGACTGGGGAAAAGATGGCTAGTGACTTAAGACTTTTCGCTAGAATCTAGAATTTCTTGGTTGTTGGGGACCAGCAATAGTGTAGTTGGGGTAAATGATGGGCCTCCAAAAAGTCATCTTTCTTGGTTCTTTTTATCTCCTTTCAAATAGTTATTTTTCAAAGCAAACATGAATTTATGGTTTTCAAGCATATGAACTTATGGCTTATGTGTTATATATATATATATACTTGTGTGTGTCTTGTTGGTCTCAAATTGGCTTTGACAATTGAGTGTCAACACACTTAAGAAACTTTCTAAGTTGATGATGAGTATAATATAGATATCGAACTACAATATGTGTCGAGCCATAAGTTCATCAAATGTTGAGTCATTCAGATGTCGAGCAAATAAATAGTACCCAGCAAGTTTTAACTACCGAGTGACTAATAGATGTCGAGCCAGTATATGTGATGAGTAAACTATAGGTGTTGAGCAAGACAAAATTCCTATATGTGTTGAGCATCAGTAATCAACAAGTGTTGAGTGATATAATATCAACATATGAGTTTGTGCCTTCACAAACTCAGATGCAAATCATGTTGCATGACAACTAATATACAGATTTCCAATCTTAAAGATAAGATTAAATCTATTAGAGTTCCTATGTACTCTGCATGCAACCAATCAAATAATTGTAAAGCTAAAGAGGAAAAATGGATGAATCTCAGTCGCAGATTCATACCTAACCCTAAGCCACAAAAACTTTTTAAGAAGGTCAAAGCTTCATTATTCAAGTACATCAAGAGGAGAGGAATGATAGAGTGAAAGAGAGTGAAGAACAGAAGGGTGAAGAGTACAAGTGACTTAGTGAAACAAGGGAATTTCCAAACTAGTTAACAATAGAACAAAGTATCAGCGCTTCATATAGAATCATTTCAGATCAAAGAGGATCAAATTAGAATGGACTGAACATCGATCTAAAATCAGTAAATGAAGATTGTAAGTGATCAGGTCAACACATTCTACTATACTTTCTAGCCATTGTATTAGGAGAATGAAAATCCTATGAAGATAGGTTGGTTTAATAGCCATTTTGTAAATCCTTTAACAGAGTAACATTCCAAGTGAGTGTTTGTAAATTATTTAGATAGGTACACCATTAATAAGGTGTTGGAGCCTTTAACAAGGTAGACAATTTCTGAAGGTCAAACTTTGTAACCTTGGCAAGTTACACATTGCTAGAGTGATAAGTTGTGGGTGTCATCCCTACCCCAGTTTTGCCTTTTCATTTTGGAAGGTTTTTGGGTGATCAAATATTGTGTTGTCTATTTTCATGCATGCCTTTACTTTCATGTTAATTAGATATGTTACATGCATGTGTTGATTTCAGTTAAAAGTTTTATAACTTAAAGTTTGGTAGTTCTGATTCACCCCTCCCTGCCCCTCCTCAAAGTATACTTCCCACTTGTTAATTCCAAAAATTCCAACAATTGGTATCAAAGCCTAGTTCTTACAAGGAGAAGCCTTGCAGCTTGAAGAAAAGATCTAGAATTGGAAGTATACAAGCTTGGGAAGATTTTAGAGAACTAGGAGATTGAAATACATCTCATTCTACATTCTCTATAAGAAGCTAGGGAAGAATTGAGGAAATCCCTAAAGCGAAGAAGATATATTTCCATAGCTGAGATTGATACACAGTACAAGGAGATTGACACCTCAAAAGTGACTGCCAAGTGACTAATAGATGTCAAGCTAGTATATGTGCAGAGTAAACTATAGGTGTCGAGCAAGACAAAATTCCTATATGTGGTGAGCAATAGTAGTCAACAAATGTTGAGTGATATAGTATCAACATATGAGTTTTTGTCTTCACAAACTTAGATACAAATCATGTTGCATGATAGCTAATATAAAATTTTGAATCTTAAAGATAAGATTGAATCTATTAGAGTTCCTATGTACTCTGCATGCAACCAATCAAATAATTATAAAGCTAAAGAGTCAAAATGGATGAATCTTAGCCATAGATTCATATCTAACCCTAAGTCATGAAAACTTTTTAAGAAGGTCGAAGCTCCATTATTCAAGTACATCAACAAGAGAGGAATGATAGAGTGAAAGAGAGTGAAGAACAGAAGGGTGAAGAGTACAGGTGACTTAGTGAAACAGGGGAATTTCCAGATCAGTTAACAACATAACAGAGTATTAGCACTTTGTACAAAATCATATCAAATCAAAGAGGATCAGATCATAATGGACTAAACATCAATCTAAAATCAGAAAATGAAGATTGTAAGTGATCAGGTCAGCACATTCTACTATATTTTCTAGCCATTGTATTAGGAGAATGAAAATCCTATGAAGATAGGTTGGTTTAATAGCCATTTTGTAAATCCTTTAACAGGGTGACATTCCAAGTGAATGTTTGTAAATCCTTTAGAGAGGTACACCATTAATAGGGTGTTGGAGCCATTAACAGGGTAGGCCTCTCATAGGGCAGACCATTTTTGATGGTCAAACTTTGTAAACTTGACAAGTTACATATTGTTGCAGTGACAAGTTGTGGGTATCATCCCCACCCCAGTTTTACCCTCTCATTTTGGAGGGTTTCTAGGTGATCAATTATTGTGTTGTCTATTTTCATGCATGCCTTTACTTTCATGTTAATTAGATATGTTACATACATGTGTTGATTTCAATTAAAATTTTTATAGCTTAAAGTTTGGTACATCTGATACACCCTCCCCACCCACCCCCCCTCTCTCAAAAGTATACTTTCCACTTGTTAATTCTGAAAATTGGTATCAAAGCCTAGTTCTTACAAGGAGAAGTCTTACAGCTTGAAGAAAAGATCTAGAAATGGAAGTCTACAAGCTTGGGAATATTATAGAGAACCAAGAGATTGAAATATATCTCATTCTACATTCTCTGGAAGAAGCTAGGGAAGAATCGAGGAAATCCCTAAAGAGAAGAAGAGACATTTCCATAGCTGAGAATGATACATAGTACAAGGAGATTGACACCTCAAAAGTGTTTGTGAATGGAGATTCTAAGGAGTTTGATGCAGCAATTGCAGAACTAATGGAGGAGAACAGAGCTTAAGTAGAAGAGATCAAAACTCTCAAGATTGAGCAAGAATCACAATCCATGATGCTTTGTGAAGTGATTGAGTAGAAGAAGAGAGCCATTGAGGATAAAGCTATGATAGAAGATGACAAGAGAAACCTTGCCAACAAACTAGAGGAAAAGTCAAGTGAGCTTGCAAGAGTTTCCTACATGTAGCTAGACACCCTAAGCCAAATGATGAATGCCCATCATGAGTTGAATGTCAAAGAAATTGAGATCTCCACACTAAAGATGCAAAATGAACAACTTCAAAATGACTTGAGAAGAGAGAAAGAGATTGTAGAGAGCTTCAACAAACCTAATGAAGCTATCAAGTACTTTGAATAGCTACTAAAATCACCAAGATCCAACAATGACACTTCAGGACTAGGATACTCCAGCACTAAAGAAGGAAAGTCATCTAAGACTATAGAAGAAAGAAGTGACAAAGGTAAGAACATAAAACCCACTTGTCATTTTTGTGCTAAAAAGGGACGTACCTCTAATGTGTGCAGGAGCAAGAACACCAATCAGGATGACAAACCTAAAAACATGGGTCACTATCATAAGTGCAATAAGCAAGGTCATCAGGCAGATGACTGTAGGACAAGAACCATCAAGACACCAAGATTTGAAGGTCACTGCTACAATTGCAAGAATTATGGACATAGAGCCTTTGAATGCAGATCCAAGCCTATGTGGACACCAAACCAACCAACAAAGACAAATAGTCATGGACATCACTAAAATTGGGACTACAACACTAGGAAAAGTTGTCACTGTTGTTAGGAATACAAACACATTCCTAAGAACTACATAAGAACACACTTTAGTGGCAACTACAATAGGTGGTTGAGTCAAACCACTTGTTTTAGTTGTCTAAAGACATGACACATCGACAAGTATTGCCCAACTAGGTCAAAGGCACCCAACTTTGAGTTCAACAAAGGAAAAGGAAAATTTGATGTTGAACACATCAGAGGAGAGATGAATAGGACATGGAAAAGAAGAGATGGAAGCAACACATCCAATGGAGGGATCACTTCATCTAAAAGGTCAAGTGGTCACACTTCATCCAACTATGCAAAATAAGGTATGAGGGACTTATATTTAAATGCTTTATCATACATCAGTTCCCAAAATTAATTAGCATTGAAAAGGATAGATCAACATGAATGAAGATGCAAGGTTAAATCTTCAAAATTCTCACATTGTTCCTGAGCAAGGAAAGTTGTGTTCAGATGCCGAGTTGTCTGCCAAAGTCAGTAGGAGCCTAGTTAGTAGTGAATGTCAAGTGAAGGGAAATTATTATTGAATCCGAGTAAGGGAAACTCTAGTGTATGCTAAGTGATTGTAAAATCAATGGAAGCTGAGTGAAATAGAATTGCATAAGGAGCTAGAGTGGATAGCAGTATATGCACTAAGCATTAAATGCTATGAAACGAAGGGTATAAGGTCAAGTTTTCAATCATTTTTCATCATTGTGAACATAGAGAAAGAGCAAGAAGAGAGTATAAATAATTTCTAAGAAGAGATTGATGCTTTTGTGAAGATTCCAACCAAGATTTAGCATCATCTCATCGATTTAAGGTATTTACTCTATTGTCGAGCTACGCAGTTATACAATTTCTATGTCTTGAAACCCTAGTTTTTACCAATGGCATCTAGCTCTAGGAAACACCAAGACAATGAGTTGATTGAGTTTCAATTGGTCAATATTGAAGTTAAACAACCATATTTCAGACCAATTCCTAAATTTTCATATAAAAATGACCCTGTCAGTGCTTTATCCATTATTCCACCTAAGGTTGTCATGGTGCAAGATGTCAGAAGGTGCTATAATTGTAAGATTGGAGCAATAAGTGGCATGGAAATTAGGTAAGCCTATGATAAACTTTGCGTGAATGGGGTATTGAAGGAATAATTCCAAATTTTTGAAGGGGAGGGCTTAACATGTGCCCTAGATTTCCCTACAGTGCTTAAAATGGAATGGATAAGAGTTGTGTTAAGTAGAATACATGATGGATGCCTATGGTTGGAGGATAGACGTATTAAACTATCAAAGAGAATTATATATAGGGTAACCAAGTATCTAACCCTAGAATAGCCAAAGACCCTAAGGAGTGATTCAAAAGAATCCATAGAGAAGAACACTAGGGAAAAGTGGAACAAAAGAGGGATGACTATTGACACAATCAAGGATCCACTTGTAGAATTTTTTGTTAGGGTTATATCCCATAAATTCTACCAGTCAAGCCGACTGAACAATGTACCTTGTATTATAGTTGATATAGGATACAAAATTGTCAAGAAGGATCATACATATGATATTCTTGAACTACAATTACAATAGATCATGGAGAATTCGGGAGTAATAAGGAGATCCAAGAGTGCACATTGTAAATTTGGATCAATTTTGATATGCTTATTTTTCTATGTGCAGAATGAATTCCCCTCTTTTGGAAATGTAAGTTGGAAGACAAACAGGCCAGTAGCAGTACAGGTGAATGAATACATAGAGAAAATGGGAGCAAATTTTGAAACAATAATGACTAGCTACTTTGAAGACTTTAAGAAGTCAATAAAACAGAGACTCGGGATACTTGTCTCTCTTGTTGAACAACACATCAATAACATTTTCTTCTTAGTGGACATTGACTTCACATATATCCA
Source organism: Cupressus sempervirens (assembly GCA_028749045.1). Lineage (NCBI taxonomy): Eukaryota > Viridiplantae > Streptophyta > Pinopsida > Cupressales > Cupressaceae > Cupressus > Cupressus sempervirens. The sequence goes on along the minus strand of CM053789.1, from coordinate 49,716,313 downwards.
AGTAGCAGTATCAAGGGTGAGATGGCTAAGGCCACTTGGATATGAAATCAACATTGATGAGGTATCTGTAGTAATCACAATATTGCTTGCACAAGACATTGACAAAAGTGTGAAATCTTTTGGCACTTTTGATGTTGTGAAGTCCAAGGTAGAAATGGAGTTGAAAACTGCTTCAACCCTAAAGAAAAAGGACAAAATGGTCAAAAAGCTTAAGGCTAGATTTGGGGAAGAGACAATAGAAGCAAAAGAAGAAGATGATGAAGATGAAGAAGAAGAAGAACAGGGCCAGGAGCCACTTTCCTTAACACAAGGCATGGGAGAATATGTAGAAGAGGTAGAAGGTGTTGAGGAGGAAGAGAAAGCCAAGGAAGCACCTAAGCCAAAGCCAAAGAAAGGAAAAGCTCAAAAACAACCTGCAGCTCAGCCCAAAGGCAAAAGGATATCCAAGCCAAGCCCAACTAAGCCTACTATAAGGGCAAGTACAAGAGCTACAACAAAGGAGGCTAAGGAGTAGGAAAAGAAGAAGGTTACTGAGCAAGAAGGTCCAGCCAAGAAGAAGCTAAGAAGAAAGTATGTCACACTTCCTGAATCAGATGAAGAAAGAATAGAGGCTGAGGACATAAGCCAATTTAGAGTGGTGAGTCACACCACTAAGTCTGATTTAGAAAATATATGTGATAACATTAGAGATAATGAAGACTTATCTAGCTTAAAGAGCATTGATTTTAATAGCTTGAATAGAGAAGAACAGAACATAGTTGAAGAATCAGTTTACACTATGATGGCAAAGTTCAAGAACACTCCACTTGAACTTGATAATTTAATGCCTAAGGAGTTATATTCTATTGTAGAAAATAAGTGTCATTATTGCCTTAACATGGAGAAAGAAATAAGAGAGTCAACGGTGGCTCGAGTAATGCTTGAACTCACTAAAGGGAAAATTAGCAAGGGAAATAAGAAGCATGGGAGCAAATTTGCACCCAAATATAGAGAATTTAGTATCCTTCAAAATAAGATTGAGGATGTTGTGAAAAAGTCCACACAAATGTGGAAGTTAATCTATGGCCTCACAATAGTAAAAGAAGGAGAAGAAGATCCTTTTGAAGAGAGAAACAATGGAGAAGAGGATGAAAATGAAACAGAAGGTGAAGGAGAAAAAGAAAAGGTAGAAGATACAATGGAGAAGGAAACAAAAAAGGATGATATGGCAACTGCTGAAGAGCAGCAAATAGAAAAAAGTATGCAAGACACACAATTTCCACCTCCAAGTCCTCCACATGTTACATCCACACCTGTAGATACAATAATAGTGCCAGATGTTCCTGACAATTTTGGTTAGAACACAAATCCACTAACTGCAGAGAATCTTAAAAATATTCTAAACCAAACTACATTAGAAGCACAATTGTGCATAAATCCAATCTTGGTGAGTGTGGAGGAATTACAAAAATTTGTAGCTAACATTACAAGGGATAAGGTGAAGCCACAAGAACCACCTTCTCATATCCCAACAGCTACAACTGGACAACCCAAAGAGGAAGCTACACAAGATACATCAACTAAGGTTGACTCTAGAGTTACAGTCACTACAGCTACCAAGGAGCCAACAAAAAATCAAACAAGATAGATGGATACTTCTATTTCTACTACACAAGAATAGGGTACACCACAACTAATAATAGTAATTGATCAAGGAAGAACTGAGGAGGAGACCCCAAAGGAAAAAGAGTAGGAATCAATTCAAACCTTAGTAAATTTTCCAACCTCTGGGACTCCAACTAGAATGACTCAAAAGTCAAGAACTAAAGCAATACCACTTCAAATTTCAGCACCAAGCTCAAGCTCTACTAAGGTTGCAAGGGTACTTCAGTATGGAGACCCTACACTAGATGAAGAAATAGTCATTCCTAAGTATGACTATGCAACCATGAACATTGATCAGATAAATGAAGTACAAGAAGCACTAGAAAGGAAAAAGAAGTAGAAGTAGGTGATACTCAAAAATGAGTATAAACAGAGGCAAGCTTTAATTGAGATAAAAGACATCTTTCTAGATGCATTTAGCTTGTAGGTACCTGATGAAACTATTAAGTTTCAGGATTTGCACCCTACTGAATTGGTAATATTCAGTAACCCTTACTTAACACATATTACCTATAAACACATATCATAACCTACAAGCAGACTTACTTTCTACAAAAAGGTGCTGGAATCAGACAGAAAACAGGGAATAATGAAAACATTCACAAGTTAACTTATCAAATCATTCAAAGACACACACAGAATTTGTAGAAAGGAAAAGGGCTTAACAATTTACTCCATAAAGCATAATCACACTACTGTCACTGGTATTATTTCTTCAAAATGTTGAATTACAGACCCTGTAACAAAGCTTAGGACTCCAAAAGATGTCTCAAAACTCTGTCATAAAATCAGAACTTCCCTCAAAATGAGTTCACAAACTCCAATAAGTACAATTTCAAACCTTGGGTCGAATGCAAGAATCAAGCCCCGAAATCAGCGCTTAGAATCTTCTAAAATTAATGTCTTTTGCTCATATGACTCCACTAACTCATTATGAAACCCATGACTCATCTTAAACTGCCCAAAAAAGTCTCTAACAGTTAACAAATGTCACTTAACTGTTATGATAAGGTCAAATTTGACCCATAAAGCCTATTTTTGCTCCAAAGGTTCCCAACTGATTTTAAAACTTAAAGACCATAACAAGGGAAATAGGATGACTCATTTCCTTTTGCATGACAAATAGGAACTATTTAATGATTTATAAAAGTTATCATTAAAATAGTTTTCCTTTACATTTCAGACTTTAATGCAAAAGGAAATATAAATAAAATAACCTTTTTTGTTTTGCATTGAAAATAAATAAAAATATTAAAATGATGAATCACTTTAATATCCTATTTACATGGAACTAAATGCAAAAAATAAAAGCTTTATGTGCATTTTAGCAAGAAGATAATATTAAATGATTTCTTGGTATCATTTAATATCATTATTATTTTCTAAATGCACAAAAAGCTTTAAAAGGCATATTTTATCTACTTCAAATATTTACTAAGGCATTGTATAAACCAACCCCCCCTCCTTTCCAATATAAAAACTTTTTTAAAAAGATGTAAAATCCCACTAAAAGCCACGGACTCCAAACAGAACTACAATGTTGAAAAGGGTATGATATTTTGAATGCCCTAATATGAATCATTTTCATCTTCATTTGACTTCTGGAGGCTTGGAGCAGTGGAGAAAAATGATGAGGGTTTCGTACAGCCGTCATGATGAATATACTGGTTTTTTCAAGCTTGAATGCTGGTCGGCTACAAGAGTTCACTATTTTAAGGAAGAAGTGTTCCACATTTTTTGGATGAAGAGCCAAAAACTTCAAAGTTGCCATTCAAAAGGTATTTTAAAGCATTTGTTTGCTTAAAACATTTTTTTGTTGCTTGTATTGCTTTATTGGCTGCCATGAATGATATTTGTGTGCTATTTGAGATTTTAAAACACCACCATAAATGATGCTTTCTGCTAAAATGAATTTGAAGCTTTGCTGAAATTTTTATGCTGTTCTGATTTAATTTTTTAGTGTATCTTGGAAATGATCTTGCATTATAACAAACTTCAAGCCAAGTTTCTCAGGAACTCTTGCTATAATGGATGCTGATAAAATACTTCTCTCTGCATTAAGTTTTCTATGATCTTTGGTCTGTTGATGGACAAACTTCTTCTTCACTGAAGATGTGCCTTTCTAACTCGTATACTATTAAATCTCATTACATGGGCTCCTATTTGTATTTTGGATGCTACAATGAAAAATACTATTGGAAATCTCTTATTTTTCCGCCATGTAGCTGAAACTTGCTATTTCATGGTTGTTTGCTGTTACATTTTCTGGGTTTTCTACACATGTTGCCATTATGTTATTTGCTAGCTGGAAGTTCAAGCTACCATGAAATGAGATTGAAGTTTATATTGTTGTTGAAACTAGCAGTGACTTTGATGATTCTCCCCCTTCATTTTAATTAAAATTTGGGACTCAAATTCCCATTTTCTTGAACAACAAGTGTAATTATATTTTCCTTTCTAACATGCGGGGTTCTTTGTCTCTTTTGCAATAGAAACATTTGAGGTATCTGTAGATGATGCTTTATGTCACCCTTCAATGGAGTTGTTTGATTTTGTTTTGAATTGTCAAAATGATAAGTTACTTGAAAGTTATCACTCATATTCTGAGTCTGACTAGCAAATAAATTGTAGCTTGAAACTTCAACACTACTGATATCTCCATATGTGAAAGCATCATTTGTCAAAAAAATCACATCCACAGCTCCACCATTTTCATATAATGATGTGTCATTATCATTGCTGTAAACACCCGCTCTAATTTTATTTTATTTAGGAAACAGTTCTGCCCATGCTTGGCCCATGCTTATCCTTCCAAGAATTTTTTTAACAAGAGCATTTTCATGGATCTCATAGTCTTTCCATCCATATAGACCTTCTACTGATCGATTTCTTTGATTTCAAAAAAAAATCTTCATATATTCCTCAATAACATAACCTCCATTATCAACCTTAGGACAAAACATCATGTGATTCCTGAAAAAGATCCAAAGATATAGTTTTATCTCATGACTATAAAATATTACTACAATGTTTCAATCTTTAGAATGACTCCATGATAGGTATAATAATTACAAATGCACCATTTTCAGAATCTTGATAATCTAATATAGTTGTAGCCAAACATGTTTCCCAAATAAGGATTATATTGTGTTCTTTAATTTTTCATTATATCTTCGTAACAGTCTTTCCCCATTCAATTGATAGGTTCATGGAGTATGTTTTTCAATAATGATTCCCATGAAATCTTTTGCCACATTGAGTTGCCAATAGCACCAAGTTTTTCAATTGAAGTTGTTATAGGAAACTTTCATCCTTTTAATAATGGTTTCCAGCAAATCATTGGATTATATCTACTATTTGTATGAATACGTCCTTAGTAGCTTTCAATTATTCTGAAAGTTATGAACCTGTATTGATAACCTTGATTGTTTGTTATCAGTGATTAGTCCATTCTTTTGTCTGCAAATTGAAAACTTAAATTTGTTGGTTGAAATAGAATGCACTTTGATCTTGTCCTGTAGCAAGTCCACTTGCCAAATTTTTTACTTTTCTAGTATTGAACTTGCTATAGATGTTATCTCCATTAAATTAGAGCATTATATCACTATCAAAATGGACTCCAACCTTTTTTCAATTTGGATTCTATTTTAGGTAAATATTTTAGTGCCATTCCAACCAAAATTTGATTGTGAATATGCCATAGATACTAGCAGTGTCAAAGATATGATCCCCCTGTTGAAAATCCTGAATACCCAAGACCTAGTGCTGAAACTTTCCCTGATATTTATCTTGGCTGCTAGCTCTTTGTGACTGCCCCCTGAGTTTGTGTGCAGTAAATAAGGCCTCCAACTTATCAACTTTTCCTCCAAGTTCCTCTTTCCAATCTCGATTTCTCTTTGCCTTAGTGCTCTGTTCTTTAAGATGATATTGCATGAGGTTTGAGCACGGGGTCGTGACACTCATGAAACCATTGTTTTATAATTGCAAGCTTTTTCTTGATTATAATGGAAAGTTTCATATCATAGTTAATATGTCCCCTTAACATTATATTTTTTGCTTTTTGCATGAGAGCACTTGAAATACATTTTTCTAGTTTTCATATGTATTTGGAAAAGGAAAAATATCAGATGTGTGGGTACATAGTTACAAGTAATCAATCATTGCTTAGATCTTAAAAGATCTAACCCTACCTTTTCCCATGCAGGAAAACGAAGAACCAGGAGCTTATTGGATCAACGTTGGACTAGGAGCAACAAGGCAATATTAGAGAAGACCTAACCAATCAAAGTCTAAAAGGAAATGATTGGTTATCTCTAACTTTCTCCCATATGCTTTATTTTTCTTGCTCTTTGTACATATGAAAGATAGTAATTGTACTCACGACTTGTGTGAGACTTTTCATTCCAGCATTTTTAATTGATTTCATTCTTTGAAAATATCAATGTATATTTGAAAGTAAATAAATACAAAGACATTTATATTATTTGAATGAAATGAAAAGCACTTTTGTATTTTCATTGCATGTATACTTAAAATTTTACATATGTGCAAAATTTTAGTAACATTTTTGGTGACTTCTGTTGTATATCTGCCTACTTGACATTTGACCAGTGTTTAAATTGTCTTTATTCTTTGGGCATAGAGTTTGATTATGCAGTCCTAGCACCTAGACCTAACACAAAGTGACTTCTAAAGTTGTTGGTTTAGTTCTGAATGAATGTTCATGAATTTAATAAGACTGGAAATTCTTATTAAATTGACGGGTATGCAGGGTCAAAACTCAAGTATCAACTTTAGGAGTTGAACTGTCATAGTCGACCATTTGGTTGGCGTATGTGTAGATGTATGGACTTACATGAATGTATGTATGCAATGTATGCATGAATATGCAGATATGTATGGCTAACAACCAGACATATTTAATGTTAGCGACATGTATGTGTGTATGTGTGCGTATGTTGGATATATGCATGCATTTAAGCACACATATTTATGCATGCGTGAATGAAATGAGCGGATATGATTGCAAAACAACATAAACTAGAAACTTAACTAACCTAGACTACCAAACCAAAACAAAATAGAAAATAAAAACTAAACTAAATGCAGATGCATTTATTAAAAACAAGGGAAACTATCCTAATATGTACAAGGTAAGACTGGAAATCATACCTCAAAACATGGTTTGAGGCGGATCCCATTCACAGGGATCGATATTACATCTCCTTCCATGGTAGCAAGCTGGTAAGCATTATGTTGTTTATACTCAGCAATCTGAAACGGCCCAACCCACATATGATCAAATTTATTGTGCTAGCCTGGCCTGCTCTTCAAAACATTCCATTTCAATACCATGTCACCAACATGGAACTCCCGAGCTCAAGATCTTCTGTCAAAGCTCTTCTTTATTTGTATTTGATGATACTCCATGGTTTCCATGGCCTTTTTCCTTGTTTCCTCTAGCTCCATTAGCTAGACGCACTGCACTAAAATAGGGTCACCTTCCTCAAACAAAACTAGCTACGTAGCAAAATCAAGCACTGGTAATTCTGTTTCAATGGATAATCTAGCCTCTTTCCCATATACTAGCCTATAAGGCAAGTTTCCAATAAGTTGCTTTGGAGTAATCCTGTCAACCCATAAAGCAACTTTCAGCTTTGAATGCCAATCTCTCTTATTCTCTTGCAAGTTGCATTTAATAATCCTTATAAGGTTCTTTTTTGAAGATTTCACTAATCCATTACCCTGTGGGTAATCATTAGAGCTGGTGCTAAGATAAATCCCATGATTAAATGCCCAATTAGTTACTTTCATCCCAATGAAAGAAAGTGCATTATCAGAAATAATTGAATCAGGTACTCCAAACCTGTTCACAATATCATCATAAAAACTTAGGACTGATGTTTCATTTACATCCTTTAATGTTGTTGCCTCAGTCGAGTGCGTGAAATAATTAGTGGCTATAATAATCCACTTGTGACCTGCACTTGATGGAGGGTTAATGGGCCCTATAAATTCAACACCCCACTTCTGAAAAGGTTGTTTTGTTTTAATTGGTTGCAAGGGAAAAGTTGGCAGCCTTTCTTTTCCTGCAAATATAGCGCATTTAGCGCATTTTTTGACATGTTCACAAAAGTCCTTGAACAAATTATGCCAGTAATAGCCTGCTCTTAGAATCTTATAAGTTGTAGTCCCTGGAGAAAAATGTCCTCCTGAATGCCCATCATGGAATTCATGCAATATTTGAGCAATCTAATCTAAATCTACACACCTTAGAAGAACCCCATTAAAATCTTTCCTGTATAGAATGTCGTTAATTAGCACAAAAGGAATTGATTGCAAGCAATAGTATCTTCGCTTTCCTCAATCCAAGGTAGTTGGACATTGACTGGTTTTCAAAAAATGCATCATATCCTTTAACCAGCTTGCTAGTTGATCATCAGTTCTAGCAGCTCCAATCAACAAAACTATATTTTCTTGCTTCTCAAGTTCTGAAATATCCTTATTTGCAATTTGCTTGCATAATCCCTTTCCTCTAACCAGTTTGGTTATTTGAATATCTACATCATACTCCATGACATGTGTAATCCAGCTAGCTCTCTTTTCATTCAGATCCTTACTTAAGAGGAACTCCTTGACACTTGGGTGTGTGACACATAAAATAACCTTATTATGTGTCATCAAGTGCCTGAATTTCTTAAGGCTTTTCACAACAGCAAGGACATGTTTCTCAATGAAACTATACCTTTTCTCATACTCTTCTAGTCCTTTGCTGAAAAATGTGATTGGTTGTTCCAATCCTTCTACACTTTTTTGTACCAACATGGTTGAAATCACGTCATAGCCCCCATACACATAAAGAATGAAATCCTTACTGAAATCAGGATTGATTAGGACAGGTGCTGATGCTAATGCATTTTTTATGGCTTGAAAATTATCTTTAGCCTCCTTTGTCCACATGAAAACTGCATTCTTTTTAAGCATAGTTGTTAAAGGCTTGAGAAGTGCTACAATATCAGGAAAAAATCTTTGCATGAAATTGATATGGCCAATGGAACTTTGAAGGCCTTTCTTATGTCGTGGCAAAGGCAGCTCCAGAATTGCTGCAACTCATTTAGGGTCCACCGTGATGCCTGCCTTAGATACAATGTATCCGAGTAATTTCCCCTCATGCACAAAAAATATACTCTTTTTGGGGTTTAATGAGATGTCGAACTCTCTACAGTGCTCAAAAATTTGCCTTAAGTGATCAATATGATCTGCTATTTTCTGTGAGTAAACTATGACATCATCTAAATAGACCAAAACAAACCTGTACATCAAATTGTTGAAAGGCATCTCCATAGCCTTCTGAAAGGTAGCTCCAGCGTTAGACAATCTAAATGGCATTCTTTTGTACGCCATTGTACCCCATTTTGTTGTAAACATTGTTTTATATTGGTCCTCTTCTTTTACCAGTATTTGATTATAACCTAAATAACCATCTAGTAAAGAAAATCTTTCAGCCCTTGATACACTTTGCAAAATATGTTCCATGGCTGGAAGCGGATGCCTATTTTTCAATGAGACTCGATTCAAATCCCTAAAATCTACACACAGCCACAACTCCCCATTCTTTTTCCTTACAGGGACTAGACTAGCAACCCAGCTGGTATGTTTAATAGGAAAAATAATTTTACTCTCGATCAATCTGAGAACCTCTTTCTGCATCAAGGGTTCCAACTTTGGATTGATTGGTCTTTGTCTTTGGTGCACTGGTTTAGCTGCTTGTTCCAACTCTATTGTATGATGTGCTAGTCTTGGATTAAATCCTTTTAAATCACTATATTGCCAAGTGAACACATCGCTGAATTCTTGAAACAAATGAAGAAAAGTTGCTTTTTCTTCAACTAAATTTACTTTGCCAAATTTCAGGCATTTTCCTAGTGTAATTTCTAAGTCTGCATACTGGTTTTCTTTAACTAGAAAGTTAGCCTTTCTGGATTTGAGCTGATCATCTCAATTGAAAATGCTCTCTAGCATCACTAAACCTTTTGGCAACTTGTTATTTTTTAACTGTATCACCTGATCACCATACTGATCCTTATATCTCTGCTGATTAGAATTGGCAAAAATGTCTTCTTCTAGCAAAAATTGTAAAATTTGTTCATCGCTGTCAAAAACTTGCCAATTAGTATCATTATCAGGAACTGAAGGCCTGGTAATGATTTTGATATGTTGTTGATCATTTTGTGTAGACATGTTGTTAACAATATCATATTGGGCTCCTACAGTTGCTAGCCTATCAGCATGCTGATTTTTGTTTCTAGGAATAGCCAGTATGTTAAATGCATCAAAATCTTCAATTAAATCGCAAACACGATGTCTATAAGTTTTTAAAATATCATTTTTCATAGTATTCAGACATCTGATTTGATTTGCTACTAATTCGCTATCTCCATACACCCTTAAACACTTGATTTCACTTTTTCTTGCCCATTCCAACCCTTGGATTAAACCTTCATACTCTGTTGTATTGTTGGTACAAGAAAAACTAAATCTGAAAGCGGCATAATATTTCTCATTATTAGGTGAAATCAACATAACACCCCCACCAACACCTTGTCTACCTCTCGAACCATCAAAAAACATGCTCCATAGCTGATCTTTGGACTTTCCTAGCTAATTTGTTGGTTTAACCAGATTGGGAATGACTTTATTTTGCTCATGGATAATATAGGTCCCTAAGTAAGCACTTGTCACATGATAAAACTAATTTTCAAAGTTTTGACTAGAGGCCCATTCATCAAGAAGAATATCTAGGACATTATCTAGCTGGATTCAATTTTCAATTGATGTATGACACTGCACTTCATTCAATGCAAGCAAATTTGCATTGACAGCACTGGGTGCATAAGGCTCTATGTGGTTTTTTGCAAGAAATTCAGATTTAATGGTTACTTTAGTGCCATATCTAGTCCTAAAAAGAATATGAGACCAATCAGATGACAAATAACCACCAATCTTTGTTGTGAAGTCCCTAGACAAGCAGATAGCAAAGTATGGAGGTAAATCTATGACATATATATCCTGCTGAATGAAAAAATTAGGATAGGCATGAAGGGTGACACTTGCATCTTTAATCACACCTATAGTACCTATAGACATCCCATCAAGTTGGACAACACCTTTTTCAATAGGCTAGTATTTTAGTCCTAACTGGTCAGCTATCTTTTTTGGCATTACCGAGCTTGTAGCTCCACTATCTACCATATAATTATGGACTAATTTATCACCAATGATCAAGGAAAGGTAGAAAGGAGGTGGTTTTATTACCTTATTTGATTCCTTGGCAATTTTCTCGTTATCATCCTTCTTTTCATCAGTGTTGGTTAACACTGCCTTTGTTGGTTCATTCATCACCTTTGCGAAATTTGCTTCATCCAATAGAGCCTTTTGCAGGACATCCATTTGATCAGGAATAGCTAAAGTCTCCCACATTGACATAGACATGTTTATCTTCTTCATATTCTCCACTATGTTGAATGGCATAGCAAAGTGTGATTTCTAATGTATTTTAGCAGCAGCATGTTCTGTCAGCTTGTGAATGGTTTCCTTGGTGACAAGGACGTGAGCATCTCCCACCATGTTTATAGCACTTGATGATGGCTCAGCTGTATCAGTTGCTTTACCCTTGTTTGCTATTTGGTCTGTTTCAAGAGCTCTTTTCTTAGCTCGGGTATTTGCTGATATTGATGAGTCATTATTGACTGTGCAAAACTCATCTCTCTGCTAGTTGAGGAAAGTAGTTTCAGGAGTTGGTACATCATGTTGTTGTTCAGGTGCATCATTTGTGACATTTTGTTGTCCCACTAATGTATTTTGCACCATTAATGCCTGATTTATAACTCCATTTGTGCACGTAGCCTGATTGTGTGGTTCATTACAGGGATAACACCACTCAAAGTCTGCTACAAGATTATTTTGCATGGGCACAATGTTTCTAACTAGATTAGCAGAATTGAGAGGAACTGGATTATATGGCCGAAAAGGTCTTTGATTAATATTTTGCCTATAACCCATCGCATTACCTTGAAATGGCAGCCTATTTCCTTGAGGTTGGCTTTGATTTTTTTGCTGGTAAGGCAGATTTACAGCTAGATTCTGCTATTGGTAAGATGACCTAGGCTAAAATTGTTGCTTTTTAAGATTAACCAGCTCATTACTAAAGGTTTGCATCATATTTTCAATTTTGAGCTGACTATTCTTAATCTCCTACAGCTCTGGAGAAGGACCTGTGTTATTTGAAGGGCATGCCATGGTAATTTCTTGGTTGGGAATAGCAGGTGATGAGTTAAATGGCGAAATTACCAATGGCATATTGGGCTGGATGTCCCAAAAAATGGGCATTGAAGGCCTAGGGGCTATTATACTAGCCTGGATAAGACTATTTTCAGCTCTAATGGCGATATCATAAGCTTGAGGCAGCGAAACACCTCCCATAGATTGAATCATTACTGAAATATCGCTAGTTAAGCTTCTTAAATAATAAAGAAAAGCATGATTTGCTAAAGGTCTTACCGTATTGGGTATTCTAGTCTAGGTCCTTTGAAACTGGTTATTAAAATCCATCATTTGCTCTTGTTGTGCACGCTTTATAGTTGTGAGCTGCTCTACAAGCGACAAAAAGTCTAACCTGTCCTCAAAATGTCTTGTCAAAGTGTCACCCAAAGCATCCCATGAGCCTATAGAACCAACAGCTAGGCTTCTGAACCACTAAAGTGTTTTTCCTTTTAATGATGTTGCCAGTAGCTTAGTAGCCACATCCTCCTCTGTAACATGATGTACGTTGCATAAAGTTGCAACATCTCTTATGTGCTCATAGGCCATAGTCTAGTTCTCCCCAGTGAAATCAAGCAGACTCTTTAATGCAGCAAGTGGTATGTCATGATGTTGTGCAAAATTCAAGGGACTCCCTTGATTAAAAGGCACAAAAGCATATGCCCTTGCCATTGGTGGAGGTTGCTGTACAGGCTATTGTACTGGTTGTTGCTGTATAGGTTGCTATTGAAAACTTGTATTAATTGTACTTGCTGGTATAAAACCAGTACTTGCCAAATTTTCAGTTGAATCAGCTGATATGTTAAAAGAATCAGCTCTTACTGATGGACTTGCTGAATGTCTAACTTTTCTTTGACGTGTTCTGCTGTATACATGAAGACCAAGTGCTAAAATTTGCCTCCTTGATGTTGGCTTTGTTCTAGCAAGACTCCTTCCACATCCTTTTGGAGTTTCAAACTATAGATATTCAAAAGAAGTGGAACTTTGTGTTTCAATCTTTCTCATAAATTCATCTCCCTCTACTAGCTGGTTGAAGAATAACGTTCAGATATACCAGCACAGTTGAATAATGTGCTCGTGTCCCACTAGGCATGCCAAAATTGTTAAGTTTTAGGATTTTCACCCTATTGAACTGGTAATATTCAGTAACCCTTACTTAACATGGGAGTCATTTCACTATGTGAGACTGGATAATGAAATGAAACCTCTGAATTCTAGGCCGGCTCCTATTGGATTCTTCAGTGGTAATCTCTATAACTCAATGAAAACTTCCAGGAAAAAGGTAAGAAATGACTGAAAACAAACCTAAAACCTAAAGTTTAAACTAAGGAGGTGATACACCAGAATTTAATATGAAGATGTAACACACACATAACAGAGAGGATTATATAGCTCTATGAAATACAAATAAAGCATATCTTCCTGTAAAGGCTTGCACAAGTGATTTATGATAAGGTTTTCATACTAAAACTACAAAAAGAGGATAAATTACTACCTCACTTTGACTAATTTCACCTATAAACACATATCATAACCTACAAGCAGACTTACTTTTCTACAAAAAGGTGTTGGAATCAGAAAGAAAACAGGGAATAATGAAAACATTCACAAGTTAACTTATCAAATCATTCAAAGACACACACAGAATTTGTAGAAAGGAAAAGGGCTTAACAATTTACTCCATAAAGCATAATCACACTACTGTCACTAGTATTATTTCTTCAAAATGTTGAATTACAGACCTTGTAACAAAGCTTAGGACTCCAAAAGATGTCTCAAAACTCTGTCATAAAATCAGAACTCCCCTCAAAATGAGTTCACAAACTCCAATAAGTACATTTTCAACCCTTGGGTTGAATGCAAGAATCAAGCCTCCAAATCAGGGCTTAGAATCTTTTGAAACTAATGTCTTTTGCTCATATGACTCCACAGACTCATTATGAAGCCCATGACTCATCTTAAACTGCACAAAAAAGTCTCTAACAGTTAACAAATGTCACTTAACTATTATGATAAGGTTAAATTTGACCCATAAAGCCTATTTTTGCTCCAAAGGTTCCCAACTGATTTTAAAACTTAAAGACCATAACAAGGGAAATAGGATGACTCATTTCCTTTTGCATGACAAATAGGAACTATTTAATGATTTATAAAAGTTATCATTAAAATAGTTTTCCTTTACATTTTAGAATTTAATGCAAAAGGAAATATAAATAAAATAACCTTTTTTGTTTTGCATTGAAAATAAATAAAAATATTAAAATGATGAATCACTTTAATATCCTATTTACATGGAACTAAATGCAAAAAATAAAAGCTTTATGTGCATTTTAGCAAGAAGATAATATTAAATGATTTCTTGGTATCATTTAATATCATTATTATTTTCTAAATGCACAAAAAGCTTTAAAAGGCATATTTTATCTACTTCAAATATTTACTAAGGCATTGTATAAACCAACTCCCCCTCCTTTCAAATATAAAAACTTTTTTAAAAAGATGTAAAATCCCACTAAAAGCCACGAACTCCAAACAGAACTACAATGTTGAAAAGGGTATGATATTTTGAATGCCCTAAAATGAATCATTTTCATCTTCATTTGACTTTTGGAGGCTTGGAGCAATGGAGAAAAATGATGAGGGTTTCTTACAGTTGTCATGATGAATATACTAGTTTTTTCAAGCTTGAATGCTAGCCAGCTACAAGAGTTCACTATTTTAAGGAACATGTGTTCCACATTTTTTTGATGAAGAGAAAAAAACTTCAAAGCTGTCATTCAAAAGGTATTTTTAAACATTTGTTTGCTTGAAACGTTTTGTTGTTTCTTGTATTGCTTTATTGGCTGCCATGAATGATATTTGTGTGTTGTTTGAGATTTTAAAATGCCACCATAAATGATGCTTACTACTAGAATGAATTTGAAGCTTTGCTAAAACTTTTATGCTATTCGGATTTAATTTTTTAATGTATCTTGGAAATGATCTTGCATTATAACAAACTTGAAGCCGAGTTTCACAGGAACTCTTGCTATAATGGATGTTGATAAAATACTTCTCTTTGCATTAAGTTTTCTATGATCTTTGGTCTGTTGATGGACGAAATTCTTCTTCACTGAAGATGTCCTTTTCTAACTCATATACTATTGAATCTCATTACATGGGCTCCTATTTGTATTTTGGATGCTGCAATGAAAAATACTATTGGAAATCTCTTATTTTGCCGCCATGTAGCTGAAACTTTCTATTTCATGTTTGTTTGTTGTTACGTTTTCTAGGTTTTCTACACACGCTGCCATTATGATGTTTGTTGGATGGAAGTTCAAGCTGCCATGAAATGAGATTGAAGTTTATATTGTTGTTGAAACTAACAGCGACTTTGATGATTCTCCCCCTTCATTTTAATTAAAATCTGGGACTCGAATTCCCATTTTCTTGAACAGCAACTGTAATTATATTTTCCTTTCTAACATGCGGGGTTCTTTGTCTCTTTTGCAATAGAAACATTTGAGGTATCTGTAGATGATGCTTTCTGTCACCCTTCAATGGAGTTGTTTGATTTTGTTTTGAATTGTCAAAATGATAAGTTACTTGAAAGTTATCACTCATATTCTGAGTCTGACTAGCAAATAAAGTGTAGCTTGAAACTTCATTACTACTGATATCTCCATATGCGAAAGCATCACTTGTCACAGAAATTACATCCACAGCTCCACCATTTTCATATAGTGATGTGTCAGTTATCATTGCTGTAAACACCCTCTCTGAATTTTTTTTTTTTAGGAAATAGTTCTGCCCATGCTTGGCCCACGCTTATCCTTCCAAGAATTGTTTCAACAAGAGCATTTTCATGGATCTCACAGTCTTTCCATCCATATAGACCTTCTGCTGATTGGTTTCTTTGATTTCCAAAAAAAATCTTCATACATTCCTCTATAACATAACCTCCATTATCAACCTCAGGACAAAACATCATGTGCTTCCTGAAAAAGATCCAAAGATACAATTTTATCTCATGACTATAAAATATTACTACTATGTTTTAATCTTTAGAATGACTCCGTGATAGATATAATAATTACAAATGCACCATTTTCAGAATCTCGATAATCCGATACAGTTGTAGCCAAACATGTTTCCCAAATCAGGATTGTATTGTGTTCTTTAACTTTGCATTATATCTTTGTAACAGTCTTTCCCCATTCAATTGATAGGTTCATGGAGTATATTTTTCAATAATGATTCCCATGAAATCTTTTGCCACATTGAGTTGCCAATAGCACCAAGTTTTTCAATTAAAGCTATTATAGGAAACTTTCATCCTTTCAATAATGGTTTCCAGCAAATCATTAGATTATATCTGTTATTTGTATGAGTACGTCCTTAGATCTTTCAATTATTTTGAAAGTTATGAACCTGTATTGATAACCTTGATTGTTTGTTATCAGTGATTAGTCCATTCTTTTGTCTACAAACTGAAAACTTAAATTTTTTGGTTGAAACAGAATGCACTCTTGACCTTTTCCTATAGCAACTCCACTTGCCAAATGTTTTACTTTTCTGGTATTGAACTTGTTGTAGCTGTTATCTCCATTAGATTAGAGCATTACATCACTATCAAAATGGACTCCAAACTTTTTGAAATTTGGATTCTATCTTAGGTAAATATTTTAGTCTTGTTCCAACCAAAATTTGATTGTGAATTTGCCATAAATACTAGCAGTGTCAAAGATATGATCCCCCTGTTGAAAATCCTGAATACCCAAGACCTAGTGCTAAAACTTTCCCTAATATTTATCTTGGCTGCTAGCTCTTTGTGACTGCCCCCTGAGTTTGTGTGCAGTAAATAAGGCCTCCAACTTATCAACTTTTCCTCCAAGTTCCTCTTTCCAATCCCAATTGATCTTTGCCTTAGTGCTCTGTTCTTTAAGATGACATTGCATAAGATTTGAGCACGGCCTCGTGACACTCATGAAACCATTGTTTTATAATTGCAAGCTTGTTCTTGATTATAATGAAAAGTTTCATATCAAAGTTAATATGTCCCCTTAACATTATATTTTCCACTTTTTGCATGAGAGCACTTGAAATACATTTTTCTGTTTTTCATATGTATTCAAAAAAAGAAAAATATCACATGTGTGGGTACATAGTTACAAGTAATCAGTCATTTCTTAGATCTTAAAAGATCTAACCCCACCTTTTCCCATGCATGCAAATGAAGAACCAGGAGCTTATTGGATCGAGGGCTGGACTAGGAGCAACAAGGCAATATTAGAGAACACCTAACCAGTCAACGTCTAAAAGGCAATGACTGGTTATCTCTGACTTTCTCCCATATGCTTTATTTTTCTTTCTCTTTGTACATATGATTCAAGATAGTAATTGTACTCACGACTTGTGTGAGACTTTTCATTCCAGCATTTTTAATTGATTTCATTATTTGAAAACATCAATGTATATTTGAAAGTAAATAAATACAAAGACATTTCTATTATTTGAATGAAATGAAAAGAACTTTTGTATTTTCATTGCATGTATACTTAAAATTTTACATATGTGCAAAATTTTGGTAACAGAAACTAAGCCCATCATAGAGCAACTATCTAGTATAGTGGACTAGGTGCAAAATGAAGACCTGGATACAAATGCCAAATTATTAGAATGGTCCAAAAAGAAGTTTCAAACAAAGGTGAATGAAAGAATATCCAATGAGATAGCATTATCATAGGTAGAGCTAGCTAAGAAGATTGAAAAGGTGAAGATAGTACTTGAGAACATATTCTCATTATACTCAAAATTTTGTGATCCATCAATTTTCACACAGAAAACCAGCCAAAGGATAATGAGCTTGGAGAGGAACTTAAATATATCAAGCATGCAACTGCCCAATGATCCAACTCAGAGTGAGAAGCATTTTAACACTTCGCTTCACACTCAAAAGGAACTAGCTATGTTAATAGTAGATGAGGCAAATATAAAGGCCAAATTAATGAAGATACAATCTGCCATAACCCCACACATGGAAATTTTGCAAAAAGAACTAGCCTATGCTGAAATTGTATTAAAGAAAGACCCCAATCTTTCTACATTATAAGGCCTAGTTCACCTTGCAGCAGAGTGAACCATCTAGCTTAAATCACTAGAAATTGCACTAGAAAACTGGGATGCTGCTCTAAGGATAGTAATGGAGGTGAATAAATCTCTTTTTGGGAAAATATTTAGTTAATGTATAGATCCCTTTGACATAAGTGTCAAAAGGGGGGAGATAAAATTTTGGGGGAGATAGATTTTGAGGGAGAAATAGAAAAGCCAAAAGGAAACTATAACTGCAAGGGAAGATATGTGAAAGGGGGGAGTTGGGAGTTAGAATAGGGTAGATATAGAAAGAATTAAAAGGCAAGGTATATTAGAATCAGCATGAAACAATTCTAGCATGAGAAATTTTGGATACAACAAAGGCACATCAACTAAGGAAGAGTTACAAATTTTGAGGTATAAAGTCTTTCTCAAAAATTTTGAACATTTTTGAAGTTTTGTATATATGCCGAATAGTATGTATATTATACTCGAAGAACTAGATTCATCATGTATAGTTAAGTGTTCTTGAAACTCATGTCAAAGGGGGAGATTGTTGATCTCAAATTGGTTTTGAAAATTGAGTGTCAACACACTTAAGAAACTTTCTAAGTTGATGCCGAGTATAATATAGATGTCAAACTATAATATGTGCCAAGCCAAAAATTCATCAAGTGTTGAGTCATGTAGATGCCAAGTAGATAGACAATGTCAAGAAAGTTTCAACTGCCGAGTGACTAATAGATTTCGAGCCAATATATGTGTCAAGTAAACTATAGGTGTTGAGCAAGACAAAATTCCTATATGTGTCGAGCATCAGTAATCAACAAGTGTCGAGTGACACAGTATCAAAATATGAGTTTGTGCCTTCACAAACTCAGATGCAAATCATGTTACATGATAGCTAATACACAAATTTTGAATCTTAAAGATAACATTGAATCTATTATCATTCCTATGTACTCTTCATGCAACCAATCAAATAATTATAAAGCTAAAGAGGCAAAACAGATGAATCTCAGTCATAAATTCATACCTAACCCTAAGTCAAGAATTTTTTTGAAGGTTGAAGCTCCATTATTCAAGTACATCAAGAAGAGAGGAATGACAAAGTGAAAGAGAGTGAAGAACAAAAGGGTGAAGAGTACAGGTGACTTAGTGAAACAAGGGAATTGCCAGAGTAGTTAACAACATACAAAGTATCAGCACTTCATACAGAATCATATCAGATCAAAGAGGATCAAATCAGAATGGACTAAACATCTATCTGAAATTAGTAATTCAAGATTGTAAATGATTGATTCAACACATTCTACTATACTTTCTAGCCATTGTATTAGAAGAATGAAAATCCTATGAAGATAGATTGGTTTAACAGGCATTTTGTAAATCCTTTAACAGGGTGACATTCCAAGTGAATGTTTGTAAATCCTTTAGACAGGTACAAAATTAAAAGGGTGTTGGAGCCTTTAATAGGGTAGGCCTCTCACAGGGCAGACCATTGTTGATGGTCAAACTTTGTAACCATAACAAGTTACATATTGCTACAGTGATAAGTTGTGGGTGTTATCCCCACCCCAGTTTCACCTTCTCATTTTGGAGGGTTTCTGGGTGATCAAATATCATGTTGTCTATTTTCATGCATGCCTTTACTTTCATGTTAATTAGATATGTTACATACATGTGTTGATTCCAATTTTTAAAAAATTAGCTTAAAGTTTGGTACTTTTGATTCACACCCCCCCCCCCTCAGAAGTATACTTCCCACTTGTTAATTCCAACATGTGTGTGTGAAGATATGGAATAGAAAAGACATGATATTTTCTCTAATTCATGAATAGGAATGGTATAATGCAGTAGCTATACATGGTAATAAATGTTTCCTTGCCTATGCTATGTTTCGGGTAGTCCTCCTCCTGTAGCCATAGGACTTCCAAGAGTGTTAATTTGAACTTTATACCTTTTTCCTAATATTGATGATAAGAATATATAGGTATATGGAAGGTTGTGTGTGTATTGATTATTTTGTAGGTGTTTACCATGGGCATTCAAGGACCAACATTGCGATGCTAGAATAGTCAAAGTCAGTCATGGATTGCAAGACCTTCGCAAGCAAGGAAAATCAATTATTACTTTCTATTGCATGCAATGTCTAGATGTAGTTCCCTCAACATGCTATATTCTTAAAATATTTATTCATGTTTAATATTGTTTCTATTCTGAAACTTTATGAATCTATAATTGGTCCTCATTTATGGAGTGATCTTAGATTTAGCAGGTAGTTGTAAGTTTTCCTTCAAATAAACAATTGTTGTACCCTTTTAGAAGTGAATTCGAAGAAGTCAAATGAGTTGATTTTCATAACAGAACTATAGTGATATTTTTTTTCAATCAAGTGCAATCTTTCTCCATGAATTAATAGAATGCACAATTCAAGTTTATATCTCTTATCTTGATTGTATTTTCTATTCACTCATCCAAAGGGGCCCACTTGGTGAGTGAATTGTTTTTTAAGAGTAGAATTCATTTTCCTATTCATTTCTAAGTAAGGTAGAACTATGTTGCTCCTGTAGCCACTAATAACATAATTGGTAGATTGTTCCTGTAGCATAAGCGATTAGAGTAACTCCTACTTGTGATTACATGCTTTGTTAGAGTAAATTCATTTACTAGTTTTAGCATAGTTTTCTTAAATCTTAAGCATTTGAATTTTGTAGGTTAGTCTTAAGATTGAGAGAGTTTAAAGCATATACTTTGTGAATGCCATTCCAAGTTTATGTCCCTCGTCAATAATTAAATGAGACTAAATAATTCATTTGGAAACCAATTAGGGTGTCTAGTCCTGAATAGGTAGTCCATTATTATGGCCTTTTGATACCATTATTTGGCCAAGCATGAACCATGATTCCACAAAATCAAGCTCAATGCTCCTGCATACAAGATTGTTGACTACCCTAGGATGCTCATACATCACTTTCATAAAGGGAAAGAAGCTTGAACCATGGAGAAAATTTCATTGAATATACCTTAAATGCTTGAAACCTTAATTGAGAATGCATGGATACCAAAGTGTATGTGAGCTCTTGAAATATTGATTTTAAAAATAAGGAGATATGGGCCGATTTGATACCTATTACAATATTTCAAAGCTCAAAAATAAAATGAGATGATATGAATTCATAAATCTTGCTAAATCCACAAGATGGGTGCCTGATTCAAATTTAGGGTAAAACATTGGGTTGTCAAGAAGAGAACACTTTGTGTTCCCTCTTCCTACCAATCAAGCTCAAAATTAGAATTAGATGTGCCACATAACAAGGGGATGCTAGATTTTAAGGTACATCTAATTGTGGGGTTGGAAAGAAGCACATAGGCTACAAATGGTAACATAGGACCCCTGTTGAATAATAAATAATAGATAAATACTAAAGGAGAACACCTAGAAATAAGGGCTCATATTTATATTTTTTGAATTTTAATTAAGACATGACTCATATTTGAATTTAGGTTTTCATTAAGTAGCACATTAAGTCCTACTATGCATTTTAACATAAGACACACTAAGGTGGGTAATAAAAAAATATGAAATTGTATTCACATATAAGGTATGCACAATTTACAAGTACACCTTCATTAGATGTCATAGTGGTGATTTTAGGGCCTACTGAGAATCTTGCATTTTTGTTGTTCATGAATTTCATTGCCATCGTTATCATGTATATCCCCTTATGGTTGCTCTCTCGATTATTTTTGTTGATCCTCTTATTGAGTTCCTTCATCATCTATCTCTTTATTTTTTCCTCCTTCACTATTCAACTATCATCCATCCTCTCCAACATATTTCTCATTTTTTCTTGGTATCTAACTTCTAATTATTTAGGCAATTTAACATGTTTAAGTACATTAATAAATAATTATCTCATAAGGGAGAAACACTGCTTAATATTTGTCTTGTGATCATTGTCTCGTTATTCTGTAGGTTCCTTAAATCACTTCTAAGTATCAATATTATTATCTATCATATCATATACAATGTTCACACATACACAACTTCTGTGAAGTTTTCATGCTACAAATTAAAAAACCCAAGGATGAAAACCCTCAAGAGATGTAAGTGAAGGAGTTCGCCATATATACTATCAATAATTGCACTTACATAGAATATGTAGAGCAATCAAATAATGGTAACAATTGCATAATAATTAATCTAGATAAATGAGTTAGGATTAGAAACAACAAATGGTAAACTTGAATGATTTGGACCATGCTAGAATGTGTTATTAATGTTGAAGATGCTAATAATTAATTTTTCATAATGTCAAATGTTTAAGCTTGACCATACATGCATATTAGAATGTACAAATTTATTGTGTTGTTTTTCTCTAGATCCACATGTATGGAAATAATTTTCACCAGTGCGGAAAATGATACTAGCATGCAAATTTAAACTTTAAACTTGTATTTGAGAGATTGAATCGACAAAAAAATGATTGTTATAATTTACTTACCTTGATCTTTTCATATCTAAATTTTTATAGTAAATTAAAATGTTTTTATAAACACCTTTGAAGATTTTATTAAATTGTAATAGTCATGTTCTAAGATAATGTATGCTAATGTAATAAATTAATTAATGTTGTTATATTTTTCTTGTTTATTATTTTTAAATAAAATATAGACGTACTCAATAATATCTTAGGTTGTCCTTGGTAGTTTTGATATGAATGAATAGATGCATTAAATACACCATACCACACAAATCTATATAAGTATGTGTGTGATCATTAAAAATGACTAATAAAGAAACATATTAAGTCAATATATTAAGTTTTAAGTTTCATAGTCATAAATCTTAAAGTAATATAAATCCACCTTAAATGACAAATCTAATCCAATATAAACAAGAATCTAAACATCAAAGATTACTTAACAACCGATAATAAATCATATTATAACAAGAGTTGTGTTAAGCTAGAGCCCTCGCCTTGTGCAAAAATAGAAGATTTATAAAAGTTGAGAGAATGCTTAGTAAAAAGAAAAATGTGCTTTGCTAGGGTTTTTATGGCTTTCATCTAAGCCCTTTCTATTTTGCCACCTGACATACCGCATTTACTATGGGAATAATTTTTCATTTATAATGGCCTCAACCTTCTCTGGCTTAGCAGCTGATGCTGGACTTGGAGTTGCTATTGTGGGAGAGAATGGTGCCACCTAACAAATGTCCATGCAAGTTCATTTCCAAGGTGTTCCACAAGGTAATTCCTCTCTTGATATTGTTTTGAATGTCAAGGATTTTGATAGTGCATGCAACTAGTTAAAGCAACAAACCCTTATTGGGTATTTTGTGGGCCGCACTCCTTCTAAAAGCATGTTGCGGGATTGGGTTTCCAAGGTTTGGACACCTCAGAGTGTCTGCCTTGAAGGTATGCAAAGTCTTACCAAAGTATTTTTCCTTTTTTTATTTGTGACCTTAGGCCAAGTTAAACATGTGTTTGTTCGAGGTCCTTGGACGGTTAGGTTCTCCCTCTTGTTTTTTCAATGTTGCTCACAATATTTTTCTTTTTCTGATGATAGAAAGCTTAAGATTCCTATTTGGGTGGAGTTCCCTGGCTTTCCTATCCCATGCTGGTCCTTTTTGTCAGTCATAGCGCAAACCTTCAACAAGGTTGTATGCCTTAAACTTGACAAGTTTTTCAATGCTTGGCCCTAGCGTAGGGTTTGTGTTGAGGTCGACCTCTCTCAGGACCTCAAGGATTTCATGGATATCCAGATTGGTGGTACCACCTTTACTCAGAAGGTGCTTTACCTTAACCTTTTGCATACTTGTTATTAGTGCCAGTCTACTGAGCACAAGATTAGGGACTGCCCTTTGTTGGACTACAATTGCCCACCTGTCTCAGAAGCCAAGATAACAACAGCTATTAAACAAGATGTATGGAAAATGGTGGTGAAAAAAGGAAAGGCCTTGGTTGTAGCTAAGGCAAGCCCTTTTCCTGTGGATATGGGTTGATCTAGCCCAAGCCTAGTTCAACTAGAGCCTTAAGTTCCTCTGCTTCCTCCATGTCTTGTTTCAAACCCTATTGTGCAAGGGATAGCAGGAGGTCACACTCTTGAGCCTTGACCCTCATGGATTCAAGCATCACAAGTGGTGTTGATGATCCCACAACAAACTCTTCATAGGTCTCGTAGCCTCGATGATCATGATAAGTATTTTGATAAAGGGGAGAAGATCTGAAGAGTCATTTCTATTTATGACTCTTTGTTCTATGCTCCAACATATTTGCATAACAACTTCTCCTCTCTTGGAGACGAGGAGACATACAAGCTAGTTTACTATGAATTATCTCTCATGGAATGTGTGGGGGCTGATAGACCTCCCTAGAAAATATTTTGTTCATGACACCAAGCTCAGGCTTGGTAATATTGATGTTCTTTGTCTTCAAGAAGTTAAAGTTACTGGGTTTTTACTCACCTTAGGTTGTATTGTTATATGGCTAGATAGCATTGTATTTGCTTCCCAACATGAGGCTAGTCAAGGTGGAGTTGTTACTCTTCTCTCTCCTCGATTACTTTCTTATGTTATTTCACATGGTTCTAGCCCACTACACAGGGTGGTTTAGATTTTACTGTCTTTTCATAATCATTCTTTTGGTATTATTAATGTTTATGCTCCTAATGATGTTGTGGAGCGATCACACTTGTGGTGCTGGTTGATAGATAATTTTCCACCTACGACTTGGGTCTTTTGAGGGGATTTCAACATGGTAGAGCTAGCCACTAACAAGGAGGAACTTCTATATTTTAGATGGGAAGCTAGTGAACGTGAGGTATGGTTTTACATGCAAAACAAGATAGGTATTTTTTATCCCAATTCTAGCCGTCATCGCCCAGATGGGGTTTGGCATACATGGTCCGATTTTTGAGCTGGATTCGACAAAATTTTTAAGAGACTTGACGGGGCTATGATTTCTATGCAATCCTTTTTCTTTTTTCCAACAAGTATGCCCTACCTATCACTCCTTTGCTAGATGTGACATTGTCTGATCACTCCCCCATTATTTTTTCTATCACATGGCAAGCAGCTCAACCTCATTCTTGCAAAACCTAGTTTTACCTCAACACCTCATTGTTGTCCCATCCTCCCACTATTGCCCACATTCTTCAAGTGTGGAATCTTGAGCCTCAACCCCACACCCATGTTGGGTGGACTCAATGGTGGAATGAGATCATTCTTTGTTCTATGAGGTTTCTTTGCATTTATGGTAGACAATTAGCCAAGTACCGTAGAAGATCTTATGAAGCCACTACCAAAGATCTGCATATGGCTTCAGAAGCTCTTGCCATGAATCCATTTGATATGGTTCTCCATATTAGGCTTTCCAATCTTTGATACCAAAAGCAAGTTGCAGATAGCTATGCTGCTAGAGGAGCTCAGATCAAGGTCCATCTCCATTGGTTAGAGGTTAGCGATTAGGTTTCCAAGGAATTTTTTAGTGTTGTGTGGGCTCGCCATTTTGTAGTTGGCATCAAGCACATCTGTGAAGACCATCAAGTCTTTATTGATTTTCCAAATATTCTTTAGGCTTTTTTTCCATTATGAGAAGGTTTTCATGGCTCAAGGGCCTTCTGATGCATGTCACCAAGCTCTTCAAAAATGCCTTGCAGTTACTCCCAATCAACCTACTCCTAAGAAATATGCCTTTTGTGAGCAAAAATTAATGCTTGCAGACTTGAAGGAAGCTTTCATTTCCATGGATGCTGACAAGGCCCCTGGTTGTGACGACTTTCCTTGTGAATTCTACAAAATCCTGTAGGATGATGTTGGTCTTGATTTTCTTCAGGTTTACTATGAAGCTTTCAATTCTAATTTCCTAGGCAACATTATCAATAAGGGCAATATTAAATTCATACCTAAAGTTGGTGATCCCAAGGAAATTTTCAATTGGAGACCCATCACCTTGTTGATTGTCTCCTACAAGATCATTTCCAAAGCCTTCTCTCTCAAAATTTGGCATTTGCTTCCTTAGATTTTTTGGCCTGAACAAATTGGTTTCATCAAATCTTGCTATATTTTGGACAACATCATTGTTGTTTGGGAAGGCATGGAATGGGCTAGGCAATCTAAGCAACATGCCTTATTTCTCAAAATTGGCTTTACCAAAGCCTATGACTAGATTGAGTGGCCCTTTATTCTGGCTATGCTGCAAGCTCTAGGTTTTGGGCTAGTTTTTCTATAGTCTGTGCATATGTTTTTTGGGGATGCCTCTACTTGCATCACCATTAATGGGAGGCAATCTAAAACTTTTGGGCTTTACAAATCTATCTATCAAGGTTTCCCTCTTGTGCCTTCGCTCTATGTGCTAGTGGCTGAAGGCTTTGGTTATCTTCTTGTCAATGCCATTGTTCGGGGTATGGTTTGTGGTATTTCTCTTCCAAAATCATCTACATAGCTTTTGTGAATGGCCATTTTGCTAATGCCTCCTTCCTTACTTTGATTGGGGAGGAAGACAATATAGCCAATGCCTTATAGTGCCTGGATACCTTTTGCCTTGCTTCTGGGTTTTCTATTCAATGGCGAAAAACCCTTTGTTACTCATAGTCCTTCTTTCCAGGCCCTCAATGGCTTCAAAAATATGGGTAGAAATGGGCGCAGCATGGGGAAATCTTTAAATTTTTGGGCATTCCTTCCTTTTTTCAAGCCTCCCCTGTGGAGTTGTGGAATGTTGTCCTTGCCAGGATTAAGAAGAGACTAAACATTGGATCTTTAAACCACTTTCCCTTTCAGGAAAGTTTCAAATTTTCTCTAAAGTGCTCGCTACCACCCATGTGTACTATTCTTCCTACTGGGCTCCTTCCAAAGCTTCTTATATCAAGCTAGAGCATCTCCTCTAGGACTTCCTCTAAGTCACTTTTTCTATGCATCATGGCTTTCATAGAGTTGCCTGGTATTATTGTTGCTTACCCAAAGCCTCAAAGGGGCTTGGGTTGTTCTCCACTCAAAAATAGGGGATTACCCTCTGTGCCAGGTGGTTCATTTGGGCTCTCACTAGAGATGAGGCCTAGAAAATTCTTTTAAGGCACTTCATTTCTTTAGGCTTCCCAGTTAACTGGCCTGTCTGGAAGGGGATTGGTTTTTAGACCCTTCTTGTGACTCTTGAACCTATTCAGATTCAAGGTACTTTTGTTGATAAGAGTATTTGGAAAGCCTAGGAAGCCCTCAAAACATCGCTTCACTGGGCTGGTAATGGGTTCACAGATGGCTCTCAATGAACCAAAAAAACCTTTGGTGATCTCCTTTGTTTGCCCCTGTTGTGGATTGGTCATCTGTGCAACGTGATCCCAAGTGGACTTTCCCTCAGATGGACTTAGCTATCTCCCTGTCCAAGCCTAAGGAGGATAAAGCTGATGATGTTGATGTTGTTGCTACTGACGATTGGGCTCCCCCTGAGCCAACCACTAACCCCAAGGACTTTTGGGGTTTTGATGATAAACACCCTCCTTTGACTAGCACTGCTCTCGTTGCCTGAGGCTTTATACTTTTCTTTAAACAGTTTTTTTGATGAATAGTTATTAATCCAACCTTGTGTCATTTGAACTCACGAGGTGATCTTGTATCCCTCGACCCCTTTTTTGTGAATATGTATCTTAAAATTATAAATTAATGGAAAGGTCTATTCATCAAAAAAGAATGCTCAATAAGACTAGTCAATAATCCATTTTAGCATAAGTAATGACAATATTGTGCCTCATTGTGTCCAACTTTGTTTTTCTAGTGGCAATCATATTATTCAATTATTGTTGGCAAAACAACCCATTGTATGTTCAAATAGAGGATTAGATCAATGGTGACAATTACAAGAAACACATATGAATCTAAGACCATGGATGCAATAATGGAAAACACATCAAGATTCAATTATCAAAATTTTGTCCTATATGCCTTCCTTTTTTATCATTCTATGGTTATTTGTGCTTAGATTTTACGAATAAGGCTAGAAATCCCATCACATGAAGTATGCAAAATTATCTAGGATTTAAATAAATGTTAAGGAAGATCATTTTGTGAACAAGGAGTTTTTTTTGAAGGTGATGAATTATATTTGCATCATTAATTATAATTTACATATTTTAGCCAACATGACATTAGATGACGATTAAACACACATCTCTTCATTCTTTAAACAAGGTCTATTATAGTACTTCAACCACCCACAAAAAAATAGTTTAGTAAACTCAACACTTCATGAGCAAATCCAATACTAAATTTATTTATGTATGTGAGAGTAGCTTATATATGCATTTTATGGGTTGGCTTGCTACATCCACAAACAAATATTTCATAAAATTAGCTAGTAAAAATTTCTCTTTTTCAAATCTATATTAAACTTATTTAAACAATTGAACACTATACTTAAATATAATACCGATAAAAAAAAAACTTAAATATAATTTGTTCTACATTCTATATTTTCTTTTATATTTTTCATTATTTTATTAGTAATCTTAATTCAATTTAAATGAATCCAAATTATAATTGACTCATGTTTTGATTGAATGAAAATATTCAATACTCAAATTAATATTTATTTTAATAATAATATCCGAGAAAGCATAAAAAATATAAAAAATATTAATAATTAAATTTATTTAAATGATAATTCAACAAAAATGAGAATTTCATAATAAATACGTAAGGAATACATTTTATATACTTCCAAAGTTTATTGTCACAACTATTTAAATATGAAAAAAAATCAATTTACTTCCATTGTCTCATGAGCAATATGTCACCATCTTCAAATATGAGCCTATATATTTTATAGCTCATTGGTCATTGGTTGGAATATTTCCTATATTAAAATTAATAGAAAAAGTTTAAAACCCTAGGAAGAAATAAGGAAATTGATAAAAAAAAAAAAGTCATATAAAATAAAACTGATGCAAACTATAGAATAAGAACTCAATATATTTATTAGTACAATTATCCAAATAGGTTAATTGTTTTTTGGTTGAAGCCCTTACCAGACCTGGATTTCAAAAATTTCACTCAAAATATGCAAATGAACATCTTAATATGTGCTTTAAACAAACTTGTAATTTATTGCACTTTTAATGATTTCATGGTCTGCATACCTCTGGCTCATCCCCATCTTCACCCACCACTTGAAAATTTCAAATTCCAGTGCCCGAGTCTCAAGATATCACAAGTTAATGAAAGGTGTCAAAACACATGTTTTGCATTTGTATCATTAACATCAACCTTTTTAGAGGTTAAGGTTAGGGGTTGAAACCATGTGTTTCAAACTAAAATCTTAACCACTTCAGCACAAAATTGGTTAAGATAAACTTATAAAACACGTGTTTCATACCATTAACCTTAACCTCCGAAATCAAAAGGTTAAGAGTGAATGCTAAAATGCTAGGTTCAATTATTAACCTCTTCGACCAAGTTGATAAAGAATAAGAATTTGAAGATGAATCAAGATCAAAGATGTCAAGCTGCCTGCTAATAAGGATAATTTTGATGAAGTCTTTATCATCTCGAGATCAATGTGTAGTGAAGTCCATGTTATCCATCTTAATTGTGAATCTGAAGATGAAAACTCAGTGAGACCCCAACATTTGTTTGACAAAGGGTAAGGTTTTGAGACGTTAATGGAGAACATGGCACACTTTTTGACAAATGCCTCTAGTATTGTACCACTTGTGGGAGGTGGAAGTCTAAGTAGACAATAACACCAAACATAGTCGTGTTTGTGAGAAGAATCAATTTTGGTGAGTAAAAATGTGATGATTTGTGTAGTGCTTGCCCCTAGTTTGTAATTTTGCTATCATTGTTGAACTCTTTTAGGCTAGTTTTATGTTTGATGATTAGTATCATTGTTTTGAGTTTATCAGATATTGTTTTAGATTCAGTTTATTATATGATGAGATTACTTGGTACTTTATATTTCATATATGCATGATGGTTATTCAGTGTTTTCAGATATTGATGATGAATAGTTAGATGGTTTATTATCATATGTGTTTTCTTATGGATACTTACCCCATACTACATGTGTATGGTGTGCGTGTTTGTTTTCTTTATGTATGGCATTTCTGATGTGGTTAAGGAAGGGAGTCGTAGTCACCTGCTAGTTTGGATCTACACGATGCACTTCTTCCTGCCATTGCCTATTCAACTTAGTATATATTGTGTATGTACATGTGTGGATTTTATGCAGGTTGCAGGTACTGGATATCGACTTCCCTGAATTGCCAAGATGAGCGTACCCTATCACATTATCTCAATGGTAAGAGAGGGGAGATAAATTCTTAAGTCTAAATCCTAAACCCTTAAACCATTTGTCCTAGAAAAGTAGGACAAGTATCTGAGTTGTCTACCTTCTGAATGCGTCGGATGATGTAATTCATGATTATAACCCCTTAGTTTGATTTTTTATGAATTTTTCTATGATGGGTGTTGTGGTCTCCACAACACACGCCCCATTCCTAACCAGGAATGGGGACCCCCTACTTTTTAGGACTCTCGGACTCATAGTTTGGGAGTCGAGAGAAGAAGAGTTTTTTTTATACCTTAGGATTTTAGAGTCAATATTCAAAAAAATAATAAAAATAATAAAAAAATAAAAAAAGCAAGCACCGCGCGCACACCGCCGCTGCGACACTCATGCCAAACGCCCGAGCGTCGAGCACTGCATGCGCTCACGCACCACCGCGCCTCGTACACGTGCATTCTGATGCATTTCATACGTGTGCGTGTGCGCATGACCAAGGGCCTTGTGTGGTTGTCAAGCTACTTTTTTTTTCACCTTCAATTTTTTTCGAATAGTCATGAGAGGGGTTTAAAATATATCGTTCAAGTATAAGTTCTTAAGATATATTTTAATATATGCGACGAATCTTTTGAGATAGGTTTCAGACCTCCCGGAGATAAGGTAAAGATTTTAAGAAATTTCAGGGCTTCAGAAATCCAGACTTAGCCAAATTTCAGGGCTTGAAGATTTCAAACTTAGCCAAATTTTAGGGCTTCAGGATTTCAGACTTAGCCAAATTTCAAGGCTTCAAAATTTTAGACTTAGCTAGATTTCAAGATTCACCTCCAGTTTTGTTTGAATGGCTAGTGTGTTTTTTCTATGCATTGTTAACTCTACGGACTAATGTTTTCTTCTTTTGCAGGTAAAAATTGCATCCTCAACTTGTCGAGATCATAACTTTTGACTCAGGCCTCAGAATTCAAAACCGCTTACACTGTTGGAAAGAAGAACTGAAGATCTAATTTTAGTCCCTAAAACAGTGAGCCTTTGGCTACCCAATTTTAAGGACTGATGAAGGTTCCAACTTGAAATTTTGAGCAGAAGACCTCCAAAAAGGTCATTTAAAAATGCTTAGAAAATTTGTGAAAAAATATTAAAAGTTGCAAACATTTGATCGTCTTGGATAATCTGGATCACTTGGTTTCTCGCTGGGAAAGATTGGACAGGTGGAGAGAAGACAAAGGTCAAAGATACAAAGGTTGGACACATAAAGCAAATCAGGCTTCTCATCTTATGTAGCTATTGGGGACAAGATTCAATGCAGGTGCCTTGAGATTTTCGATTGAAGAAGCGGAGGGAGTGCAAGTTTATGAAAGTAATTGACTATAAAGAGGGTGTAAATCATCAGAAAAGGACATGGAGCATATACAAAAGTGATCTAAAACCTCATTTGAGCAAAACCCAGAAACCGTTTTCAAAATTGGGAACTTTGATTTTTTGGCGAATTGAGCTCCGCAGGTCTGCAGGTCCGCATTTTCATGTAGCTCTGCAATTCAGAGGTGCACCGACAGTTAATTGCCAATTCCAAAATATCACTTTCCATGCATTGGGAGCACATTTTGATGGAAAGTTAACTCTGACACACATCAAGTGAAGGGCTAGCTTCTATTTTTGGTGTCTCCATGCACTTCTACTTCGACTGATGGCTTCCTCCTACTTTCTCTCTCATGCTTTCATTGTTTTTGACATGTAAAGGGCTCATGCATCCAATTAATGAATAAAATATGGGTGGAGTCCCTCTAAGCACCAGTTAGATTACCAGTTTGCATATATTTAGTTTGTTTTAATGTTTTAAAAAGTATTTTATTGCATTAAGATATCTCTCACTCTCAACACAAATTGAGGAGACAATTTCTTATAAATACCCCATTGTAAAATGTAAAAAGGGCCGTCGTTATTATGCAATAAAATTATACTTTTGGTGCTAGCATTTGGAGTGTAGTTATTCTTGCCTGAATGTGTCATTGTTTTGTGGATTTTATTCATGAGATTGTGATTGAGCCAAAGGTTTATTGCATTGTTTCTAGTTGTGCGATCTTTTAGTTCTGGTGTTTGCTATAGATATATGAATTTTGTTGACGTAACGAGCTTGAGAAGAGATCACCCGATTGTGTCTACATAGCTTTTTGTCTCGCATGAGCGCACTTCCTGTGGCCTTGCGATTTGATGAAGAGTGAAACATCATTCGATTTGTTAAAGATTCTCACCGACGATTGCATCAGTGGATTCTAGGAAGCGTTGCTCCTGTTTTTATTGGTTTCCTACCGATTTCTTCGAAGGTTTAACTCGTAGCGTGTTGTGTTTTGTAGCATATGTCTGTTTAGAAATTTTGTTGGTGTAAATACGTACTTTACTATTTACACTTAATTTTACTTAGGTTAATGCATTATTTAATTATTTTGCATTATTTTATTATTTTTATTTGTGAGACACTTAGGAGTTTGCACACCTTGTGATTTGTCATGTTGAAAACACAGGAGTATGCAACTTTATTTGAGAACGTGGTGTCTACAACACTGTTTTGCATGTCCCACCCTTCTAGTCTTATCTTCTCATCACTGCACTTACTTTCGTGCTTAATGGAGGATAATCCATATCTGGTGGACATGTGCTTGGTTGTCTGACACATCATGATGCTAACTTCTATGCATTCCAGAAGCTCTCCTGTAGCCTTTATAATTAGGCACTCCTAGTGTACTCTAAGCATCAAGTATTGAATACATTGTTATTCTAATCATACTCTCTCCATTTTTGGTCTACAGTTGTGCTTGTGTTTGAGTTCTTAGTTCTTGGGTGAATTTTGCCCTTAAGAAAATTCTTACAAATTTCAATTTCAAGTTATTTGATTTCATGTTATTTGCTTTTAGTTTTTTTATTTGCTTTGCTAACCCCCATGTTAGAATAGAACCTCATAGTAGCTGCATTGTTAGAGTTGCATTCATTGAAAAACAGAAAATACAAAAATATTGTTCTTTTGGTGTGATATTTTGAGACAGTGAATAGATTTTAATTGATTCCAAGGTAAAAGAGTTTTTGGAACCAACAAAGGCCTCCTTATGAACATTCACATTTATCTTCTACTGAGCGAATTTTGGTACGTCGCAAGACAAACACTGAACCTTGGAGTGGATCCTTAAAAAGATTTGCTTTTCAAGAGAGGAATTACACTATGGATTCCTGTCGTTGACCTTGTGCAAAATGAATGCCCAACAGAAGTGGCACTAGAAGGAGGGCCTACAAAGAACCTATTATTGGAAACAAGAAAGATTTGATAAAGTTTTGAAAGTTTTGCACTCTTGCAATAATCTGCACTCGCACAAGTTCAAAAAAAAATTCGAGTTTTTCAGAAATTTAGGTCCGCAAATCCGCAAGTTCACAGGTCTGCAAGTCTACAGCTCTATAGATCCACGGATCCGCAGGTCCGTAGGTCCATAGCTCCGTAGATCCGCAGCTTCGCAGATCCGCAGGTCCACAGCTCCGCAGCTCCGCAGATCCGCAGGTCTACAAAATTTTGTGGTGCACTATTTTGAGAAAGTGTGCTTCTCCAGAGGTGCGCTTTTCCAGAATAAACACAAGTTGTTAGAACTTAGAGACTTTCACAAGCATCACAATGATAAAGGGATTCCAAGAACTCCACCCTTTCACATTACACATTTCATCATCATCATTCGCTTTAGATTCCACTTCACACATTTTCATCATTATGCACCATGTCTTTCTTCAATGCCCAAAGTTCACCTTTGAACCTAACTGGACCATTACATGACTTGCCCAAAAATCCTGAAAAGTTTTGCCCATAGTTCATCTATGGAGAATCACGAACAACATAAGATCATATCAAAAATTTCAAAGAGATTTGTAATCGAAACCAGATTCAACATATGGATGTGGTATGCCATCTTTTTCCTTACACTTTGGGGGAAATGGCATTCAATTGGTACCTCAATCTGCCACCAACATCAATAATGGATTGGAACTCCTTTGAGAGCAAGTTTCTAGAATAATTCAAGATCTATGTTGATCCAACTCTTCTATATCATCAGTTTATCTCAATTAAAAGGGATCCACATGAGACTATTTCACAGTTTAATCATCGCTTCTATAGAATGTATCAAAGAATGGAGTTTCCATACACTGTACCACAGGAGGCTGCCATCCAGATCTACTTTGGAACAATGGATTCATTAACTTCTATTTTTCTAAGAAGGCTCCCACCTAGAGACATTGATACCATTGAAAAGGTTTTCAAAGAGGCTATTATATTCACAAGTCAGGTTACTGCTGCTCCAATGCCAACAATTACATATTCTGGATATGGGTCTCAAAAGACCGCTTTCTTTGAGCAGAAGGCAGTTGGATCCACTGAAGCAGAAAGCAATGTGCCTAGAGAGCTTAAGGCCATGAAGGAGACAATGTCTCTTTTATCCAATGAACTCGTCAAAATAAAGTCAAATTCTTCAAGAGACCAAGGCAATCATCCAAGACAACTTGCTACCCAAAACAGTTATTCTCAAAATCAGAGTGGAAATTTTGGCCTTTATAACAACGTCAACAATGAGAATAATCATATTACAGGAATGAGTCCAAGTAAAAATGGGTATGGGCACAATAATGTTTCGGATCAACCTCCCCAAATCATGGAGAAACAACCTTTACAGTTTAGTGCAATGATGTTTGATTCATATGATGAATCTACAGGAGGACTAAATGATGAAGATGGTCAAGAGGAGTTTGTGTTCCCATTCAATGAAGAAATTCTTCCAAGTGTCAATGCCGCAATAAGCATGGATATGCCAAGAAGTTTTGAGGACACGAGAAATTTTGAAGTTCCAAAACTCCATGAAGTTGCAAAAGGTGATGGAAATGCAAAAGATCCTGAGATTGGTGAGATTTTTGAATCACAAAGTCATCAAGAAGAAGACACCAATTAAATTCCTGCAGTGATATTAATTCCCCATTGGATAATGATAAGCTACCTCCTTCAAAACAAGATTTGTCATTAGAAGAGATGGATAGAGTGTTCAATTTGGTCTCAAGTTTGACTGAGGAAATGTCTATTTGTGGATATTCTACACATATATCAAACCATGCAATAACTGAGTCATGTAGGATCCATCCATTTGGGTTCCATTCAGAAGAAACTTGCCCTGATTTCTTGTTAGCTTGGGAGATTGCAATGGAGGGAAAGTATGATTTTGAACAAGCTTTTTTGGAATATGAGGCAAAAAACATCTTGGTCAATGATGGTAATGAATCCTGTAATTCAAAAGGGAGGCTAGGAATTGAGTTCCCTAGTCTAAGGGAGCCTAGAGCAGAACCTAAGGTGTCTCCATGTGCGCGTGAAGTGGTGTACCATGAGATGAGACCACTAGAAGGAGAAATTACAATGTGTGAGTGTACCTCTATGGTGGGGGACTTGCTGGATCAGGTGATATCTTTCCATTATCCCTCTCAGTTTGATGATTTTCAATTTGACTATGATGCTAAAGGTAAGAGAACTTGTTTGTGGATTAATCATGGCCATAAAGAGTTACCACAACTTCTGATTTTGTGTGATTTGTGCCCCGAATTTGAACCAAGATTGTCTAGACTTTATTTTTCTGAGTACAAAGACAAGTCAACATTTTTGAGAACTATATGGGGTGGTTCATTACTATTGCACATAATAAGAAATCTATTGACAACCACCCCACATTCTTGTTATTCAAGGTTTTTTGTAGATAAGTTTTTGTTTTTGTTTTTGTTTTTTTTAGTCTTTTTTAGTCTTTCTAGTTAGGTGTTGTCTGTTTTGCTTTCAATCGTGTGTTTTCTTTCAAAGTTCTATCAGTCTGAAATGTCCCTTTTCTGGTTTTACATGATATTTCCAACCTTTAATCAGATCTTTAAGATCAAACAACTAATATCACAAAGATCCTCCAAATTTCTCAAGAAACCCCAAATCGGGTATGCCAGAAATTGTGCCAAAAGCTTCACAGCTTCACCAATTACTAATAAATCTGAAAATGGAAATTTTTACAGAACTTTCAGCAGCATAACAGCCTACAAATTGACATTTCCAGATCCGTATAGCCTTTACACAACAGCTCAAAAATGTAGGACCAAAACTATGCTCATCGGGCTCCCGAAATAGCACAAATTATGCCCGGAAACACCACAAGAACACTAATAATCTATCTCAGAAGTTTAATCACGTCCCAATATATATATTCAGATCTATTTTAATAGCTTAAAGTCTAAAATACAGCAGCAACCAAAACTGATATGAAATACTCAACCGGAAACACCAAACTCTTACAAAAATACACCCGGAAACTCACAAATCTGCACTGTTCAGCACAAAGGCAAACTCTGTATGAGCATGCACATGGAATGGCTTCAAACTCCCGTCCTTAGCCTTCCTGGAAACCTGCAAACTCCCGTTCTTGGGTCTCCCTGGAAACCTGCAAACTCCCGTTCTTGGGTCTCCTTCTCCACAGGTTTGGCAGCCTCTGAAGAATAACAAAGAATGAGCGAAAATCAAGTCTGGAATGAGCCCAAAATGCCTCCAAACCCCTTAAAAGAGGGCATAACTGTAACTCACGTCCAAGAGAGGTTAATGAAACTTATTTTAATAATAATTTTCATTTATTAGTCCAACGGTTTCCAAAGATTAACCCCCTTTTTCCGAAACTTCACTTTCTTGGGCCCGCCTGCCTTAGCAAAGATTTTCTTTTTTAATTATTTGAAAAGGGGACATGACAAGTCCTCCCCTCCCAATCATTGCTTGTCCTCAAGCAATGGCTGAACAATAAACCAATCAATCCACCTGGATCCCAAATGTAGTCATGAACTATACTACTACCAATTAACACAGGCTCCTGTAATATCCTCTGCAATATGACCAAGAGGAATCCATAATCAAATTGAAAATTATAGCTCAACCAAACTCCAAAATCACCACTACCACAATCAAAAACCCATGAGGCACAAACTCTTAGAACATCAGAACCCAAGTAAAGTGGACAAATCAAACTACCAACACAGTAAATACCATCAACGCATCCCACTGGCCTATATGGAATGTACAATCCAACTCTGCAAAAATGGTGAACCCTCTCGAATGAAACTGTACCAAGTATGGAGAATCCACACACTGTACAACTCCTACAGTCAACACAACTCTGCAAATCATCGGCCACTATCTCATAACCATAACTCCCATACACTGCTGATGGTGAAAAGACATTACAAGATAACGAGTAAGAAATGGAATCCAAACCAAATTTGTTTGCCATCAACTCCTCAGCACAGGGATCAAATGCTAACTGATGTACATACCCTGCAATATAATGTTGATAAAAAAAACCAACCTCAGTCAACAGATCACCATGAAGAAGTGATACAACCCACTGATCACCAGCTAAGTCAAGAGATGTCATAGCCAAAGGAGTAGAATCAATAACAACACCTGCTAAAGCATCACTCCAAAAATCTTGCTCTAAGTCATGTATTATCAACCTGTCAATTGCAGGACCTATCACCATGTCATGCCCATCACAAATCTCATCCTGAGGCATCAAACTATCCCATAACTGATGATAAGCACTAGGAACCAAAGTACATCTCTGTACCATCATCTCATCAACATGGTCATCAAAGGTAGATAGATGAGCATACCTCACAGTGTAATGCCGATAGAATGCACCAATCTCAGTTAGTGGCTTAGACTGCAATCCAGATGTAACTAACTGCAATCGATCATTAACCAAGTTGGAACTGACTACTACCTCTGAAGACATTGCGAAGGGAGTAGTATTACTAGTAGGAACCATGCCAACTATCAGCTGACCAACATCACACATGGTCTTTGATACAACATCTCTAGTCTTCGTGCCATTAGTACTAGAGGTCACCACCATGTCAGGCACACCACAAAAATCTGCTACAGCACCCAACTCAATTGAACCTGACTCTAGTGGGAATGAACCTGATATGCCAATGTTAGTATCAAGGATGGATGCATCCCCATCTCCACTGTCTCTAACAATCTTGGCCATGGACATCCTCGGATCACCAAACACCATAGCTTGTGACTGTATAGAATCAGGTAAAGACTGTAGTCGCTCTAACTCCATGGTCACCTTAGCCAAATGAAACTGTGACTCCTTGAGAGCCAATTGTGTACTCTCAAGAATCTCAGAAGTCACCTCAAGCTGCTCAGTAAGATCACTCACCTCATCTTCCTTGGCCAACAATGCATCACATGCTGTACTGCCCCACTCCATAAGATAATCTCTGTCGGCTACCAACTGCATATAATTCTGTCTCAAAATCCGAATAGCCTCCCATAAAGAGTAGATCTCTGTCAAGGAAAGATAACTTCCTCCCTGCTCATCACTAGTAGGAGAACCCCATCCATAAACTGCTAACAACTGACGAGCAGCATCAAAATGTTGGCAAGTGATAGAAATGTCTTGGTCACTAACTCTCAACTGATTAGACACATGATGGCACTGGCTTGACTGTCTCCTACAAACCTCCTCTGATGCACTGTCTGAAGGAGTGTCCTCAAAGTTACTAGTCTCTAGAGTATTACCATCCATATCCTGTGAATCAAATCTAAAGCTCATATCAACATACAGAGTATCAAAAACATTAGCATTGCTGTCCAACTCCTCTATACCCAAGGAAACTAAGTCTTCAAAACTGCCCATTGCATCCTTCTGGATGTCATCAATGCCAATGTGATCCTGGGACTCATCTATACACACTGCCAAATATGAAATATCATCAACACATTCCAGCAAGTATGGCCGACTGGATATATGAACAAAGCCCAACATTGGTGTATAAAAACTAATACCAACATCAGACAAGATACTGGCACAAGAAAAGACAACACCATGTAATCTGCTAATCAAATCCATGATAGCACCCAAACAAACATTGCTACCAAAAAGTGTTAAAGATCTCCAGTCAACTGAATCCCAAATGCCAATATAGCAATCTCGAGTCCATATCCGTAAACTAGAATTAGCTGGTAACTCAAGCAAAATCCTGACTTGAGTAATATGACCAATACCAACTAACTCCACATACTTGTCATGATGAGATAATGTAGTGACAATACTGTCTTCACACACCTTCAGCTGGCGGGATAAATCATGTGAAGTACTACTAGCCTCAACCTCATGTGACGAAGCATCTAACTGTGCCTGGTACTCTCTCTCAAAAAAGTCATGAATGCTCAATGTCTGCTCATCTACACCAGGTATCTCACCATCATGCACAACAACATCCTCATAATCATCATCCTTGAGGTCAAATCTATCTATCACTCTTTGACTAAAATCATCAAATGTAGTTACCTGATCATGACCTTGAGTAGTCATTCCATGATACCACCAATCATAGGCTGCATCTTCCAAGTGTAGACTTGCAATTTGAACAACATCACTCTCCTTCATGGGGTTAAGTGTGAAGAAGGTCTGTAATTTTTGTAGCCATGCTCTAGCTGAAATTTTATTTGTTCCATCAAAAGTAGGTGCTATAAACTTGCTTATTTTATTTTTGAGCTCTCTTCCACTTATGTCATGCTCCCTTCTGTACTCTTTCTTGGGCATCAAAGTGTTCATCATATCCACATATTCTCTAAAAGGAACTGAACTACGAAAGTCATCATCTAAGCCATTATAAGTAGCTCTTAATGTAATCAAGTTACCTGTAACCTCTTCCATAGGATTAATGGCTGGATTTGGTACGGGTGGCTCATCTGCAGGCAAGAAAATAGTTTTGGTTGATTTAGATGGTGTGGATTTCAGATTTCTTGGCTCCTCTGAAGTGCTCCCTTTCTCATTAATAGATGCAACTCCTTGTAGTTTTTCTGTCAATATTCGCAAAGCCTCTCTAGTTTTTGCCAAACTATCCACTGTTTGCTTCTGAGTATTTTGGATGTCTTGGAAGAATTTCTTTGCCATCTTATCTGGATCAGCCATACTTTTCCCTTTCTTGGATTTTGTACTTTTACTTTCAACTGGAGGTTTGATCAAAATTTCTTTATTCTTTTCTCGCTTAAAATATCTTTTTTCTCTTTCACTTAGTTGCATGCAACCATAAATTTTGACATGCAACTGATTAGAAGCAACATGCAACCACCAAATTCACCAAGAACTAACATGCATATGATTAGAAGTAGAATGCAACCATAAATTTTGACATGCAAGATTTGGGTAGTTATCAAAACTAACATGCAAGATCTGGGTAGTTGTCAAAACTGACCTGCAAACTTCTACAAACCCTCAGGCTGGCAAGATCATGGCTCTGATACCACTGAAATGTCCCTTTTCTGGTTTTACATGATATTTCCAACCTTTAATCAGATCTTTAAGATCAAACAACTAATATCACAAAGATCCTCCAAATTTCTCAAGAAACCCCAAATCGGGTATGTCAGAAATTGTGCCAAAAGCTTCACAGCTTCACCAATTACTAATAAATCTGAAAATGGAAATTTTTACAGAACTTTCAGCAGCATAACAGCCTACAAATTGACATTTCCAGATCCGTATAGCCTTTACACAACAGCTCAAAAATGTAGGACCAAAACTATGCTCATCGGGCTCCCGAAATAGCACAAATTATGCCCGGAAACACCACAAGAACACTAATAATCTATCTCAGAAGTTTAATCACGTCCCAATATATATATTCAGATCTATTTTAATAGCTTAAAGTCTAAAATACAGCAGCAACCAAAACTGATATGAAATACTCAACCGGAAACACCAAACTCTTACAAAAATACACCCGGAAACTCACAAATCTGCACTGTTCAGCACAAAGGCAAACTCTGTATGAGCATGCACATGGAATGGCTTCAAACTCCCGTCCTTAGCCTTCCTGGAAACCTGCAAACTCCCGTTCTTGGGTCTCCTTGGAAACCTGCAAACTCCCGTTCTTGGGTCTCCTTCTCCACAGGTTTGGCAGCCTCTGAAGAATAACAAAGAATGAGCGAAAATCAAGTCTGGAATGAGCCCAAAATGCCTCCAAACCCCTTAAAAGAGGGCATAACTGTAACTCACGTCCAAGAGAGGTTAATGAAACTTATTTTAATAATAATTTTCATTTATTAGTCCAACGGTTTCCAAAGATTAACCCCCTTTTTCCGAAACTTCACTTTCTTGGGCCCGCCTGCCTTAGCAAAGATTTTCTTTTTTAATTATTTGAAAAGGGGACATGACACAGTCCCGGGGGTAAGGTGTACTTGAGATGTTTCTCAAGATTTTACTAACCACTCTTTGGTTTCGATTTTAGGAAGAGGTATTTCTTTGTCAAAACATTTGGATGATTGTGTGTCTAATACCAACCGAGCAATCGACATTTCTTGTGGAAATAGGGGACTTTCAATCTGAAAATCAGAAGTCTAGACCAATAAGTTCTCAACACTTTAAAAATTTTAAGATTTGATCGTTTTGGGTGCTGTTGAATTCAAGTCAAAGATAATGAGAAATGATCCAAACTCTGACTAGTTCAAACAGGAGGGGTCTCCTCGAAAGGTTGCTAAGATCATTGTTTGGCATGAGAGTTTCCTAAAAAGTTCTAAAAGAGGAACGCAAGGGATGTTCATAAGAGATTGAATCCAAGAAATGACACTCATGTTCTGACTACATAGTCTAAGCATAGTCGGGATACAGAATTTTTAAAATTTAAAAAAAAAAGAGAAAAAAGAAAGGAAAAGGCAGTGTTAAGTCTGAAGGATTCTAAAGATCTTAAATGGCTAAAGATACGTTGCAAAACAAAGTGTCTTGTATTCAAAAGTACTATTTCATCAAAAGTAACATGTTGAATAACATGGAGAAATTATGCAAAAGGCCAAAAATTAAAAGAACGTGACATCCCGCCAAGAGCCCTCAAACTAATTCTCTCATCTGGTCAAGCAATTTATTGCTAAAGAGTCTTCGTGGAGATTTCAAATGAATGAGCTAGGAGGAGTGGAAAATTGTTTTGAATTGTCAGAAAACTCTAATTAATTACATCCTAACACATCAAACGGAATGAATACACAATGCACACACTGAGTTTGAAGGTTTCGGCTTCTGAGATTTTGATTGTAAAGTCATCTGAAATATGCTCAAGGTGTTCAAAATTTGGTTGGTGTTTGACACACGTCGGAAGAATGTTTGCTGATGAAGAAATGCCTTGGTCATTTCTTCCCTTTTTGGGGCTATTTGTTGTGGTCTCTACAACACACGCCCCATTCCTAGCTAGAAATGGTGACCCCCTACTTTTTTTGACTCCCGGACTCATAGTTCGGGAGTCGGGAGAAGAAGAGTTTTTTTTATACCTTAGGATTTTAGAGTCAATATTCGAAAAAAATCACAAAGAAAAAATAATAATAATAATAAAATTAAAATCACAAAAAAAATTGAAAAATTTGAAAAAACAAAAAAAATAATAATAATTTTTTTAAACAAATTTAAAAAATAATAATAAAAAATAAAAAAAGCAAGTGCCACGCGCGAACGAGAGCCGAGCGTCGCCCGCGCCCAAGCCACACCTCATACGCGCACATTGCCATGGGTTTGCACCTCGTGTGCGTGCATTGCCATGGGTTTGCACCTTGCGCGCGTACGTTCTAATGCATTTCGTACGTGTGCGTGTGTGCATGACCAAGGGCCTTGTGTGGTTGTCAAGCTATTCTTTTTTCACCTTCAATTTTTTTCGAATAGTCATGAGAGGGGTTTAAAATATTGACGTATATTTAATTTCTTATACTTAAGATATATTTTAATATATGCGACGAATCTTTTGAGATAGGTTTCAGACCTCCCAGAGATAAGGTAAAGATTTTAAGAAATTTCAGGGCTTCAGGATTTTAGACTTAGCCAAATTTCAGGGCTTCAAAATTTCAGACTTAGCTAGATTTCAAGATTCACCTCCAGTTTTGTTTGAATGGCTCGTGTGTTTTTTCTATGCATTGTTAACTCTACGGACTAATGTTTGCTTCTTTTGCAGGTAAAAGTTGCATCCTTAACTTGTCGAGATCATAACTTTTGACTCGAGCATCAGAATTCAGAACCGCTTACACCGTTGGAAAGAAGAACTGAAGATCTAATTTTAATCCCTAAAATAGTGAGCCTTTAGCTACCCAATTTTAAGGATCGACGAAGGTTCTGACTTGAAATTTTGAGCAAAAGACCTCCAAAAAGGTCATTTAAAAACACCTAGAAAATTTGTGAAAAAATATGAGAAGTTACAAACATTTGATCGTCTTGGATAATTTGGATCACTTGGTTTCTCACCAGGAAAGATTAGACAGGTGGAGAGAAGACAAAGGTAAAAGATACAAAGGTTGGACACATAAAACAAATCAGGTTCCTCATCTTATGCAGCTATTGGGGACAAGATTCAATGCAGGTGCCTTGAAATTTTTGATTGAAGAAGCGGAGGGAGTGCAAGTTTATGAAAGTAATTGACTATAAAGAGGGTGTAAATCATTAGAAAAGGGCATGGAGCATATACAAAAGTGATCTAAAACCTCATTTGAGCAAAATCCAGAAATTGTTTTCAAAATTAAGAACTTTGATTTTTTGGCGAATTGAGCTGCGCAGGTCTGTAGGTACGCAGGTCCGCAGCTCTACATTTTCATGTAGCTCCATAATTCAGAGGTGCACCGACAGTTAATTGCCAGTTCCAAAAATATCACTTTCCATGCATTGGGAGCACATTCTGATGGCAAGTTAACTCTAACACACATCAAGTGAAGGGCTAGCTTCTATTTTTGGTGTCTCCATGCACTTCTACTTCGACTAATGGCTTCCTCCTACTTTCTCTCTCATGCTTTCATTATTTTTGACATGTAAAGGACTCATGCATCCAATTAATGAATAAAATATGGATGGAGTCCCTCTAAGCACCAGTTAGATTACTAGTTTGTATATATTTAGTTTGTTTTAATGTT
The DNA here is from genome assembly GCA_028749045.1 of Cupressus sempervirens. Taxonomy (NCBI): domain Eukaryota; kingdom Viridiplantae; phylum Streptophyta; class Pinopsida; order Cupressales; family Cupressaceae; genus Cupressus; species Cupressus sempervirens. The sequence goes on along the minus strand of CM053789.1, from coordinate 49,672,018 downwards.
TTAAAAAGTATTTTATTGCATTAAGATATCTCTCACTCTCAACACAAATTGAGGAGACGATTTCTTATAAATATCCCATTGTAAAATGTAAAAAGGGCCGCCGTTATTATGCAATAAAATTATGCTTTTGGTGCTAGCATTTGGAGTGTAGTTATTCTTGCCTGAATGTGTCATTATTTTGTGGATTTTATTCATGAGATTGTGATTGAGCCAAAGGTTTATTGCATTGTTTCTGGTTGTGCGATCTTTTAGTTCTGGTGTTTGCTATAGATATATGAATTCCGTTAATGTAACGAGCTTGAGAAGAGATCACCCAATTGTATCTACATAGCTTTTTCTCTTGCATGAGCGCACTTCCCGTGGCCTTGCGATTTGATGAAGAGTGAAACATCATTCAATTTGTTAAAGATTCTCACCGACGATTGCATCAGTGGATTCTAGGAAGCACTACTCTTGTTTTCATTAGTTTCCTACCGATTTCTTCGAAGGTTTAAGTCGTAGCGTATTGTGTTTTGTAGCTTACGTCCATTTAGGAATTTCAATTTCAAGTTATTTGATTTCATGTTATTTTCTTTTAGTTTCTTTATTTTCTTTGCTAACCTCCATGTTAGAATAGAACCTCATAGTAGCTGCATTGTTAGAGTTGCATTTATTGAAAAATAGAAAATACAAAAATATTGTTCTGTTGCTGTGATATTTTGAGACAACGAATAGATTTTACTTGATTCCAAGGTAAAAGAGTTTTTGGAACCAACAAAGGCCTCCTCGTAAACATTCACATTTATCTTCTACTAAGCAGATTTTGGTACGTCGCAAGACAAACACTAAACCTTGGAGTGGATCCTTAAAAAGATTTGCTTTTCAAGAGAGGAATTACACTATGGATTCTTGTCGTTGACCTCGTGCAAAACGAACACCCAACAATGGGTTTTCGTATTTTACTTTGGGAGTCTTTGTTGAATTTTCTATTAATTAAGTCTAATTAAAAGATTTAATTCATGATTTAATTTAATGAAAAATTAATATTATATTTTAATATTTAATTTAATTTAATTAATTAAAAAATTAATTAAATAAAAAGAATTAAATAAAAAGAGTTAAAGATAAAAGTTATAAGTTTACCTAGGTTAATGCATTATTTTAATACTTATTTATTAGTCATTTAGAAGTATGCACACCTCTTTTATGCACATGTTGTCTACAACACAAGAGTTACACACTAATTAGGCATATGGTGTCTACAACCTTCTCATTCTTATCCACTCATCAGGAAGGTTGGATAACGCTTGTGCTTAGTTGCCAATGCTTATCTTATCTCTTGGTTGTTTCTAGAGATATTCTAGGTGCTTCCTGAGAGGTCTTTATCTATAGGCACTCCTAGTAACTTGGGGGTTCGATTTTTTGGAGGAACTGTGAATTTTGGAGAAGGAAGGAATTTTTGGAAAAGAGAAGGTTCTGAGTGGAGGGATTTTTCTCTACAATTTTCTAAGGTGTAGAAAATTAGCATCAGTGTCTAGGTAGATGCTCGTGATATTCGCATATTTTAATGCGCCCTTTTCTTCCTATCTTCATCGTGTCTGTTGAGTGTTTTCTGAAGAATCCTTGTGATTAATGTTTTCAGCAAAATGCATTCCTATTATGAATATTAAATCTTCTATTTATTAGAGAATCGTAAGATCTGTACAACCCTCTTCCAATAGATTAGGGAATAAGAAATTTACCGAGAAGAGTTTGAGATTTAAAATCAAATTTAATTTAGAAATTTGAATGTTAATCGAATTTTCCTATTAGATAATTTGGGAAAGATTTGAAATTAAAAATAGAAATTCTAAGTTGAAAAATTCGAGTGGTTGGTTGTAATTTTTCTATCAGATTATATTTACAAATGATATTAAAAAAAAATTAAAATTAAAAAATATATAATTTCATTATTGTGAGGGGGGAAGGGGGCAGAGGGGGGGCTTGTTTTAATTAAACAAAATCATATTAAAAATATATATATTGATTGGACGAAGTTTTTTTTTTTTTAAATTAAATATGAATTTGGGGAGGGGGCGAGTTTTACCCACCCCGTACCCCTGCTTACCACATATCTGCTAGTGGCACCATACCTGCTGTCACAGGTACTACGATAATCGTCATAGGCCTTGCGATGACAGGCAAGGGCCACATGGCCTAGCCTTTAAAGGCAACAACCTTTTAAAAGAAACCTCTTTGTTATAAAGTTTTATTTTTATTTTTATTTATTTAAATTAAGTTTTAATTAATAATTATTGTTAATTGTTATTTTATATATATTATTTTTTTAAAATAAAATTTATTAAAAGTTTATTAAATTTAAATAATTAATTAAGATTTAATTATTTTATATTTTCACAATGGTTAATTAAATTATATTTAATTAACTTATTGTATAGTGGGAGACGCTTCTTGGAATTAAGGGAGTTTTATTTAATTATTAATAACATTAATTTTAGTAAAATAATGCGAATGATTTTATTAAAAATCAATGTGAATTAGTTTAATAATTTAATAATTATCTTCTGATTATTTTAGAATATTGTTTTAAAATAATGGAGGGGTAATTCTATGTTTTATTCGAAGAGATAAATGGGTTGACTTGTAAATTAAACGGAGAATCTTATACACTTGAAATATATTTTGAAACAAAAACTGAAACCTCATATATAACTTAACTATGTAATTGGAAAAGCAAACCAAAACATGTATTTGTATCTTGTTTCTTTATGTTATCCGTGTTTTGGGGTTGACTAGATTGTTGACCAGTTATAGGACGTCTACTAGAGACTTGGGGTTTTGTGAGTGTGGTATCATGTTGACTCGATCTCGATCATTTGCTCAACCATGTATGTGATAGTATGCTTATGATGAGTATGTTTATATTGTTGGTTATTATGTTTCAGTATTTTTGTGGGATAGCAAGATTTATGCTATGAGATACCTAATTTAACCATTTTGAGTCATTGATCAGTTTTATTTGATTTGCTTCCCAGTCGCTTTGAGAGGACTGAGGTGTTTTGAATGATTTGTTCTTGATGATGTCATGTTGTGACATGTTTGACTTGACCATTTTGGAGTCTTCGATCAGTATTATTTTGAGATACTTTTCAATTGCTCGTTGAGAACCAATGGGTATTCTGATCTACTTTGGGATACTTTTCGGTTGCTCGTTGAGAACCGATGGGTATAGTGATTTACTTTGAGATATTTTCTAGTTGCTCATTGAGAACCGATGGATATTGTGATCTATCATTTGATGCTTTTCAATTGCTCATAGAGAACTGATGTGATTAATATGATTGTCTTTATGATGCTTTCCAATCACTTGTATAGGACTGAGGTGATTCTGTGATTTGTGATTTCATGAGCTTAAGGTAGGTTATCTATATGTAATGTCAGGAAGTGGCTTACAATGGGGGCCATGGCCCTAAGTGGCTGCTAGGGTAACTCATTGTAAGTTGTTTAATAAGTGAAAACTATACACTAAATATTGACTTAAATGAACCTAATAAGAGTTAATTATATGTTCTCGCCCATGCCTCAAGTGCTAGTACAAACTAGGATGGGAGTAGAGAGAACACTTGGTTGCGACCTTGCATTCTGTAGTATGCCTTGTTAGTACAAGAGGATACTAGTGGCCGCAGTGGGATCACTAGGGACCCGGGAGTCCTAAGGGACTGCTCGAGTAACTTCGAGCGTGATTCATGCGATGACACTTGCCCGCTTACATAGTAGATTCCTATGTGTCTTTGTGTGCTTCTAGGTCTAGATGTCGATCTATGCTAGAACCTTTGAGTTAGTATACTTTTAGGATTTCCTGGACTTAGAGAGTATTTTGATATGTGGATTGATATCTTGTTTGGGACTTGAGACTATCTCCTCAGAGCGGTGGGAGTGGGCCATTTAGGCTCCACGCAGTTGGGTGGTAGTGCTTTCTCACTCTTACCATTGAGACTCGTCCATTGTCACCATGGCTGGAGCTTCTTGGGATGCTTGTTTATTATGTTTAGATGATGTTATTTACTAACACATTTCTTTATATTGATGATGAACATGTGATAGATGATGTTATCTACCTTGTAGGATCATCTTATGCTTTATTCTAGCATGTTAGATTTCTTTATGCATATGTTGTAGCATGTTTTAGGAGTGATGTCCCTATTACGATAGTGCCAATGATTTGATCGATGGCTTGGGATGTTACACACAGGAGATGGCTAGGGCCCACGATGGTCTAATGATGTTATCGATGATTGGGAGGTACCACACACTTAGTTAGTTGTATTTTATGATGGATGGTTATCTTTTACAATGGTTGTTATATCTTTTATGATGGATAGATGTATCATGTATGGTGGATGGTTTCATTTACTTTATTGCACTTGTATCATGGATCCGAAGAGGATGATGTATTCTATGTTTACATATTCATATTCTTTTAAGCCTTTCATACCCTGTGACATGTACAGTTGATGATTGAGCATTTTGAATTTAATTTGCCAAGAGGCATTCAGAACAAATGTATATTATTTTAGGAACATTGGACTTTTCATTATTCTTTCATGTGGATGTGGTATTTGATGGACTTAGTTTTAATTAAATTTAAATGTGATTCAACGTCATGAGATCCTTAAGGAATGTAACCTGTTATGTATGCTTTTAGTTGATTGTATGTTATTGCTTCCGCTACTATGTGTTTGATGTGAATGGTTTATCTTTCATATTTCAAAAAAAATATGCTACCAAACTTAGTAAAACTTTAGGTTATTTCTTTTGGATCCATTGGCGGGGCGTTACAATTTGATTGGAATGTCTTCAAAACTCTTGAGCAATCTACCCCAAACATACTGTGAGCAAATGTTCTGATGAGTATCATAATTAAGATTCTTGGAAGACCCATTGTTCATTCACAATCATGTAGTGACATGAGTGTTTAATTAAGTAATGGGCTCAACTCATCTCTAACAACAATTTGGAACACATGATAGATATAATGTATAATGTGTGTGACAAAATGTTTCAAGGCGAGCGGCTGGCACACTCGAACCATTGACTAATGGTGGTTAGGAGTAGGTTGAGCCACTCTTAACCAATACCATGAGACCAATGAATAAATGTGGCCCCAAGCTATTGGCTAAGAGTGGTTGAGCCCACTCCTAGCCACTATTAGTCAATAGTTCTAGTGTGTCGATTAAGCCTTAAGTGTTTCAAGGCACTCACATGAGAAAGAACATAATAATAGTGCAATATCGGGTGGAGTTTATGAAGAAATTTTCATCCAAACGCAATTGGCTGTGATTGTGCCAAACTCTTCCATCTTGGCATCGAGTGTACAACAGGAAAAGTCAGCCGAAGCTCATTGGTGTTTTCTGAAACTCGTGGGAGTTCTTGAAGCAAAGCGAGGAGCACATCATCTTCTTTTGAAGCCGGCTAAGATGCCATCGCCACTCTTCCTGCCTCATCAGACTGTATATAAGATCGCCATCACACTGCAAAGACAATGAATGTGCGGTGCATGAAAACCCACGAACTGTTCGACAGAATGCTTCTTGATGCGCTATCATTGGAGTCGATATTCATGGTGCGAGTGTGGAAGAATAGATGGAGAAGTCCAAATGTCTTATAGAAAATGCGTTGCCAGGCCCATAGCAAAATCCAAGCCGGTGAGACAGAGAAAATATATATGTTTTGACAAAAGGGTTTGCTTCGATAGCTTCTACAATGAAAGATATAGTCATATGGAAGTGCCAAGCCAATGCACGCAGCCACATTGCTGGATTGCTCGAGCAAATGTCTTAATGGGAAATCGTGTGAACTTTATAAATTCAAGTTCTCACAAATTCCATGTGTGAAGAAGTGGTTTGAAGAGTTCATGGACAGTAGATTTGTCTCGTGTTTCATCAAATGTTGCTACTATTCGCCTTCACCTTCTATGTTTTCGTGTACGCCAAGAACCTTAAATGTGAATTGTAGATATGAGGGAACTTCAAATCAGTAGAGAATACACGGCATAAACTATGTCTTCCTTCAGGCCACGTGCAAGAAAAATCTATGAAGTTTGGAATTGTTTCCATGGTCCAAGCCACCTCAAGATATAGCATCTTGGAGAAGAAAACTCGCGACATGTGAATGATTGGTCTTGTTGGTAAACAGATTTGTCATAGTAGAATTTGCCCAACGGAGTGTATGTGCCAAATCGTTCACAACAGTTGGATAGGCCCTTGATATCCGGCCTTCCTCTGCGTTTAGAGGGGCAGCTCCCTCGTAAGATGAAATTTTAGATTTTTCAATAAAGATAAGAAGAACTTAGAAAATGAGAAAGAAAACTATTGACAGTGAATGCACCACACGCCTCCAACGTTTTCATAAAAATGATGTAAACTATTAATGAGAGCTATCAAGGACTACGCTTAAGAACTTTCACCAACACAATGCTAATTCAACCATCCACAAATACTCACATCATACCATGAAAGTAATCATAGATGAATCAACACTTTAACAATCCAGATTTCTTGGAGAGAGAATGCTAAATGTACTTCCTTTTATTTCTTGCACCAAGAAATAAAGAAATAACTGATTACACAAAAACAACAATTGTACACACTTTTCAAAAATTGCTTTATGACCAGAGCATTAGTGTTCCCTGTATCCAAGTCCAAAAAGTCCCTTATTACATTGATTTTCAAAAATTTATAGCCAATCCAGAATAACCAACTTTTCGGGTTCGTAACTACTCAAAAAGTTAGAGCTTGGAAGTTAGTAATGCTTTTTCAAAACTAACTCTAACTTTTTACAAATTTCAACTTTAAAACCTAACCTTAACCAAAGAAAAGTTAAGATTCTAACCAAAACCCAAACTAGTCCTAGAGTTGACACTTCAATTACAAGGAATAACTTAAGTCACTTTGCGATAAAAATATTTGAGGTTCATATCATCAAAATGAGAACAAGACTTCGCTGTCACTGATGCGATCTCTACACTCCTTTCTTGATCTACAAGTCATCTTTTCACAAGCACTGAACCTCTAAAATAATGCCTTATACTTTTCCCAAGTGTTTACAAAATCTCATCTCGTCCACTTTAGTCAACTCTAATTGTTCTTTGCAATGACATGTCTACATACCAATGAAACTCCTTGTGAATTCTTTTAACTTTCTCCAACATGTCTGAAATTGATTCTTCTAATGACTTGTTATTACCATCATCTAACTCTTTCCTCATTCTATTGAATCATGGTACTCAATAACACTTTATTGTGTTAGTAAACATCAGTGAACTCAACATTTTTCTCTCAGAGCATGATATATGATAAGTAGTGTATTCCTCTGTTTGTGACTTGTCTATGCTTCTATTAAATGTCGTGGCTAGAGGAATGAGAGAAAGAAGTTTTGTTGATAGTCCATGTGTTCCAATAAATATCTTTCCTCTGCTCCAAATCTTCCATACTTGTGACTTTCGATCAAATAGTTCTCTTGTCTTATGTGGATTCCTTGATTTTCTCACTGGAAGACAAAGACTTCTGGAGTTCATCTCTATTGGTGAATCTACCTCTTTTTGCTCAGTGACCATGTTCAAAGTGATCTACATGAAGGTTTGCAGAAAAGAAATTCCTTGGAATCATAGCTGTGAATGGATACCTTCTGGTGCGGCTCTAGCTACATGTCTAAATGCAAAAGAGTAGCCCATCTCTATGGCATTAATTCCTTCCCAACTTGCAAGCAGTTCAGATTGGTTTTCATAATTCCTCTTTCTCGGTTTGATTCTCTCACCCACCGTAAAGGAGAGGCCACAATTCTCAAATTTAAAACTAGGTTGGGGAAACTTAGAATTATTCCTGTTATTCAAACACAGAAATCTCATCCCTGCATAATTGCAGTGAGGACAAACTATTCTGTAATGTGCAAAGAGAGAAGTGATTGAATTCTTATCCTCCTTTGATAGCTTTCTAAATTCAACTTGCGAATTCACTTTGAGAGAATGTAATAAGCTAAAAGGATCCATTTGTTTCAGCTCATACACAACCTCCATCTACATACCATGAATGCATGAAAATTTGAAATGACTTGCTGGAGAAATTGATTTGGCGCAGGCTACGTAGGACTGAATTTCAATGGGATAGCGCACTATTTGACTATGCTTTGTTTTATTGTAGATACATGAGGGGAACCTTTAATCCAACAGTTCATATGCCTTTCTTCTCCCCAATGCTTTCAATGCATTGTTGCAAACGCTTAGCTATACTCTCCACCTGCGGCTTATTAACGTGCCTTGTTTTGTGCATTATGGAGTATCAATCAAACTTAATTCTCTGCCTGCTAATGCATCAACGTATTATGTCAAACCCTTGAAATACATAATCTTTTCCAAATTGTCTTCAAATGGTCTGCTCACGTGTTGGTCCAAGGCTTGTATTGGTGGCTTAGGAATAGCTGACTTAAGACAGGAATTTAATCAAACAATTGAATGGCAATGTCCATATTATTCTATGCTTCCATGAGCATATCGTTGTAGGGGGAACAAATCGTATTCCCAAACAAGCTACACACCTTGTGAATGGTCAGATTTCCCACATTTCTTTGCTTGTTATTACTTCACATAATCCCCATGTTCTCAATAGCTATGGTGAGTGGAGAAGTGGAAAGACAATTTGTCAAACAAATCATCTACTGGCTGACTACATCATCTCACAACCTTCCTTAATCAGGTTGTAATAATGCTTGACCATCTTTGCATGTGAGACTCTAAATAATGCATTATTCACCGCTGGAATGGAGCTGGGAGTATTATGGCCTTGGGTAATTGCGTATGATGGCTAGGGAAATGGAAAGGCAATTCCTAAACAATTCACGTGCTTTAGTCAATAACCAACCATCATTTTTGCTGCTGCATTTTGTCTAAAACCAGCTTTGAATGGAATGCACACCTGTATGAGTATGATATTAATTCAAACAACTCGCTTGCTTAGTCAACATTTTTGAAGCCGTCTACTTTTTCTTGCATGGGATAGATGAAAAATGTGCATTCCAAACAGCACGCCCATTATTGTATAAAAACTCCCATGTTTCTCACATTTACCATTTCTTCAAGCAACTCATGATGCTATTGGAGGAGTGGATATAGAGCAAAACATAGATAGAAAAATGATAAACTGAGCATGAAAGCAGATTCCAATAAAATCTATGAACTGTGAGCAGGCAATGTCACACTATGCAATAAAAATGGAGAAAATAGCTGGTACTTTGAGGAATTCTATCAAAAATTGGTGCCTTTGAAAACACAGTCTTCACTTTTAAATTCACCATGGCTGACTTGCGAGTGCCTTCTCTACAAATGAAACCAATCTTTCAAATTTTGTCAATGAATTTTTATTTATTTTTTTAGCTGGCAGTTGCTTTCAAGTTGAAGTTTGGGTTGGGAGGTTCGGGTTAGGATTAGGTTAAAAAGTTGGAGTACGGAGAGAGAGAGTATGGCTAGTACGTGGAGAGAGAAAAGTTGAGTGTGAAAACTCAAACCATGTACTTCTCTCTAAAAGGTTCTAGTACGTGGAGAGAGAAAAGTTGAGTGTGAAAACTCAAACCATGTACTTCTCTCTAAAAGGTTCTAGTACGTGGAGAGAGAAAAGTTGAGTGTGAAAACTCAAACCATGTACTTCTCTCTAAAAGGTTCTAGTACATGGAGAGAGAAAAGTATGTGGAGAGAGAAAAGTATGGGGAGAGAGAAAGTTTGATTTTTCAATAGGACTAATCTCTCTCTCTCTCTTACTGAATAATTAATATAATTAAACTGTCTGTAAAATGTTTGGGTAACAGGTCCATAACATTTTTTAAAGTTCCATAAGTGGATCAATGGTCGTGGGTTATGTGTGGAATCTGGATTGCCCAAAGGGGACTAAAATAATGCCATCTCTATATTGCGTGCACACTTATTGGTCTATGTTAATACAGGCATTGAATGTGTTAATCTCAAACAGTTGAGGGCATTCTAGTAGACTTGCTTGTAAAATGTGGAAACATAGACAAGGTGCGGCAATTGTTTGACAAAATTCTTTAAAGACATCTGAAGGATGGATTTCTTTAAATAAGTTTTTTTTTAAAACATTGAAGAAAATGCAATTGGCTAGTGAACACTTGATTGGGAATCTCACCGTCACCGTGCTTCATATATGGGCATCTCTCAAGGCACAATGAACATGGATTTTGTTGAAGAAAATAGCTCATAGTGATAGTAAAGAAAGGTAGGTGAAATGTTTAACAAAATGCTTCAAAGTAACGTGGTCTCATTATATGCAACATATAGAAACATTGATGTGGGCTTGATGAGAGAAGTGAATTCCAATACGTGGGTTGATACCTGCAAAAGGCTTAATGAAATCAAGTTAATGATCTATCACATATGCAATGAAGAAGCATAGAAAACTTAAGATTGGTTTGTCAAGATACTCCAAAGACATGTCAATCTCATGGTGTACACAATTTTACGAGAATAGGATTTTAGCGAGTGATTGTTTATAGATGTCAATATTCAAGATGTTAAACTACGGGGGGATCACTAGAAGACTCAGGTTCAAATGGTTTACCAAAATCAATGATTCAACCTTCTAAAGACAACTTCCAAGTCGCAGATTGGAAATCATGACGTCTATCATTTTGGGTTAATTTTGAGGAGGTTACTTAACCTCACTAGAAATACATAATTGGGAGGTAGTTATTAACCACAAAGGAGTAGTTTGTAACCTTGAGTCTATTTAAGGGATCATTTTGGCTTTGTAAGGGACTTTTTTGACTTTGGGGGAATTAGAGAAAACTTATTTTGAGTCTTGGTAGCAAGGCAATTTTTGGAAAGTGTATACAGATCTTGTCCCTATAATCATATTTTTCTCTTATGTTCTTGGTATAAGGAAATGAAAGGAAACACATTTTCGGTTCTCTTTCTACAAATCTGAATTGTTGAAGTGCTAATTCCTTTTGTAATGGGTGTTTTCATGGTATTATGCAAATGTCCAGTTATTTTTGAATTAGCATCGTGTTAATGATAGCCTTCAAGCATAACTCTTGATTGTTCTTATTAGTGGTTTAAGTTAATGTAGGAAAGCTTTGATGTTGTTTGGTGCATTCATCATCAGTAGCTTTCTATTTATCTTTTAAAGTTTGAATAGATCTTTATGTTGAAAAATCAAATAGACCCATCATACGAGGGAGCTGCCCCTCTCAAGCGCAGAGGAAGGTTATAATCTGATAGTGGTCAGTTGTAATGTCTCCAACTTTTGGCATATTTGTCAGTGTTCATAGGGCAAACAATGTCATTTCTAAAGGTAAATTTACAGTGGCAAATCTGTTTACCAAAAAAGTGGAAACATTAGTCTTTGCTTATATAGGTGGGGACTAATAACGTTATGAATCAAAAGCATGTAAGAGCATGCCACTTGTAATCTTGTTATTGTACTTGTCATAGGCTAGTATTATTGTATTCACTCTCAAAGATTAGTTACTTAGTTCAACATCTATCAACCAATTATAGTGAATTATTTTTTGGTTAATCAAATATTTATATATATTTTATATTAATTTATTAATCTAAATTACTATTTAAATTATTTATCTTAATGATTATTAGTTCATTTGATTTAGTGTTATAAGACCTCTTTTTTTAGAAGCTTCGTCATATTGATTTATTCTCAACTATATTTTTGGCTAACTATAATTTTTTATTAGTATTTCATACTTCTACACTTTTGATGAAATTATTTATAGATTTACTAATGATTACTTTTATTTTGTACAATTACTTTTATTTTGTACTATATAATTAACTACTTTCATATTAAAAATAGATTAGTTGATTCACTTAGTTAACAAGTTAGTAAAAACATATATCTACTAGTACATGCAACTTTGAAGGGTGGAAGTGTTACATCAATAATCTTGTATAATTTTGATAATTTGTTTGGATAATTTTTATTTTATTGCTAGTGCTAATTTAATTTTTTTATTTGAGCAAGATGACCCATAAAAAAATGTTGTTTGTATTGTTTTTCGCACTTAGAATAGTGATATTTTGTTTGAAGAGTCATATAATCTAGGGCCTCTTCCTTTTTCTATATAATTGTATATGGATTACTTTTCGTTTTGGAGTACCTTTCAAATGTGAAAGAAAGTCGAATGTAAAGCCCATCTATTAATTTTACTCTAGATCTAGTAGTGAAAGTAAGTCATTGTCTCTTAACTGCATTGATATCCATTGTTGCTTTTAGTAGTGCGAGCCCTTGATATTTTTGTATAGTGATAACCCTCGATATGGTGATTGGAAGTTGTTTTCAACTACCTAAAGTGACAAACACTATTGACACACATTTGAGATCCTCATGGTTCCATGGTGGTCCATTATAATTCTCAAAGGGTTTTACTAATAGTTTTATATATACTAAATGATGTCATTGTGTTGTTAAAGTTGAAACATTGGTCATAATCTCTATCTCTCTCCAATTTGTTAAATTTTTATAATGTTTTGAATAACATGAGAATAAAGGTTCTATGTAAAATAAAATATTTAAAAACAATATTAGGTCCAGTTGTATTACTTTAGTAAAGATGTTTGACATTAAAAACTTGATAGTGATAGAGGAAACCCCTCCTTTCATAGGGAGGAACTTTGAATGAATACTTTTTGGCTACGATTTATGGCTCAGACAAATATAACTCCTTTTATAAATGAGAAAAAGAATCTCACCTTAATTTTTTTCTTGAAGTGCAAAGTTGCAATTAAAATTGTGAAAGAAAGAAGATTGAACATGTCAATTTTGGAAAATTATAATGTGATGATCACTATTTATTTATCTTAACAAACTGCACATGGATTAACTATTGCCGGCATTAATTTGACAACCCCAATGATCATTGTTTAAATAGTTAGACATTGCTTTTGTGTTTACTCCCAACTTTTGAACTGAACCAAAAAAAGAACCAATTTAAATGTTAATCTGGCATCGCTAGTTACCTCATTTTTAACTCAGGTAACATTACATTGTGTCACTCTTAATTCATTGTTTACTTGTAAAATTGGGATTTGTCCAGTTTTGTCATTACTTTGGTTAATATGAAAATTAAATTACTTTATTTAGCAATGAAAATTTAAATTTAAATATTTCTTTTAATTCTAGCCATTTTCTTCAAAATAGCATATAATACATTATCATTTAAAATTAATTAATTAATTAATCTTCAATTAAATAATACTTAACATATTATATATTATATTTTCACACACACACACACACACACACACACACACACACACACACACACACACACACACACACACACACACACACACACACATTTAGCTGATAGGCTATTATAGGTGAGCATTTCATATAAACCTGCTCGACACATAAAACAACTAGTTGTTTTGTTTTTGAGTGGTTTGGATTTTTCATTAATGTTTTTTACTATTGTGATCTTATGCAACAAAGATCTTTTATCGTAGATCTTGCATTTAATGAGTGCGTTATAAAAGTGAGTGTTCAAAGTATATAAAGTCATAATTGTTAGAATGGTCCTCCTCGTATTTGATGTTAGCCTTGTATTTGGAGGCTGAATGTAATATATATATTTTTTACGTGAAGAATTTAATAATATTCTCCTTTAAAATGTTATGTATTTTGAAATTTTCCTTTTCTGATTTTATATGATATTTCAAGCCTCTAATCAGATCTTTAAGATCAAACAACAAATATTTCAAAGATCCACCAATTTCTCAATAAACCCCAAATCAGGTATGCCTGAAATAGTGCCAAAAACTTCACAGCTTCACATATTATTAATAAATCTGAAAGTGGACATTTTTATATAAATTTCAGCAGCATAACAGCCTACAAAATGACATTTTCAGATCTGTATAACATTTACACAACAGCTCCCAAACGGAGGATAAAAACAATGCTCATCGGGCTCCCAAAAATAACATAGAATAGCCCAAAAACACCACAAAAACACTAATAATCTATCACAGAAGTATAATCATGACCAAATACATATATTCAGCTCTATTTTAACATCTAAAAGTCTGAAATATGGCAGCAACCCAAACTGATATGAAATACTCAATCGGAAACACCAAACTCTTACAAAAAACACACCCGAAAAACCACAAATCTGCCCTGTTCAACACAAAGGCAAACTCTGTATGAGCATGCACATGGAATGGCTTCAAACTCCCATCCTTAGCCTTCTTGGAAACCTACAAACTCTCGTTCTTGGGTCTCCTTCTTCACAGGTTTGGCAGCCTCTGAAGAATAACAAAGAAATGAGCAAAAATCAAGTTTTGGAATCAGCCCAAAATGCCTCCAAACTCCTTAAAAGAGGGCATAACCCTAACTCACATCCAAGAGGGGTTAATAAAACATATTTTAATGATAATTTTCATTTATTAGTCCACTAGCTTCCAAAGATTATCCCCTTTTCCCGAAACTTCACCTTTTTGGGCCTGTTTGCCTTAGAAAAGATTATTATTTTTAATTATTTGAAAAGGGGACATGACAAGTCCTCCCCTTCCAAATATTTCTTGTCCTCAAGCAATGGCTGAACAATAAACCAATCAATCCACCTAGATCCCAAATGTAGTCATGAACTATACTATTGTCAATTAACACAGGCTCCTGCAATATCCTCTGCAATATAACCAAGAGGAATCCATAATCAAACTGACAATTACTGCTCAACCAAACTCCAAAGTCACAACTTCCACAGTCAGAAACCCATGAGACACAAACTCTTAGAACATCAAAACCCAAGTAAAGTGGACAAATCAAACTACCAACATAGTAAATACCATCAACGCATTCCACTAGCCTATACGGAATGTATAATCCAACTCTGCAACAATGGTGAATGCTCCCGAATGAAACTGAACCAAGTATGGAGAATCCACACACTGTAAAACTCCTACAGTCAACACAACTCTATAGATCACTGACCACTGTCTCATAACCATAACTCCCATGCACCCCTGATGGTGAAAAGCCATCACAAGATAAACAACAAGAATTGGAACCCAAACCAAATTTGCCTTCCATCAACTCCTCAACAAAAGGATCAAATGCTAACTGATGTACATACCTTGCAATATAATGTTGATAAAAAAAACTAACCTCAGTCAACAGCTCACCATGAACAAGTGATACAACCCACTGTGACTGATCACAAGCTAAGTCAGGAGATGTCATAGCCAAAGGAGTAGAATCAATAACAACACTCGCTGAAGCATCACTCCAAAACTCTTGCTCTAAGTCATGTATTATCAAGTTGTCACCTGTAGAACCTATTGCCATGTCATACCCATCACAACTCTCATCCCGAGGCATTAAACTATCCCATAACTGATGATAAGCACTAGGAACCAAAGTACATCTTTGTATCATCATCTCATCAACATGGTCATCAAAGGTAAATTGATGAGCATACCTCACAATGTAATGCTAATAGAATGCGCCAATCTTAGTCAGTGGCTCAGACTGCAATCTAGATGTAACTAACTGCAATCGATCACTAACCAAGTTGAAACTGACTACTAGCTCTAAAGACATCGCCAAGGGAGTAGTATTACTAGTAGGAACCATGCCAACTATTGGCTCACCAACATCACACATGGTCTTTGATACAACATCTCTAATTTTCTTGCCATTAGTACTAGAGGTCACCACCATGTCAGGCATACCACAACAATCTACTGCAACACCCAACTCAACTGAACCTGACTTTAGTGGGGATGAACCTGATATGCCAATGTTAGTATCAAGGATGGATGCATCCCCATCTCCATTGTCTTTGACAATCTCGCCATGGACATCCTCAAATCACCAGACACCACAGCTTGTGATTGTACAGAATCTGGTAAAGATTGTAGTTTTCTCTAACTCCATGGTCACCTTAGCCAAATGAAACTGTGACTCCTTGAAAGCCAACTGTGTACTCTCAAGAATCTCAGAAGTCACCTCAAGCTGCTCAGTAAGCTCACTCACCTCATCTTCCTTGGCCAATAATGCATCATATGATATACTGCCCCACTCCATAAGATAATCTCTATCGGCTACCAACTGCATATAATCCTATCTCAAAATTTGGATAGCCTCCCATAAAGAGTGGAACTCTATCAAGGAAAGATAACTGCCTCCTTGCTCATCACTAGTAGGAGAACCCCATCCATAAACTGCTAACAACTGACGAGCATCATCAAAATGCTGGCAAGCAATAGCAATGTCTTGCTCACTAACTCTCAATTGATTAGACACATGGTGGCACTGGCTAGACTGTCTCCTACAAACCTCCTCTGATGCACTGTCTAAAGGAGTATCCTCAAAGTTACTAGTCTCTAGAGTATTACCATCCATATCCTGTGAATCAACTCCAAAGCTCATATCAACATATGGAGTATCAAAAACTATAGCAGTAATGTCTAACTCCTCTGTACCAAAAGAAACTACCAAGGAAACTAAGTCTTCAAAACTACCCACTACATCCTCCTGGATGTTATCAATGCCAATATGATCCTGGGACTCATCTGTACACACTGCCAAATATGAAAGATCATCAACACATTCCAGCAAGTATGGTCGACTGGATATATGAACAAAGCCCAACACTGGTGTATAAAAACTAATACCAGCATTGGACAAGCTGTTGGCACAAGAAAAGACAACACCATGCAATCTGCTAATCAAATCCATGATAGCACCCAAATAAACACTGCTACCAAAAAGTGTTAAAGATCTCCAGTCAACTAAATCCCAAATGCCAATATAACAATCTCGAGTCCATATCTGTAAACTAGAATCAGCTGGTAACTCAAGAAAACTCCTCACCTGAGTAATATGACCAATACCAGCTAACTCCACATACCTGTCATGATGAGATAATGAAGTCACAATACTGTCTTTGTTCACTTTCAGCCAACTAGACAAATCATGTGAAGTACTACCAGCCTCAACCTCATGTGTCGAAGCATCTAATTGTGCCTGGTACTCTTTCTCAGCAAAGTCATGAATGCTCAATGTTTGCTCATCTCTACCAGGTATCTCATCATCATGCACAACAAAATCCTCATAATCATCATCTGAACCCACTACACTGTAGTCACTACCTGTTGTAACTATACCATCCTGAATACCTATGACATCACCCTTTGACGACCTGTATACAATTGTCTCAATTTGAGTATCAAGTTGACCATTACTATCAATCTATGTAATATCCTTTCTCACTACCTCCTGTGGCAAAGTAGAATCTGAGACCTTAGCCTGGCTATAAGCTAGTTTCTCAAACTCCTCATGCAAGTTCTTGGTAATTGTGTCATTTGCCCTGTGAGAAAATCTACCAAATAGAAATCCAGTCAACTTATCCACCTTAGCTGGGTCGGACAACATGTCATTCATTATACGGTGGTGCTCAACCAACTGTTCAGACATGTCATGGCTTATTTTCCTAAGTTTATCTCGAATGTCTAAATAACCATCCTTTCTACTGTTCTGACTCTGGATATCAATTGTCCAAGATCGTGTCCTCTGAGACTCTGTACTATACCTGTCCATTTTGGATAAAGTAGAGTGTAACCCCAATAGGTTATAACTTCTTCAAACACCAAGAACTAACATGCAATTGATTAGAAGTAACATGCAACCATAGATTTTGACATGCAGCTGATTAGAAGCAACATGCAACCACCAAATTCACCACGAACTAACATGAAAATGATTAGAAGTAGCATGCAACCATAGATTTTGACTTGCAGCTGATTAGAAGCAACATGCAACCATCAAATTCACCAAGAACTAACATGCAAATGATTAGAAGTAGCATGCAACCATAAATTTTGACATGCAAGATTTGGGTAGTTGTTAAAACTAACATGCAAACTTTTACAAACCCTTAGGCTGGCAAGATCATGGCTCTGATACCACTGAAATGTCCCTTTTCTGATTTTATATGATATTTCAAGCCTCTAATCAGATCTTTAAGATCAAACAACAAATCTCTCAAAGATCCACCAATTTCTCAATAAACCCCAAATCGGGTATGCTGAAAATAGTGCCAAAAACTTCACAGCTTCACATATTATTAATAAATCTGAAAGTAGACATTTTTATAGAAATTTCAACAGCATAACAGCCTACAAAATGACATTTTCAGATCTGTATAACATTTACACAACAGCTCCCAAACGGAGGATAAAAACAATGCTCATCGGGCTCCCGAAAAATAACATAGAATAGCACGAAAACACCACAAAAACACTAATAATCTATCACAGAAGTATAATCATGACCAAATACATATATTCAGCTCTATTTTAACATCTAAAAGTCTGAAATACAACAGCAACCCAAACTGATATGAAATACTCAACCGGAAACACCAAACTCTTAAAAAAACACACTCGAAAAACCACAAATCTGCATTGTTCAACACAAAGGCAAACTTTGTATGAGCATGCACATGGAATGGCTTCAAACTCCCATCCTTAGCCTTCCTGGAAACTTGCAAACTCCCATTCTTGGGTCTCCTTCTCCACAAGTTTGGCAGCCTTTAAAGAATAACAAAGAAATGAGCAAAAATCAAGTTCTGGAATCAGCCCAAAATGCCTCCAAACTCCTTAAAAGAGGGCATAACCCTAACTCACATCCAAGAGGGGTTAATAAAACATATTTTAATGATAACTTTCATTTATTAGTCCATTAGCTTCCAAAGATTATCCTCTTTTCCCAATGCCTTAGAAAAGATTATTATTTTTAATTATTTGAAAAGGGGACATGACATATTTATTTGATTGTTAAAGCATAAAATATCTTTATGGTTTAAAAATTAATAAAAACAATTCATATATATATATATATATATATATATATATATATATATATATATATATATATATATATATATATATATATATATATATATATATATATATATATATATGCAAGGAATTTAAGAAAATAATAATAATAAAACATATTAAAATGTGAAAATAAGCATGTCTTTTTAGATTTTAAGTGAGAAAAAACATTTTTATAATTGGGTGTTAGTCCACGAGTTAATAATATTCTCCTTATTTGGATGAAGAATTTAGGATATAAATTTTTTGACTAATTTATATAAATAAATAATAAGAAGTAAATTCAAAGATATATTTTTCATTTTGTAGATTTTTTTTGGATTTTTAGAAGTTTAAAATGTTATGTATTTATTTGATTATTAAAGATTAAAAAATAGAAAAAAGTATAAAATATCTTTATTTTTTTTAAATTAATAAAAATTATTCATATATATGTGTATGTGTGTGTGCGTGTGCGCGCGCATGCAAGGAATTCAAGAAATTAATTTAAAAAAAAACATATTAAAATGTGAAAATAAGCACATCTTTTTGGATTTTAAGTGAAAAAAAAAACATTTTTTTTAATTGGGTGTCAGTCCACAAGTTAATAATATTCTCCTTATTTAGGTGAAAAGTTTAGGATATAATTTTTTTAAGACTAATTTATATAAATAAAAAATATGAAGTAAATTCAAAGATATATTTTTCACTTTGTAGAATCTTTTTCTATTTTTTAAAATTTTAAAATTTCATGTATTTATTTGATTATTAAAGATTAAAAACTAGGAAAAGTATAAAATATCTTTCTTGTTTAAAAAAATTAATAAAAACAATTCATATATATGCAAGGAATTTAAGAAATTAATTTTAAAAAAAACATATTAAAATGTTAAACTAAGCATATCTTTTTAGATTTTAAGTGAGGAAAAATATTTCTTTAATTAGGTGTCAGTCCACAAGCTCATTCCAATTTAAATTATCTTTTGATATGATCCCCTACCATAAGTGCCCATATTGTTATAAATGTATTTTGTTTCCATCCCCAAAAACTACTCAATAATCCAACACATTATTGTGAACTAATAAACTACCAACAAATTAGTTCCAAACATAAATGACTTACAAAATTATTTTTACATGCCCAATTTAAGGCTAAATTTTACTGGTAATGTAAATCTTTCTTTAAGTATGTTTTATGTGATCATTACAAATTTAACTAGACGACAATATAAATAAACCATTAATGAATATTGTATTATTCATACATACATAAAGAAAATGAAAATTAATGACATCAAAGTAGATGTAAAAGTTATATAGTCAAAGACAATAACAAATCTTTATTCTTCAATACTAAAGCCATCCTTGACTTTTTATGAATTTGAAAAAATAGAAAAAAGCAAGTGAAACCATTTGAGAGTGAGATCCATGATCCTTCCCATGAAAAAGATAGTCATTTCATATGACACACCCAAGCAAACTTACAAGTACTAAATTTAAGAGCCTTCCATTTTATTGTATGTAATGGGCACACTGGAAATGCCCAAAAAATCGAATCAACTGCTGAAAGCAATTTTAATGTCTTTGCATAGGTTTCAATCCACACAACATGAGCAAGAAGGAATTTATGCAAATTGAAGGCTGCACCGCTACTGAAATAATATTAGTTCTCACAATGATAAAATCAAATACATAGTAATGTATTCCAAAGGCCAAACCCAAAGGGAATGATGTCTAGAATGTTACAAGAGAGGATGAATGTTCTCTAATGCCAAGACCAAATCTCTAACTCACACCTCCAAGCTTTTATCAAATGCAATTCACAATCATCCGATGCTCAACAATGACTCTCCCACCTCCATTTATACTTTTCCTACACCCTTCTAGAAAGAAATAAAATATTAATTAATTGCAAGTGCTAGAAGCTTCCCCCTTCCAATAATTAGTGCACTCTCTAGAAACTCCTCCCTTACAATACAATAATTAATTGTGCTTCGAGAAAATTAAATTACTAGAGGCTTCCTCCTTTCCAATAATTATTAGACACTCTAGAAGCTTCTCCCTTGTAATACAATAATTAATTAAATGTAAAGTCACCTTTTAATTTTTAATTTATTTAATGACTTTATAAGAAAATAATTTAATTGCTAAAGTGGGGACATTACAGTCCGCCCTCCTTGAAATTGCTTGTCCTTAAGCAATCCAACAACACAATGAACTTCAACCTCTACTTGGATCCCAATTGAAGTAGTATTTGACATCCCTATGGACATTAAACCAATTGTAAACAAGCATCATTAGGACCAACCACATGTCATGCAGCCTAGCACCCAAACTTGTGCTGATGATGTAGAAGTCAGAATGTTACCAGAAGGTGGCTCTATAGAAGATCTATGAAACCTCTTCTTCCTAATTTCTACAACACAAAACTGAATCTTTATAGATGGTGAAAACTGAGCCCAACTCCACTCAAGTGAGTGATCAACATCAACCTCAGACATCATATTGTCATAAGACAATGTTGCATCCATGTTGAACATAGTACTATCCCAGAAGTGAACATCAACACTTTGTTGATCGATAGTATAATATGACTTTGTCACTATATCACTCACCTCATTAGTAATAACAAGTGTAATATCATCAGAGCACACATCTACAATCGTATGCATACTGCTAAACTCCTCGTTGGATGGTTCAACTGACATAGAAGTGGTTGTTGATATGAAAATTCCCTTGCATTCTCCTAATCCCACTATTGTTACATCACCATCCCCTGATAAAGCCTTATATGTGGACTCCTGACTCTGCACACATGACTCAATGCTAGATTGCAAATCAATAATACTAGAGTGTAGACCCACATTGACAAACTCCATTGAAACACCCACATCACCAACATCATAGCTGGGTGGCTCTATACATGTCTCGATCCCACTTGAGGAATCAACTACCTCTTGCACTGGAGCAATATACAAATCTTCAATATTAATGCCCATCTTTCTAGCCATTAGCTGTAACATCATGTCCATTCACCTATTCTGCTCCTAAAATGTATCTAGTAACCTCAACATTACATTTTCTTGATTTGGATCGGTATTCCTATCATCTCAATCACCCGTATTGCTGTCTTGTTCAAAGAATATCTCCTCTGTATTTGTATGACTGGATTGTATGTCCCTCTGCATGGATGAACTACCCTGCTCATTCTGCAAGTTTGAACTCCTACTTTGTCTTGCTTTGGTATTATGAAAATTATAAAGCCTTTGTCGCATGCTCAAACATAGATGTTGAAGATCTTCACAAGATGGCAAGACTTATAGCTTTGATACCACTGAATGGGTACACTGGAAATGCCCAAAAAATTGAACTAACTACTGAAAGCGATTTTAATGTCTTTGCATAGGTTTCAATCCACACAACATGAGCAAGAAGGAATTTATGCAAATTGAAGATTGAACCATTGCTAAAATAATATTAGTTCTCACAATGATAAAATCAAATACATAGTAATGTATTCCAAAGGCAAAACCCCAAGGGAATGATGTCTAGAATGTTACAAGAGAGGATGAATGTCCTTTAATGCCAAGACCAAATCTCTAACTTGCACCTCCAAGCTTTTATTAAATGCAATTCACAATCATTTGATGCTCAAAAATGACTCTCCCACCTCTATTTATACTTTTTCTACACCCTTCTAGAAAGAAATAAAATATTAATTAATTGCAAGTACTAGAAGCTTCCCCCTTCCAATAATAAGCCTATCATTAAAAAAAAAGAAGGAAATAGTGTGATCCAAAATTTAGCATTCTTAGTGAAACCCCTTTCAATGTTACTTCTAATAAGAACTTTCCAAGGATCATCCCCATCTAAAGAGTGAAAGATCCATTTGGAGGCAAGAGCTAAGCCCCCAGTTTTAAGGTCCTTCAGCCCTAAACCCCCAAGGAGCTTGTCAATGTGACACCACTCCCATTTAACATCATGGAGCTTCTTGTTATCTTTTCCATCCGACCAGAGATAGTTCTTGATGGGCTTTTGAATTTCAAGGATTTGGTAGTTATTAAACATCAAGGCAGAGGCATAATATATTTTGTAAGAGGAGAGGATTTTTTTGCAAACTTGAACTCTACCAACCATGGATAAAGGTTTGTTGTACCATTTATTTAACTTTTTGGTGATTTTTTCCTTAACCCAAAGCCATGTATCTTTAAGAGAAGGTTCAATAGAGAAAGGGATACCAAAATATCTAACAATATTGTGAGGACCTCCTCATTGAAAATTATATTTTTTAAACTAGTCAAGCGGTCGATCCTCCCATCTAAGACATATGGATTTGGAGACGAGCCCCAGAGAAACTTGTACAACCTTGTGAAACTTGATGAACCAAGCCAAAACTTCCTAAAAAACTTAATTGAGGAAACTAAAAGGAATGTCAGTATGAAAGGTGTAAATTTTAGGCGATCTCTATGCAGTGACCACCATTCATTAGGATTTTTAATTAATATATTAAAAATAAATAAATTATTAAAATAAATCTAGTGAACATGCAAAGTTTCAATAAGCAATAAATGTTTTTCTTCTACATTTCTTATATGAATTTAAGAATATGAATGTGACTATCACGGATTTGATTGTTATTCATATCAAATTAAAAAAAAATAATTAATTTTTTGTTGTTTACATTCCTTTCATGTCATATTAGATATTGGCAAAAATATACATGAACAACTATCTTATATAGACTTCCACCTTTTGCCACTATCGACGTACCCCTTGCTCCTTTGGGTGCAAGTGCCAATTTTATTTAATATTTTTTTTTATTACAATAAACTCTAAGCCAAGCACATGCCACTAAGTAGCACTTGTTACATACAAATATCTAATCAAAAGAAGTTCAAATATATAATCTAAGTTATTCTAATGATATCAAATTATAAAACAGAATAGACTAGCAGTTACATGCTTTTGTACATGCAACGAGTGCGCCAATAGGAGATGAGATTTAAGAGAAAAATGTAGAATGAACATTAAATAATGTAAATATAAGATTTTTTAAAATAAATAAATAAATAAATAAATAAATAAATAAATAAGTTGAAGATTAAAACATAGATATAAAATTTATAATATTTAAAAAATTTAAATATTGCTTAAGAAATGTTTTCAACAATTTCAAGATTTTACAATTAAATACAATTTATCAAATATGAAAAAAAGTCATTTAAAAAAAAAACCCATGAAAAAATTTATGACAAAAAATTAATAAGAGAAATACAAAAAAAGAAAAGAAAAATAGTGACATCTCTAACAAATATTCTATTGAGTAAATAAATTATAGAAATGAAAAAATAATATTTAAAGAAAAAATAAACTAATTAATTATTTTTAATCTGTGTGCTGGATAAGGCGTGCTCTAGATGACAAAGATGATGTTCCTCAACAAAGTAAAGTAATTTAGAAACTAAAGCCTAAATCAATTTAAAAAATTAAAAGTTTAATAAATAAAGATCACAACATAATCTAATGTAGAGATCACAAGTAATTATTTTTTAAATAAGTAAGAAAAGAAAAACAATAGTTAAAAATGAATATTTAAAATATAATTTTATATGAACAAATTAGATTATTAATAATTTTAAATTTAAATAACATAATATTTACTAAAATCTTTTAAATAAATTAATAAATATTATTTATTTAAATTAAATTTATCAAATCTGAAAAAAATAATCATTTAAAAAAATCCATCCAAAAATCTAATATGAAAAATTAATAAGAGAAATACAAAAAATTAATATGTCTAACAAATATTTTATTGACTAAATAAATTAAAAAACACTAAAAAAATAATATTAAAAAAAAAAAAAACTAATTAAAAAAAGTAAAAAAATTTAAAAATTAAAATCTAAATCAATTTTAAAAATTAAAAGTTAAATGAATTGAGCTAATGTGGAGATACAACTAATAATAAATATAAAAACAAGAGTTAAAAGTAGAAGGAAAAAAAAATTTGCCGGTAAATAATTAAGATTTTCAATTTTTCAATTTTTCAATTTTTCATCAAACTGACAACTTTTACGCCCTACTTACAAATTTTCACTAAGAGTCAACAATTTAATTTCCAGAAACAAAATCCCACAAATAACTTATCGGCTAAATAGGGAACATATTGTGTAACATAAGATAAAATAAATTAATGGACACAGGTGTGCCATTTCTACCACTACAGCGACCCTCGTCCGAATAGCGTCCATTTCTTGCAGTGCTTTCAGAAGAATAGAAAGCTTCGGATTCTGCGCGGAGAGGGAAGTAATTAACAAGGCGCCGTCTTTGACTAAAATTTTGCTATCCATGTAAACTACGATTTTCTTATAAGATGCTACCTTCCAAAAGCATTTTCTCCCCCTTTCTTTCGGGTCTGAACCGTGACCTCAACCAGAAAATAGTCTGTAAAAGCTATGCTAATGGTGATCTTGTACTCTTGAATAAAGGGTTCCAAAAGAAAATAAATTACTGTTACAATTGTAGAGATTATATAATTCGTTTAATGTTTCCTCTGCTATGTGATGCCTTTGAAACTGAGACAAAATTCTGTTGCGGAAATTCAGATGGATTTACAAATTCAAAATGTTATCGTGTTAGTTGTTATCTGTCTGGCCTCTGCGGTAAAGTCTCAAGTCGTGTTAGGCTTCGTTGATTTAACGCCTACTTCTCTAATGACTGATGATATTGATGAGCCCTACAATGGGTTTGAAAAAGCAGAAAAGATTGGTCTGGGGCTGTTGCCAAGTCCAGAAGATTTAGCTTTTGACAGAGAAAAAAGGTCATTTTTTACTGGGTGTGGGGATGGCTGGATTAAGAGGGTTTGGATTGACGGGAGGGATGCAGAAGAACAGGTGGAGAACTGGACTTTTGTTGGGGGTCGACCTCTTGGGGTGGCTTTTGGTCCCAATCAGGAGGTTATTGTGTGTGAACTTACTAAAGTAAGTTATGTTTTGTGTAGTCATTCACATTGTATTCACCATTAGTTGGGTATTGATAGATAATTTTGAAGTTAGGTTTAGGTTTGTAAATGTGATGTTTTTCAATGATTATTTGTGTTCTCTGATTTACATCTTTCAAAGATTCTGGAATGAATTTATTCGGGGGATTCATTTGATTAGTTTTTACATTGATCATGTTTGACCATAAAATGGTTCACAAGAACCTCTCGAATCTCTCTTTCTGCAAATTACTTCACCTTTGTAATTTAATGTTCAATACAGAAAGCACACTTAATAAAAAGTGAACTTAATTTTCTTCATTATAAGAATTATGTTCATGTTAGGGCCTACTGAATGTGACGAAAGGCAAAGTGGAGGTCCTGTGCAGTGGTGCAGACAGGTTCAAATTTAGGTATGTAAATTAATTCAGTACCTTATTCTCTTTTCTCCTTTTTATGTGAAATTTCCATAAGATGTGGAGAATACTTTCATTTTAACTAGTGCAACTGAGAAAGATGTAATGATTCTGAGTTCATTTGGTCATGTTTTACTACTGGAAATTGTTTCTATAGAATAATTATATTTTTATTGAAGGTTCAATGTACAGTACTGAAACTTGTGAGTATAGGAATCGTGAGTGCTTGCTGGTATATTTATTTATGGTTATTTATTCATATTTATAAAGGTTGAAATATTATATACTAGCACTTGCAGTCATAGGAGGTGCAAGGGAAAATGCGATAGGCAAGTAGGGGTTAGCCATATTTGTGGTTGATTGCCTTTTTTAAATCAAACACCATTATATTTTTTAGCATGTCAAATATTAATCAGTTATTCAATATCAATGCATTTGATCTGGTCATTGGAAAATTGAAGCAAACATAATGATTTATAATCCTGAAAATATATTTGTTAATCCAATATTTTCTAGGTTGATGTAAGGCATAGCATTGAAAGTTATTGTCCACTATAAAGGAGCAAGTTGAAATAGTATGACTTGTAGATAGTATGAATTGAATTTGTTGTATTTGTTTTTGGGAATCCTGATAATTTCTTTACAATGGACTCTTTTAGCCAAAGGCTGAATGAGTTGAATTTTTCGAACCAGCTGACTATGGAAATCAACAAGAGTATTTCCTATGAACATGCAAAACCCCATCTATGGAGAGGAGTTTTTTCATTACGTTGTTTAGACGTTCGTTCCAAAAAAGGCGGGGCCTTTAAACACCTTATTTTTCCCCAAACTTAGTACCAAATCCTAAGTGTAATCTACAAGAGGGGGTTGTAAGACTTTAAGAAACATTAAAAATCTTAAGGATTGCTTTGAGAGCCAGACGAATGATGCACCAGTTTCAAATCATTCTAAGAGAGCCACTTTCCACTAAGGAACACATAAGAGAACTCTTATAATTCATTTAGATCATATGAAATTCTTACTGGTAATTACTGAAATAAATCCTGTATGCTTGCAAATCTGAAATATTGGTCCAGCATTACATATTTATTGCATACCACAAACGAGCATTTAATACAACATTCAATTTAATTGGCAGCTCAAATGATGGACAGGTGATCCTAACAAAACTATGGAAGTCCCAACTTAAACAAGGGTCCAAGTTTTTCAAGACAACGGTATGACAGGCATTGGGTATCTTGGTTTAAATTTGAAGAGGGGACATTACATGATTTATTGATATAAGACAAGCTCCTCCCTCAATATCTTAAGACTTCAGATCAACTGCAAACCAAGAGAATATGTCTTTCCCTACTGCAAAGTGCTTGGCAATCTCCAAATATTTCATGATCAACATTAGACAACAAAAATTGCAGGATCAATGCAACAGTAAATAAACAACAGATCAATAGGAAGAAATACCTTCAGTCATGTCTAATAAGAACAACCCAGAGTTTGTTACCCATAAATGATCTTACAATCCATTTAATTGCCAATGGCATCCCCTGAAATCTAATGCATTTGAGTCCAAAACCTTCCACTTTTCTAGGTTTGCAGCAAACTTTGCATTTAACGAAACTAACATACCTTTTTATATTTCCTTTAGCATCAAGATGCAAAAACATGTCTTTAATAGCATAATACTATGAATATTATTGCATATACAAACTCCTTTTGAAAAACCATGCTTCAAGTACATATGCAAAAATTATGGCTGCTGAAAGATTGGAGAACACACTTTCAAGAGGTGGTGTCACAAATATCTGTGGTGGGGGGTTTGAAATTGCCTAAGTACCTCTTGTGGAAAGTGACAGTTTTGCTCATGCTCAGAAATGTCTCATGACTTACAGTTTTGCCGTCTCTTCATTTCCATCAGTCATTACTGCTTATTTCTTTGCAGGTCATAATAAGCCCATCGTAACAAGATATCTTCATGCTCAAGCATTTTGGGAGCATCTCAACTAGCAAATTGTAATTATTTGAAGATCCTAACCGACAATTGCAAGTTCACTGATAAGGCAGTGGGTTGTGAGAGATCTTAGGGGTCGTTGGAGTTGAAACCAGAGTTGGTTCATGCTTGTATATGGAGCCCAAGAAGCTTTGACCATTGTAATTGGCAATTGCCCATTTGGATTATTTGTAAGTGAGATTATGCCCATATATGCTAGAATATTTACCCACAACTGGGTTTCTCCAGGGTTTGTTGGTGTTTTCTGTTGTGGTGATCTTGTTCTCTTCTTTCTGTTCGCTTTCAATTCAAGTTACATTTCTTGTTTGGTCCAAATTTGTCAATTGTGTTCTCTAAACTATTCTGTTTAGATGTGTATTCCTCTGCAGCAACATGAATATAATACGGGCTATGAAAGAAAACTTTATGACAGTCTTTAAATTACCCTTTCAAGGAAAGTGACTGTTGTTGCCATTAAGTGACTTCTGTTAATTTTCTCAAAGATTGAACTGCCAAATAGTTTTAGAGGAAGGCTTTAATGAAAAAGGAATATGAGCAATATGTAAGTTTTCTAAGTTCGTAGGTGACTGTTGCAAGTTCAGTATCTATTAGTGAGATGTCTTTGGGGTTGCATAAGGTGAAACCAGATTGGTTCAGGCCCAATATCTAGCCCAAGAGGCTTAGACTATTATAATTGCCATTCGGAGTATTTGTAAGTGGATTGTGCTCACTTTTGCTGGAGTTTTCACCCACAAGTGGATTTCTATAGGGCTAGTGTTTTCCACAATATAAGGCATGACTGAACAATTTGAAAAATGTAAAATAACTCTTTCCTTCGTCTGTCTTTGACATCTAGTTGTGTCAGCCAATGGTTCTATTTTTACAGTGCATTGCCTTTCATATGTTTTTATTTCAACCTTGGATTCTATATTGGATGGCAGTTTTGATTCTGCGCCCATTAATAGCTTCTTTTATATGGATTATGAATTATTTCGTATAATGTTTTGTAGCTTTGTTCTGATAAACTCTAGTGAAGATATATATATATATATATTATTTATCTATTAGAGAAAGAGATAATGTATAATTTGTATATATAATTATAATGCTTAATATTATGAAGATATCCTGAAGAGACATGTCTATTCTTAACTCTTTCTCTATATAAATATATTGATAGCTGCATTTGAAAAACACATACCAAATACAATGGCAGTACAATTACATTTGTAGCGGTCCTCAGGAATTTAACATGGTATTAGAGCAAGTTCGCTATCAGGCCTGTGAGACTTGAAAAATAGCATAAAATAAATTCTATAGATTGTATGAAAGTGGATGTGCACAGAATAAAAGAGTAAATAGAGAAGGTCATCGTTAAACATGGTGGACATGATATTTGTAGACTTCTACGATAATAATTGCCATATCAAATATGAGGCAAACATTTAGAGCTTGCATGGAATGGGCTCAAGGGAAATTTGATAGGGACAAATCTTTGATCCCAAGATAGGTCAGATGTGGGAGGAAAAAGCTTAGAAGATGTTTTTTGCACCAGAAATTGCATGTCTGTAGTTTTGTACGCACAAAAATAAAAATAAAACATCAACTCTTATCGATAATAAGGATTAGGTATATGATATTAAACACCCAATCGTTAACAGGGGTATCCTAACAGCACACTTTCATTGAAGATTGGACTATTTGAATAGTCATCGAGGATGCATTATACACGTCAAACAAACACAAATGTTACTTGAAAGGGATTGATGAATGGAAAGATGGTGTGGTCTCTGAAAAGGAGGCAAACAAACAAATACACCGCCAATATGCTGCTGTGCATATCTCCAAGCATATGAGATCACGCATTGAGAGAAGCTCTCCAACATGAAGTCTTAACTAAGAACTTACACAAAGTGATATTGGCTTAGATACGACTGATGAGAACACCATATAAGTGAAAAAAAAGACACGCCATTGTGGAGAGTTTTGTAGACATTGAAGGATTGAAGATATAAACCAAACCCAAAGTAAAAGGTCAAGTTCCGTGGATGCTTATAATTTATACTTTGACTTGGATTGGTTCATGAGAATCAAGAAAGGTGACCATCCTATCGGCTCAATCGTAGGAGTAGAGGATATCGTGAGCCCAAAGAAAAAAATAAAATGATAGACCACGTAGGCGGAGGATTGTAGTGATGCACGTAGTCTAATAAGGGGAGATTGCACACCATATTGGTGGAGGTTAAGAACCCAATAGAGCTTAAAGGCACACTCAACACCAAAACTTGTTAAACATGTCATATGTCTGGAATATTGAACTTTGTGTGGAGGGAATAAAGATTCTGGAGGAGTTGATAAAATCCAACTCCATAGCTTGCCAAGATCACCTGCATGCAAATAGCTTGCCGAAGAGAAATCGAAGGAGCAAGAGCTTGAGAGAGACTGCTTATAAATATTTCACAATGCAAGAGAAAATATTTCACAATAGGAAAATAAAATTGCTATGTGAACAGATGAATTTACAATGAGAGAGAGACCGCTTATAAAGGCCTTAAGGAAGCTTGTAGAACAAGCTGGAAGGGGGCAGAAGATAAGGTTGACAACTAAGCATCCACAAAAAGGTGGAACATGCTAGAAGGGAACAAACTCTCGTGTTGTCAACAACTCATCACTACAAGTATTAACTACTAAATATTAAATAAATGCATTAACCTAAGTAAGCTTAAGTAATAGGATAAATAATTAATTTTTTACTCTAACACCCCCCCTTAAGTGCAACTTAGGGGAATACCTTAAGCTCACAAAACTAAAAGAAAATGCAGGATGGATCCCGACAACAAGGCCATGTTAGGTACACATGTACAATGTAAAGAAATGCAACCTCTGAAAACGGAGAAAGAGGGAAAACATCATGGGAAAAACCCTCCCCCAAAAAGAGGTAAAAAACATGCTGAAAAAATGAAGGAAGGCCTCAACAAGACCCCCCAAGGACAACTTCCACCGGAAATGTTTCAAGAGGCTCTCTCAAAACCATAAATACAACTAGGCCCCCCACCCCATGAGAATAGACACCAAAGCCCCCCCCCCCCCCCCCCCCCCCACCAAAAAAAAAATGATGGAGCTTCTGTAGAAATGATCGAACCAATGAAACTCCAATGCGGAAGGAACAAGGGCACATAATAAGGGAACCCCTGAATGAGAGGGGAATTTGGAAGACCTAGCTGATGCCCAAAGGAAAAAGTATGAGGATCTAGAAATGGAATCCCCAAGGCAGGTGTGATGACACTGTCATGAATGTCCGCTGTAGTATCTGCAACAAGTGCTCCTGGAGTCTCAATGAATGAAGCTGGAGGATCAAGTAGAGCGGAAGAAGAATCTTGCAGAGGAGAAAAGACCTCAATTGGATGTGGTGTGGCAGTCAAAATAGGGATCTCAGGAACAATACAAAGGTTCAAGTATCATGACTGCACCACATGATGCTCCTGCAAAAGAGAAGTAGTGTGCTCCAACAACGGAGGTGGTGGACCAAAGTGCGAGAAGGTGTAGAGACGAGTGGAAGGATCAACTGCCCTTGTAGCAATAAGACCTCCTTTTACACGATCTCGAATGAAGACTGAATCAGCAATGAACTCAACTGTCTTCCTTGATCCACTGCGTGTAATCTGAGAAATCGAGAGAAAGCTGGTAGACAAAGATGGAACATACAATACATCATTGAATATACCATCCTGGATGTGAACTAGACCTTTCCCGCAAACTGGTAGGGCAGTGTTATTCCCCATGAGAATATGAGGAATAGGAGAAGCATCAAGAGTAGAGAAGACACCTTGAGAAGATGTCATATGGTGAGAAGTACCTGAATCCAGTATCCAAGGAACCTGTGAAGGAGATGCAATGGAAGCCTGTAATGCATGACCCTTTCCAAGATCCGATGTAGATGGTGAAGATGTGGAAGAAGATTGACAGGCAGACCCCTGTGAGGTAGAAGAGGATGGAGAAGAAACAATGTTCTTCTGAAGAAGAGCTTGCAAATCTGCAATTTGTTTCTCATAGCCATCAAATCTCTTTTGAAAACAATGTGCCTCATCATGAGATCCTTTCCGACGATAGAAATAGGTAGGAGTCTCAGTCTTCTTTTTCTACTTCTTAGAAGATGATGAACCAGTAGAAGAGGGATCTAATATCTGCTTCGACTTCTGCTCTTGTGTATCCTTGACAAGCAATGCCTGCGACTGTGAACCTAAAAGTGAATCCATTTGATTGGTCTTGGATTGTTCACGAGTTAACCAATCACAAAATATCTCAAATGAAGGCATCCTGTGTCTGTCACCCAAGGCATCCATAGTGGAGTAGAAAGTAGAAGAGAAGATCTGATACTGTCCTCTTAACTTTGAGAGTATAAAAAAGATACACTCATCATCTGTCTTGGTTTTCTCACATCCCTGCAAAAGTGTACACAAAGATTTGAATTTCATTAAGAAGTCCTCAATGGTGGGAAAGCTGTCAGGTGTCAAAGAAGTCAACTCTGCATCAAGTTGAAGTGCCTGGAACTTATTCATTGTGCCAAACAAAGTTTGAAATTTGAGCCAATAGGCCCGTGGAGTGGTCAAATCATCCAAGTGAAATAGTAGACTGTCAGAAATATTCAGTGCAATCAATCCCATGGCCTCATCCATTTTGTTCCCATGCCGGAGAACCTCAAAAGGGCGTGTATGAACAGGTTGATTCTCATCCAGACATGACCATAAACCCATTGACATGAGAAGCCTAGTCATTTGTGCCTTTCAGGTGTGATAGTTGTGTGGCGTGAGACAGGTCACAGATGGATCTGCCATTGAGAGAGAAGAAGACGGAAGTAGAAGGATCTTATTCTGAATTAAATTACAGAAAAGAAAATCCCCCCCCAACAACTGATAATGAAATCCCTTAAATACCACAAAAACAACTATGGAAAGCAATAAAAACTGAAAAAGAACCTGGATTTCGGATGCAGAGGAGGAGGAAACAAAAGCCTCTACTTTGACGCCAAAAAGGGGAGCTCAAATGAACTCAGAATGTGATGAAATTAGCATCATTGTCTCCGTCTCTGAGTCAACTTTTTAGCGCTTCTTTCGATCCGGAAAAATACCTCCACATGCCCAAATTATGGCCAAAAAACCAACTGTTGCTACAAAAGACCACCTTGATGGAAAATTATAGTCACTGCATTTAAATTGACGCTTGTACGATTGTCACTTGTCTGTCGCCGGAAAAATATTCTGGTCACTGAAAAATGACGTCACTTGGTAGAGGTGGCTAGGCGGGTTCTACTCGGCAGCGATGGCCGAACAGGACGACGCTACTGAGTCGCAGAGTGAAAAATAGGTTGTGCAGGCGCAGTACAGTGATAGAGGCTGCTGGGGCAGCGAAAGTTGTTGTTGGAGAGGCCATGGCAACAATATGGTGCCATCTGATGGCGTCTGTGAAAAATCAGAAAAAATTTTGGGGCCAAAATTGGTGCCATTCTAGAAAACAGGCAGGTAAATTTACACTTTTTTGGAATTTTGTTTTTGTTAAAAACATACATATGAAAAAATATATATTTTTACAAGATTTTCACAAAAAAAGTGTAAATACAAAACTTTTTTTTGATTTTGAAAAAATTTCCCTGAAAAAGTGCACTTCCTCCCGATTGAAGAAAAAAACACAAACAAACTATGGTTTGTGTCTTCGAATCGTGGCTTCAAAAATCCTTCAGCCAAGAAGCAGCAGGGAGGCTATGATACCATGTAGAAGTTGATAAAATCCAACTCCATAGCTCGCCAAGATCACCTGCATGCAAATAGCTTGCTGAAGAGAAACCGAAGAAGCAAGAGCTTGAGAGAGAGATCGCTTATAAATATTTCACAATGCAAGAGAAAATATTTCACAATACGAAAATGAAATTGCTATGTGAATGGATGAATTAACAATGAGAGAGAGACCGCTTATAAAGGCCTCAAGGAAGCTTGTAGAACAAGTTGGAAGGAGGTAGAAGATAAGGTTGACAACTAAGCATCCACAAAAAGGTGGAACATGCTAGAAGGGAACAAACTCCCGTGTTGTCAACAACTCATCACTACAACTACTAACTACTAAATATTAAATAAATGCATTAACCTAAGTAAGCTTAAGCAATAGAATAAATAATTAATAAATAAATAATTAATTATTTACTCTAACAGATTCCACCAAACAAAGTAAAGCTTGTCAGTGCCAAAGTTTAATAGGAGGAAGATCCATTAGAGACATGGGTCCCCAATTCCATCAAGGTAAGTTGGTGGTAATTTCTCCTTGATATATGTTTTATGTTGGGTTCCTCTATATTATTATTGTATTGAATATTGAGAATATATGTGACAAGTATATGATTGTTAGGATACCCTCGTTAAGCATTTGATGACATTGAATAAATTGATATAATGCTTGTAAGATCTAATATAGGAGTATGAAAGATTATGTGTTCTTAGTAATAGACACAAGTCAATTTACTAATAGCCTAATTAACATTCTTATTTGATTTAAGATTATATTTAATTTGATTATGTTAATGAAATATAAAGAGATTCATTATGTGAGTATATTATATTTCAATCAAACATTTATCTATATTATTCTTATTTTGTTTGTTTATAAGAGCTACGTACCTTGATCTTTTCCTCCGATAATGTTATTGTAGGAAAAAGAGGGAGACTAATATTTCATTAGAGGCAACCTTGAAAAAGAGGGAACAAATAGAGAATATGATTCAGTCAACCTTCAGTGATCATGATCATATTGATTCAGAGGGAGTAAACCATGTTGTGATGGATTCTCGAGTGATCAATTAATTATATCAGTCAAGAGGACTATGATTCATGAATATACCTCGTGATAATGTGATTTTAATGGGTCTACCTCCTGTGTGCATCATGAGGAAGTGATGTCTTCCAAATCATGTCACTTGTATTTGCAAGAGTTACATTAAGGTGATGATCTTACAATAACTTGTATTATGATGAATGTCTTGCATCTCAACATTTTGGGAGGCTATTACTCAGAGAGTATTTAGTGAATATCATTGATATTCTAGGAGGCCACTACTCTTGATACCAGATGTGATATCAAAACCTTTTTGAGTAATTGGTGAATATCATTAATATTTTGGGAGGCCAATACTCTTGATATCAGATGTGATATCAAAACCTTTTGAGTACTTGGTGATTATCATTGATTTTCTGGGAGGCCAATACTCTTGATATCAGATTTGATATCAAACCTTATTTGAGTACTTGGTGAATATCATGTGTTGATATTCTGGAAGACCAATACTAGCGATATCGAATGCAATATCAAATGATGGAAATCTTTTGAGATATCAAATGAGATATCCTTAAAATTTGTCATTCCTAATATTACCAATGGTGTAATTGTTAGAAAGGTCAGGGTTGTCGTTGCACCAAAAGATTGACCTATCAATGCTTGATACAACCAATCGTCTTATAGAAGCACAGGAGGCAGTTAAGCCATGTCGCTAATCCTGCGAGGGATGTTGACCCACTACCAACAATAATATCTATCTTGTGTTTATCCTCCCTAGCTAAGAGGGAGTGTTATTGGTCTGTAGCTTCGTCTTGATAAACTCTAGTGAAAAAAAAAAAAAAAATATAAAAAAAAAAATATATATATATATATATATATATGGTGTACATAAATATAAATATATATACATATATATTTTATTATTATTTATCTATTAGAGAAAGATATAATATTCAATTTGTATATATAATTATAATGCTTAATATTATGAATAGACATGTCTATTCATAATTCTTTCTCCATATAAATATATTGATAGCTGCATTAGAAAAACACATACCAGATACAATGGCAGTGCAATTACATTTTCAGCGGTCCTCAGGAATTTAACAATTTCTACAAAGCTTTCTTTCAATTTTGTAAATGGAACCCTTGTGTGATTCTTAAAAATCTTGATGAACTAAAGAAGAAAATCTGCTTTCACCTTATCTCTAGGCTGTTGATTGGAGCTATAAATTAAAGAGTTCTTACCTAGGACAACCAATGGGGATATAGGCTCACACCAACCTGTGATTTGTAGACAGTACCATAGATGGAAAACTTTCACTTGGAAAGAACTTACCAAGCCCAAAGAAAAAACTCGGGAAACACTAAGGCATTTAAAAAAAAATCGGGGAATAAACTCGGGAACCTAAAAAACAACTTAAAATTTAATTAAAAATACATTTTTTTTTGTAAAATTCAATGAGAGAAGATACATCCAATGAGAACACAAAAGAAATAAGCAGAGTTTAGATATATATAAATGCAAAGTGGATACAAAATTGCATTCTCACGTGGAATGCTGATGGCGGGAAGCAAAATTGTAAATAATTTCTATAAAACTAGAATTATATACGCCATTGTAGTTAGTTTCTATAAAACTAAAAGTAAATATATCATAGTGAATAGTTTCTATAAAACTAGAAGTAAATACATCATAGCAAAATAGTCCGAGAGTGAGTTTGAGCAATTTTAACATGTTGGAAAATAATGCTCGTCTTGGGTGTGAGCAAGTGGTTGAGCTAAGTTTGTGAGGACTTAGGAATATAGAATTGAAACCAAGTCTTTTGTGAGAAAATGGATTAGAATCATTAAGATAATCCTTGTTCTAGCTTCAATTTGACCTCAAATAATGAGGACAGGTTGTGGGAGATAACACTGTTGAAAGTATGCTGAATCTTGAAATTTGGCTAAGCTTGATTGTTTTTGAAAACCCTCAAAATCTAGAATCTGCATTGTAACTCCTATGAAGCTGAAACCTATCTCAAACATCCTGACAATATTTATACAAATATAATTTATAGTATGAGAAATACTTAAATTTTATATTTTTATAAATCCTCCTGCCCCTAAGCTGAAAAAATGATGTTTTTTTGCTTTTAGACGCTGAAAGAGACGCTAGTGAGAATTTCTACTAAAAACTTGCCCTCCTCAACCTGAGTTTTTCTCTGAAAATTTTTCTGAGCTGAAAAACTCGACAAGTAGTCTATGATTTTTTCCATCTATGGACAGTACCATTCAATTGTATTTCCAATTACAAATCTTTTGACATTGTAAACATCAGAAATTTTAAAATTGTTGTATCAGAATCAAAGTAACGAGAATCGGAATCGTATCGGAATCGGCACGGCCGAATCGAATCGTGAATCAGGGGTGAATCGTTGGTGAATCGGTAAATTTGAAAAGACCCTTTAAATGTAGAGATTTTAACAATTTAAGACTTATTTCATGCACCCTTTATTGAATATAACTTAAACACACTATAACATGATCAAATAGAAGTTAAAACTTAACATACATAAACATGAAAGATAAAATTCATCACATACGTAACTATGCTATCATTATGTACTAAAATGTAAATTGTAGGCTAGCTGAAGTAAATAAAAATCAAATGATCATAATGACTCAAATCATAGAATGTATGTAAGATGAAATCATGAAGATCTATAAGACATCATATCATAAATGTATGTATAAATCTAAGATGAAGATCCATGAAAGTTTGAAACGTATGTCTATCAGTGATTCAGTATCACTATTAATATCTATACAGTGTAAACAAAATATAAAAACAAGGCTCCAACTCAAGCCTCTTCTTCTCTCTCACTTTTCCTCTCTTCTACTCATGCTTAACAAATAGAAGGCCCTTTAGGGTTATAACAAATAGAATAGGTCAAAAAGAAAGTTCAAAAAAGTTATTTTTTTAAAATTTACAACTCCATACTTTTCTGGCCACGGGCGATTTCTTGCCGATTTTTTCATCCAATTCATGCGATTTTTTTGATGAATTGCCGATACCGGCGATTCATGCGATTCATCCAAAAAAATCGGGTATGGCAATTCTCGACTCCAAAAAAATCGCCCACCTTCGCCGATTCACGCGATTCTCGTTACTATGATCAGAATCACCTAACAAATCTGTCTTTAAATACAGCCCCCAAACACCTCTCTTGAATACAAATTGCACAAGACATCACATTTATTCCATACAAAATTATTTGTTCTTTAAACATGGAATTGGATTTTTTCGTTTGAATTGCAGTTTCCCACAAGTTTACACTCCATGAGACAAATCTCACATAGAAACCCTTGAAGTAGCTGATAATTACAAAATATCAACTTGAAAACTTCTGTTCGACCAAATTTAGATGCAAAATAGGCAAAATCCACAAGGCAAGGAGTGGTTATTCTAATTGATCCAAAATGAAAAATTCATTATTACATATTATTATGTAAAGAGCTGAATTGGTTCCAACTAAATGATTGGTGAACAAATTATTGTTTTTGTAATATTTTTAAGTTTTTTCAATTCTTTGATATTTTCCCCATATAAACCAAGTTATCCACTTCAAGGAATTTGAAATGATAATATAAAGACAGATAAGAACAAATTAATCCTTGTACTTTATTTGAAAAAACCATAAAATACAAACACTTATTGAAATGGCACCTGGTTTGTATTTGCTATGTGTCAAACTGTGTTATGAAATACCCCTCTGTTGTTCACATGTGCCTCTTTACTGGCAATACTCAGCCACAAAATTAAACCGTCCACTGGCCGTTGATGTCTAATGCTGAGAATAGGTGACATGCAAGGGCTGATGCCGACTTGTGGTCTCCAACACACCCACATGACTGCTAGGGAAATCATAGTCTCAACAATGGTTAACGTGGGCCTTCCAACAGACGTTTCAACTCCAACATAAGGTTGTAATATGATATGCAGCTAAACTGATGTTGCCGTCCCACCTATATTTGCAGTCAGATTCTGTTTCCATCCATGGCGATCAGTATGCAAGCTGCTCAACACTAATTTGTCCACCTCTAGAATAACGTGGACTTCCAGCCACAGATTGTATCTATGACAATTTAAAATGTAGACTCCTAGCAAGAGAATGTAATCTCCACAAAATAGTAATTGATCACTAACAAAATCTCCAAGCCACAATAGACATAGTAGGAGATTTCGATAATTGTTTACCTCAACACAATTATCAGAGACGATCTCAGAAATTCTTCAAACCCTCAGCCAGATGAAATAAACAAGAAAATATATAATTCAAGATGTGTTTTTTCTCACCAAGAAGCCATATTTATAACACCATTTGAGCCATTCAGCGTCACTCTTGCACCTTTGGCTTAAAAAGCAACTTTATAATATAAAGTCATAACACTTTATGATATAAAGTACTATGATTATTAAATGAGAATTAAATAATCATTAAGCCAACAAGCTCACCGATAAATATGACTTTAATAAGGAAAACCCAATGAGAGACCAAATATCCAAAACCAGATGATCATCCTACTTGAACTGCTCAATCCAAAAATAGCAATTGGCCATGAGTGACTTACTAAAAATAGTAAGTCCAACAATCTCTTGACAAGGACCCCCAAATCCAGACATCAGCTCACGAGGGTCACAATGACGAGTCGACAAAACCAAACTCTAGAGACCTGCTAAATCGGGGACATTACAGTCCTCCCTTCTCAAGATTGCTTGTCCTCAAGCAATCGCAATCCGAATGCTGTAGAATATCCTCAGGCTCCGACGTAGCATCCTCATTTGGTAGATTCTGCCATTTAACCAAAAACTCACGAATGGTCCTTTGTCGCAACTGCCTCTCTCTAGTACTAAGAATCACTTCCAGAATCAACTCCAATCTCCCTTCATCATCCAATGGCGATAATACAGGAGAAGGTATCACATGGCAACCCAAAGCCCCCCTGAGGCGTGAAACATGAAATACATTATGAACCTTGCTAGCATCAGGCAGATGCAACTCATATGCCACCTCACCAACCCGCAACACAATACGAAAGGGACCATAATAATGCGTCTTAGGTTTCTCATCACCACTTCTTTTGATCAAAGACTACTAGTATGGCTGCAACATCAAATAAACCATGTCACCCACTTGAAATGTCCAAACTATTCTCCGCTGATCAGCATACTGCTTTTGCTGATTTTGAGCTCTCTGTATGTTATCTCTCAATGACCTTACTACATCCTGGCTATCCTGCAACATATCTCCTACACTCGGCACTCTACTATCACCACATAACAAATTCATGAAACTAGGTGGATCGTACCCATACAAAACCCTGAAAGGCGACATCTGTGTAGCCATGTGATGAGTGGAATTGTAGCAATACTGACATAAGTGAATCTACTTTACCCACGCCTTCTGCTGAGAAGAGACATAATTCCACAGATAACCTTCAACCCACTTGTTTACTATTTTTGTTTGTCCATTAGTTTACGGATGGTAGCTGGTGCTAGGGGTCAACTTAGTCCCACATAATCTAAAAATCTCTTGCCAAAAATGACTCATAAATTTGCTGTCATGATGGTTTTAGGTAAACCATGCAACCTGAACATCTCTTTGGAAAATAGTTCAACCAACTGCACAACTGAATAGGTAGTGGTAATAGGGAACAAATGAGCATACTTCGTGAGCCTATCTACCACCACATATATACAATCCCATCCTTGAGCTTTAGGCAAGCCCACAATGAAGTCCATGGAAATGCCCTCCCACTTCAGGATAGGAGATGGCTGTAATAAACGAGCAGGATACGTGTGTTCATGTTTTTTCTGCCGACAAACCAAACACTCTTTGACATAGCGATGAACATCGACCTTCAATCCCTTTCATGTGAATCTTTCTCACACTTGCCGGTAAGTCTTAAAAAACCCTGGGCGACCAGTCATAGCAGAATCATGAAATGCTCGCAAGATAATCCTTCACACATCCGACTCTGGAATCAAATATATCCTTCCCTTATAAATAATCAATTATTCTGAAAGCGAATATCTATCATCTTGAATACTACCATCCACAATACTGGTCTCCCACTGATCCCTGGCATATTCGGCTATAATTAAATGTCTCCAATCCTCTGAAATATTGGAAACTATACAAAGATGAGGTCCTCTCAAAAGAGCATCTGCAACTACATTTTGAGTCCCCTTGATATAAGAGATATCAAAATCGTAAGACTGTAGCTCGCTGGCCCACTTTTGCTGCCTCTCATTCAAAT
This sequence comes from Cupressus sempervirens, assembly GCA_028749045.1. Lineage (NCBI taxonomy): Eukaryota > Viridiplantae > Streptophyta > Pinopsida > Cupressales > Cupressaceae > Cupressus > Cupressus sempervirens. The sequence continues at coordinate 49,630,619 of CM053789.1, read as the reverse complement.
CCCTCTGCCTCAGGAAATGTCTCAGGCTATTATAATCAGTCTTAATGCAAAACTTGCTGCCCACTAAATATTGCTTGAATTTAGCCAAAACATGCATGATAGCAAACATCTCTTTATCATAAACACCGAATGTTGTCTTGGGACCCCACAATTTCCTGCTCTCAAAAACTATGGGATGTTGATCCTGGGATAAAATGACACCAATATCCTCTCCGGAAACGTCACAATGCCAATCGAAAGGCCTAGAAAAATCAGGCAAAGCCAATATTGGACATGAAGTCATAATAGTCTTAAACTTCTCAAAACATTCTTGCGCCTGGGCCAACCACTGGAAAGCACCTTTACGAGTCAAATCTATAAGGGGGCAATGTGTCATGAGAAACCGACCACAAATCTATGGTAAAAGGCACAAAGGCCAATAAACCCTCTCAATTGTGTCAGGTTCTCAGGTGTAGGCCACTCCACAATGGCATAGATCTTATCTGGGTCCATGCGAACTCCATCAGCACCAATAATATGCCCCAAATAAAGTAACTTTGTCATACCAAGAGCACACTTGGACTCCTTGGCATACAAGGAAGCCCGATCCATTATAGCCAGAATAGTATCCAAATGAACAACATGATCATCCCAAGTCTTGCTATAAACCAGAATGTCATCAAAGAAAACCAGCACAAACCTGTAGAGCTGACTGTGGAATGCCCTGTTCATAGTAGATTGAAAAATAGTAGGAGCATTGGTAAGTCCAAAAGGCATGACCAAAAACTCAAAATGCCCACAATGATACCTGAATGTTGTCTTCTCTATATCTTGCTCTTTAACCCATATTTGATGATAGCCGAACCTTAAGGCAATTTTCGAAAAATACTCTGCTTGATGCAATTCATGAGCGAGCTCATCAATCCATGGAATAGGATACCAGTTTTTAATGGTCTTCTTATTCAGCATCTGGTAATCAGTGCACATTCGGAGGGTGCCATCCTTCTTCACCAGAACAACTGAAGAAGCGAATGGGGACTTACTTGGCCTAATATGCCCCTGATCCCTTGTATGGTCTTCTCAATCTCATCTTTGAGCCTCTTTGGATGGTGATAGGGCATGATCATAATGGGCTCAGTGCCCTCCTCCAACTCAATGATATGCTCAATCCCACGATCCGGTGGCCTACTAGTGGGTAAATCATTAAACACTTTAGAGTGTTTAATTCTCAATTGCTGGATATCTGGATGATAATCTACCTCCTTAATATCCTTTTGAGTAGGCATAATCCTGCACTCCACTACCCAATCGATAATATCCTCATGACGAACCAAATGCTGTATGCGTCGAAGAGAGATCTGTCTCAGCTCATCATTACGAATTGCTTTAAGAACCTCTGGCTGCCTGTCCTTGATAAATCTCATCTCCATCCTCTTTGTACTCAAGTAGACATCCTTAAGTGTGTATAACCAAGCCATACCATGAACTATATCTATCCCCCCATGTCTACCACATAAAAATCTGTAGTAAAAGCATATGTATTAAGTTTCATAGGAAGATCTAAAATCATCTTGTTACACTTCAAGGTGTAACCATCAGTTACCTGTACCTGTAGGCCGTTAAAATTGTCAATCTCCATAGCTCTCCTGGTAACCAAATGTGCATCAATAAAATTTTGAGTAGCTCCATTATCAAATAAAGCAACAATACCTTGTCCAGCTATGAGTCCACGCATCTTAAAAGCTCCCTCCTTCCTCCTACTGGATAAGTAAGCTACCTTGAGGTTAGAGTCATCCACCTCCTCAACATCATCACTCCTATGCTGATCCTGATCATCATCCCTAGACTGCTCCTGAAACTCAGCACTGCCATCATCATCGTAGAACCACTCCATCATCCTATTTTTGCCCATAGGCTTCATAGGACAGTCATGGTCAACATAATAGGGACTCTTGCAGTAGAACACAACTTCCTCCTATTCAAATCATTAATTGTTTCCTGGTCCAAAGGTGTTGCAGCAGGACACTTACCCTCAGATTTCTCCTCTCCCCGGGGAGGTGTCCTATCATAGGAGGATGCAACAGGCTTTGAGGCAAACTTGCCTCTAGGTGTAGAGACCTCTAAATTACTGGCCTTTTTCATTGCCTCCTGCAATGAAGGGGGATCTAATGACTTAACCCACCCTCCGAGTGGCTTAGTAAGACCCTCAATGAAAAACATAACCCTCCTCTTAGATATGTCATATACCATCACTGAGGACCTCTAGAACTCACTGATAAATGCATCCAAACTAGTTGTCTGTCGTAACTGAGCCAACTCCCTAAAATAAATCTTAGGATTCTTCTTATCAAAATGTTCTATCAACCTATCAACAAACTCTTGGTATGATATGATTTGATCATGATAGAGAGATACTAAGCCATGGTACCACCAATCGTGCGCAACTTCATCAAGGTGCAACACAAGAAACTTGATGGCATCCTCTTCAGTCATAGGACGCAAAGCGAGGTAGATGTTGAGCTTGTGGACCAAGCTCTAGCAGTCACTCGACTACTCCCATCGAAATGAGCCAATGTCATTTTACCAGTTGCCTGCTGAAGCTCAGTGTCAAAACTCAAGTTATCCTTTAATGCCTGAGGAAGAGCATCCCATACATGAAAAATGAGTCAGAACATCGTCAACAAATGGGGCAGCCTTAGAGGTATTGCTAATTGCATCTAATTCCGATCTTAGGAAAGTGGGTCTCTGTGGCTTGTCCTGAGCACCAATATAGCCTGTCCTATCCACCCTATCATCCATCCTGACATGATCCTTGACCCTATGCTTGTCGTTAGCCTTGTTGATGTCAGTTTTTGTACCACTACATAACATATTAGCAGTTAAATACTTGGTACGAAGTATTAAACACACAATTTCTCTCTTGAAAAGTTATACTTATGAAGACATAAGCAATAACTTCAATGTTCCTTACACCTGTGGATACTAACTCAGTATATCGATGTGATTTGCTGATAATCATGTAGGCAGGCTTACATTATTCATTTGAAGATAACTTGGTCCTTGGTGGAATGATGGTGATTGTGATTCAGTGTGAATGTCAGATGATAATGATGGAGAAGGTGATGGTGATGGAGGTTAAATGTTCTTACGACTTACGCCTTTCCAACTTTCCTCTTCAAAACTCCGACTCCTAACTACTTGCTATTCTACTCCTACTCCTATGAATGGAAAGATTAGCAAATGAACGGGGATTGAATCTAATGAAAGTTAACTAGCGGCTCCACCTCCATAGATGCAATGATTCAAAGGAAAATAAACTAGTTTACCACACAAGGCTTCCCAACAAGCCGCTAGGATGCTAGTGGCCTAGTTATTGATCCCTATCAAACATCCACTAATGCTACCATGCAACTATCCATCTACTCTTAATCTTACTTAGCAACTTGAAATGAAATCTATTTTAGCAACTTCAAAATGAAAATCTTATTCTAACTAGTGGAAGTAGAAACCATGCAACAATACCAAATGTTTTTAATCACCATGCAAGTCACAACAATGATAAAGAAAGGCAATTTTGGCATTATCTTATGCAACAATTTTCTCCGACCATTACAAATGAGAGCAAATGGCCTTATATAGAGGCTCCAAATTACAATGAATGACCGAGATTAAGAGGCAAAATCAAGGGCCAAGATTATATCTTACAAACCCTAATTAGGGTTATCATTATTCAACCAATTACATGAGGGCACCAACTTTGTGGGCCAATGAGAAAATTACAATAATTTGTCAACCAATGAGAACATAGGACACTTGGCATGATTTGATTGCATGCACATGAAAGTGCCACCTCATCGACCTTATCTTATAAATCTATTCAATCCTTGAGATAAGGTGAAGACTTGGATGCTTGAGCTTGTCCTTAGAAATTTTCTCATCACCACTCGAACTTGCTTGTACTTGATGTCCTGACCTTGAAAGGATGAGGTCTTCATGCACTTGGGGTAATTTTGTCTTGGCTTCAGTGGCTTCCCTGGATGTGAACTTCTTTGCAACTTGAGAGCCTTGCTCTTGGCCACTACCTTAAAATCGAACTTAACCTCCCCCATTATCCTTGCCTTTCTTAACCTTCCTGGTCTTCCAACCTTCCCATACAAATCCAACCAAGCTAGCTTGCACGAATAGCCAAGCCTTGCCCAACCTCAAATATTTTCAAATCTTTTCTACTAATCTGCTCTTGTTTGAAATTGCGGGGCTTCTTGAATCTCAATCTTCAATCAAATTCGCCCTTCACCCGATTTCATTCTTCACCAAAGCTCGCACTTCAACCTTTGCCGGCTTGCAATCAAATAGAAGGGCTAGGACCCCATGTGGAATTGCTTCTAGTTTTGCATTACCCTAAGTTGTAATTCTAGATTTTTACTTATAATTCTATCCCAATCAAATTTGCCCTTTCCATTTGCAATTTCGTCAATAAAGAAGTACATCTAGTTTTCGGATTGCATACCTTGAGCTAGGCCCATGATCCGATCCGGCTGAGAAGCACTATGAGATCGCCATATTCTAATTTGAAGTCTGCCATTGTGAGCCTCGATGATCTGCTGACTCCTTTTTTTCCTTCATGCAGCCAATTTTGCTTTTGTAGATCTTTGCCATGGGGAATTGTCCTTCCGTTAGTCTGTCCTTTACCTGTATCATATGCAAATTTGCCCTTTGCCAAAAATCGTCCAAGGAGGAAGAGCTGCCCCTAGCATGGAAGAGGAAGATGGAAGAATGAGGAGACAAGTGGAAGGAGATCCTTCTTATACCCAATTCACTTGCCTTCCCTAGTTGGCCGATTTGCACCTAGGAGAGGAAAAAAACAAAAAACATTAATTAGTACACAATCCGGTCCCAATTAAATAATAAGTCAAATATTGATTTTGCCATAATAAGATTTGCATTATTAAATTGCCAGTTAGATGAAAATTGCAAAAATAAAATTAATAAAGCCTTGGAGATGCTAAATGTTCCATTTAATGACGATTTAGTAATTAATATATCATTAAAAATCGGGTTTGGTAAGCCAAAAACAAATTTTTCAATTTTAAATTACTAATTTCTTTAAATATTTTAAAATATTCAAGGGAAATTTAATCCATTTAACATCAATTTTTGCAATTTAATCCAATATCAATTTTGCCATGCAATTTTAATTTTTTAACAAAAATAAAATAATTTCTCTAGAGTCTAAAATCGATTTTTCTATTTGATTTCACCATCACAAAATTAATTCAAGATTTTCCAAAAAACCCAAATCTAACAAAAATTTCACTTTTTGAAAATTACTCAAGTTTATACAATTATATCCAAATTTTCAAAAAAATTGTCTAAGTACAAATTCACAATTTTATCTTGCCAAGTGTTGTTCTTTGAAACTTGTTCGGCCTAAGGATAAAATTAGTCTTTCGAGAAAATCAAGCTTAAAATCGGGTGAAAAATAAATTTAACCTCCCTCTTGACCCGAAGGCATCCAAGAAGTAAAATTTTATAAGACCGAAATTTTTTGGACAACTTCAAAAATTATTGCTAAGGCGATCAAGAAAAGGGGGTCCCCAAAAATTTTGGGGTGATGATGTGAAAACTTCACAACAAGCCCTAAGCCCCGCATCCACAAGTGACCTATGGGAACCAACAGAAATATCTCGAGCTCTCTCTCTACGCCGATCCCAAGGCAAAGCCAATTGCTGCAAGGTGTTAGACAACTGTGGAGAACACCTATCATCTACTGTTGCCTGATTGCGATATTCCTAAATGCCTACAGGGCATCTCTATCAACCTCAACATTTGGAACCCATCGTCCAATGCCACCAAAACCACTCGGGCTATCGACTGTACCAAACTGAATCTCAAGTTCTCCTTCTCTGGGAGGTGAATTTTGTTCCCTCCGGGTGTAGTGCATACTTGACACAAATCTCCTATTGTCTGCCATGATAGGAAATGATAGATCAATTATTGACCACTTAATGACTGATTCCGAGCCCAATTCCTACAGGCTGGCAAGAAATTGCTCTGATACCATTGTAAAGAATTGAACTGGTTTCGACTAAATGATTGGTGCACAAATTATTGTTTTTGCAATATTTTTAAGTTTTTTCAATTTTTTGATATTTTCCCCATACAAACCAAGTTATCTACTTCGAGGAATTTGAAATGATAATATAAAGACAGATAAGAACAGATTAATCCTTGCACTTTATTTGAAAAAACCATACAATACAAACACTTATTGAAATGTCACCTGGTTTGTATTTGCTATGTGTCAAACTGTGTAATGAAATACCCCTCTGTTGTTCACATGTGCCTCTTTGCTGCCAATACTCAGCCACAGAATTAAACTGTCCACTGGCCGTTGATGTCTAATGCTGAGAACAAGTGACATGCAAGGTTTGATGCCGACTTGTGGTCTCCAACACACCCACATGACTGCTAGGGAAATCACAGTCTCAGCAATGCATTTCATCTCCAACATAAGGTTGTAATATGATATGCAACTAAAATGATGTTGCCATCCCACCTATATTTGCAGTTAGATTCCATTTCCATCCATGGTGGCCAGTATGCAAGTTGCTCAACACTAATTCGTCCACCTCTAGAATAATGTGGACTTCCAGCCAGAGATTGTATCCATTAGAATTCAAAATGTAGACTCCCAGCATGAGAATGTAATCTCCACAAATCAGTAATTGATCACTAACAGAATCTCCAAGCCACAATAGACACAGCAGGAGAATTCAATAATTGTTTACCTCAGCACAATTATCAGAGATGATCTCATGAATTCTTCAAACTCTCAGCCAGATGAAATGAACAAGAAAATATATAATTCAAGATGTGTTTCTTCTCACCAAAAGCCATATCTATAACACCATTTCAGCCATTCAGCTGCACTCTCACACCTTTCGCTTAAAAAACAACTTTATAATATAAAGTCATAACACTTTATAATATGAAGTACTATGAATATTAAATGAGAATTAAATAATCATTAAGCCAACAAGCTCACCAATAAATATGACTTCAATAAGGAAAATCCAACAAGAGACCAAATATCCAAAACCAGAGAATCATCCTGCCTGAACTGCTCAATCCAAAAATAGCAACTGGCCATGAGCAACTTACTAAAAATAGTAAGTCCAAAAACAGCAATCTCTCGACAAAGACCCTCAAATCTAGACATCAGCTGATCAGCTCATGAGGGTCACGACGATGAGTTGACAAAACCAAACTCCAGAGACTTGCTAAATTGGGGACATTACATATTAATTTCTCCATTCAAAACAAAATAACAAACAAATCAAAAAATCACACAACTTTAACAAAATGTTAGGATTGTCAATAGGAAATTGTTGAGTTTATGAATCAGAAATATAAGATTGCATTATCAAAACAATTAGAGAATACTAGAAATTATCTTGGGAAAAACCTGCCTCACTGAGGGAAACAATCCAGCCCACCGAAAGATAATCTTTAATTAGAATATAAAACTAATTACAAGATTTCAGTCCCTTTGAAGCCTTCAATGCTCAATGATCTCTCAATGATCAGAGCTTACATAATTAACAGAGATCACTGCTAAGCATCCACGATACACAAATTTACAACTCTCAGAGCGTAATACTGCTGAACATGCATGGGGCTTAGAATATAACACAATACTGCTCATACACGGAACAAAACCATTCACAATATATATATATATATATATATATATATATATATATATATATATATATATAAAATCTGCTAACTAGAGACAAGGTCTCTGCTTCACATGTCACTGAATACACAACACAGTAGACCAAATTCTCACTTCAGAATTAGGTTGATTACACTTACATCTCTGTAATAGTAAAAGGACGGAAAATTTAAATTCTTGCGATGTACTAATTACAGACAACAAAAGCTAATGATCAACCACTATGGCTAATATGGAGCATAATACAATAATATCTGCAGAATTCTCAATACAAGATTTTTTTTTTCTCTGAAATCACACCCAGCACATTTATTGCTAGTGCTTGCATATAACTCCAGAAAAACAAATCTCTGATAGATCGGGGTAGAGAGTGAACACCATGAATGATCACTTAAAGCTGTTGATGTGTTGCCCAGAAATAAAGATTAACAACATTAAAGAAAAAATAGAATAAAAAATAGACACAATAAAACACAAGAATTTATCCTAGGAATTAGTTAGAAGGGAAAAAAACCCAGCCACACCAGAAAAGTCTCTTTTATTGATATAAAAAATGTTCAAGTACAATGCTTTCTACTTGATACAATATAGATATAGATATAGATATATATATAATTGAGAGACTCTTCATATCACAATTGAAGGTCTCTTCAATTTCCAAAATCAAGTCTTCATATTTCCAAACGCATGCCTTTTTGCATGACACGTCCCGTCATATAATGTCATCTCAAATATTATCATAAATATCTTCTCCAGCTGTTTACATGATATAGAGGCAGTATCTCTATTTCAACATGTAGCAAAATCAAAGATAAAGATCTCTATTACGGCTACAATCTTTAACAAAAGCCAACAAATATACCAAGAAATCCTTTGCATGAGAAAGACGGCAGTTACAAAAACTATAGCTCCAGGAATAAGAAACAACGCATCCAAATAAATGTTACTATGAATGGCAACACACCCGATGATGACGAGGAGAGCTAAAAAAATTTCAAAGCAATATAATATTATAAACTGCCAATGTAGGAAAACACCTAAAGTAAACACATCAGCAGCAAGGATTCCACAAAGGTAAGGTAAGATGAAAAGAAGCAGCAAAATAGTAAAGATGCCAATATAAATGAAGGCGGTGATGAAACCATGAGAATGTAGATGACAAACATTCAGAACAACAAAAAATAATATGAAGTTCTTTAAAACTGTGAATTCAAAGGGAGGAGAAGAGATGAATAGGAGGCATTGCAGGATGCCTTAGCAACAACCAATAGGAACTGAATCAGGCAGAGATGATCATCATAGGTAAAGATCTATCTTGAAGCTACTATTTCAACACTTCCTCTTAGCAAGACAGAGATTTTCAGTTTGTCATCTCATGAAAAGTTTACACTGCTGCAACAAAATCTCATCACAGATTTTATCAGCATAACAATATTCACCATAACTATTTCTAGAGGGTGAATCAGAAAAGAACAGTAAAATAATGTCACAGAGTGCCACACAAAATTTCCACCGTGGCTACTCCTAGAGGGTGGACATGCATAGTCATGGAATTTCTTCCATGACATCCACCATACCTACTCACAGAGGGTGGATTCATCATGTCTACTTGCAGAGGATGGAAAAGGTCTCATACTTAAAACTTCTCTCGGAGAAGAGTGCATTACCACCTTGCCTACTTACAAAGGGTGGACAATGAGGTCTTGCACCTCAAACTTCTCCCAGATGTAACATGCTAATTTCTCAACCATAATTTAACTATTTAATATAAATGAAAAATATGCTACTTTCCATAATTTATATGCATGAAAGATAGTTATAACAACTACTTTACATAATCAAGTGAAAGGGATTAACAGTTGCAATAGAAATCAAGTGTATTCTAGTTAACTACTCATATCATTGGAATGAAAGACAACTTAATTCAATTAGTTAATTATACTATTTGCAAATACGAAATAGGATTATAATAATAACTAACTAGTCATAACTTCAACTAAACTTTGAAAATATATACAAAAGTAAAATACTTGGTAAAAGATGGTGACATAAATGCAGATCTTTTTGTGTTGAGCAAGTCCTGACATTAGGTGGAGTGGAAGCATTGTCAGAGGCTTAACCTCCCTTCCGTGGACCCTAAGTATCCCCACACAATCTCTACTAAGAAAGGCCATCTTTGCGCAAGATTAGGCATGGGACACCCCTATCCTGCCACCGAGCATCCTGGTTTTAGAGTGTCAGCTCACAACCGGCTAGGTTGTGAATACCTTTCATCCACCCATCCATTCGATTTTCAAGCTATCCTGACCACCAGTGATCATAGCAGCATATTAAGCCACCAAACCTACCCTGGCCAGGGATTTACATGGACACTGTGTTCTTGATCACCTACTGCTTGACAAGATCATACCCCTTTGAGCATCATGAGCTAACTTGGTTTAGTTTATTTGCTTACATTCATTTGTTGTTTAGTTTAGTACTTATTATTCACCTTTTGACTTGCAGGTTGTTTCACATTATCATTTGGTATCAGCCTAAACTCTTCATCTCAACCTTGCTGGTGACCCTTGATGAATGTCGGTGTGGCTGTTCATAACTCTCAATTAAACTTTGTTCACTACAAACAAGATTTCCTTGCCCAACTTGGGCTTATAACAAATTTATAAAGAATGGTTCATTGGTATTTTATGAACAATATCCATAACTTTCTGATGGTGCCTTTTCTTATCTCAAAGGCATATGGATTATACTCCTGTATAAGATTGCAAAGATTTGGTTATTCCCTTCCACTTATTAAATGAAAAAGCATGAAATAAACAACAGGTAGTACAAGCTGATTTCATATATATAAAAGCATTCGCTACTGGATGACTGTAAATTATATATAACCATTCATTTTGGCACTGTCTCATCATACACAAATGAACATTCATACCACACACTCAATCTCAGAGCTTCCATTTAGAAAATAATGAAAGAAAGAGGAAGAACCGAAGGATGCTTCAGAGGGAATGTCACCCTTGATGTTGGTAAAAACTTTGCAGATGCCTGGCATGACTCCTTATATAAATCCGATCTCTGATTTTAGATGAGGTGCAAAAATGCTTAAGAAATTCGAGTTGCTAGGAAACTAGATTGTAGACAGAGAATAGTGGAGAGCTGGATAGTATGGCTGTTTGTAAAGGAATTTAGATTGCAAATAGGTCTATTACTAGAAATGAGAGTAATCACAGGTATTAGAAAGATGGCTCGCTGTGTCTCACCCATGCTTGGTTTTCAAACTATATTCTTCCCCAGTGAGTTATAGACAAGAAGTCTAGAAGGGTGGCGATCACCAGTTGCATTCTTGATTTGCATAATCAAAAGTCATAAATAAAAAGGTTGATAAAACCAAAAGGCTGATGGAAATTAATATCAACGACTGATGGAGAAATAATATTAAAACATTGATATAAGATGGAATTATTAGTATCCTTATTCTTCATATTTTACTAGAATGGTGCCTATTATAGTTGCATATATTCATATGTGTATGTACACACACACACATATATACACGTAATATTCTACATATACGTATTTTGTGTATATGTTATATTTTAAGTCTACATATACATACATGCATGTTATATTTGAATATATACATACATCTATATACATGTATGTACATCTACAAATGTAAGTACCACGAGTATCATTATACTAGAATGTGTTTGATATAGCAAGGAGGACTAGCCTGTTTCTTAAATGTAACAAATTGTTCTTAGTTTGATCTATACTCATGAAAATACTTTTGTCTTTTATTACATGTGTTGATCGGGTTAGCTCATTGTGGTCACATGGTATACCCTTGCTTGCCTAGTTCAGTTTTCCTTGACCATGGTGGTTTAGGACTCATACATGACTAACTCGATGGCAGGTGGTGCCCTCATGCCCATCTCTCTCACTGACAATAATACCCTCCCCCGTCGTGTTCTTGCAAAAGAATTTTAGCCAATTCATTAAATGGTTTAGCTAAATAATCATTTAGCTAAACTACATTCCATTTATATAACATCTTAACGAATAACTAACATTTCATTTCCACATGAAACTATAACGAATAACTAACACTTCATTTTCACATGAAAGCATAATGAATAACAATTTAACTAATCAACTCATCTTACCATGAAGTCTCAACGTCTATAAAGAATATTTTATAATTATACAAAAAATAGGGATGTGACACCAGAGAAGAATGCATTACTACTTTGCCTACTAGAAAAGGGTACTTTTGAACCTGTTGTTTTGCACCTCAAACTTCTCATAGTGGAGCATTTCCAAATGTTTTGCATTCTTACTAGGGTTTGCTATGTTGTTTTGAACCTGTTGTGGACGGGCTAAAACCCTATAATAATAAAAGTAGAGCTGCATAGGCGATCAAGCTCTACACCAGCAGCTGAAATTGTCCTTGGTAAGCACCCACTAGAGTTGAAAGTGGCTATTCATCATATTTGACTGCAATAACTAGAAATGAAAACCACAATTACACATCTATTGTTTGATGTTTACGATCTCCTATAATTTGTAATGCTTGATTTTGTTTTACCAAGTGACTGTTTAGATTTATTGTTCAAGATGGACGGATCCATCTTAGGTTCAGATCTTTCTTCTCTTTTTTGAATTCAAAATCCTAATAATGAGGCAACCCATCTAAGGGAAAGTTCAATTTTTAGCAATTAATATGATTTTTAGTGGGCTTTTCGTGGTGATTTTTAGCAATTAAAATAAGTTTTCAGCTGTAGTAATCCATGTTGTGTGCTACTATTTTTTAATTTATATATTTGTTTCCTTGCTTCCCTTCAATTTTTTTTTGTCAAACTATTGGCAATGGCATACGGTTTAAAATGTTTTATCCTCTAACTCGAAGTACTAATCAGCAATGCATAATTAAATGTGAAAATCACAATAAAATTTATCATTGAAAATGTTCTTTTAAGTATTCACAATATTACAAAATCCTTAAATGATCTACAATATGGCAGCATACTAAAACAATTATTAAATAGTAATTAAAAATATGCCAACATGCCAAAATAATTGTTAAGTAGTACTTGAAAATTATGTCATTCATTGCATCACAAGGACATAAACAATAATGGAAAATGTTGTTCAATCATGAATTTCACCTGCTTGTCTATACTCTATTTGCAAAGCTCCCATTGCCAACGCAGATGTGAGGATGCTGGTGTAGTTTGTAGAATTTGGTTTAATGCCTGTTGTTTTAATTGCTTGATAGTTTCTAAAGCTGATAAAAAAATCTATTTTCTGTATGATCTGCAAATAGGGTATCCTCTGAGACCACATTCCTTTGATAGATTTTTCAAATAGATTAAACACCTTGTCTGTGTGTTCACATGCCTGATCTATGCTTTCCACTTTGCACATAGACTTGCGAGGCATTTAAAATGCAAAATCACTATCCTTTGTGTTTTGATGATTGTCCATCCCTATGCCAAAATATCCATATTAGTACACACAGGAAGGCTGCAGACACAAAGGACATTGGCCAAGGCGTTGGTTCTATGTGATGAAAATGATGGCAAAAGTTGTCAATTAGATCTTTACACCTTCCTATTGCATTTGTGTTGTATAATTTCACCTAATCGTTTTTCATTTTTAGCATTCATCATTCATATGCAAGGAGAAAGTTGGTGGAATTTGTTTTATATCTTACTTTACATAATGCATTTTCTATGCAATTTATAAAACATTTCATTCAATGCATTCTCTGAAGCCACTGCATCTCATATCTGAGACATTGTGCCATATTGTAAACTTCCTGTGCAAACAAATTAGGGAAAAGACTGCTTTGGGTGGCTCGCCCAACCAGAATAGTTCATGCATTGTGATGTTGAGCTCTTGGGTGCATTGATGGCTTGACATTTGGTTTCTCTTCAATATTAACTCAGGGAATTGCTGAGTTCATTTCAGACCTTTACGAGCCACCAATTGAATTAATCCCCTACTGACTAGGCAACTTTGTTCACTCATGTGCCAAAGTGTCTCCCACACTACTTTACGTTGCCAATGATGTTGCAAGTTTGACAGACTCCTCAACAGTGAGAAGTCAACAACCACATACTTCTCAACAAGGAGAAATCTATTGGGCATCACTCAACAATACACACATTTTCTTCTACTCTCCTATCTTAGGCAGGGACACTAGCTGTGTGCAACTCTTGTTAACTTAATGCTTTAGTCTATGGGGAGAATAAATAATAGTCTAATATTAGCCTTCCTTCATTTATTAATGTGTTAGGCAAAAAGGGACGTGACATATTGGAATTCAAGTAAGTTATTGTACTGTTCAATTAGAGGTTTAATTTTTTAAGTTCATAATGAAAATAGTACGGTGTAGCTAAGACATTGTTGTAGTTTCATAAGATAGCATTGCAAGAGATAGAGGATATACTCAAGAATTGGGGTGAAATCAGAATTTGCTAACAAATCAATAAGAAGCATAATGCGACTTTGTTGAATTCCTTTACTGATCTAATAAAAGAGTGGAAAGAAGAAACTGTAGATCTCCCCATCTCCCTAGCGTTTGCATTAATTTTGTTGATAAATAAATTAATCTTACACACTTTTTGTTTAATTTTATTGAATTAAAAAAATTGAAATACATGATTAGGTTTTATGAGTTGTGTAAATATTTTGTAGAAAAGGTTCTCATAATTTTTTTAATAAATTGATTGAACCATTATCATTTATTGACATCTCTCTTCCATCTCCTTCTTTCTATTATATTAATATATTTTAAGAAATTCAATAGCCCTTTGATTGCTGTCTCCAAAATGAGTCTCTGTAGCAGCGTGGAACATAGTTTACTGGTTAGCAAAAGCCGATGTGAATGACATCATTACAGCAAGTTAAATTGAAATTTTTACTGAACTAATATTTTAAAACCAAGCTTTAAACAAAAATACGAGTAGCCTATGCTATTGTATCCATCCTGGTAAAATAACCATAATCCAGATTTGGTGGAAGATAGGCTTGAGAAGGTTTCTAACAAGTATCTTATTTGCTCACAAACTTCCCTTTATATGAATTTTGAAATTGAATATATTTCTTATATTCTGGCCATATTTGCAAAATGCTTGAGGGTTGCCAATCATTCACTTTGCTTGTTAAAGATCTATTAAACCAAAGTTCTATTAAACTTGCAACTATTAATTACTCAACTAACTCTAAAGGCTGTAAAACATGTAAAAGTCAAAAAAATCGTTGACAAAGAACAATGCAGGTCATGTTTGCATCATTGGATATTTATAAATTGAAAAACAATTAATGATTTTGGATGAAAAATATTATTTTACCATCATATTAAAAATGATTTGTTTCTTATTCTATCACAGAGGAATGGATGGAGTGGATGTTTCAAAAGATGGTATGATTTACTTCACTGATGCCACGTTGGGCTTGCTCATTAAATACAATCCCAGCAACAAAAGCTCCACTGTTTTGCTCACCGACCTTGATTACCCTAATGGAGTGGCCATCTCTGCTCAAGAAGATTTCCTTATATTCTGTGAAACTTACTCTCAAAAGTGTCCCAAATATTGGCTGAAGGGAAACAAATCAGGCCAAGTTGAACCGTTTGTAGAAAGTTTACCGGCATATCCAGATAATGTCAGAGTGGATGATGATGGCACATTTTGGATTGGACTCCTGGGGGTAAATATAATGTTCTTACATTCTTTTTTTTTTAAAAATTCCAAATTTTTCCTTTATATCAAAGTCAAGGAGCCAGAAAATCTCTTATTCTCTTTCTCTGGAGAGCGGGTGAGTGAAGAATGTTTTCAATGCTTTAAGATATTTTTTGGAAAGAACTATGTATGTCATTTGTGGCATTTTTTTCAACTTGTTTTGACAAACTTGAATTCTAAAATCTGATTACTAATCACATCAAACTATATTTAGCTTTGAATCCCTCTTTTGCTCACAACATTTCGTTCGCAGTGCATCCAGGCTATGCATTAATAAATCTACTTATCAAATTATATATTTATTTTCTTACTTGATTCTATAGTGGTGTGTTCTATTTTATGAACATTGAAAATTTGATTTCATTTTTTGTGTACAAGATGTATAACTTGACCTTTTCAATGTCTTTTTGATAGACAACAACAGAGGATGAAGATCCCAAATTGAAATATCTGAAACTGAAACCACCTTTGAAGAGGATTTGGGGTATCATAAATCCCCATCGACTGAAGATAAGACCTATTGTTGGACCAGCAGGTATTTTGGGTGTGAAGGAAAACGGGGACGCCATTGCTTTTATTTCTGATCCACAAAGGACACTGATTAGTGGTGGTGTAAAAGTGGGTAATAGTCTGTATGTTGCGAGTCTCAGTGAAAATTTCATTAACCGTCTTGATCTCCTATGATTTTTCAATGTTATAGGAGATTGGCCAACATCAGTTGGAATAATATTGCAATGGAAAGTATTTCGTTAATGATTATATCACCCATTTTCATCAATAAGATCTGAAATTTAGGGGTCAATGTGAGCCAAGCACCTTTGTGTTCCTAATTCAAAATTGTTGTTAGTTAACAATTGGAGATTTAAGTTAGTTGGCAGTGATAAGCAAGGGAAGTTGGAGAGAAGTAATTTGGAATTGATTGTAAGATAAGGATTTTCAGATATTAACTTTTAAGAAATTCAAATCAGGTTAATGTGAGAGATTATAAGTGGTATGGAAGGTGGAGAATCGAAGTGATTTGGTGTAATGAGATAATATATAAATATTGTATCCTAAATAAGAATAGGAAGAAATCTTGTAAGGGTAAACTTCTACAATTCGATGATAAATAAGACTTGGTAGGGTTTTAGTGAGGGGCTTTCTATGAGTCAGATGAGAGTTCTTAGGAATATTTTAAAACTGATGGTCTCATAGAATTTTATATATAGCCTTGAAATTAAAGGAAGCTGGAAATACAAATAAAATCATTCTTAGCATTAGAATTTTGATGGTAACATTTATGAACATTTGAATATTTACTAATTGTAAATTGAAGATTTTCAGATTTTATATATCTCAAGTAAGAAGAAAAATGGTCGCAAAATATAAGTAAATGGAAGAAACCATTGTAAAATTTATCTATTGAAAATTTAATTTAATTTATGAGACAATAATATAAGTGAAATTGAAATATATTATTGAATAAAATCACAATATTAAAATTTAATAAATAAAATAAAATTTAAAATTGTTTGGACTAAGATTTTTTTTTTTCTATATGTAGGAATTTAAATTAAGTTTTTTTTTCTTTAAGTAGGCATTTAAATTTTGAGATGTTGGACAAATGACAAATAAAATTTCTAAGTAGTCTCGGTGCTTCACCTCTGTGAGCATCACCTAGGTCCAATGAGTGCTAAGTGTTTGATGGATTCATGTTGAATCACTATTCATGAAATATGGGTTAATTAGTTTGACTAAAAAACTACATAGTTAAATCTTGATAGCAATTTCACAAATTGACTTTAACTGATAGCAATATTATAATTTGACTTGCTGTTGAAATTATCTCCTACTTATCAATTGATGAGCTTAAGGGGCTTTCTAATGATTGGTTCATAAGGCAAAACACGTGGTGAAGGTTTTGCAAATGGGGTTGCAAGCATAGTGGGTTTAACCATGGAGGGAACTCCATGTTGATGTTAGTTTGTACCATTACATAACATATAGCAATTGAACACTTGATATGGGATATCAAACACTCAATTCCTCTCTTGAAAAGTTAATACTCATGAAGACATGAGAAAAACACTAATATTCCTTACACTTTTGGATACTAACTTAGTTATATCGATGTGATTTGCTGGTAATTACGTAGGTGGCCTTACATTGTTCATTCAAGGATGACTTGGGTTTTGGGATAATGGCGATGATTTTGTATGAATGCCAAGCGATCTTGATGGCGGCGGTGACGGTGGAGGGTGTAGCGCCAGATAATGTTGATTGCGCGAGGAGGCAATAATGCTTCTAATGACTTTTACCTTCCTAACTTTATTAGAATGAAATCCGACTACTAAACTACTTACTATTCTACTCCTCCTATGAATGGAAAGATTAGGAAATGGACGAGGATTGAATTTGATGAAAGCTAATCAGTGGCTCTACCTCCATAGATGTAATGATTCAAGGAAAAATAACTAGATTACTACGCAATGCTTCCTCACCAGCCACTAGGATGCTAGTGGCCTAGTTTATAGATCCCTATCAAACATCCACTAATATCACCATGCAATTATCCATCTACTCTTACTCTTACTAACTTTCTTGAAATGAAATCTACTTTAACAACTTCAAAGGAAATCTAATTTTAACTATTGGAAGTAGAAATCATGCAATAACACCAAATGTTCTTAATCACCATGCAAGTCACAACAATGATAAAGAGAGGCAATTTTGGTATTATCTTAGCAACAATTTTCTCCAACCGTTTACAATTGAGAGCAAATGACCTTATATAGAGGCCAAAATTACGACCGACGGTAGAGATAAAGAGGCAAAACCAATGATCCAGATTGGATCCTAGAAACCCTCATTAGGTTTACCACTCCATCGGCCAATGAGAAGATGCCACCTCATCAATGGATTAATGAAAAAAAAGGAAAAGTGGCAACTAATGAGGAGGCACCAAAATGGTAGCCAATCAAAATCAGACACCTATCCTACCCAAGAAGGAGGAGAATTTGCCACTTGGGCTTACATCAAATGATCTTCTAATATAGTGCTACCCCTTTCTTTCATCTTTTTAGCCAAAGTGATGAACTTGGCTAGCCTGTCGTTGACTTCCTTCACGGGGGGGCAAGGTGTATGTTTCATCTTGAGCTCAGTTGAATTTATCATGTTGTTTGCTGCTTGCAGTGTTTTCTCATGATCCTTCTCATATTCTTTCGCGTATCCGATAAAGCCATTGAGGGAGGCAAGGTTGCCCAAATGTTTCTTCTTGATGGCAACCTTCCCCAACTCATCCAATCTCGGTCCAAATTCTGTCTCATTGATGTTCTCCTCTTTGATATCTTCAAAATCAAGCGCAACTCCAACATCACTCATCATGGTTGAAATGTAAGTGTCAATGCCTGGATTGTGTTGTGCGATCTCATTCTATACCTCTTCAAGTATTCTCAATTTGATAGTCAAGGTTACAAACCAAGACTCCACCGTACTCAATCTCCTTCATCTACCAACTTGTCTCTTTCCAAATATTTCTCTGGTAGCTCAATGAATGCCTGTAGCCTGGGAATGGCTCAGTCCTCGATTGGAAGGAAATCCTTCCATTCACCTTCAAATATTCCAAATTTGTCTTTAATAGCCACTAATGACCTGAATGTCGAGACAAAGGAAGGCGAGAAATTTCGCACATCTTGGATTGTATTATGGATCCAATCCTTGACTTCACGCAGCTGAGCCGATATCTCTTTTGTGTTGCTCCCACTGTCTTGAGGAAGGGCTTCCTTGTGCAACTGTTGGATAGGCTAGCAATCTCTCCAATATTTGTTCTCGGCTTCCAACTGTACAATCTTTTCGTTTGCCTTCCTCAACCTTTCTTTGATTGAAACCATGCCTTCCTTGATTTCCTCACATTCCATGTCATCTGTGATTCTTCCTAAGTTATGTTCAACTATCTCATATTCCTGAGCTACAATCTCATCCAATGCCTTGCTAACTTTTGGTATAGCAATTTGAACTTTTCAGTAACCATCATTGTTGCTCTTGATTACCTTTGCCACCGTTTTTGCAATTTTTTTTTGGTTCTCGCTATCACCCTTTTCCATTAATCCTTGGATGTCTTCAACTGTTCGGACAATCACCACCTTGCCTCTTGGCATAAGCATTTGCCTCAACCATAGTGGTGTAGTGCATCTCCCCAAATCTGGATTCGGTTCGACTAGCAAAACATCACTAACGGCCTCGAGTGCCTGCCTTATTTCCTCAATATCAATTGGCCTATCCTCTTCTTCACTAGTGACTGTCACATCTCCATGTTGGTTCTCCGAGAGAGGAAAGTACTCGGTGCTGTCGCAATAACCACTTGATTATGAATCAGAGCTCACCTCCACCGTGACCCTTTGTCCACTTGTATTATCTTCTTAGCATCTAGCCTTAATTATGCTCTCTCTTGATGGCGTTGAATTTTATCTCTTTGCTGAAGGTTCCTAATGTTCTTTTCTTTTCTCGACCTCCAAACTTCTCTTCCTGTTCTTAACTGTTCTTTGTTGCTGGCTACTGTCCTCACCTTTCTATCCAATTGATTATGTTGGACCTTCCTTTGGTTTCATCTTCTCATAAGTAAGGTGCAACCTCTAACTTTGTAATTTTCTTAACTTCTCATTATACCATGACTCAGTGTGTAGATCCACTGTCCTTGTAACTGCCTCCAAGGAAGGCTCTTGATGATCATCCCAAGCTATTGGATTCAACTTCGTTCCATCCACTGTATCATAATCTTCTCTTAGCACATTTTTATCATCTTCTAGTTGATCGGGAATATCAAGGCTTCTCCATCTAATTGCCCTCATCATGTTCATCGACAATCTTGAGAAAGCTAGATTTCTCACATGAAAGTCATACTGGGCATTGGCTCAAAAATCTTCTATAGTAGGAACACATTTAAATGTATTTCCATGAGATGCCTTGATAAGACCATTAGGATCAAATCCCCCTTGCTCTGTACCATGCCAGATGATACCATTCTAATTCTTTCTCTGCAGCTGCAAAGGCGATAGGATTGGGACAACTATCATTGCCAATTCCAAATGAAAAGGTAATCCCTGTCTCACCTTTAAGTTTCATCATTTTGTCATAATGCTTGAGTTGCCTAGCCAATTCCATCAAAACTACCTTGTCGGATGGGTACCTTGGAAGTCTTTTGGGACAAATTGTACTTTCTGCTATTCTAATATAAGTGAATTGCATAAATTGGATGAACCAACTCCCATACTTCTTGCATGAAACCTAGAAAACTTGTTCAGATCTATAGCTAAAAATTAGTTACATTTTAGAAAACATTAACATACTAAACCTATGTACTTTATCATGTAGTCAAAAATTAGGTAGAAAGTTAACTTAATTTTCAAATTAGTTTTTCATCACACATACATGTGCATATTTTTTGTTCACAAAAATGAGCTATACATCAAGTTGATATATATATATATATATATATATATATATATAACATGTGTGTTAAATAAAATAATCTGTATTTTTTAGTTGTTCAACTTCGTACATATATATATACATACGTGTTTTAAATTAAATTAAATTTTTAGTTTTATATACTTACACAGCTTAGCTCTGCATTTATAGACATCTTCTTTTCATATTACACATTATGGCATCTAGTACTAGTGGTGTACCTACATCCTTAGGGAGGCTAGGACTTTTGCTTCTGCTTCTGATGAGTCTCTTAGCAGGTGTCAATTGTAATATCCTTACCATTTTCATGGCAAAGGCATCACAAAACATCTTATAATATTTCGTGTTGTGCAAATGAAGTTGTGGATAACACTCATGCACCAAACATTGCCCCAACCCATTGCCAGTTACTCCTAAGGCCTTAATTTCAGGATATTCATATAATCTTTCAATCAAATAGAGAAGATTGGACCCCATATAGAATTGCTTTTGATTTTGCATGGTCCTAAGTTGCAATTCTAAATTTTCGCTTATGATCCTAGCCCAATCAAATCTTCTTTTTTCCATTTTCATTTTCATCAATAAAATAATACATCCAGTTCTTGAATTGCATACCTTGAGCTAAGCCCATGATCCGGCTGAGAAGCACAATGAGATTGCCATACTCTGATTTGAAATCCAACTTGGTGAGCTTTGATGACCTGTTAACTCCCTTCTTGCCTTCGTGTAACCAATTTTTCTTTAGATGAATGAAGTAAGCCTCCTGATTATCTTGAAATAACCTAGCCGCTTGATCCATCATTACCACTATCATGCTTTTATACTAGAGAATATTAAATGCTTCTTTGACCACTTGTTCACCGATGTTGGCGAACACTCTCTTCCTTTCATCAAAAATGATGGATTTGGTAACAATATCAAATTGGGATGCATACTCCATTACCAATTTTGGACAAGGCAAGGTAGGAGGGAAGGCCGCCGCGTGTACAATTTCGCTTTTGTAGATTTTCTTTGCCATAGGAGATTTTTCTTCCTTCAATTTGTCCTTTAATTGGATCATGTTCACTGTACCAATATTGGTGTCACTTATTTGCCTCACTTTTGATAAGAAGGTGGTCTTAGGCATGATGTCTTCCTTGTCTTTTTTGGTGTTCATTCCCTTTGGGTTCTTGCTTGCACTAACATCTACCATCTTAAACACTTATTTCTGCCGCTTCATTCTAAGTGAAAATGACTACCTTATCGATCTCCAACCTTCTTTCTATCAATGTAATTTAGTTTATTTTTGCCTCGCCAAGTCCTATCTCTACACTCATCAATCTCTAACCTTCAACCTAGGGGTGAGACTACCACTTATTTTTGCCTCTTCGTTACCTTAGGATGGACTACACTTATATCTCCCAACTTCGACCTAGGGTGGTCTAGCTTATTTATGCCTCACCAAGTGTCCTATCATGAAATCTACACTTATCTCTCCAAACTTCAACCTATCAATGAGATGATGAAGTGGTGGATGATGAGTGCAAGAAGAACAAGGGAAACGAAACCAAACAAGAACAAGGAGTGGAATCCGTTTTTAAACCAATCTTCACCTTTAAAATGAGTAGAATTTTACCTTAAATTTGTCTTTTACCAATAATTGGGTCCTCTTCAAGTTTGGATCAGACTTCGAAAATGTCAAGCCTCCTTGCAAATAATGATGCCCTAGCAAAAATCAGAGCTTTGACCTCTTTGAAATTGCCCACATTTGCCAAAATTAAACCCTTGGATCACATGGCCTTCACCAACAAAATTGCCCAAATCTAGGGCAGAAATTCACGGGCTTTGGAAAGAAAATCAGACCTCAACAAAATCACCCAAGATAGAGAAAATTCAGATCTGCCCTCAAAAAATAGGTTAAGGGAGAAATTTTCCCAAGATGGAAGAAGAAAAATGCCACCAAGCAAGGAAAAATCTACCGAAAAAATCACTTAAATCTGCAAGCTACCCTTCTAGAGAAAAATCACTCAACACATGAGGAGGAAGATGAAATGAGGAAATGAGAGAGGGGGGAACCCCCTCTTATACCAAAATTTCCATGTCCCTCCAAGCTGGCTGACTTGCCTTGGAGGAAAGCAAAAATTAAATTAGCTCTTTATTAATGGCCTAGATTTAAATGCCATGCTAAAATTACTTAGCTCAAAGTGAAATTAACTCATTTAATTGTCAGTTGTGTTTAAAAATTGCAAAAATAAAACAAGGAAAGCTTAGGAGATGCCAAAATTTTCATTTGACATTGTTTTGGCAATTAAAATATCATTAAAATCGAATTTAGCAAGCTAAAATCAATTTTCAATTCCAATTTACCAATCTCTTTCAACATTTAAAAATCTTCTAGGCAATATTTCAACCAATTTAATGAGCTTTTGCAATTTAATCCACTTTCAATTTTGCAATGCAATTTTAATTTTTAACCAAAATAAATCATTTTTCTAACATCCAAAATTGATTTTCCAATTTTAATTTCACTATCCAAAAATTTCTCTTTCACCGAAAAATTCAAGATTTTCCAAAACAATTAAATCTAAAAAATTCATTTTGAAAATGTTTAAGTCTATACAATTGTTTCCAATTTCTAAAATCTATCTAAATCCAAATTTTTCCATTTTATCCTGCCAAATATGGTTCTAACCATCGAAAAAATAGGTTGTCTTTGAAATTTGCTTGGCCTAAGGATGAAATTACAAGTTCCGAAAAATCAAGTTAAGACTGGGTGAAGAAAGAAATCTAACCATATCCCTCTTGGCCTGAAGGTGTCCAAAGTGTAAAATTTTCAAATCGAAAACTTTTGGACAACTTTGAAAAAAATTGCCCATGCAATCGAAGAAATTCCAAAAATCCGCAAAAATTGTCAAGGCTTGTCCAGAAAAGGGGGTCCCCAAAAGTTTTTGGGGCGATGGTGTGAAAACCTCACAACATCTACCATCAACCCAAAGAAATGTTCTTGAACATTTCAAGAAATAACTAACTTAGAATAGAGAATCTTAGGATGACCTATCCGAAAATCTACTTAAGGACAAGCACTCAACAAGGGAAAGAACTCTCGAGCTGAACTTAAGCACCCTGACCATGAGTTACTCACGTGTGTGCAAATGATTTATTCCCCACTCGACAAAAACTTGATAATCTCTTAGATCCATTAAACATATCTATTATAAATATCCTTACTTCAAAAGCAGCTTGGATAGAGCCTTGCTGCCAGTCAAGCATCTATAGCACCGACAAAGTTATCGCTGTGGCACTAAAATCATGGTTCTACTTTTAGTGATTATTTTTATAGCACTAGTAGAGATGATTGCACACCCTTGAACTAAATTTCATCTTTATTTTCACTTTGATACCACCTTTTCTTATGCATAAATTCTCTTGTTTCTTTACTCATGATTTTTTTTTTCCAATCTTTTGTTTGGCTTGTAGGAAATGAAGCTTGCGGAGGGTTTGGAAGACCACAGTAACACTGAAGTAGGTGTATGATTTTAATAAGTCCAACTTTACTTCAAAACATCAAGAACTCAGAGCAATTAAGTGTGAGTAGAATGTTGTAACCATGTCAAAGATAACTCAAGAACCTTTATCGAGTTCGTCCCAAATTTAGTACAAGTCCTATCATATACTAACAACTAAGCACATCATTTAACCTTTGAAATTTTCCAAATGCATTCGAGAAATGAACAAGATGGACTTTGTTTTGTCACCAAAACGTAAAATCTACACACCTTGCCCACGAGTGATAATATGGACCCCCTTTGCAATTGCAAAGGCCCAAAACCAACTGCTCTTCAACTAAGGGAAGCTAAAATATCTAAAGTCAAATGACTTGATGCAAATCAAATCGAGCTCCCTCACAACACCTAAACTAAACAACTGAAAGAAAACTACTCTAACCAACTGAAAGGGAAACTACTCTAACCTTTGGGCCAAATGGTCCAAAACAAACTCTAAAGAACAGAAAGAAAACTAAATTACACTCTTAAACCAAATGGTCCAAGAAAAACCTACCCTAACTATGTACAAGACCCTAAAGGGACAACACTAACTAATCTAATATATACACTGGATCTAACATGGTTTCTCAGGATGTTCAAAAGTAACAAGGTTTGAGTGATAGTTCTCAATTTCGCAAACTCATCCTTATACTCTGAAAAAAATTTGGTCACCTCAAACTCAACCTCAAGAAAAATATCATGCAAGATAAATAATTGAAGAAATTCATTAGGACATTGATCCAACTACAAACAAGTTTTCTCTCCAAAATTTCCATAATCAAAATGACAACTTTTACAACTTTGAACATTAAGAGCTAGGAAAGAAACAACATGGCATGGCTCAAATTAATAAGGAACCTGCAAATTCTCCATGACCTTAGGAGGTCAAAGTTGGTGGTGGACCATCCTAATAGTATCAACACCAAACCCGTGAGTGATCGAGGCAGGGTCAGTCATGAAGTTAAGGCCTTGAAACATTCTTCTAGGGGGTTTGTCCTTGTGAAACATGAACCATGCATCCTTGTGAATCTCCTCAAGTGTATCCTCAAAAATCAAGGATTCCTTGATATTCTCCCCATCAAAAACCTCTCCAAATTGCTCGAACACAATATCCAACTATAGCATCAACCCAAATTGTTCTTTGTTTTCCCTTTCTATGGGAGCAACTTGATCACCACTTAAACAATCCTTGCATATTCTCACCAGTAGGAGCTTCATCATCTAGCATGTAATTTCCATTTGAACTTTCTTTAGGAACATCTTGCGATTCTTTATATAAGCTCTCACCAAACATAGAACCTTCAATACTAATAGAACCATTATACATCTTTGTGAGTTTCCTATCAACTTCCATTTCAAGTGGCAAAATTTCTGCGGGGCAAAGTTGAAGGTGAATCATGCCACTTGCAACAACTTGATCACCATGAAATGCTTTGGGCAATGACTCCTTTTATATTTCTTCCATAGGATCTTCAAGCACCCCCCCAAAGAATGTAGTGGAGATAGTGCCTTGTATTTTTTCCTCATATTTGAACTCTCTTGTGATATATTGTAATTCACTGTTCAACTCACCCACTTGATTATCTTCCTCTTTAAGGATATTTGAAACTTCTTGCAACCCATCCTCAAGAGTGACCCCTTGAATTATGCATGAAGGATCACCAAAGATTTCCTTTTCATCCACCTTTCGATGTTTCATTTGTAGTTCTTCGTGTGCCCTCACAATGTTGATGTTTGCCTACCATCCTTTCTCTCTTGGATAAATTCAATTATTTTCTTGATTTTCTTGCCAACCTCTCCACCTTGTGATATAGTGTGTGAAGGTTCATCCACTTGGTTATCTTGAACATTAGAATCAACCATATCATCTTGATATATCTTACCCTCTTCATTCTTTGGTGTCCAACTTAAAAGCTGAAAGAAATCTTTACCACCCCCCATTGATACTTCCTCATATCAACCCAATTGAAACTTGACCAAGTCAATGGTGTCTTGGCAAGATGCGTAAGTAGATTCTGAATGTGAGAGACTGTGTACACTACACCAAGAACTTCTTTCACATATTTTTTTTGATTCCCTATTGATATCTTCTTTGAAAACAAAAAAATCTTCCTCCGAATTGACAAGGACCGTAGGCTCATGTATTTGTGAAAAAGAAAAATTTCCTCTTAATGCCAAGTCCACTCTCAAGAGAAACACCAAACAATCTAGCTCCTCATGATCTGTACAACCATGTATCCTACACTTCCCTGATGCTGCAAGTTGAGACAAATCCCATGGAGGTAACCTTTTGTTCAAATCAAACCAAATGGGAAGAACATCCACTCGCCTATCCATTGAGAAACCTTTTTCTTTTTGAATTTCTTCTTGAATTTTTTAATTTTTTGATTTTCACTTTAAAAGAGATATTTCATCTCAAATCTAACTTTAAAAGATCATTCCTCATCAATCTCTACTCTGAATTTCCAAGTTGATCCAAGAATGAAAGTCATTCAACCCTCCTAGCACCAGATAATGTTGATGTCAATTTTGTACCACTACATGACATATAGCAATTGAACACTTGATATGGGATATCAAACACTCAATTTCTCTCTTGAAAAGTTAATACTCATGAAGACATGATAAAAAATCCAATGTTCCTTACACATGTGGATACTAACTCAGTTATATCGATGTAATTTTCTAGTAATCATGTAGGTAGCCTTACGTTGTTCATTCAAGAATGACTTGGGTTTTGAGATGATGGCGATGATTTTGTATGAATGCCAGACAATGTTGATGGTGGTGCTGATGGTGGAGGGTATAGCACCAAATAATGTTGATTGCGCGAGGAGGAGATAATAATGCTTCTAATGACTTTTACCTTCCTAACTTTCTTAGAATGAAATCTGACTACTCAACTACTTGCTATTCTACTCCCACTCCTATGAATGGAAAGATTAGCAAATTGATGGGGATTGAATTTGATGAAAGCTAACTAGTGGCTCTACCTCTATAGATGCAATGATTCAAGGCAAAATGACTAGATTACCATGCAAGGCTTCCTAACCAGCCGCTAGGATGCTAGTGGCCTAGTTTATAGATCCCTATCAAACATCCACTAATATCACCATGAAATTATCCATCTACTCTTACTCTTACTAACTTTCTTGAAATGAAATCTACTTTAACAACTTCAAAGGAAATCTAATTCTAACTATTGGAAGTAGAAACCATGCAGCAACACCAAATGTTCTTAATCACCATGCAAGTCACAACAATGATAAAGAGAGGCAATTTTGGTATTATCTTAGCAACAATTTTCTCTGACCCTTTACAAATGAGAGAAAATGGCCTTATTTAGAGGCCAAAGTTATGATCAATGGTAGAGATAAAGAGGCAAAACCAATGATCTAGATTGGATCCTAGAAACCCTAATTAGAGATGCCACCCCATCGGCCAATGAGAAGACACCACCTCAAAGTGGCAACCAATGAGAAGGCATCAAAATGGTAGCCAATCAAAATAAGACACCTATCCTACCAGAGAAGAAGGAGAATTTTCCACTTGGGCTTACATCAAATGATCTTCTAATATAGTTCTACCCCTTTCTTTCATCTTTTTAGCCAAAGTGATGAACTTGGCTAGCTTGTTGTTGACTTCCTTCATGAGGGGGGCAAGGTGTATGTTTCATCTTGAGATCAATTTAATTTATCATGTTGTTTGCTGCTTGCAGTGTTTTCTCATGATCCTTCTTTATTCTTTCACGTATTTGATAAAGGCATTGAGGGAGGCAAGGGTGCACAAATGTTTCTTCTTGATGGAAACCTTCCCCAACTCATCCAATATTGATCCAAATTTTGTCTCATTGATGTTATCCTCTTTGATATCTTCAAAATCAAGCACAACCTCAACATCACTCATCATGGTTGAAATGGAAGTATCAACGCTGGGGTTGTGCTATGCGATCTCATTCTATACCTCTTCAAGTATTCTCAATGTAATAGTTAAGGTAACAAACCAAGACTCCATCATACTCAATCCTCCTTCATCTATCAACTTGGCTCTTTCCAAATATTTCTCCGGTAGCTCAATGAATGCATGTAGCCTGGGAATGGCTGAGTCCTTGACTGGAAGGAAATCTTTCCATTCACCTTCAAATATTCTGAATTTGTCTCTAATAGCCACTAATGACCTGAATGTCGAGACAAAGGAAGGCAAGAAATTTCGCACATCTTGGATTGTATTGTGGATCAAATCCTTCACTTTATGCAGCTGAGCCAATATCTCTTTTGTGTTGCTCCCACTATCTTGAGGAAGGGCTACCTGGTGCAACTATTGGATAGGCTGACAATCTCTCCAATTTTTTTTTCTCGGCTTCCAACTTTACAATCTTTTCATTTGCCTTCCTCAACCTTTCTCTGATTGAAACCATGCCTTCCTGGATCTCCTCGCATTCCATGTCATCTCTGATTCTTCCCAAGTTATGTTCAACTATCTCATATTCCTGAGCTACACTCTCATCCAATGCCTTGTTAACTGTTGGTATAGCAATCTGAACTTTTTGGTGACCATCATTATCACTCCTGATTACCTTTGCCACTGTTTTTGCAATTTTTTTTGGTTCTCACTATTACCCTTTTCCATTAATCCTTGGATTTCTTCAACTGTTCGGACAGTCACCACCTTGCCTCTTGGCATAAGCATTTGCCTCAACCATAGTGGTGCAGTGCATCTCTCCAAATCTAGATTCGGTTCAAGTAGCAAAGCATCATCAATGGCCTCGAGTGCCTAGTTTATTTCCTCAATATCAATTGGCCTATCTTCTTCTTCACTGTTGACTGTCACATCTTCTCCATGTTGGTTCTCCGAGAGAGGAAAGTACTTGGTGCTGCCATTGTAACCACTTGATTCTTAATTAGAGCTCACCTCTGCTGTGATCCTTTGTCTACTTGTATTATCTTCTTGGCATCTGGCCTCAATTACACTCTCTCTTGATGGCGCTGCATTCTATCTCTTTGCTAAAGGTTCCTGATGTTCTTTACTTTTCTCAACCTCTAAACTTCTCTTCGTATTCTTAACTATTCTTTGCTACTGGCTACTGCCCTCACCTTTCTATTTGACTGATTCTGCTAGATCTTCCTTTGGTTTCATCTTCTCATAAGTAAGTTGTACCCTCTGACTTTGTAATTTCCTTAACTTCTCATTATACCATGAATCAGTGTGTAAATCCACTGTCCTTGTAGCTGCCTCCAAGGAAGGATCCTGATGCTCATCCCAATCTACTAGATTCAACTCCGTTCCATCCACCGTATCATAATCTTCTCTTAGCACATTTTCATCATCATCTAGTTGATTGAGAATATCAAGACTTCTCCATCTGATTGTCCTCATCATGTTCACCAAAAATCTTGAGAAAGCTAGCTTTCTCACATGAAAGTCATCCTGGACATTGCCCAAAAATCTTCTATAGTAGGAACAAGTTTAAATGTATTTCCATGAGATGCCTTGATAAGACCATTAGGATCAAATCCTTGCCTTTCTCTATACCATGCCAGATGATACCATTCTAATTCTTTCTCTGCAGTTGTAAAGGCAATATGATTGGGACAACTATCATTGCCAATTCCAAATGAGAAGGTAATCCCTGTCTCACTTTTAAGTTTCATAATTTTTTCATAATGCTCCAGTTGCCTAGCGAATTCCATCAAAACTACCTTGTTGGGTGGGTACCTTGGAAGTCTCTTGGGACAAACTGTACTTCTTGCTACTCTAATATAAGTAAATTTCAGAAATTGGATGAACCAATTCCCATACTTCTTGAATTTTGCTTCTGTTTATGATGAGAGTCTCTTAGCAGGTGTCAATTGTAATATCCTTACCATTTTCATGGCAAAGGCATCACAAAACATCTTATAATATTTGGTTTTGTGCAAATGAAGATGTGGATAATAGTCATGCACTAAACATTGCCCCAACCCATTGCCAATTACTCCTAAGGCCTTAAGTCTAGGATTTTCATATAATCTTGCAATCAGATAGAAAAGATAGGACCCCATATAGAATTGCTTTTGATTTTGCACGGTCCTAAGTTGCAATTCTAATTTTTTTTTTTATGATCCTAGACCAATCAAATCTTATTTTTCTATTTTCAATTTCATCAATAAAATAATACATCCAGTTCTTGATTTGCATACCTTGAGCTAAGCCCATGATCCGACTGAGAAGCACAATGAGATCACCATACTCTAATTTAAAATCTAACTTGGTGAGCTTTGATGACTTGGTAACTCCTTTCTTGCCTTTGTGTAACCAATTTTGCTTTAGACGAACAAAGTAAGCCTGCTGATTATCTTAAAGTAACTTAGCCGCCTAATCCACAATTACCACTATCATGCTTTAATACTGGGGAATATTAAATGCTTCTTTGACCACTTGTCCGCCAATGTTGGCTAATTCTAGACAAGGCAAGGTAGGAGGGAGGGCTGCCACATGTACAATTCCACTTTTGTAGATTTTTTTTGCCATGGGGGATTGTCCTTCCTTCAATCTGTCCTTTAAGTGGATCATGTTCATTGTACCGATATTGGTGTCACTTATTCGCCTCACTTTCACGAAGAAGGTGGTCTTAGGCATCATGTCTTCCTTGTCTTTTTTGGTGTTCGTTCCCTTTGGGTTCTTGCTTGCACTAACATCTACCATCCTAAACACTTATTTCTGCCCCTTCATTCTAAGTGATATGGACTACCCTTATCGATCTCCAACCTTCTTTCTATCAATGGAATCTAGCTTATTTTTGCCTCGCCAAGTCCTATCTCTACACTTATCAATCTCCAACCTTCAACCTAGGGGTGAGACTACCACTTATTTCTGCCTCTTCATTACCTTAGGATGGATACACTTATATCTCCCAACTTCTACCTAGGGTGGTCTAGCTTATTTCTACCTTGCCAAGTGTCCTTTCATGAAATCTACACATATTTCTCCAAATTTCAACCTATCAATGGGATGATGAATGCAAGAAGAACATAAGGAAAACAAAAACAAGCAAGAACAAGGAGTGGAATCTACCTTTAAACCAATCTTCACCTCTAAAATGAGTAGAATTTTACCTTAATTTTGTCTTTTGCCAATAATTGGGTCCTCTTCAAGTTCGGATCAAACTTTGGAAATGTCAAGCCTCCTTGCAAATAATGATGCCCTAGTAAAAATTAGAACTTTAACGTCTTTGAAAGTGCCCACATTTGCCAAATCAAACCCTTGGATCACATGGCCTTCACTAACAAAATTGCCCAAATCTAGGGTAGAAATTTGCAACCTTTGGAAAGAAAATCAGACCTCAACAAAATCGCCCAAGATAGAGAAAATTCAGATCTGCCCTCAAAAAATTGACTAAGAGAGAAATTCACCTGAGATGGAAGAAGAAAAATGTCACCAAGCTAGGAAAAATCTACCGAAAAAATTGCTTAAATTTGCAAGTTGCCCTTCTATAGAAAAATTGCTCAATACATGAGGAGGAGGAAGATGGAATGAGGAAATGAGAGAAGGGGGAGCCCCCTTTTATACCAAAATTTTCATGTCCCTCCAAGCTAGCCGACTTGCCCTGGAGGAAAGCAAAAATTAAATTAGCTCTTTATTAATGGCCCTAATTTAAATGCCATGCTAAAATTACTTAGCTCAAAGTGAAATTAACCCATTTAATTGCCGGTTGTGATAAAAAATTGCAAAAATAAATCAAGGAAAGCCTAGGAGATGCCAAAATTTTCATTTAACACCGTTTTGGCGATTAAAATATCATTAAAATTGAATTTAGCAAGCTAAAATCATTTTTCAATTCCAATTTACTAGTCTCTTTCAATATTTAAAAATCTTCTAGGTAATATTTTAACCAATTTAATGAGATTTTGCAATTTAATCCAGTTTCAGTTTTGCAACACAATTTTATTTTTTAACCAAAATAAATCATTTTTCTAAAATCCAAAATTGATTTTCCAATTTTAATTTCACTATCAAAAAATTTCTCTTTCATTGAAAAATTCAAGATTTTCCAAAACAATTAAATCTAAAAAATTTCATTTTGAAAATGTTCAAGTATATACAATTGTTTCCAATTTCCAAAATTCATCTAAGTCCAAAATTTGTCATTTTATCCTGTCGAATATGGTTCTAACCATCGAAAAAATATGTTGCCTTTGAAATTTTCTTGGCTTAAGGATAAAATTACAAGTTCCAAAAAATCAAGTTAAGACTGGGTGAAGAAAGAAATCGAACCACATCCCTCCTAGCCTGAAGGTGTCCAAAGTGTAAAATTTTCAAATCGAAAACTTTTGGATAACTCAAAAAATTTGCCTACGTAATCGAAGAAATTCTAAAAATCCATAAAAATTGTGCCCGAAAAAAGGGGTCCCCAAATTTTTTTGGTGATGGTGTGGAAAACTCACAAAAATTTATAGTTAAGTGCACTCAAGATGGAGTAGTACTAGGATGGGTAACCTCCCAGGAAGTCTCGACACTTCACCTCTGTGAGCATCACCTAGATCTAATGAGTGCCAAGCGTTCCATTTATTCTCATGAGAGATGGATTCATTGAATCACTACTCATGAAATATGGGTCAATGAGTTTGACTCAAAAACTACATAGTTAAATCTTGGTAGCAATATCAGAATTTGACTTGCTATGGAAATTACTTATCAATTGATGAGCTTAAGGGGCTTTCTAATGAATGGTTCATAAGGCACAACACTTGGTGAAGGTTTTTCAAATGGGGTTGCAAGCATAGTGGGTTTAACCAAGGAGTGAACTCCATAGTTAAGTGCGCTCAAGCTGGAGTAGTACTAGGGTGGGTGACCTCCCGAGAAGTCCTAGTGCTTCACCTCTATGAGCATCACCTAGATCCAATGAGTGCTAAGTGTTCCACTTATTCTCATGAGAGATGGATTCATGTTGAATCACTACTCATAAAATATGGGTAAATGAGTTTGACGAAAAAACTACACAGTTAAATCCTAATAGCAATATCACAATTTCTAAGTATGTTGAGAAAATCTCAAATATTTAGCTTTGAAGTATAGGGGCTTCTATTTGTTTGAAGAAGATTTCAAACAATGTACAACTTGTATTATTTTTCATGAGACCTTTTGTTCCTTGAAAATAGAAGTGTAAGCACTTCCATTGGACTCTACTTTTACATCCTCTTTTATATATTTATGCCTAAAATATTACCTGTCAAATAAGATTTCCTATCTCATACATGTAGCATATTTTTTGTGTATATTACCTAAGTTGACTTAGATAACATCATATAATTTGTATGCCAATTTAAATAACTAAATAATAATAAAAGTTAAAACAATGATACTAAGACTTAATTAATGCTCAAGTGGCCATAAGCTTACTACTTGTTATTACACATAGTTAAGAGTTAAGGATGTAGCATGTTCCCCCTCTTCAAAGATGCACTAGTTTTAATGCTAATCAAGTGTAAAAACCTTTGAATGAGCTTTCCAACCTATCATGTGGCATCGTTAATTGGTAAATTAATATGGCTATAAATCAATTATTAATGAAGATTTTTCCATCCTCTCATGCTGACTTCTTGTGCATGTTTGAAGAATTAAATTTTGATTCAATATGATTCTTCCTTCTTAATCTATCTTTGATATATTGTTGTGTATGAATATTATGCCTAATCACTTTCTTCCAATAGAAAACATAAAAAATATGATATATCTTTGTTGTTGGAAGAAAGTTAAGGTTATATGCAACACCACCTATATATTTCCTAATACAACTTGTCTATTTTTTTTTTCCTTCTTTAAGCTTACAAGATTTTATTATCTAGAAAATGTAGTGCCTAAGTTCAAAACTTCTTCATCTAAGCATAAGAGCTCAAATCCCATAGCTTATTACTTAATTCCCCCTTTAGATACATTGAGTTACATTAAATATATAGACACGACAATACACAAGTCATTTTAGAAGATTCACATTTCCCAATGTTTAGGAAAATGTGTTACAACAAATAGGCTAGGTTTAAAACAAAGATCACTAGTTGAGAAAACAAGTATGTAAGGATGCATGATCTAAGATATAAGAACACACGAGATCCAAGGATCCACATCACAAGTCCCAAGCATTGAAAATCACAAACTACCAATCACACGATGGGATTTCACCAATAGGTCAAGGTGTAAATGAAGAACACATTCTCGAATAGAAAAAGATCTAGAACTCCTAAAAGAGAAATCCAAATGATGTATGTGATCGTAGGAGAATGATCCAAGGTAGGTCTTGAAAAAAATACCAAAATCATGGACAGTGGAAAGATCTCACGATGAACCACATACATGATCTCAATACTTGGAAACACGATATAGAAAGGACAAAGCTAATTTCGTTGATGCAAAATTACCATGAATCCATAATGCTCCTACATCAAAAACTTGAGGTTATTAAGAACCAATGCTCCTCCTTAGATCCTCTACACTATATGAGAAGAGCCAAGATTACCCAACTCAGACTAGGAAATCTAAGCATTGTCTTCAATAGTCCTATTCTTGAACTTAACCAAATATTCAAAATATTCATTTCCTCTAGTTATCTTCCCAATTCTACTATCCAAGATCCTCTCAACCTCATCCATCTATTTCTTAGGATATTCCCACCTCATGTTTGAGTCATCATCAAGCTCATGATACTCATACAAATATTTTTTTTTGAAGATGGGTGATATGTCCATTTCATCAGACAACTCAACTTCAAAAAAATTACCACTCAAACTTCCTCAATATTTTACAAGGTCCAAACTTCTACATATTCAAATTGATATATGTTCCAATAGGAAATTTTCAATTCTTCAAATGAATCAAAACTTTATCCCCAATTTTAAAATCCTTTTCTCCTGGTTCTATCAATTATATCCTTATATCTCTAATTACAATGCTCCGGGTTAAATGTCACTTCCTCATGAAAAGTCTTCATGAAATTTGCATAACCCTCTCCTTCAACGCTTCTCTCTTCATCACCAAGATCCTTCAATTATGAAACTCCCTTGGGGTGCATATTAGTAATGATTTCAAAAGGAGTCTTCCTAGTAATCCTATTCGTTGAATTGTTATAAGAAAACTCTTTTTGTGCGAAAATCAATTCCTAGTTACCCAATTTGTCTCCAACTAAACATCTCAACAAATTATGTAAACTTTTAATCACAACATTTTTTTTGTTCATTGATCTATGGATGAAATGTTGAACTTTACTTCAAATCAGTACTCAAATTTAATTCCAAAGTGTCTTCCATAAATAACCAACAAACTTACAATCTCTTTTTGAAATAATACTCATGGTAACCCATGTAACCTCACAATTTTCTTGAAGAATAATTCAGCTATACACACTACATCCTACAAGGCATGAAATATGTCATCTTAGAAAATGTGTCCACCACAAAAAATAGAATCATTACCTCTTTGGGTCTTCAGTTAACCAAAAAAAAAATCCATGCTAATGTCTTCCCAAGGTGTACTAGGAACCAGTAATGGTGTATACAATCCCACATTATGACTAACGCCTTTAGCAAATTGACATGCTTTGCAACTTTTGATTTTTTTTTACCATCCTTATGGATTTGAGGCCAAAAGTATCTCTCAGCACTTGAGCTCACTATCTTACCAATGCCAAAATATCCCACAAGTCCTCCACTATTATTTTCCTTGATTAAATTATCCCTCAAGATCATCTAGGCATGCACAACTGAATTCCTTCGAACATCATATCTTCTTAAATGAAACAATCCACCCACTTACTCTGATTATTTGTGGCCGATGGCTTACAAGCCTTCTAGGATTCAACAAAATCAGGATCATTCTCATAAAAGGTCTTCAAATCATCAAACCCAAGCACTTTCACTCTCGTCTTTGTCAACAAATTTCTTCACCTACTCAATCAATGACCCAGTTTGATTGTCCACTTCTATGCTTCAATGCAAAAGTGAAACTCTACAAGTATAAAATCCACTTCATATGTCTCTAGTTTAACTTACTTTGAGTACCCAAATACTGCAATGCTTAATGACCAATATACAACACAAATTCCTTAGGCATCAAATAATATTTCCATTTCTTCAAGGCTTGGACAATGAAATAAAACTATGGATCATAGACTGAATATTTCTTCTTAGCACAATTCAATTTCTCACTATATAAATAAATCTACTTGATCTACCTTCTTGAAACACAACTCCAATTGCATTCTAACTTGCATTACAATCAACTTGAAACACTTTAGTAAAATTAGTTAAATCCAATATAGGCAATTCAACTACATTGTACTTCAATGTCTCAAAACTTCTATCAACTCCATGTGTCAACTTGAAATATTTCTCATCACCTCTCATTGTCTTTATCATGACATTACAAATTGAATTTAAATTTCTATTGAACATTTGGTTAAAACTAGCCAACCCATGAAAGATCTAACTTATCTAACACTTTCAAGTGTAAGAACTCCAAGATCACCTTAACTTTCTAAGGATCCATCTTCAATCCTTCAACTAAAATCATAAAGCCCAAATTTATGTACTATCTCTTCTATCATGAAATAATACTTCTTAAGGTTGATCAACAACTTCTATCCCTTAAATTCTTGTCTTAGATGCAAGAATTGAACTTCTTTATTCTAACTAAATATCATAATAGCATCAAAATAAACAATCACAAACTTATCCATGAGTTTCCTCAAAACCTCATTCATCAATGCCGTAAAAGTACTAGGTGAATTGGTAAACCAAAAGGGATAACCAACCACTAATACAAACCTTCATTTTTCTTAAAAGAAGTCTTCAATTATTCCCCTTCTCTGATTCTAATCTAGTGATAGACATTCTTCAAATAATCTTTGATAAACTACCCCACTCCACTAAAACAATCCTTGATATCATCCATTCTTGGAAAAGGAAACTAATACTTGTGCGAAATTCTATTTATAGATCTAGAATCAGTACACATGCGCCATTCTCCATTCTTCTTAGGTGCTAACATATTTGGCACTACATAGGGACTCAAACTCTCTTTGATCAAAATTTTTGCGACAACTCTTGAACTTGTCTATTCAATTCTTCATTCAAATTCTCTATGGCCTTTTCTCTCGATTTATAAGTAGTACCCTTAAATCAAGTTGTATATTCTCTCTTATGATTATTTGCCCTTGAATAAATTCCACAATTTACTCTTGAATAACCTCCTCTACCTCTATATGAACAATCTTCTTTCCATTCATATTTACCCTTATCCTAATTAATCTTGTCTAGATTATAATAAAACTTGCCACCTTCTCTAAAAGATCTACATCATCCTTTAGGGTACCTACCACTTCTGCCTCTTTGTCTTTTTTTGCACGTCTTATTCAAATTTTTCTCCACCTTCAATGCAAATTGATATGCTTCTTCAATGCTTTTTCATCTTAACTAGACTAATTTCATCGTGTATAGATGTCCTTAATCTATTTAGATACTTAGAAATTCTTTTAATTTCATTGTCAACATGTCCACATTTGATATCCAATAGATAAAATCCCTAGGTTTAATCCTTCACATTCACATCCTTTTTCTTAAAATTCTATCTCATCTTCAACAAGATAACTTGATAATCACTCTGTAAGAAGTCACCCTTCAAATTATTAACCATTTAAACCCAATTTTTTAAAATCTTTTTCCTTTCCTCTTTTTTATCTACCAATTTGCAAATGTTCCCATTATAAAGATGCATGGCCTTTCAAATTTGTACTTTCAATCTTGACCTTCTTATCTACAGGTGCACCTTTACACTCAAAGTATTTCTCCATATCAGAGACCCAATCTAATAATTTGTCAGAATTAAGCTTATGATCATAATCAATAGGACTAAAATGTGATTTCATATTCACTATTGTCAAAGATCTCAAAAATATTTCATCACCCTATTCAAGAGCAGGAACTTGCTCATTAACATCCTCAACTTTATCTTTACTAACATCCTCAATTGTAGGTCTTCCACTTAACTCTTCTAGTTGGAAGCCCTTAGTGAGGAATCTCTCTTATAAGGGTTTGGAATTTTTCCATTTGGAGAATATTGTAATGAATTTCAAGTATTAATGGATGCTTTATAAAGCATTTTGTCATCTCTTGTCTCTATCTTGTTGTGATATTGGCTATGCATTTGTAAGGGTGGTGTGGTCCTTCATCAGATGATTTTGGTTGTGCATTTGTAAGGGTGGTGTGGCCCTTCATCAGTGGTATCAGAGCAAGAATTCCTAAGTGTACAAAAAGATTGCCGAAGTGTGAGGCAGTTTGTACCAGGACCTTGGTTGGGTGAATTTTATTAGAGCGAGAGTTCCTGAGCGTGTGGATAGATCACCGAACTTGAGGCAGTTTGCACCAGGACCCTAAGTTGGGTGAAGTTTGTCAAGAAGTTCTTAATTGTGTAGACAGATCGCCAACTGTGAGGCAGTTTGCACAAGGTTCTTGTGTTGCACTAGATTTGTCTTCTAAAAGACTTGATTATGGAGAAGAGAAAGAAGAAGATGACTTTTGTGATTGGATGGATTCTAAGGATTCCTCGACTTGAGAAAATTAGAGAGAGAAATCAAGAGGCATTGCTAGTTGATTTGCAGAATCAAGTGAATGAATTAGAAGCTGAGTTACGGAAATGAAGAGCATGCCACTAGACACAAGATGTTGATAATTCCTTGGATGCGAAAAAGATATAAGATCCAGTGGAGTATCAAACATGTGATACAAAATAAGAGCAAGAGGATGAAGATGAATTTATTTGTGAACTAGAAGTTGAAGAAGATGAAAGAGAAGAGGAAGAGCATGAAGATAACCATATTTGTGCGTCGAAAGTCGATCAAGATAATTTGAAGATTGCAGCAATTGAGGAGAAGTATAGTGCCTTCGTTGGAGATCAAGCAAGTGGAGTAGTTACATGCATTTTTGATGACATGAAAGAGGCAAGCAAAGATGAATATGTCAAAGAGGTAAATTCTTATGAATTATATGATGTTGAATTTGAGGTGAGTTTAAAAGATATTAATGATGGTTTGCATGAGGATCTTGTTAGTCATGTGTGGCATGCAAAGGAAGATTGGTATGGTGTTTCTGGGTTTATTACATGTGTGATTAATTCAACAAGATTGGATAAGGATGAGAGTTATACTCGGATAGAGTTCATTGCAAAGGAGAAATTTCAGCAACAGACACTTATTCCAGCTAGGTGTTGGAAAAGCAGAAAGAAGGAAATATATTAGCACCGGATACTTGTTCTAGCTATGTGTTGGAGGAAGAGAAAAAAAAATGTCAATAGTGGCTACTTCATTTTGTAAATCCATATTCACAAAATTTTTCTTACTATGGGAGTCGGATGCAGGAGCATCATGCATCAGGAAAAAAAATGTGGAATCCTTTAGTGAATATGAAGATGGTTGTATATCTTTCTTTTGGCGTCAAAGTGTGGGACACACTTTTCTATCTACCAGGGGAGTTTGATGTAGGAGCATCTTACATGGGAAAATTAAATTATTAGAAAAAAAAAAAAGAGAAAAGAAAAAAGGAAAAAAGAAAAAAATTGTGGAGGAGAGAGAAAGTGACAAAAATTGAAAGAAACTAATAAAAAATAGAAAAATATGAAAAAAAGGAGAAAATATGAATTTCTATTTTCAAGGTGCACAGGTGGCGTAAATAGAAAATAAAAATAAAATAGTGTCATTCCATTAATCGAGGTGTGTAGGTGGCATCTTAAGAAGTTTGTGGAAGGTTCCTTAAATCATGCATTTAATATTTGTTGTGATCCATAAAGCAAATGTAATTTTCTAATTGGGCCACATGGTGGTGCTTAGTTGTATTTAGGTGAAAATTCTAGAAAGTTGTAGATATTGTAGAAGGTTGTGGATATTCTAG
Source organism: Cupressus sempervirens (assembly GCA_028749045.1). Lineage (NCBI taxonomy): Eukaryota > Viridiplantae > Streptophyta > Pinopsida > Cupressales > Cupressaceae > Cupressus > Cupressus sempervirens. The sequence continues at coordinate 49,590,271 of CM053789.1, read as the reverse complement.
AATGTTGTGGATAAACCATACATTGGGTGGTAAGTGCCTATTTAAGGAAGGCTTATGTTCATTTGTAATCAAGCTCTTCGAAAGTAATCTCTTGTAGTGAAGCTCTTAAGGTGTAGCTCTTCAAGTAGAAGCTCTTCGAATGTAATCTCTTGTAAGGAAGATTTCAAGGTGTAGTGAACAAGCTCTTTGTTGTAAGCTCTTCTAGTTGGAAGCCCTTAGTGAGGAATATCTCTTATAAGAGTTTGGAGTTTTTCTATTTGGAGAATATTGTAATGAATTTCAAGTATTAATGGATGCTTTATAAAGAATTTTGTCATCTCTTGTCTCCATCTTGTTGTGATATTGGTTGTGCGTTTGTAAGGGTGGTGTGGCCCTTCATCATTAACTATTCTATGTCAACAAATTAAAGTTTAGCTACAAGTTGTCTTAAGATTTTCATAACAACATGATCTTCATCTCTTCTTCCATGAACCATGTTTACAATCCTCAACAAGTTATAGGTAAGAACACAAATATACATCCCTACAACCAAATTAATTGAGGCTCAACAAGATCACAAAACACTACAAGATGTAGATTACATTTCAATTTGTCACCCTACAACTAATTGAAACTAGGGCTCACAACCTAATCCAATCCACAAGGAACACAACCTTACTCTAATACCACTTGACACTACCAAAGACAAATAAATTATGAATGAAGATGCCTAATCTTGTAGCAAGAGTTAACACAAGGAAGAGTAAATAACATGGGTAGGAGAGAACAAAAAAATTAATATATAATTTGATAATTGCTACAGAGAATTACATCAAACATGCTATGCTATAGGCCTACCCAATTGTAGCCTCTTACAAAAATTAGACTTAATCAAATGCACGACATGTCTAAGAATAAGAGCTCAAATCCTAGATCTTACTACTTAATCCCACATTTTAGATACATCAAGTCACATTACATATATAAACACCATGAAACACATGCCAGCCTAGAAGATTCACATTTTCCAATATCCAAGAAAATGTGTTACAATAAATAGATCAAACCTAAAACAAAGATCGATGATTGAGTAAACAAGCACATATGGATGCTTAATCCGAGATATAGGATTGAACAAGATCTAAGAATCTCCATCACAATCCATGAGCATCAAAAATCACAAACAACCAATCCCATGACACAATTCCACCAATAGGTCAAGGTACAAATGAAGAACACATTACCTAAAAAAAAAAGATGTAAAACTCCTCAGATGTTAATGTTGTAGCTTTAGTTGGATTGAATTGACCTAGAGATAATCCTTCTATGGTTGTTGGTTAATCATCAATTAGACAAACTCTCATATATATATATATATGTGTGTGTGTGTGTGTGTGTGTGTGTGTGTGTGTTATATTAATGTTAATATTATCTAATTAATAATTAATTTATAATTTACCATAGAGATTTGTCCCTTCTATACATATTTATATAACATTCAATTTGCATTTGGAACACACATAAATAATGACAATATTATTACATTTGTAGAAAACGATCCTACAAAAATAACATAGTATTAGAGCCAGTTGCAAATGTAAGAAATTTTTTATTAAGTTTTATTTGACAAATAATTCATCGAAGGAAACATGATGTTGATGAGTGGAAATAAGGGAAAACCAACTCTCAACATAGTGCAAAGTAAATAGAGAACCCTCCCAAGGATTGGTCATATCACCTAAGTAACAAAAGAAGATATACATATCGCTGAAGTAAAAGGATATACATATGAAGACATAAGATGCCATTGGTAATAATTGACTAGCTCTAATTCTAATTCAAGAAGGCTGGGCATCATAGAGAAACTACTCTAGTCACTTTGATTCCTAATGGGTGATCACCACACACCAAATAACTAAGTGATCAAACAGGTTTGAAGATGTACCAATTTTGGAAGGAGTCATTTCCTTATGCAAAGAAAATGACTATTAGAGATTAATTCGTATTCCTGACCCCTGATGGATATTCAAAATGGACTTTTTACTTTACATATGGACTTCTTGGGGACTCTTGGTATAATCTCCCAAAAATGGTCCTCTAGATTATGAGTCCCCTTTCTACCAATTTTGCATAACTTATCCATCACTTATCTTTGATCAAATCATCACTTTAGAATTTATTTGATTACAACTTAGCTCACATAGTTTAACTAAGGGTTTTGTAACTCTTTGTTAGCTTAGACTTTATTTTTTTTTTAGTTCTTAGCTTGCATTGCATGCCGTACTTGTGATTCTTGGATATTTGTACTCTTGCTTCTACTCCTTTGAATCTCTTGCCTTTTCTTTGTGGGTTATTTAGTTGGACAACTTAGGATGTGCACTAGAGGCATTTTTGAGATTTCTTTTATAATTATTTGACTGGATGTCAGGATGTATTTTATGATTCAAATTGAGATTTATTTGATGAGATATCTTTTGTTGAGCATTTATGAGAACTTGGGTTTTGAAAACCAATGTTATTTTTGGGTTGCCTATTAAGGAGACAAATTCAATCAATATTACTTTTGTGGTATGAGACACAATTGTGGTTTGTGATTTTTGGAAAGGTAGTCTAGGTGTATGTCTATAGGAGTGGCTTGCAATGGGGGCAGGGGCCCAAAGTGGCTACCAGGGTAGCTCATTATAAGTTGTGTAACAAGTGATAACATAGTAAATTAAAATATTTAGACACACATTAAAAAGATGAGTTAGAGATATTGCCTCGCCCATGCCTTGAGTGCTTGTACAGAATAAGGATGGGAATGGGATGATACCTAGTAAGAGGTATGTCTAGTTTTCCTCATCTTCTTGAAAGGGTAGTCTAGTTCCACATGTGTCATGTTGAGGGTCTGGGGTCTAGAGTGACCAGTCCAAGGTAACCCAATGCTTGAGGGTCCGGGGTCTAGTGAAAGACCAGTCCAAGGTAACTCAAGTAGTTTGACTATGTGATGAAACTCCTTAGCATGTAACTTGGGTCTCCTTCATAGTTTTTTATATTCACCTCTAGTAGTGTATTTGTTGGATATTAATTTTGATGGTGTATTTATTGTGAGTTGTTACTTATTGATCAGATGCCATTTATTGTTGACATTTGACTTTTATTGATGAGTGTCAACTATTTATCGGTGGTGTACTTTTTGTTGGATGTTCTTATTGCTGGTGATTTACTTTTATTGATGATAGTTGTTATTTGTTGATTATTTTTCTTGGACATGTGGCCTTTGACTTAAGGTGGATACCTTTCATTGAATTTATCTTGACTTGATATTGTATTGTATTTGGTATCTGGATCTTGACTTGCTATGTGATGTTGGTATTGAATGAGTGTCCTTTTGATTTTGATTATCTCTTCTTCTTGAGTAGTTTGTGTTACCCTTGAGGTAGTTTTGGCTATTAGGATTCCTTGCCTACGATGTTTTGTGATTGATTAGCTATTTGTAGATTGTTCATAATCTTCCTTGCATGGTGGGAGTGGAATCCTGCTTAAGTGACCATGCAATCATGAGGTAGTGTATTGTTTCCATTTGTGTCTCCCTCAGATTTGTAGACATTGGATGCTCGTTGGTGCAGTTGTACCATTATCATTCTTATTCTTATTTTGGAGACTTCTATTCATTTGATGTATCTATGTATCATGTATTTTGAGATCCTATGGGATATTGTATTGTATATTAATGTACTTGTATCTATTCTTGTATATCCTACAACTTATGCAATGGGTGTTATTCATTTGATGTGTTGTCATTGTATTTGTTGTATTCATGCATTTTTTTATGAGATGATGTATGTGTTTATTCATTTTATGATTATGGACATTGTAATTGACTCTTAAACTTATTAATAAAACATTCTTAAATGTGACTCAACATGAAGGAACCTTTGAGGAATGGAAAACTATATTTGTAATTGCTTATGTGTAGCTGATGTGTATATTGCTTTCACATTGTTATCTTGTGTTTTTTAAATTTAAAAGAAAAATAGTTTAGTAAACATTGAGTCATGTTAGGTTATTTCTCTTGGGTTCCTGAGTGGGGTGTTACCGATATGTTTACAAAGGTAGTGACAAGGGAGGAGTTGAACTCCTCTTCAAGTTTGGTTGGTCTTCTAGACTGAACAAAATAAAAGCATAGTTACATCTAGGGTGGTTTACATTCTAGTGGGAGCTCTAGGTTTAGTGGTTCTATGATCAATCTCCAAATGAGAAGTTATTTTTTTGGAGTCTGATTAGTCTCAAAGTGGGAGATTATTGTAATGTGGAGCCTAATCATACTTGACAGTTATTTATTCCTACTTTATTCAGTGCAGTTTTCTCCCAAATTATTTTTATGGGGGTTTAGGGGCAACACCCCTTGTAGTAGTATTGAGTTGTAAAAGATTGTAGATTGTAATTAGGTTTTAATAACTGGTTAATAAGAATATTGGATGTAGCCCAAGGATTGGGTGAACCACATTAAATCTTTGTATCTTGTGTTCTCTTCTATGCGATTTTTTATTTTTTGATATTGGTTATATTTGCATGTAATTTTCATTTCTATCTTGTCAATCCTAACATGAGTATCATAACTCCTTCTAGTCTAGCCATAGATTCAAAGGTTTATCCATAGCCTATTCCTTCTTATGCATATCCTTAAGAAACATGTTTGGCTTTATTTCTTATTACTTCTCATCTTATTTCTAAACACCCATTTGGTGCCAATAACATTCTTGTCCTTTGGTTGGTTAACTAAGGTCCATGTCTGATTCCTTTCAATTTGTTCAATTTCTTCTTTCATGGCCTTCATCCAATCTTCATCCTTTAAGGCTTGTTTTTTAGACTTAGGCTCAACATGTGCGAGAAAATAGGTTGTTTGTCTCACGCTTTTCCTTGTCACTACTCCAACATGCTCATCTCCAATAACTTGGTTTGCTGAGTGGTGCCTTCTTACATACTTGGATAACATTGATTTCTCTTTAGGTGCATCAACTATCAATTCCTCAGGCTAAGGTGTTTCTTCCTCTTCTTGTTCCTATTGAACTTCTCCATGTTTCTTTTTTATTGACACAATAAGTGGGGTATATACAAACCATTTGTAGTTCTCTAGTTCTTTACTACTTCCTTCATCCTTTTGTTATAAGAACTTACTCACCCTTACATTATAAAACTCCACTGTTCTATTTTTCTAGGTGTTTAGACACTGACAAGCCTTTCTTTTCATGGAGTACCCTAAGAAGATATCTTCATTTCTCTTAGGCTTGAACTTCCTTTGGTAGTCATTCCTCTTTGTATATTATTTTCTTCCAAATACTTTAAAGTAACTCACCAATGGTTGGTAATCAAACCATAGCTCATAGGGTATCTTATTTGTACCTTTCTTTACTTGAACCCTATTCAAGGTATGCACCACTTTTCTCACAATTTCTCTCCTGTAGATCTGTACAATGTTATTCTAAATAGTTAGAGTTCTAGCACAGTCTATTAGGGTTATGCTCTTTCTCTCAACAACACCACTCTGCAAACATGTCTTGAAGGTTGACATTTACCTTTTGATGTCATGTTCTTCATAGTATCTCACAAACTCTTGTGAGGTGAAATCACCCCCCCATCTAATCTTAAACACTTTACCACTTTACCTATCTCTCGTTCCACTCTGAATTTGAAAACTATAAACATGTGAAAAGCCTTTGACTTTTCCTTTAAGTAAACAACCCACATCATCCTAGAAAATTAATATATAGTCCTCATAGGACCACATAGGTCAGAGTGCATTATTTGTAGTATATGTTTAGAAGTGAATAGGTTTGTAGAAAAATTTGAACTGTCTAACTTACCTAGTTGAAAATACTTACACATTGCATTGTCAACTTTTGTGAATGGAGGCAAGCCTTTTGCATACTTCTTTCTTCTGTTGAACTATTTAGGAAAGGTAGGATTCTTAGAGGGGGTGCGGGGTGAATTAGTATCCTTTAAAACTTTAACCTTTAAACAAAAATTGTAATGTCCTTGTTCTTTTCACAACTTGGTAAGCATATATCATTAACCACAATACTGAAAATAAAAATAGCTTTATCTACTCTAACTTGTATGTATCATGAAAATATTAACCATAAAATTTTTGACACATGACACAAGTATTTGGTCAAACAAAAACCCTTAGTCAAAGGGAAAATTGGGGTGGATTTGATACCCATAAATTCTTCACTAATGTAGTAAGAAGGTGCCTAGTTAGGGATAAAATATTGTGTCACTTCAGAGAACTTACTCTGCTAAGAGTATTATAAATAGATCTATTAGCATCTATGTTTCTCAAGGATTTTATAATACTATACAAAGTGTGTACTTGGTTAAGAGATTTACAATTAGATTGTTAGGTCTACCTTGTTAAAGGATTAAATTGCTACAATGATTACATAATAACAATGAAAATGATATGTGTAATACCCCAAAATTGACACGTCGACATTTTAAACCAATTTAGGTGCATCAATATGACAACATCTATTTGTTCTAGGCATTTTTTATTCTAATCTTCTTTACTCCACCTAAGTGTCAAATATAGAAAATCATTAATCTGTATTAATCACATGCTTTATTTCAATCCTAAATATTGATTGAAATTAGCTAAAGTAATCTCCTAATTGAATTAATTTAATTATAAGTCCTAAGTACTTTAATTAAATTAAATCCACCCTCTTTAGCTAATACACATAAAAAAGGAATTAAAGTATCTTGGTTTAATTAAATATATATCATGATTATTGAAACTAATTATTTAATTGATTAGAAAATATAATTATAATTTCATGTTTGAATGGATCAATATAGTTTCCTAATTCATCTCATATGAAAAAGGAATTAAAATATTTCTAGCATCATTTTCTTCATTTTCTATTTTTTGTCTGTATGAAATAACGAATTCTTGCGTGGCAAGAAGATTTCTCACATGAGAAAACTAGAAGTTCACATCACATTTTGCACTTCCTTATTTGGAAACTCATATGCTCACACAAAGAAAGTACATTCTTGCATGACACAAAGAGAATCCTTACATAGTAAGCTCCAAAATCTTGCGTGAAACTTGACATCAGAAAAAAAAAATTGCTTGTTTGAATCTAAGTTCATGATTTCTTTCATCTGATATGTGATTCTAAAGAATATATTTTATGATTTTTGATTTTTGAAGTAGCTTAACAATGATTTGTAGATCGATCGTCAAAGATACCTTGTCATGAACATACTTTGATTGCAAGATGTTTTGTCAAAGATTCACTTGTCAAAGAAAAAATTCAAACCTACTCAAACAATGTGTCTATTTCAATGCTTTCCTACACAAATAGTTTAATAGGGCTTGTGAACTTCATAGGGCTCTAGACAAAAGAATATGAGAGTATTTTCTTTACTACTTGGAAGTGATGCCCAAGAGTAAATGAAAAACTTAGATGCCTTTGGAAGATGGTACTCGAGGGAGGCAAGAAATGTAGTGGCTCTCCCAAGAAAAGTTTTATATGAAGAGATGATGCTCTTTTCCTTTTAGGAAAATCAAAATCTTGGAAAAAGACAAGTTGGGATTGATAAGCTAGCTCAGTTATGAACATGTTCCGTGTGTTTGGGTAAGGTGATGAGGTTAGAGGAATATGCTCTTTTCCCTTTGGAAAAATCAAAAACTTGGACCCTTGAAATTGAGCTATAGTATGAGTCAACCATTAGAGGGCCTACTGGAGTGATCCATTCTTCGGGAATGACCCATGTGAACACACACCTAATGTCAGTGATTCCAACTCACTCTAATAAAGAATATTTGTAGAGAGAAAGACTCCAAATCCATTTTAATTTCTTCTTCTTGATTCTAATATCACATATCAAGAAGAGGCTCTATCTATTGCACTGGACGATGCCACCCCTAGTCTTGCTAGTCAAGTATGTGCACTTTCAGATGTTAATGTGGGCTGCTAGCTTTAACTTCATTCATGAGGCCACTGAGGATTAATATGAATGAAATCCTATTAAAATTTTTGTAGTCAGTTGCTACCTAGTTCACCTTTGAAAGGGGACATACTCTTTGTGCAAGGAGGGGGAAGAATCTCTCCTGTAGATCCTCACCATAGGTTATACCTAGACACTGTAAGGTGGTATATGCCCTTGAACCCTACCACAAGGGTGCTCATTGAGTGTATATGTTATTGAGTCCTTGAGTACACCAAAAGCATGGGTGCCCTCTAGTGGGGTGACATGACTGTATGAGGTGAATACATGCCCATAAGTTGTGAGACAAAGATTTTTTTGCCTCTACCATTTTTGGTTATAGGGATAAAAGAGTGTCTTTTTTGTGTCTACAAATTGTCCAAATTGTCTAAACAACAAACAGGTCAAGACTTTGCCATCCCTTTGAGTTGCTTTGTCGTTAGTCAAATTGTTTACGACTACTGTTTGCATCTCTTGTCTGAAAATAAATTGTCTACTTACAAACCAACATGATATCCAAAGTCTAAAGCCAATAGTGACATGTTGTGATGGTTAAGTTGTTGAGTTGTTATCCTTGCCATCAAGGTTCAAATCTAATGGGGATGAGGTCCCCCGTTTGTAGCCTCACTGGTTCATAGCTCCAGGTCAACGCGTTTACCCCTCTTTAAAAAAAAAAAAGATATCCAAAGTCTAAAAATAATGTCCATGTCTAACTAAAACTTACAAATACTGCTAGTATGGAACTACCAAAATCATCAAAATCTCTTCAAGTATAGTCCAAACCTATCTTTTTTGTCCTTTTCTCACCCATAGTTTTGCTAAATTTCACACAAGAAATTCTTTGATGTCAACATAGCACGGTTTCTATAAAGGTTAGCTAAGTAGCAGACAAAGATCTTAATGGTACAAACAATGGTTTGATTATCTAGTGATGCACAATTACGGACATGTTTGGTACTATGTCCTGATGACGTGGTCAATTGCACATAGTCTAAGTAAAAGTTGTACAAAATTTGTACCTAATTTATGAAGAGCAGTTCAGAGACAGAGTATTGGGAAAGTAGTTCTTGATGTGTTTTTTCTATCTTACATCTATGATGCAATAAGAAGATGCATAGTTAGGTAGTGACAGAGAACAGTCAGTTGATGACATCAAAAATTGCGCAAGCCCTAGTATCACACATGTAAAGTTTTGTATAGACTATAAGCCAACAATGCTATTGAAATTGTAATTAATTAATTGGGAAAGCCTCAAGGCTAACTCAAGGAATTATTATGAAGATATGGTATAAAGAAAAGATGTTTTCCTTGATTGTAAAGTGTATCAATTGTTAAAAGAAGTGCAAAGTGCGAGAAGAAGCATAGTGCTTGTTGAATGCGTGTAAGCGATCCAAGGCATTATTAGATGTGAGATTTGTGATCTGGTAACAAGATCAAAAGGAGCATAAGTCTAGTTAACATGACAAAGAAAGAGGAAGGAACAATACAATACAATTCTATTCTTTTGCAAGAAATAATACAAAGATCATTTGGACAGTGGGTTCATTGGTCCTTCCCTTGAAGCTATTTGGGTAGTGGGTCTAGTTGTCTTCCACAACTCCTAATAAGGTTGGCACAACTCCTAACAAGGATTCAAAGTCTGCAGGGATTCATATGTACTAAATGTATTCATAGACTCCTAAAAGAGTCCATCCTCTAACAAGGAACATTTATATTAGCACATCATCTTGTGGGTACCATCCCCACTGAGGTTTTCCCTCTGATCAAGGGTGTCCCTAGTTAACATATCTAGTGTTATCATGTATGATTATCTTGTTGTTTCAATTTATATATCTCATATGGTTAAGCTTGTTTAAGGCTGATAATTTTGATAATAGTTGGATAACTAATTCACCCCCCTCTCAATTATATTAGTGGACTATATATTCTAACAATTGGTATCAGAGCATCAGGTCCTTGAAGGATAAGCTTAATAGCTTTGGGAGATTGATGTTGACTATTTATAGACAGGATAGTACTAGATTTGATGAGGCCAACTATGATGTTTGGAAGGAGAAGATGAAGACTCATCTATTGTGCATAGGTCTAGGATATTGGATCTTGAGAAAGAGTAAGAAGAAAATCATTGAAGAAAAAAAGCTAGAAGGATGCAATGCAGATGAGAGAGATCTATTCATGTGTAACATGAGAGCATGATAAGCTTTACTATCAGCTCTTCTAGAAAATGAATACAATCAGGTAAAGTCACTTGAAACATCTTATGAAATTTGGAAAGCATTAGAATCTACTTTTGAAGGTGATACACATGCAAAGAGAATGAGATTGCAGAATTCGATATGTGCATTTCAAGATGCAAAAATGATTGAAGATGAATTTGTAAGAAGTTATATTGGTAGAATATCAATAATTGTTGCAAGAATTTGGTCTCATGATGGAACCAAGGAAGAAGATGAAGTTATATGGAAGATTTTGAAAAGTTTGAAACCACCATTTAAGCAAGTAGCTCAGATGATTGAGCTAGTAATGCCATGCACTAAGGATTTCAAAGAGGAAACATTGCTTGGAAGATTAGAATCTATAGAAGTAGATATGAGACAGTTTGGAGATCTAGCTAGAGTGGAAATAACTTTCAATGCTCTAAACATTCAACCTAATTTTGTCAAGGAGTGCAAGCATACATGGAGATTTTGTTGGTAGTACCAGATCTGATGAAGACTGTGTCTATCTACTATCGCTTAAGTTCATACTGAGATTCTTCTCAATGAAGATTTCTCTCTGACGTCAGTCACCAATTGTCCTAACTGAGTTTGTCTACTATCATCCTCCTACAAAAACATTTCTTACACATATGTATTGAACATTGACACTTGACATCAATCCTATAACACTCCCACTAAAATGGAAACATTGAAACTATTTGAGTTATGCCGAGATTTTCTTTGTTTGTTTTGCTTTCACATTTGTTTTTCTTTTACTTTATCATTTCCCTTTGAGAAACTCAAGGATGTATATTTTGGTTAAAGAAGCAAGGACTATGGGCATGATTTTTTCTTTTCTTTTTTCTTTCTAGTTTAGTTCCAATGATGTAAAGCATACATATAAAAGGGGTGTCCACTATAAGAGCCTCTATCTCATATTGGATGGTCGTGTGTACCTCAACTCACTTTATATGGATAATTTAGTGAGGTTGGTTCTACTCCTTGAATTTTTGAGTGAATTATCTATGCTATAGTATAATACTGATACTTGTCCTATTACGTGAACATATGGGTCACTAAGGGTATACTTAGCAAACTTCTGTCTTAGGTTACAAAAGTAAGGGTCATTGCTGATAGAATACTTATTGATTACTTAACATGAGAAGGATCTCTCGCGTGTTTAGTTTATTTTCACACAAGAAACATTCTGTTCATCCTAGCATTCATGCTCTGATGCTTATGTTTGCTTGCTACATTAAAAGGGACAAATGTTTTGGTAATTCTAGCTTTTGGTGCCTTAATGCTTACATTTACTCCCAACAAAACTAAGAAAATGTCATATTCATATTCTCATGATTGTGATGTTAGTGTGGAGTGTATGAAATTTTTGGGTCTAACTATATGCTCTATGATGATACAATATCTGATGTGTTCAATAGCCAGTCCTAGGGATTGCATTTAACATAGATTGCATTTCACACTCAAATTGAATTCATGACATAGCTTTGGTTACTTATTTACTTGTATCTTTCGACTTGAGAAGTTGTTGGTTTCTTCCAAGTATTATGTTTCTTCTATACTACACAAGCTTTCAAATCCTTGGTTGGTTCTTTTGAATTCCACAAAACACCGTTCCTGGGTAAAAAATGTGAATCATGCATGAGATATTAGTACATATACATTTTGCATTACCACATCATTTATCTACATATTATTATATCTCATTCATCATATTTACATACTCTACATCTATCTCATCTACATTTCATATTCATACATCACATCAATTTGCATACATCATAATCATATGAAACAAAGTGTGACACATGTAATGATACCAAATGAGAGCTCATATATATATATATATATATCTAGAGGAGTCAACATGTCTATGGTACAAAAAATGAGTGCCACTCGAGTAGTATGCTACAAAATTGAGTGCTATGAAAGCACTATTGATCTCAAAATGATACAAAAATGATGCTAATACATCATACAATACATGCTTAGAATTTAGAAAGAAGAGAGTACACTAACTACATCCCACTCCTAATCTTTTGATGAAGGAGGAGCAGGAACATTTTCTCTAGTTGGAGGGTGTAGACCCTCTGATGCTCTTGCATACTCTAGAAATTATGGTACCTTCTTTGTTGCATCAAGAAATACACCAACATACGTCACTTAATAATATGCTAATCTTGTAGTCTATGTCTAGGCCTCATCCTAATGGCACTCCACCTACTCTCATAGCTCATGGATCTCTCGACCCCACTCCAATAACTGCATGTCTCTAACTACAAGCTAGATCTGTATCTCTCCCAACTACCACTATCCTACTTGGACTTGGTCTCAAGATCTCCTAGGGGTGTCTTTGGTCTATGCCAAGATGTGTCTTCCATGTGGCTTAGGAGCAGGTTGATCCTGCATCTCCTCATCACCCACTCCATGCTCTGCCTACTGAGTAGGATGGTCCTCCACCCACTACCTTTATGCATCATCACTAATGGAACCCAAGGTACCCATCTCACTGTGAGCTCATCTCTTCCCATACCCACTACCACCAACACTTGGATCCACTCTCATAGGATGTGCATGGATAGGAATTTGCGTTGTCCTCTGTCTTTGTACCTATGGCTATTGTTGTGGCTGCTGTGGTATTTGCACTAGCTACACTAGCACTGCCACACCTACTAGATCTGTAAACCATGGGAAGGGATGACTCACATAATGCTCTTGATACTCTAGAGTCATCCTTCCATTTGTGACTATTACCATGTAATCTCAATGAGTCATTATGATGGCACATGCATCAATCATAGAACTCATAGGGTCTAATCTCCTTGACCACCCCTTCTTCACCTTCTTGGTGAAGCGAGCATAGGTGCAGTACTCCTATGATATATCCTGTGGTTAGCCATACTACCACCATAGGATTGTCAAAGGAAATATCTCAATTACATGGATCAAGCGACTAATTAGAGGCCATGAAGAAAATATATAACCAAGCTATTCTTGGGCATCATCCCATGCCTCAGTCTCTCTCCAGGGCCATCATACCACTACTACCGGATCATCTAGTTGAGCTCTCCACTACTTAGTCTTATGTAGAGTAGTTTGGGTCATTTTCCCTTGGTATCTACAAATATACAAGTCCTGTGGTTTTCGTTGATCCTCAAATATGGATTCCATAATGGGGAGATTCTCCCACACCCATAGCTATAGTAAATAGATGCCTTCTACCATGCTCTTTGCCTCTCTATAGGCGATATCATGCATTTCATGAAACATGTGGGCTAAAATATACTAACCCCACCTAAAATGTGCTAGTTGCTCCAACATCTGTTGCAACATTTGACCCCATCCACACTCTAAACTGTGTTCGCCTCAGTTAGGCATCAAAAAACCAAGGTAAGTATCAAGCACCACTACTAATTTGTGTGTAGGCCCATATGCCCACACTAACTCCTCCCATGGGATAGCTCTACCCATGATGAGATCCTCTTGAAGTATGGCCCACAGTGCCAATGTACCCACTTTTCGTTGTGTGTCATACTCTACTTGAGGCCTATGGAATGGAATCCAAAGTATCCTATAGATGTCCTTGGGTCTAATAGTCATCTCTCCGAGTGACAAATAAAATGTGTTCATCTTAGAATGGAAATGCTCCATCAAAGTTGCCAGTAAACTGTGATTTACTTGCAGATCGGGGATATCACATAAATGAGAAAGCCTGAGCATATTTATATGTGTCACCTTTGTTGCATCTAACTATCTAATCAATGCCCTGATGGTGGGATAGCCTGATTTGAATCCTACATTTGGGAACCTCACTTGCGAACAAGAAAACAACATAACACGACCAGTATTCACCCTCATAATAAACATGCTACTAGTATTGTGCTCAAAATACACTAAATACATGCTAGAATGACTAATGATGATGCAAAATTGATGATAAAACATGATGTTTTCAGCTCAAATTGACATAAAAAAATCAAATTCTTGCACATGACCTCACAATCTCATGCAAGGATGTACAATTTTGTGCGAAGAAACCAAATCCTCACATGAGGAACCTCTATGGCCTGCGCCAAAAATTAGTCTCACGTGAGCCATGATTTTACTTCATGCACAAAAGAAACATAAATAGGGGTTTCTCACGTGAGAGATGGATGTCTCCCATGCGATGAAACCCCACATCCTATGTGAAGAAATGCCCTGGTGGCATTTCCTCATGCGAGATTACTTGTGGCTCACATGAGAAAACAAGTTCTCGTATGAGAACCTGGGAACAATATACTTAAAACAATACAAAACATTAAAAAATTTCATCAAATTGTGTAAAAATTGAAATCTACAGAAGGTTTATCGACTACTCACTAGGGGTCCATAGTCTGTTGGCCAACTTTGTCACTTGGAATGCTCAAATCAATGGGAGTGCATGAGGACCACCATTTTCACATTAGAGTTCTTTTCTCCACAAAAGAAAAATGTACAGATGATTTGAAAAATACCCTTTGCGGCCTTATCTAGGTTTTGACCTAATTTATTTAAGTGCTTTGATGGCCATGAAAATCACCCCCTTAGCTATTTGGACTACTATGAACTCATTTTTGAGAAAAAATTTGAAATCTGACACACTTAAACAACTCAAAATCATAGTTTAAATTTTTGGGACAAACACAGTTGAACACTTGTGTAGTCAATCTTACCAATACTTCACGAATCTGTGAATATTATCAATTCACATATTGCTCCAACTTTTTCACAAATTTTAGAATAATAGTAAACCCTGGTCAATTCTAGTCAACCATGGTCAACTAGACCTTCAAATCACTTTGAATCACCTTCATTCTATTGTGTCATCTTTCAAATTTTCTCCTGAGGGGGCAAGATGATGATTACATCATGGAACATCATTGAATCTTTCAAATAAGGCTTCAAGTTTGAACATAATGTTCTATTCACTAGGGGCATCTCATCACATTGGGCATCTTTGTTCCCTCTATTTGGCATCATATGCTATCCAACTGATCAATCTTATAATAGTCCTGGTCATAGTTCAATGGATAGGTATCTGAGTGTTCTACTTGGACTACTAAGGATTAAGCCTCATTTTGGGGATAATTCTATGACTCATGATTAGATCTTGTTATCTTTTTATGGACCAGTATTCAAATATTTTGTTTGGACTCTAGAGGATTAAGCTTCATTTTGAAGATCATTCTAACTTTCTTTTAATCACTATTTAATGGATAGATATCGAGGCAAAGTAACCTTGACTCCTAAGGATTACACCTCATTCTGAGAATAATTCTATGAATCATGATTAATCTTGTCATCTTCTAATAGATGGGTATTATGGCATTCTAACCCTAACTCCTGAGGACTGAGTCTCATTCTAGGAACAATTTTGTGAATTTTGACAATCTTTGTTGTATTAAGACTAGTATATTGGTATTCTATTTGGATTTGGAGTGGTTAAGCTTAGTTCTGAAGATAACCCTAAAAAATCTCATCAATTGATTTTTGTGTCATCAATCTCAAAATCAATCTTAACTCTCATTTTATACTTTGGACTTATGATTTCTTTGAATCAACATCTTGCTCACACATTTATTCAAAGATGGGAAAATGTAATAACCAAAAATTGGCATATCGACGTTTTGAACCAATTCTAGTGTATCAATCTCACAACATGTATTTGTTAAATCAACTAAGTCCTATTGTACTAGGCATTTCTTATTCTAATCTTCTTTACTTGACCTAAGTGTCAAATGCATAAAATCATTAATCTATATTAATCACATGCTTTATTTAATTCCTAAATATTGATTGAAATCAGCTAAAATAATCTCCTAATTGAACTAATTTAATTATAAGTCCTAAGTACTTTAATTAAATTAAATCCACCCTCTTTAGCTAATACACATAAAAAGGAATTAAAATACCTTGGTTTAATTAAATATGTATCATGACTGTTGAAACTAATTATTTAATTGATTAGAAAATCTAATTATGATGTCATGTTTGAATGGATCAGTATTGTTTCCTAATTCATCTCATATGAAAAAAGAATTAAATATATTGATTAAATCAAATATGTGCTTATAATTGTTGAAATTGATTATTTAATTAATTAGAAAAATAGTTATGACCACATATTTGAATGGATCAAGCTTATCTCCTATTTCATCTCATTCAACTTCATAAAAATGGAGGACCGAATCTCACCTTTGATCTAGACCGTACACTCATATCAATCTTGACCATTGATCAATTCCAAGATTCTATAAAGAAACCTTCTTCAATCTCTCATTTTGAGGGATGCACATGAATAGCATTGAATTGTTGTTGAATCATTTTTTCAAAGCTTTCTTTTATTTAAATTTACTTTGTCTTTATATGTTCATCATTTATACCAATATGCATTCATTTAGTTTAAATTAGTATTCAATATTCTTAGATTATTCTAAAATTCATTAAGATTGGTTTACATCTTTGCATTTGAAAAACATCAAAAATATAGATTAGATTGCATTTTTCATTCATAAATCCTTCATATTAGTTTGGTATGGTTACTGAACTCTCTATTATGAGAGGGAATAATAAAACCTTATCTAGTTAGAAAGAAATAGACCACCATGTGTATACATGTCAAATAGACAATCTCATGTTCATCTTGACGTGTTAATCACAAATAATGATCATGTTGAAATATGTGTGGATTTAGAGGCCCATAATTAGCACTCACAATATGTATACATCCAACTTAATTTTCCAATAAGATCACTCTCCTGCTCACTGATTTGTCACCTTTAGTGACTAGTTTAATATATCCTTTCTTATGCTGCTTGAATCTATGAACTTCGTTAGACTCAAGAATTCATCCTTCATTTTCTTCTAGTTCTTGTCTTTAGAATCAATAGTACTAGTACTTAGTGATAGTTTTTTGGAAACTACAATTGGAACAATTGTTATGTTGTTATTGATGTCAAATCTTATTGGTAAGACATTTTGCTAATTATGTAGAGTGCTATATCAATTGATTGATAAAGAGGATTTGAAAAGAGAGTTAACTAAATGATCTTGTGAATTGTTAGGTAAAAAGAAACAAGTATGTTGGAAATACATTGGCATTTGATCAATTATTCTTTGAAAAGATAGTGTTATTTAATCATTACATGAAGTGAAGAAGATAGTTGAGTTGATGTGTAGAAGAGAAGACAATAAGTTGAGTAAAACAATGAACTTGACCGAGTGACAGTTTTACTAGGTCAGTAAAGTAAAAGATTAAGGAAATTAAGAGATAAAAGAGAAAATAATATTATTCAAGTGTTAGTTATGGCCAAACAAGATGAAGAAGAAAGTAATGTGTTAGTCTCCAGGCATAGTGAAGACCGATTGAGCCAGTATAAGTCAAGAAAAATAGAAAAATAGAGACCAAGCTACCCAGTGATGATTGAGTGTCAACATTTTAAAAATTTGTGAAGAATCAAGTTTTGAGGATGACATAGTTGAATTTTTTGATTGGTCAAAGAGTATGGATAGTAAGGATTGATGAAATCACATATATAATGCATGGATTGAGTTTGTTAAGTGATCAAAGGAAAGGATTCAAAGAGAAGTTTCTAGTAATGTCAAGAAATGAGAAGAAGGACAAAATGATGGATAGATTCAATGAATCTGATCAAACCCTAAGATCTACGTTGATATTTAAGTAGGGATAGGTCAAAGATACCTATTTAAGGATGCATAAGGGATGTTTATGAAGGTTGGTTGGTTGTTGATTAGTGGTTTTATGGAGAACCTATGAAGAACAAAGTAGTAGAAGGAAAACAAGTAGATTGGTTAAGTGTGATTTCTTGAAGGGTTGCCAAGCACATCAGAGATGAAGAGTATAATGAAGTCTAGTCAATGAACCAACAATTGAGCCAAATGGAGATCTAAATTTGCAAAGTGAGTTGTATCTTGATAGATCAAACCTAACAACTACTTTCTAACAATTGTGGTAGTAAAATCTTTTAGTCAAGGTTGACCTAATAGTCATTTGTAAATCCTTTAATCAAGGTGACATTATAATGGAATGATCCAAAGTCCTCTAACCAGGCCACTCCTAATAGGATCATTAAATCTTCTAAACAAATCACACATAACAGTGTTTTTTGTAACCTTTAATAGGGCTGATTCTTAACTAAGTTCACTTTAGAAGAGTGAAAAGTGGTAGCATGTTACATGGTGATTTTTCCCAAATTGGGTTTCCATGTTAAATCTTGGTATCATATATGTGTGAATTTTATTTTGTGATGCAGGTTATTTACTGTTGTTTTAGTTTTGTTAGTCAACATATAGTGAACAATGAGCCAGTGATGAATTTAAAAGTTAAGTTGTTAATAAGTTGCTATATTGGCCGAGTAATTTTAAGAGTTTAAATAAGTGTGTGAAGTTGTTAATTGTTGAATTGGTATATCTATACTTGAGGATAATTGATTTACCCCCTTTTAGTTATTCTAAACATTCTAACATTTTGTATCAAAGATTTGGTGCTTGGAAGGAAAGTTTAAAGGAACTTAAGCTGAAGATCAAGATGTACAAGAGAGAGGTACCTAAGGTGAACAAAGAGAACTTTCTAGAATCAAAACACTTGATGAAATTACATATATCTAGTGTTGGAGACTTTGCACTATACTACCTAGAAAAAAAATATATTGAAGTAACTAGACGCATGACAATTGAACAAATGAAGGAGAAAAATGGACACAATCAAATGATGATATATTTGACATCTTCACTAAGTTATGATAAATTTTATGATGTAAAGGAATGCACTATTACAAAGAAAATGTGGGATAAGTTGGCACAAATCTATGGAGGAGACAAAAATGTGTTAAGAGCTAAAGCAGAAAGTTTGAGAGGCAAGTTTGATGACATGAGAATGAAAGGAGAGACTGTTGCATAGTATTGTGGCCAAATTAAGGAGGTTGTGAATTGTATTAGAGGAGTTAGAGGAGAGATATCTGATGAAACTATGATAAGCAAGGTATTGAGGACTTTACTTCCTATCTATGCAATTAGAGCATCTACAATTCAAGAATTGAGATGTCTACTTGGTAATGATCTGACCTTGGATAGTCTAATTGATAGACTCACTACATTTAAATTGTCAAATTTTGATAACTATACACCTTCTACTATTGAGTCTACTTTGAAGTCTCAACTAACCCTTGATGGATCTAAAAGAAAGAAAAAGAGTAAGCATGTGGACAGTGATAGTAAATCAGATGATGATCTTGAAGAATTATTTGCAAAAAGGCTACCAAGAGGAAAAGAAAGTTACAAAGGTAAAATTTCAATTTTTTTTTTCATGTAACAAAGTTGGTCATCTTGTTGTAAGATGTCTTGACAGAGATGAGAAGGAAGAAAGAAAAGGAAATAAGTACTGAGGAAGGAGAGATAATAGAGACAACCGAGGTAACAAAATTTAAAAATGAAAAGGTAAGAAATCCTATTACATTGTTGAAGAAGATGGTTTTGATAGTGATACTAATGAAAATTATGAAGAAGTTGTTTATCTTGCAATGAAAGATGAATCTAATGAAGATGAGAAAACTTCTTTAATTTCACATGTGCATAAGAATGATAGATGAATAATTGATAGTGGTTTCTCACATCATATTATTGGTGATTCAAGTAAGTTTGAAAAGATAGAACATTATAATAGTAGTGTTAAGTTTGGAAATGATGCACCATGTTATGTGAAAGGTAAAGGATCAATTATATTGAATGACTATATTAGATGTGAAATTGTTACAAATGTTTGGAATAATTGGGGGCGGGGGGTAAATCAGTTACTCAAGGTCCTTAAGTACCACTTGAAAAATTTAAACACAAACACTCACTATTTAACTTGTCCTTCTATTGCTCGGCCACTACTATAAAATTATCTTAAACATAACTTGCTTTGCATAATGAAAATATTATCAAATATAAAAAATATAATGCATTCAACACATATTTGACACTAGGATTTTACATGGAAAACCAAATTGGAAAAAAATCACTAGTAACATGTCACTATTTTCACTCTTTCGAAGTGAGCTCTGTTAGGAGCCAACCTTGTTAAAGGTTACAAAACACACTGTTAAATGTGACCTTGTTAAAGGATTTAATCACCCTGCTAAAAGTGGCCTTGTTAAAGAACTTTGATCATTCCATTTAGAATGTCACCTTGTTAAAGGATCTACATAGGATGTTAAGTCTTCAAATGACTATTAGGTCAACCTCTATTAAAAGGATTTCAATATAAACTATTTACAATGATTAGAAAGAAAATAATAGGTTTTGATTTATGTGATTACAAATCACTTTTGCAAGTTTAGATCTTTGTTTGGTCCTTATGCTGACTCATTGATAAGCCTTCCATTTTCATGTTTGATCTTGATTCACCTGGAAACCCTTCAAGAAATCAGTCCACTCTTCTCAACAATATTTAAGCCTTTTGCTCAGATTCACTTATCAATATCAACATCATCTTTGCAAGATTTCTCCTTTAGCTTCACATTTACTCACACACTTGTGTGTTTTTGATCCACCTTTGTCTATATCTTCCTTTCACATATAATTGCACTCCCTAATAATTTTTTTAGCTCTGTACCTCTTTAAATATGAAATTCTTGCTTTACCATTTTCTATCACCATCACAGATTTTAGGGTTTATGATAAGGTTCAACTCAATTCATTGTATCTATTCATTTTCTTGATCATCCTTTAGAAACTTCTCTAGAATCTATTTGTTATGTCTTAACCTATTCCTCTCCTTGTATTTAATGATCCAACTCATCAATCTTATCTTTAACACAGTTTACATCTCCCAAGAAATCAACTGAGTCAGTTGGGAATCATGATTTTCTTGAATTCATTCTCGTAGTGTCACTCAACAATCTCTAAATTCTAACACTCGGTCATTATTGAATTCCTCAATCATTGTAAAGCTTCTAACTTGGCATCAACTATCTTTCTTTGTTGATGCTAATGTTTGGTTAACGCTAGATTTGGTCGACACTAACTATAGCTTAGTTGACACCAACATCAATCAACATTCCTTAGCCTTTACTCTATTGCTCGGCCTAGCTTAGCTTTCTTGACATTAATAATTGCTTTTCTTTAGCAAAGCCTATCTAATAAAATGTCCATTGTAACTCCCTTTTCATAACTTCAACCTTTCCTCTAGGTGCTATTGTTATGACCAACTTCTCAAATCCTCTTCATCAATCAAATAGATATGAAATTTAGATTAGGTAGCAATATGTCTTATGAATAGATTTGACATCAATGACAAAACAACAATTATTCCAATTTCAAGTTTCCAACAACAATGCATATTGGATTGATGGTTTGAAATATAAATTTTCGAGTCTAGCACAATTGAACAATTTAGGCTAGTGAGATGAATTCCAAAATAGGAAGGAGAATATTCTTGATGCTACTAGTGAACTAATTGGAAGTGGAGAGAAAAAAAGAGGCAACTTCTTCTATGTAGACCCATATGAAGATACTTTCCTATTTGTACAATTTGAAGATGTTTGGTTATGGGATAAGAGGCTATGTTATGCGGAATTTTATTATTTGGTAAGCATTAGTAAGCTGAAAAGAGTAAGATGATTACCAAGATTGAGAAAACTTGATAAAGTAATGTGCAAACAATGTAAAATGGAAAAAAATGACAAAGTCTAGTTTCAAGAGCACGACCTATTCTTTTGATGATATTTTAGAGTTGGTTCATATTGATTTATGTGGTCCTATTGGAATGAAAATTTATTATGGTGATAAGTACTTTATTTTATTGTTGATGACTTTTCTAAAATGATGACTATGATGTTTCTTAAAGAAAAAAATGATACATTTCAAATGTTTAAGTGGTATTTGTCTAGAGTTGAAAAGGAAAAAGGTAAGAGTTTGAAGTGCTTGAGATTAGATAGAGGAGGTGAATTTAAATTAGTTGAGTTCAATATATTTTTCAATGAAAAAGACATCAAGAAATAAATGAGTGCACCAATGACTCTACCATAAAATGGGATAGCGGAAAGAAGGAATACATCAATCATGGACTGTGCAAGAACACTAATGATTGAGAAGAATATTTCACAAAAGTACTGGAGAGAAGCAATAAGTACCATTGTTTATAGAATAAATTGAGTTCAAGTTAAGAAACGCACAAATAAAACCCCTTTTGAAATTTGGCATGGCTATGCACCTAATGTCAATTATTTTGAAGTCTTTGGAAGAAAATGCTACATAGTGAAAGATGAAAGGAAATGAATACTTGATATAAAGAGTGATGAAGGTATATTCCTAAGATATTCCACTAAAAAAAGGCCTATAAGTGTTTTAATTATGACACTAATAAAATTGTGAAAAGTGAAAATTGGAAGATGACTCTGAGAGGATTATACCCTAGGATGATTGTGAATCTCCATGATGTGGTGGAGAAGAGGCTATCTGAGATGTTTTCTTAGTTTGAAGCTAGCTTGGCCAATCAAGTTAAGGAAGGGATGGTTGAGTTTTGTATATATTTGTGGACTTGGAGTTTACTAATCCAAAAGAGAGTTGTTTGGCCAATTAAAATACTTATTCAAGAGAGGAGATGGAATAGAAAGGTTGAGGTGGAAGAGGATGGTTTTGTTGATCATTTTGTGGAGTTTGATGTAGAGCCTATAGAGAAATTTGAGGCTATTGTTGAGGATATTCCTAACCTTTTTGATGTTGAGATAGAGATTGGTTTTCATGATCAAATGGTTGGATCTGACATGGAAATTATAGTGCACTTGGTCGTGGATGTTCTAGTTTCTATTGGTGATGAATTATGTGTTGCAAAGCGTCTTGTTGTGAGCAATGAGATTGTTGGTATTGAGAGTTTGGTATATGTTGTTGAGGAGTTACATATTTCTATTGATGTGGATTTGGTCTTGGATCTACATGTTGTCATTAGGGATGTGGAGTTGGATGCACTTGTTGCGAATATGGATGGATGTGATAAGTTACATGCTGATTGGTTAGTGGTGATTCATATGCTTCTAATGTTTGGATGGTTGAAGTAGATCGAGATGATGTACAATTTGGTTTTCATGTCCCTATTGGAGTGGAAGCTTTTGGTGAATATGATGAAGGTTGTGGATTTTTAATTTGGGCATCAAAGTGTGGGATACACTTTTATTTGTACCCTAGGAGTCTGATGCAGGGGCATCTTAGGGTATTTGGCAATCCTGCATGTTGGAGGGATTTTGACTTGTAGGATGAAATTCTTGAGGATTTATTCAGATGATTAGGTGCATTTATTGCATAAGGATTGAGATAGTGATGTGGATCTATTTTTGGAGTTTGTGTGAACCTATTTTGGTCTTGGTTAGTTGTTCTTAATGTATTTAATAAGTTTTGTAATCCTTTTAAGGCATTTGGTATTTAATATCTATTGGAGGCTGACTTGTGGCTCAACATGTATTTAATTTAAGGTTTTATTTAATTTATAGCTTACTAGGATGACTTGTGTCTTAGTTGGGTATAAGTAGGGGGTCTTGTGGAGTCTTTAGTCATCATTCATCCATCTTGGAGAAGAGGATGTGGTAGAGGAGTGAACTTTGAGAAGAGCTAGCAGCTAAGGCTTGGAAAACAAGGAGATTGCTTGGTGGGCTTATGAGCACAAGTTTAGATCTTCCTTGGATCTTTTTACTAGAGTGTGGATTTGGATTAGCTAGGGTTTGGATTGGATCTTGTGGAATCTTGCAAAACTATTACTTAATTTATTTTTTGCCGTAACTAGGAAGGCCTTACAACTCGACACATTATATGTAATTAATTATTTTATTAATAAAGAGATGCATTTGGTATCAGATTGTGTATCTTGTGTTGTATTTTTAGTATGTGGTTATTTTCTAGGGGCTAGGACATTTTAGATCTTCCTTGGAGGTTTCTAGGATAGTATGGATCTAGATTATCTAGGGTTTGGATTGGATCTTGAGGGATCTTGTAGAACTATTACTTTCTTTGTATTTGGCCATAACTGAAAGGCCTTACAACTTGACACATTATATGTAATCAGTTATTTTATGAATAAAGAGTTATGATTTTCTATCAGATCTTGCATTGTTGTTTTATTTCTGCCATCTGGTTATTTGCTAAGGGCTAGGACATCTCCTTTGGGAATTCTCCTAGCTTGCACCGCATTAGAAGTACAAAGCATGATTGGTTGTTAAAGGTTACTCCTAGGTTGAAGGAACTGATTATGGTGAAATTTGTTCTCCTGTAGCAAAAATGAGATCCATTCATTTTTTACATTCTATTGCAACAATTTATGATTTAGAAGTTGAGCAGATGGATGTGAAAACAACTTTCCTTCATGGAGATTTGGAGGAAGAAATTTATATGACACAACCATAGCACTTTGTGGTGAAAGGTAAAAGTCATTAATTCTATAAGTTGAAAAAATCCTTGTATGGCTAAAAAAAAAGTTCTAGGATGTGGTACCACAAGTTTGATACATATATATTGAGTTTGGGATTTGTGTGATCAAAGTTAGATCATTGTATATATTTCAAGTTTGATGGTGATTATTTTCTGGTTATTTCCTTATATGTGGATGACATGTTGTTTATTAGCAAAGGAAAAGGTTTCATTGCAAAATTAAAATCTTAGCTCTCAGCAAGGTCTTAAATGAAAGATCTTGGTGCAACAAGGCACATTCTAAGAATAGAGATTATAAGAGATAGGAAAAAAAAAAAGATTTGGCTATGCTAGAGTAAGTATTTGGGTAGTATTATGAGAAGATTCAATATGCAGGATTCTAGACTATTGAGTTTTCTTGTTACTATGGGAACAAAGCTCTCTAGCTCACAATTCCCTATATCACCATTGGAGATGGAAGAGATAAGTCGAGTATCGTATTAGAGTGTTGTTAGAAGTTTGATGTATGCTATGGTCTGTACAAGACCATACATTTTCCAAGTAGTGGGAGTAATTTACAATTACATGTATAATCCAAGAAGAGCACATTGGGATGTAGTAAAAGGAGTTTTTAGATACTTGTGGGGTACCTTAGAGTACTCTATATATTTCCATGGAACAAAAAATGAGAATTCCTTGGATATTCAAGGCTATGTGCATTCAAATTGGGCTCACGATGTTGATAGAAGAAGATCCACTAGTACATATGCATTTACATTATTCGGTGGTGCAATCTATTGGATGAGCAAGCGACAAGATGTAGTCTCTCTGTCCACTCTAGAGACAAATTATATGGTAGCTACTCATGCCTACAAGGAAGCCATCTGGCTAAAGAGATTTTGTTTAGATATAGAGTTCAAATAGGATTCATTGATAATTTATAGTGATAGTAAGAGTGCATTCTTTCTCTCTCTTCTTTGATGCGCTACCTTGTAGTAATTCAATAATAGGTTGTGCTATCCTCCTTTTTGTGATGATCACCTTGCCTTTTGGCCTTGATTGTGTCACCATTTCTTACACATCTTTTTGGAGGTCTTCTTTCACCTTATGTGAAATTATCACAATCTTTCATTGTTTTGTGACTCTATGCTTCACAACTGCAAGCTCTTTACCTTTACCTTCCTCAGCTTTTGAGGGTGGACCTGACCCTTCTCCTTGTTCCATCTTACTAGCCTTGAAAGCTTTTCTTTTTCTTGACTTTTCTGTCTTAGGTGTGCCTACCTCAACAATTAGCTCAACAATAACTATTTCATATGTGTCAAACTGCTCAATACTAACATCTATATCCTCTTCTAGTAGTGTAGTGATAGCTGTGATATGTCATCAACATTTACCTCATAAGGCATAGGCCTCAGCCATGCTACCATCGATATTACTACTTGTGCATACACAAAGTCTATCTCCAAAATGAAATATATACCATCATAATATTTATCCAAAACTAATTTTGGAATCCTCATCCTATTATTCATTTTCGTTTTTAATTCTTCAAAATAATTTTCCACGATTGCCTTGAAATTTTCTCCCAATCTTTCTATTAGGTCATTCAAATAATCTACAGTAGTTCTATATCTATCCCATGAAATTCTTCTAGTAGTAGGGAAATAGTTCTATACATAGACAAAAATGTAAACTAGTAGAGAACCAAACTTAAAAGATGTGTGTTGGAATAATTAAATGGGAAGAATACTTCTAAGAGGGGGGTGAATCAGACGTAGCACACTTTAACCTTAAAAAATTTTAACTGAAAATAAATTGCATGCATGTAAACATATCAGTTAAGCATAAAGTAAAGACATGCATCAAAACACATAACACCAAATTTGGTAACCTAGAAACCCTCCAAAATGAGAAGGTAAAACTGGGGTGGGGATGATACCCAAAAAATATCACTACAACGATAATGTTCAACCACTTCTGATGGTCTACCCTGTTAAAGGCTTTACACCATGTTAATAGTGACTTGTTTAAAGGATTTACAAACACTTTACATGAAGTGTCACCTTGTTGAAGGATTTTATCACCTTGTCAAAGGTTCTACAACATAGCTATTAAGCTAACCCATCAACATAAGATTTTCCTTCTAATACAATTGCTAGAGAGTATTAGATAAATAAACCTAATAGCTTACAATCCTTGATTGCTAAATTTAGGCACTTGATCTGCTCTCTCTGATCTTGATCCTTTGAGATTTGATATCTGTTTGATGCCCTTGCATTGTTCTTCATCAACTGGATGTTGCAATGATGCTCTATTCCTTTAAGTCTTTTCACACTTCCCTCTAAATTTTTCTATAGTTTACCCATATACTACTCTCTTCCATGAATACAATGGAGTTTCATCCTCCTTTTAAGGATATCAAAGACTTAGGGTTAGGTATAAATCTACAATCCATATTAAATCTTTATTTCCTACTCATTCCTTGCACTTTTCTCATTGGTTGCATGCCTTGTCCTTTTTTCTTATTGGCTGCATGTTGATTGCATAGGAAATATAAAATATTCGTTCTTATCCTTAACATCTTTCGAGATTCTTCTATTTTGGCTCAAAAATAGTTTACACAGGTGTTTGTGCAATTACAAACAATTATGTCCAATCTGTGTTACTTGACACATACTGGATTACTGGTGCTCAACACATGTATGATTCTAGTTTGCTCGGAACCTATACCATTCTGGCTCACTTGGCACATGTAGTATTCTACTTGCTTGGCATCAACTATGACTCGACACCTAAAGTCACTCAGCACCTATTGGAATTCTAGCTTGGCACATACTATGACTCAACATATATAGTGTACTTGACTTCTATATGAAAATTGGTTAAGTGTGTTGACACTCAATTGTCAAAACCATTTTGAGACATTGTATTTGATCTTATGAGTACATCATTCATTCTATTCGGCATATGTACAAGATTTCAAAAACTTGTTCAAAGTTCTGTAAAGAGCAATATACCTCAAAATTATTATGATTCCCCTTGAGCTGATGTGCTATTTCCATTCCTATAATCAAAATTCTTGTGCTGAATTTGTCTCATGCTGATGTATCTGATACTCATTTCCTTTGCCCTATTTCTGTACTCTGTTATCTATCATTCTTATTTACAACTCCCTAGAATATTATATCTCCCCCACATTATGCCTTATCTCCCCCTTTATTCATGCTATGTCTTATCTCACCCTTTATTATATCTCCCCCTTTTTTGATACTGATGTCAAAGGGTACTAAGGGTTAAGACTGTATTTTGCCAAAAATGTACTATTTACCTCCATAATCATCTTGAGAATTGCATCCCAATTCTCCAAAGCAATTTTCAATGATTTATGTTGGATGGCAGTTTTTGCTGCAAGATGTACAAGTCCATCTAAAGTAGAAAGTTTAGGATCTTTGTTTAGAACATTTTCAGCATAAACTTGTTCTTTATGGAGTACTTCCAAATGTGGGGTAATGGAAGATTGTAGCTGCATTAGTTTGGCCTTGATATTGGCCTCTTCTATTGTCAATACATCTAATTCTCTCTGTTTGTGAAGTGTTTGAGCAAAATGCTTCTCACTTTGAGCTGGATCGTTTCGTAGTTGAGTGCTGAAAATATTTAGATTTCTCTTCAAGCTCATTATTCTTTGACTTGTTTCTTGTGTGAAGAATGAAAAATCACACAACTATTTGTACAATGAGAATACATTCTCAAGTACCTTTTTCACTTTTTCAATCTTTTTCACCAATTCAACTTGTGAAAGTGCTATATCACATGATATTTTCTCATTAACTTTTCCTTGGAATTTCTTCTTAGACCATTCCATGAGTTTTACATTTATTTCTCAGTCTTCATTTGTCACTTGGTCTACAATGTCTGATAGTTGTTCCATTATTGGCTTGGTTTCATTAGGTGTTTGCAAGCTGAAGGCATCCAAAAAGATGTCCTTAATCTCATGTAATGCTTGCCTTTGCTTATACTCCTTCCTGAGTATTTCTTGCCTCTTTCTCCTATTTAATGCATCTTGCATTTTAGTGATTTTCTCAGTGCTTATTGTTTTTGAGTCATAACTAGGTATGACTATCTCCTATCTAACTTAGGGTCTCCATAGTGAAGTACCCTTGTTACTTTTGTAGAGCTTGAGCCTGGTGCAAAAATTTGCAATGGCATTGCATCGATGCTCGACTGCTTCTGAGGAGTCCCCGAGGTAGGCAAGTTTACCAAAGTTTGTATTGCCTCCTAGCCCTTAAGGGTTTTCTCTTTTTGTTTCTCCTCTTGTCTGCTACCTTGATCAATTATGATAATTTGAGGAGGTGCACCTTGGGTTTGTGTTGTAGAAACATCTTGTCCTATTGGTTCCTTTGTAGGCTCCTCAGCAGTAGTTGTCACCTTTGTTGTAGAATCAACCTTAGCAATTTTTTTTTGCACCTCTTGCTCTTTATGTTGCTCTACTATAGTTGTGAGAGATTGTGAGGATTGATCTTAAGTGGTTTTCTTCTCCCTTGTTATTGCCACTACAACTTTCTGTTGCTCATCTACACTCACCAATATTGGATTTGTGCATAATTGTGCTTGTAGTTTTGATTGGTGAAGGATGTTCTTGAGATCCTCTGCAGTTAAGGGGTTGATGTTCTAAGAAAAAGTGTTAGGAACATCCTTTACAATAACTGTAACTACAAGTGCTTTATGTGGAGGACTAGGAGGTGGCAATTGTGTATCTTGTACATCTTGTTTAGTTTGCTCCTCCTCTTCAGCTGTTGCCATTTCATTTTCTTCTTTTGTTTCCTCCTCCATTGTTTCTTTTTCTATTTCTTCTTCTCCTTCATCCTTTTTTTGTTCTCTTTCTTCTTCTTTCTTGTTGGTTTTAGCCTTATTTGCAACATCATCCTTCTCATTGTTCTATCCCTCAAAGGGATCTTCTTCTCCATCCTTGACAATAGTCAAGCCATATATCAACTTCCACATTTTTGTTTATTTTTGGACAACTTCTTCAATTTTATTCTACAAGATTCTAAAGGCTCTATACTTTGGTGCAAACTTGCTCCCATGTTTCTTGTTTGCCTTAGCAATTTGACCTCTAGTCAATTCTAGCATCACTTGTGCCAATGCCGATTCTCTTATCTCTTTTTCCATTTTCAAATAATAATGCCACTTATTTTCATCAATTTCATATAATTCCTTGGGCATAGTATTGACTAATTCAAGAGGTGTATTCTTGAATTCTGCCATCATGGCATATATAGATTCTTCTACCTTATTATGATCTTCTCTACTTAATTTATTGAAATCAATACTTTTCAAATCAGAGAAGTCTGCATTCCTTTTAACATTATCACAAATTTTATCAATATTAGACTTAGGAGGATGGCTTACCACTCTAAACTGGCTAATGTCCTCTGATTCTATCTTTTCATCATCATCAAATTTTGGTTGTGCAACATATTCTCTTCTTGGTTTCTTTTGTTCTTGACCAGTCTGCTTAGTAGCCTTCTTCTTCTCTTTCATTTTCTCCTTGGCCTTTTGAGTTGAGGCCCATGTGGTGGCTCTTGTCATTGGTGTCTTTGGCTTAGCCTGGGTTGGCTTGGCAACCTTCTTGGCTTTAGGTTGTGCTGCAGGTTGAGTTTTAACTTTTCTTTTCTTGAGCTCAGCTTGAGCTAGTGCTTCCTCAGATTCTTCTTGCTCAACACCTTCTTCCTTTTCTTTATCCTCACCTAAGCCTTGAGTTATCTCCAATAGGTCTTGCCCCTATTCATCTTCATCATCATCATCATCATAACATCTTCTTCTTCTTCTTCTCCTGTTGCCTCCTCAATTCCTTGTCCAAATTTTTTCTTTATCTTCTTCACCAATTTATCTTTCCTTTTAATCACTGAGGCTATCTTCAACTCCATCTCAACCTTGGATTTCACATCATCATATGTTCCAAAAGGTTTGGCAGTCTTATCCATTTCCTCTGCAAGCAATGCTGTGATTGCTGCCGATGCTTCATCAATGTCTAGCTCATATCCCAATGGTCTTAGCCATCTAGCCCTTGGAATTGCTACTTGGATATAAGTGTGATCAATGTCAACTAAGAAGTAGATATCATTGATGTGTTGTTCAACTAGGGAAACTTGTATTCTTAGTCTTTGTTTCATGGATTTCTTGAAATCCTCAAAATAACTTGTCATTTGGGTTTCAAAGTTATCACCCATTTGATCAATTTACTCATTGATTTGAGTAATAGTTGACTTATTTAATTTCCAATTAACTTTAGTAATGGAGGGAAATTCTTTCAAAACATAGAAAAATATGTAGACCAGAACTGATCCAAACTTACATTGAGCACCCTTTGATCTTTTGATTGCTCCCAAATTCTCCGTGATCTGTTGTAACAATAATTTTGCTAGATAATATGTATGATCTTTCTTGATAAGTTTATAAGGTACATCCACAACAATACATGGTACACTATTCAATCTTCTTGATTGATAGAACTTGTGTGAAATCACTATTACTACAAAATCCAGAAGGGGATTTGTGATAGTATCAATAGTCATGCCCCTTTTGTTCCATTTAGCCCCGATGTTCTTTTCAATGGCTCTTTAGAATCACTATACAGGGTCTTATGCTGATCTAGGGTTGGAAAGCTCATTACCCTATTCACTATTCTTTTTGTTATCTTTACGGGTCCTCCTTCTAACCACTAATAACCATCATGAATTCAGCTTAGAAAATTTCTTATCCACTCAATTTTGAAAGCCGTGGGAAAAACTAGGGCATGGGTTAAACCCTTTTTCTCAACTATTTGAAATTATTCCTTCAAAACTCTGTTATCACACAATTTATCATATGCTTGAAAAAATTCCAAGTCTCCTATTGCTCCTATCTTACAATTGTAACACTTCCTCACATCTGCACCATCACGACTTTGGGCAAAATAATAGAGAGTGCATCGATAGGGTCATTTTTATAGGCTACCTCTAGAATTGGCCTAAAATTAGGTTGTTTAACCTCATTGCTAACCAATTGGACCTTGTGACCTTCCTTTTCCTTAGGGTTTTTGGAATTGGAAACCATTTTGTAGATCTAGGGTTTCAAAAGATATAAAACTTTATGACTATGCAACTCAACACTTGAAGAATACCTTAGATCGATGAAATCTATGCTTGATCTGTGTTGAAATCTGTGCAAAAGGCTTCAATTCTGCTCTTCAATCACTTCTATGCTCTTCTCATTCTTGCTTTGTGATCGAATGATAATAAATGATGGAAAATTTGACCTTATATGCTTTGAAGCATAACATTAAATTCTTAGTGCATATACAGCTGTACACTCAGCTCTAGAGGATTTCAACATAAGTCAGCTTCCATTGGTTTTCCATCACTCGACTCCAACTAGATTTCCTCTTTACTCGACATTCATTGAAATTCCCTAACTCGGCATCAACTGAAGATTAGCTCAGCATCAACTATCAACATGGTTGCAACTAACTACTCGACATCTGAGGAAAACTCGACAATATTGGTGAAAACTTTGAATTTCAACTTTGCATCTCTTAATAATGTTGTTTTCTTCTTTGCGATGCTTGTTTGTCTTGGGATTGATGCATGATAAAACTTATTAAACCAATCCCTTATGGCTTCTCTTGCTTAGTTTGATGAAGTGTGATCACTTGACCTATTAGGTGAAGTGATCCCTTCATTTGATGAGCTACACTCATCTTTCTTCTTCCATGTCTTATTCATTTCTCCTTTGATGTATTCAACATCTATGTTTTCTTTTCCTTTGTTGACTTTTGACTTGGGTGCCTTTGACCTTATTGGGCAATTACTACTAATATGACCAATCTTCAAGCAATTGAAACATGTGGTTTGACTCAACCATCTACTGTAGTTTCCTCTAAAATGTGTCCTTATGTAATTTTTAGGAACATGTCCATATTTCTAACAATAATGACAACTATACCTGGTGTTGTAATCCCAATTGTAGTGATGTCCATGGTTATTTCCCTTTGTAGGTTGATTAGATGTCCACTTAGGCTTTGATATGCACTCAAAAGCTCTATGTCCATACTTCTTGCAATTGTAGCAGTGACCTTCAAATTTTGATGTTCTGATAGTCCTAGTCCTGCATTCATGTGCTTTATGTCCTTGCTTTTTTCACTTGTAACAATAACTTGCATTCTTAGGCTTATCATGCTGATGACAATTCTTGCTCCTGTGTACATTAGAAGTATGTCCCTTTTTACCACATTAATGACAAGTAGGTTTAGTGTTCTTACCTTTGTTACTCCTTTCTTCTGTAGTCTTGGATGACTCTCCTTCTTCAGTGCTAGTGTAACTAAGTCCTAAAGTATCATTACTAGCCCTTGGAGATTTTAGTAATTGCTCAAAGTACTTGATGACCTCATTAGGTTTTTTGAAGCTCTTTGCAATCTCCTTTTCTCTTTTCAAGTCATTTTGCAGTTATTCATTCTGCATGTTTAGTATAGAGATCTCAATATCCTTCATATTCACCTCATGATGTGCATTCATCATTTGACTTAAGGTGTCCAGCTACATGTTTGAGATTATTTCAAACTCAATTGTCCTTTCTTCTAGTCTATTGGTAATATTTCTCTTATCATCTTCTACCATAGCCTTATTTTCAATGGCTCTTTTCTTCTGTTTAGTTACTTCACAAAGCATTATGGTTTGTGACTCTTGTTCAAGCTTGAGTACTCTAATTTCTTGTGCTTGAATTCTATTTTTCTCCATCAATTTGACTATTTCTGCATCAAACTCTTTAGTATCTCCATTGGAAAATACTTTTGTGGTATCAATCTCCTTGTATTGTGTGTCATTCTCAGCTATGGCTATATCCTTCCTTCTTTTCAAGGATTTTCTCAATTCTTCTATGGCTTCCTCCAACTTGTGTAGAGCGAGGTGCACATCAATCACCTGATTCTCTATAATCTTCCCAAGTTTGAAGACTTCCATCTTCAGATCTTTTCTCTAAGTTGTTAAGCTTCTCCTTGTGAGAACCTTAGCTCTAATACCAATTTTTGGAATAATTAAATGGGAAGAATACTTCTAAGAGGGGGGGAAATTAGAAGTAGCACACTTTAACCTTAAAAAAATTTAACTGAAAATAAATTGCATGCATGTAAACATATTAGTTAAGCATAAAGTAAATGCATGCATCAAAACACATAACACCAAATTTGGTAACCTAGAAACCCTCCAAAGTGAGAAGGTAAAATTGGTGTGGGGATGATACCCACAAAATATCATTGCAACAATAATGTTCAACCATTTCTAATGGTCTTCCCTATTAAAGGCCTTACACTGTGTCAATAGTGACCTATTTAAAGGATTTACAAACACTTTACATGAAGTGTCACCCTGTTAAAGGATTTTACCACCTTGTCAAAGGTTTTATAACATAGTTGTTAAGCTAACCTATCAACATAGGATTTTCCTTCTAATACAATTGCTAGAGAGTATTAGATAAATAAACCTAATAGCTTACAATCCTTGATTGCTAAATTTAGGCACTTGATCTGCTCTCTTTGATCTTGATCCTTTGAGATTTGATTTCTATTTGATGCCCTTGCACTATTTTTCATCAACTGGATGTTGCAATGCTACTCTGTTCCTCTATGTCTTTTCATGCTTCCCTCTGAATTTTGCTATAGTTTACCCATATACTATTCTCTTCCATGCATATAATGGAGATTCATCCTCCTTTTAAAGATTTTGAAGACTTAAGGTTAGGTATGAATCTACGATCCATATTACATCTTTATTTCCTGCTCATTCCTTGCACTTTTCTCATTGGTTGCATGCCTTGTCCATTTTTCTTATTGGCTGCATGCTGATTGCATAGGAAATATAAAATATTCATTCTTATCCTTAACATCCTTCAAGATTCTTCTATGTTGGCTCAAAAATGGTTTACATAGGTGTTTGTGCAATTACAAACAATAATGTCCAATGTGTGTTACTCGATACGTACTGGATTACTGGTGCTCGACACATGTATGGTTATGGTTTTCTTGACACCTATAACATTTTGGCTCACTCGGCACATGTATTATTCTGCTTTCTCAGCATCAACTATCACTCAAAACCTACATATCACTCGGCTCATATGGTTCACTCGACACCTAAAGTCACTCGGCACCTATTGGAATTCTGGCTTGGCACATACTATGGCTTGACATATATAGTGTACTTAGCTTCTATATGAAAATTAGTTAAGTGTGTTGACACTCAATTGTCAAAACCATTCTGAGACCAATAATGTGTTCTTTGCTTTTCTTATTATTTCTAGGTTCTCTGTAAGTTATAGTAATTGCAACTCGACAAGTGCATATGTATGGTCCTTCTTAACAATTTTGTATCTCAAATCAACTACAACACACAACATGCTATTAAGTCTACTCGTTTGATTCAACTTCTGAGTGATCATATGAACAACGAATTCAATTAGTGAATCCTCAATATTGTTTATTGAAATTCCATGACCATTCCACTTTTTCTTGGTTAGGTTTTCAATTTTATTTCATGTGTCACTCCTTATGGTCTTCGGTCATTCCATTGTAGGATACCCAGTTACCCTTCGAATGATTGCCTTGCTAATCTTTACTGGTCCACCTTCTAACCATACTTTCATGTCATGAATTTGGCTTAGGACAATTTTGATCCATTCGTTCTTGATAACTTTTGGAAAACCTAGGGCATAAGTTAGCCCTTTGTTTGCAATGATTTTGAATTCCTCTTTTAGAACTGCATCAATGCATAGCTTTTCATAAGCTATCCTAATTTCAAATTCTCCATTCTCTTCATTTTTACATTGATAACATGATTTGATGTCTCACAAATTCAAGGCTCTTGGTGGAATAGATGCCAATGCTCCAATAGTATCAACATGGGTTTCAATATTAACTATGTTTCTAAAATTTGGGGAGGTCCCTAATCATTCCTTATCGTTTGCACACTATTATAATTTATCATTTTGCTTCCAGACACCATTGTGAACTAGGTTTTTCAAATATAACCTTTTCACAAAACACCTTTACTGAATATTTTACTCGACAATAAGAATAATACTTCACAAATTTGGTGATAACTTTTATACGATTCCTTGCTCTGGTCGTTGAGATTGCCTCTTTAAATCTTCTCATGAGCTCTTGTATTGTTGGGTGAGAAAAATAAATGTTCAAATTCAATATATACCTTCCATCTTTTATTTAGGTTTACAATTAATGTCCTTGTACTTAGATAGTATATGGTAGCTAGGTTCAGTCTTAACTTTAGTTTGATCAAAGTTATGCACTCGGTCATAACCAATTCACTTAGTTAGTATGTAATCCTTCCTTATCTCTTGGTCTATACTACAAGACTTAGTCAATATAAAGTATAGCATTGATTCTTGACACTATAGGAATTTTCATTGCTAATATTTCTCAAAGCATATCTAGTTATGAAAATATATCTTTTCATCACTTTACTTCTAGGAATTGGTGTAAAATATAGCTTTCAAGTATATAGTTCCCACATACCTTCTACCTTCAGTGAGATGATGTGTGATCACCAGATCCATTAGATTGGATGATCATAGTGTCTTCTACTATGCTACTTCCAGCTCTTACTATCTCTATCCATTTCTTCTTTGTTTCCAGTTTGAGATCTTCATTGCTTGGTGTTGGCACAAGTGACTTGGTTTTCTAGTTCTTACCAATATGTCCCACTTTAAGACAACTAAAACATACTATCTCTCCATTTAGCCATTTCTTGCAATTTCCTCTGAAATGTGTCTTGATGTAGTTCTTTGGAATGTGTCCATATTATCCACAATAGTGACAACTATACCATGTGTTTTAATCCTAGTCATAGGAATTGCCTTTCTTTACTACATGAGTTTGTTTTTTCAGTGACCAGTGTGACTTCTTCTTAAATCTACACTCATAAGCTTTATGTCCATACTTTTGACAATCATAGTAGTGACCTTGGAATCTAGATACCTTTCTAGTTGAATCTTTGTTCTCTGTTATGCATTCATGAACTTGATGTCCTACTTTCTTACATTTGGAACAATTACTACTTGGCTTAGGTTTAGGAGTTTTCTTTCCATTTTTTCTTCTACAAATGTTTTTCGTATGTCCAATCTTTCCATCAAGGTATTTTTTAGTGGCTAATATTCACAAATTGGCTAATTTTAGATTTTTTAAGCTATGAATTTAGCTAATAATATAAGATTTGATACAACTTAAATTGTCATATTTTTATAAAATTTAGTTCTCAAATATTTAAAATTGTTCAATAATTTATGTTAATAAAAATATATTTAAAATAAAACTGGTTCAAGAGCTCAACTAGGAAAGAACTAGAAAGAAAACCTAGCATCATCGCAATATGTACAAATAGCTAACATCGATATATACAACCTTATTATATCGATGAACAAAACTAATTTTCAATGAACAAAACTCATATCATCCAAAATTCAAAATTTGTCAAATTTTACATTTTCATCACATAGCAAGCATGGTGGCCTTGAACGGTCAGGATTTTCAACAATGAATATGACATGCCTAAAGTATGGAAAATAGCCCAAAATAAAATATAAAGAAACTTCTATGCTATCTTTCTACCATATCCTCGCTTTAGGCGCCCATAACAGGAGTGGATGCCAGACTAGGATTTACAAAGAAGCCCCATCCAAGATTTGAACATGTTAAAGAAGGAACCTCCCATCCCAAGCTTGGGCCCTTGGCAATAGCATCTAAAATACCAGTGGAAATGTCGGTGGAAGATGGCAGACCCCAAACATTTTATTTAGTGACATTCGAGTGAGGTAGCCAAGTAGTTTCTTGTGAGACATGGTGGGCAAAACCAGGAGCATTAAGAGTTGAAGTCGACCAGCCTCTTGGTTCACTAACCAACTGAGTTGGAGGAGTCAAAGGTGTCTTCAAAATTTTTTCTCGTGCTTTAGAAACTAGAATACCCAAAATATCAATTAGAGAAAATCCTATTTTCTTCATCTCCTCTGTCAGTTGATAACCCAGAGCACATGCCATGAGTTGTAGGGTCTTAGTCAGGAACTGAGGATTATGTTTTTCAAAGGATTTCTGTAGTCCTTCAAATGTCATCATAGCCTCATGATTCTTCATAAGCATCCTTCTTGAGGATATTCCACCTACCAAGGCATTTTTGGACCATAGATCATAGTTCTGTATTGCCCTCTTCAACTTGTTTTCAGTCCAGTATTCCAGTTGGACCATCTTGATAGCAATAATTTCCAATCTTGACATTGACTGTAGGAGATTCATGGCATTATACATGAATATGGAAACCAAAGTTGAAGGAAATAACACATTTCTTGCAGATATAGAAAAGAGATCCTCCTTAATTAAGGTTTGAATCACTTGGCAAATGTTGTGGGAGTGCACAATGAACATAGTGTCCAAGATCGCATCGTCTAGAGGGTGGGAAATTGCATCTTCCTCTACCATCATTTGAAGTTTGATTTTGAAATTTTTAGGAAGGATACAACTATGAAAATGGTGACAGGAATCACATTTCACACATGATTCTTGTGAAAGTGACATTTTGAAAGCAATTTAGATGGAAAGAACATAAATTGGAAAGATGAAGACTTAAGAAGAGATCCATTTATTAAATCAAAATCCAATTGCAATTTGTGTAGGGAAAAGTACAAAGCTAACGCCCCCCAAAATTTATGAATAAGAAAATTGATCTACTACCATATGTATTGGAATTTAATCTTGCCATGTGCAAAGTACCACACATCCAACTTGAAGCAAAATCATACTTCAAATGACGTCAGCCAACAAGATTCTACTCAATGAGGGAGATTTAGCATGATTTTACCATAATCTCAAACATGATAGTCTGATTTGTAAAGACACCATTTAATGTTTTGTACACAATTTGGATAATACTTGGTGACCATCGAGTCATGTTAGACTGCCCATGAGTGCTTGGTTATAACTATGGTCAAGTAGCTCAACATGAGTCATTTCTTTTTTAGCTTGGTGGTCACACATGCAACTTGATCATTATACCTATGAGTACTCAATAATAATAATAGTTGAGTAGCTCAACATGAGTCTCTTCCTTCTATGACTTGGTATATGTAGACCACTCAGCACATGAGACACACTCGACACCTGTAGTTAGTGGCTAGCTCAACATTACTTGTCACATAAGGCATTTTGGCTTGCACGTCATGAACTATGACTCGGCATAAGAATTTCACTTGGCACATGCAACACACTCGATGCCTTAAATCACTAGCTTGCTTGGTATGAAGATCACTCGACATGTATAACACACTAGGCACCTAAAGTCACTAGCTAGCATGACACATGTGGAATTTTGGCTTACATGGCATCAACTATGACTCAGCATGTATAAATCACTCGATACATGTAACACACTCAACACTTGGAGTCACCAGTTTATTTGTCATTAACTATGATTTAGCATGTATAAATTACTCAGCACATGTAGCATGCTCATCATCAGAAGTCACTCGACAACTATAAGAAATTTTGGCTCGGCACCTGAAGTCACTCGACAATATTAAGAAATATTTGTACTTGGATTCTATAGGTCAATAGCCATTAGCTCTTGCAAGTCCTTATGATGATCCATTACTCAGTACATGTAGCACACTTGACACCTGAAGTCATTCAGCACCTATAAGGAATTTTGGCTTGGCACCTACAATAAATTTTGGCTCAGTACCTGAAGTCACTTGACACCAATAAGAAATTCTGGCTTGGTGCATACATTGTACTTGCCATCTATAAGTCATTAGCCATTAGCTCCTGCAAGTCCTTATAATGCTCCATGAATGTAGAAATATTTAATGTAAAAGCTGTAATCCCATTACAACCTAAGTTTGAGAGATAATTTGCCATTTTATTACCTTCTCCGTATGTATGTGAAACTCTAACTTCTTGAAACTGATCAATGATATTCCAAATTTGTTGGAGCACATATTTGAGTTTCCAAGATGATGATTGTCTCTTAATACAAGCTAAGATTATAACCTAAGAGTCACCTTCAATCTGCACCTGATGGAAGTTCCTTGTCTTTGCTAGCGTTAGTCTTGAAAGCAATGACTAAGCCTCAGCCATATTTTTAGTTCCTATAGGTAGGGGTGCCATTGTAATTGCAAGGACATTACCAATACAGTCTCTAATGCAAGCTCCCAAGCCTGATTGTCTTGGATTACCTCTAGAAGCTCCATCAAAGTTGAGTTTGACAAAGCCAAGCATAGGTGGTTGCCATTTAATTGTAGATCTATCTATAGGAGTATGCAACTCTGAAGGAGTGCTAGTTCAATATGGAATAATAATTGATTTCCATTCTCGAATTATACTTCCATCCCAAGGAGTGAGAACTAGATTAAATTTGCATCTATTAACACTTGTATTAGTAACTTCTAAGACCAATTTTTCAATGATTTGAAACACTTTCTCTAAGGGTGATACTTCTTTTCTAAAAATCCTCTTGTTTCTTTCCCACTAGATAGCCCAAATTACTAATGTAGGTGTACATTTCTAGATTCCTACAAAGAGGGCATTGGGGTAAAGAATTGGCCAAACTTGTGATGGGGACACAACCCACATGGAATGGACACAACAGAAAAGGGGAAATTATATTAACTGAGAAAATAATCTAGTACAAACAATACAGAGAAAATAAACTTCAAAACATGCCCTAAGGGCTTACAATAGCATAAATCTAGAGATAATTTCTCCTTTCAGTACCTCCTCTCAGACTCCACTCCGAACTGCCTTTACCATGCCAAAAATCTCCTTAAATAGACTTCAAAGGGTTAAGCACTAGGAGTAAATTCTAGAAAGTTCTATTAGGCATCCACCGACCAAATAGAAAGCTCTAGAAGCTACGTTAGAAGTTGGCGCAAATCTAGAAGAATCCAAAAACGATAACCGAACTTTCGGGAGGCATAACTTTTGAATCGTAGCTCTGATTGACGAACCATTTACAATCTTGAAAAGATATTGAAGCACTCTATAGCCCTATGGACAAGCTTAGCTTGTCCCCCATTTTTTGCCCTTTTTGAGGTCATTTAATGCCCCTAACCTAACTTTGAAGCATTCTTAAGAGGTCTCCAAAACTCGAAAAACTGCAATAACTTTCAAACCGTGGGGAATTTTGACCTGATTCTTTTTTTGGAATGCTCTAAATCACAATTAAATTCATCTAGCCAATTTATGCCTTCAGTTTACCAAAATGATGGCCCAATTATATACTCCTATTTTTTCGAGATTTTCTAGCAAACTGATAGCGAAACTATGAGAGATAGAACCTTTATTTGACCCAAATGGGTGTCCAAAAATGAAAACACATGAAATAGAAAATAATTCTAAGTACATTTTTTTTGCGTGACAAAGGATTGCCCTTATACCTCTGGATGCTCCTGCATCAGACACCCAGGGTAGATTGAAAAGTGACCCTGTCACTTTATGAATGGTAGAGGAAATTCCAAATGGGAAACCTCAGTTGTTGAAATCCAAGTTGAGTCCTCGATCGGTCGTCCTTTCCACTTCACCAAATACTCTCCATATTGCCTATTTCTGGTACTCCTACCCACACAATGATCTAGAATGTCTTCTATCTCCTTCTTAGAAGCAGGAATTGGACATGGCTCTAACACCAGCTCCTCATCTACACCATCATCATGATACTCTGTTAAGTTTGCAATGTTGAAAATAGGAGAAATGTGAATACCATCTAGAAGCTCCACCTCATATGCATTTCCTGAGTCATGCTTCAAAATTTTGCAGGGGCCAAATTTCTTCATTTTCAGCTTGTTGTAAGTACCGATTGGAAATCTTTCTTTTCGTAAGTGCACCATGACTAAATCTCCTACTTGAAATTCCTTATGTATTCTCCTTTGATCAGCCCTAGCTTTATACTCTTGATTCATCTTGCTAATGTTTGATTGAACCTCCTCATGTAGATGCTTGATATGTTCAGCAAATTCCTCAGCTTCAACACTTGTCCTCTCCCCTTGTTCTATCTTCCTCAGCTCTGGTGCAGTCCTTGGGCTACTCCCATATACAATTTGGAATGGTGATTTTTTAGTACTCCTATTTATAGAGTTATTATAAGAAAAATCTACCTATGGTAGAATCAAATCCCATCCCTTGGGCTTATCCCCAACTAAACATCTCAGTAAATTGCCCAGACTTTTGTTTACCACTTCTGTTTGGCCGTCAGTTTGTGGGTGATGCATGGAACTGAATTTCAAGTCTGTTCTCAACTTTTTCCACAATGTCCTCTAGAAATACCCCACAAATTTAGTATCTCTGTTAGAAACTATACTCCTTGGGAGACCATGTAGTCTCATCACCTCTCTGAAGAACAAGTTTGCAATATGGACAACATCATGAGTTTTGTGGCATGGAATGAAATGTGCCATTTTGGAGAACCTATCAACCACCACAAATACAGAGTCATTACCCCTTTGTGTCCTCAAAAAACCAAGAACAAAATCCATACTTATGTCCTCCCATGGCTTTGATGGAATAGGCAATGGCTGATATAGTCCAGTATTATGGCTAAATCCCTTAGCAACTTGACAAACTTGACAACTCTGTACAAACCTTTTCGCATCCTGTGACATTTGAGGCCAAAAATAATGTTCTCTCAGAATGAAAATGGTCTTATCTTGACCAAAATGTCCTTCCATCCCTCCACTGTGTTTCTCCTTAATCAAATTTTCCCTCATGGAACTCCTTGGAATGCACAATTGACTACCCTTGAACAACATGCCATCTTGAATCAAATAGTCTAACCACTTGGTTCTATCTACAACAATAGGCTCTTTACAAGTTTTCTATGCTTCAACAAAATCAAGATCCTTAGGGTACAAATTCTTGAGTTCATCAAGCCCAACTACTTCAACCTGCATTACTGTAAGCAACAACTGTCTCCTACTTAGTGCATCTGCAACCCTGTTAGATTTTCCACTTCTATGCTTCAACACAAATGTATAGCTCTGCAAGAACTCTACCCACTTCATATGCCTCTAATTCAATTTACCTTGGCTATTTAGGTACTGTAATGCCTAATGATCAGTATACAAAACAAATTATTTTGGCAATAAATAATTCCTCCATTTCTTTAAGGCCTAAACTATTGCATAGAACTCTTGATCATAAACAGAATACTTCTTCTTTGCATCATTAAATTTTTCACTAAAATATGCAATAGGCTTACCTTCTTGGCTTAATACAGCCCCAATAGCACTGCCACTAGCATCACAATCCACCTGGAACACTTTTCTAAAATTTGGAAGTGCCAACACAGGCTGTTCTATCACCTTCTTCTTCAGCAATTCAAATATTCTCGTAGCTGCTATAGTCCATTTGAACTCTTTTCTATCCCCTCTTATTGTATAAGTTAGGGGTGCACTTATGCCACTAAAATTCTTAATAAACTTCCTATAAAAACTAACCAGACCATGAAAAGATCTTACCTTAGTAGCAGACCTTGGAGTAGGCCATTCCAAGATGGCTTTTACATTCTCTGGATCCATTTTGAGACTTCTAGGTGATATAACAAACCCCAAATAGACTAACTCCCTTTTTGCAAAGATACACTTCTTCAGATTAATTAACAGTTTCTCTTCCCTTAGCCTTTCAAGGACACTACGAATGTGCAATAAATGTTCTTCCAAAGTCTTGCTGAAAATCAAAATATCATCCAAATAAACAATAACAAATTTTCCAAGAACTTCTTAAGTACCTCATTCATGAGCCGCATGAAGGTGCTTGGGGCATTTGTCAATCCAAAGGGCATGACTAACCACTCATAAAGACCCTCCTTGGTCTTGAAGGCTATTTTCCACTCATCTCCTTCTCAAATTTGTATCTGATGATAGCCACTCTTGAGATCTATCTTTGTGAAGTACTGAGCTCCACTCAAGCAGTCCATAAGATCATCCATCCTTGGTGAAGGAAACTGGTACTTGATGGTTATCCTATTTATAGCTCAAGAATCTATACACATCCTCCATTCTCCATCCTTCTTTGGTGCGAGTACTGCAGGTACTCCACATGGACTCAGGCTCTCTCGAATCAAGCCCTTCTTCAACAGCTCCTGAACCTGTCTATTTAGCTCCTCTATTTTAGTAGGAATCATCCTGTGAGCAGCCTTGTTAGGAAAACTAGCTCCTGGAATCAGATCTCTCTAATGAATGATTTGCCTTACTGGTGGCAATCCATCTAGAACATTATCAG
The DNA here is from genome assembly GCA_028749045.1 of Cupressus sempervirens. NCBI lineage: Eukaryota > Viridiplantae > Streptophyta > Pinopsida > Cupressales > Cupressaceae > Cupressus > Cupressus sempervirens. The sequence goes on along the minus strand of CM053789.1, from coordinate 49,546,375 downwards.
AGATAATATCTCCAAACTCCCCTAGTAAATCTGAAACTTCAAGTGGTATTTCACTACTACCTTCTTTATCTTTCCTAGGAATCAAAGCATAGCACATATGCTGATGTTTCATGCCATCTAAAAACTTCCTTCCATCAACAAGACAAATCCTAGCACTGCTACATACCTTTTCACCTTCCTTTTTCATGGGCTTCAATTTGTGGTGAACTCCATCCTTTGTTAGAGAGTATGTGTTTGCATGACCATCATGTATTGCATGCCTATCAAACTGCAATGGTCTACCCAACAATAGATGGAAAACATCCGTTGAAATAACATAACAGAGAACTTCATCATGGTAACTCCCAATTTTGAATTTTAGTAAACATTGTTCACTTACCAGGACCTTATGATCATCTTTTACCCAAGCAATTCGATAGGGCTGGGGATGTTTCTCCCTCTTGAGCTTCAGCTTAGAGACCATCTCTTCTGATACCAAGTTATTAGTGCTACCATCATCAATGATCACGTCACAACATTTATCCTCATACTTACATTTGGTACGGAACAAACTCCTCCATTGTCCTCGTTCAATCTCACCACTTAGTAGGACTCTTTCATTTACCAAGGTCTCTTCTCTTTCTGCATCCTCTGAATGTGATGATTGTGCATCCTCATCCACATGAGCAACCCTAGCTTGGCCCTCAGCTCTCCTATTTGTCCTTCCTTGTTGTTGAGGGCATTCAAAGGCACGATGACCTTTATCATTGCAATGGAAATAGGTACCACGAAAGCCTCCTCTTCCTTGTCCACGTCCTCTACCTCTTCTTCTATGATTTCTAAAGTCTTGGTCACGGGAGCAGTTGAAACCCTCATTTCTCTGGTTCCTGCTAGTACCCTCATCTTCATTTTTCTTTTGGGTTTCATTGCAGCCTCCAGATGACCTACTGCTTCCCCTTCCTCCTTGAACATGCCCTCTTTGTCTTCCTTCAAACCTTTTATTCAACTTCTCTTCAATTCATAGGGCAAAGTGTTATGCCTCTTCAACGCTAGTCATTCCTACCAGACTTAATTCCTCCTGGATGCTAGGTCGCAACCCATTGATATAACGGGAAACCTTCTCCTTATTTGCTTCTACATGCCCTGCTCTAATCAAGAGTCGGTAAAATTCCTCTGTATATTCTTGAACTAATCTTCCTGCTTGCTTTAACCCATGCATCTTTTTAAACAAATCAAGCTCGTAGTCTATAGGAATGAACGGCTTCTCCAATTTGTCCACCATGCGATCACATCTTGTTATCTTCTCCTTTCCTCTTCTGTTTCTTTCCAATTGAACCTCTTGCCACCAAATTTTGGCATGGCCTTTGCAAACTTAACCCTATCTGGGTCCCTAATATCCTCATACTCAAAGTATTCTTCCAGTTCATTGATCCAATCGATCAACTCATCTGGTTTCAGATTTCCTGAAAATACACCCACTTCAATTGTAGGTCTTTTCTCAAACTTAGTAATGGCCCTAAAAAGCCTTTCCTCTGCATGATTTAGAACTTCCTCGTCAAATTCTCCTTCTAGTCCCATTTCTTATTCTTCATTGTAATCCTCACTGTCGTCACCTACGACAACATTTGCTCCTTTCCGGAGCTCCTCTTGCAATGCCTATACCTGCCTTTGGAGGGCTCTAACCTCCTCAAGATTAATAGCTCTAGCCCTTCTGCCATGCTCTCTTTGTGGAGGCATCTTCTAACTCAAACCCACAACCACATAGTCCTGGTGCAAACTGCCTCATAGCTGGCACTCTGTCTACACACTCAGGAAAACCAGCTCTGATACCACTTGATGGGGACACAAACCACACAGAATGGACACAACAAAAAAGGAAAAATTATATTAATTGAGAAAATAAGCTAGTACAAATAGTAGAGAGAAAATAAACTTCAAAACATGCCCTAAGGGATTACAATAGCATAAATTTGGAGATAATTTCTCCTTTCAGTACCTCCTCTTAGACTCCACTCCAAATTGCCTTTACAATGCTAGAAATCTCTTTAAATAGACTTCGAAGGGTTGAGGACTAGGAGTACATTCTAGAAAGTTCTAGTAGGCATCCACCAACCAAATAGAAGGCTCTAGAAGCTGCATTAGAATTTGGCGCAAATCTAGAAGAATCCAGAAATGGTAATCGAACTTTTAGGAGGCATAACTTTTGAACCGTAGCTCCGTTTGATGAACTGTTTACATTTTCGAAAAGCTCTTGAAGCGCTCTATAGCCCTATGGAAATGATTTTTTTGTCTCCCATTTTTGGCCCTTTTTGAGGTCATTTAATGCCCCTAACCTAACTTTGAAGCATTCATAGAAGGTCTCCAAAACTCAAAAAACTACAATAACTTTCAAACCGTGGGGCCTTTTGACCTTATTCTTTTTTTGGAATGCTCTAAATCACAATTAAATTCATCCAGCCAATTTACACCTCCTAGTTTACCAAAATGATGGCCCAATTATATACTCCTATTTTTTCAAGATTTTTTAACACACTGATAGTGGAACTATGAGAGTTAGAAGCTTTATTTGACCCAAATTGGTGTCCAAAAATGAAAACACATAAAACAGAAACTAAGTCTAAGTACATTTTTTTTGGGTGACATAGGATTGCCCTTATATCTCTAGATGCTCCTGCATCAGACACCCAGGGTAGATTGAAAAGTGACCTTGTCACTTTATGAATGGTAGAGGAAATCCCAAATGGAAAACCTCAGCTGCTGAAATTCAAGTTGAGTCCTCGATCGATCGTCCTTTCCACTTCACCAAATACTCTTAATAGTGCCTATTTCTGGTACTTCTACCCACACGATGATCTAGAATGTCTTCTATCTCCTCCTTCTTAGAAGTAGAAATTGGACATGGCTCTAACAATAGCTCCTCATCTGCACCATCATCATGATACTCTGTTAAGTCTGCAATGTTGAAAATAGGAGAAATGTGAATACCATCTGGTAGCTCCACCTCATATGCATTTCTTGAGTCATGCTTCTTCAAAATTTTGTAGGGGCCAAATTTCTTCATTTTCAGCTTGTTGTAAGTACCGGCTGGAAATCTTTCTTTTTGTAAGTGCACCATGACTAAATCTCCTACTTGGTATTCCTTATGTCTTCTCCTTTGATCAGACCTAGCTTTATACTCTTGATTCATCTTGGTAATGTGTGCTTGAACCTCCTCATGTAGACGCTTGATATGTTTAGCAAATTCCTCAGCTTCAACACTTGTCCTCTCCCCTTGTTCTATCTTCCTCAGCTCTGGTGTAGTCCTTGGGCTACTCCCATATATAATTTGGAATGGTGATTTTCTAGTACTCCTATTTATAGAGTTATTATAAGAAAACTTTTCCTATGGTAGAATCAAATCCCATCCCTTGGGCTTATCCCCAACTAAACATCTCAGCAAATTGCCCAGACTTTTGTTTACCACTTCTGTTTGGCTGTCAGTTTGTGGGTCATGCATGGATATGAATTTCAAGTCTATTCTCAACCTTTTCCACAATGTCCTCCAAAAATATCCCACAAATTTAGTATCTCTGTTAGAAACTATACTCCTTGGGAGACCATGTAGTCTCATCACCTCTCTGAAGAACAAGTTTGCAATATGGACGGCATCATGAGTTTTGTGGCATGGAATGAAATGTGCCATTTTGGAGAACCTATCAACCACCACAAATACCGAGTCATTACCCCTTTGTGTCCTCGAAAAACCAAGAACAAAATCCATACTTATGTCCTCCCATGGCTTTGATGGAATAGGCAATGGCTGATATAGTCTAGTATTGTGGCTAAATCCCTTAGCAACTTGACAAACTTGACAAATTTGTACAAACCTTTTCACATCTTGTGAAATTTGAGGCCAAAAATAATGTTCTCTCAAAATGGAAATGGTCTTATCTCGACCAAAATGTCCAGCCATCCCTCCACTGTGTTTCTCCTTAATCAGATTTTCCCTCATGGAACTCCTTGGAATGCACAATTGACTACCCTTGAACAACATGCCATCCTAAATCAAATAGTCTAACCACTTGGTTCTATCTAAAGCAACAGGCTTTTTACAAGCTTTCCATGCTTCAGCAAAATCAAGATCTCCAGGGTACAATTCTTGAGTTCATCAAACCCAACTACTTCAACTTGCATTACTGTAAGCAAAAACTGTCTCTTACTTAGTGCATCTGCAACCCTGTTAGATTTTCCACTTCTATGCTTCAACACAAATTTATAGCTCTGCAAGAACTCTACCCACTTCATATGCCTCTGATTCAATTTACCTTGGCTATTTAGGTACTGTAATGCCTAATGATCAGTAGACAAAAAATTTTTTTTGGCAATAAATAATGCCTCCATTTCGTTAAGGCCTGAACTATTGCATAGAACTCTTGATCATAAACATAATACTTCTTCTTTGCATCATTCAATTTTTCACTAAAATATGCAATAGGCTTACCTTCTTGGCTTAATACAGCCCTAATAGCGTTGCCACTAGCATCACAATCCACCTGGAACACTTTTCTAAAATCTGGAAGTGCCAACATAGGCTGTTTTGTCACCTTCTTCTTCAACAATTCAAAACTTCTCGCAGCTGTTGCAGTCCATTTGAACTCTTTTCTATCCCCTCTTATTGTATCAGTTAGGGGTGCACATATGCCACTGAAATTCTTAATAGACTTCCTATAAAAAATAACCAGACCATGCAGACCTTGGAGTAGGCCATTCCTTGATGGCTTTTACCTTCTCTAGATCCATTTTGAGACCTTCAGGTGATATAACAAACCCCAAATAGACTAACTCCCTTTTTGCAAAGATACACTTCTTCAGATTAATTAACAGTTTCTCTTCCATTAGCCTTTCAAGGACACTATGAATATGCAACAAATGTTCTTCCAAAGTCTTGCTGAAAATTAAAATATCATCCAAATAAAAAATAACAAATTTTCCCAAGAACTTCTTAAGTACCTCATTCATGAGCCGCATAAAGGTGCTTGGGGTGTTCGTCAATCCAAAGGGCATGACTCACCACTCATAAAGACCCTTCTTGGTCTTGAAGGCTATTTTCCACTCGTCTCCTTCTTGAATCCATATCTGATGATAGCCTCTTTTGAGATCTATCTTTTTGAAGTACTGATCTCCACTCAAGCAATCCATAAGATCATCCATCCTTGGCAAAGGAAATTGGTACTTAATGGTTATCCTATTTATAGCTCGAGAATTTGTACACATCCTCCATTCTCCATCCATCTTGTGATCTTCTCCTTTCATCTTCTGTTTCTTTCCAATTGATCCTCTTGCCACTAGATTTTGGCATGGCCTTTTAGTTTGGCCTTTGCAAACTTAACCCTATCTGGATCCCTGATATCCTCATACTCAAAGTATTCTTCCAGTTCATTGATCCAATCGATCAACTCATCTGGTTTGAAATTTCTTAAAAATACACCCACTTCAATTGTAGGTCTTTTCCCAAACTTAGTAATGGCTCTAAAAAGCCTTTCCTCTGCATGATTCAGAACTTCCCCATCAATTTCCCCTTCTGGTCCCATTTCTTCTTCTTCATTGTCATCCTCACTGTTGTCACCTGCGGCAACATTTGATCCTCTACGGAGCTCCTCTTGCAATGCATGTACCTACCTTTGGAGGGCTCTAACCTCCTCAAGATTAATAGCTCTAGCCCTTCCACCACACTCTCTTCATGGAGGCATCTTCTAACTCGAACCCACAACCACACAGTCCTAGTGCAAACTACCTCACAGTCGGCGCTCTGTCTACACACTTAGGAAAACCAGCTCTAATACCACTTGATGGGGACACAACCCACATAGAATGGACACAATAGAAAAGGAAAAATTATATTAACTGAGAAAATAAGCTAGTACAAATAGTACAGAGAAAATAAACTTCAAAACATGCCCTAAGGGCTTACAATAGCATAAATCTGGAGATAATTTCTCCTTTCAGTACCTCCTCTCAGACTCCACTCTGAACTGCATTTACAATGCCAAAAATCTCCTTAAATAGACTCTGAAGGGTTAAGGACTAGGAGTACATTCTAGAAAGTTCTAGTAGGCATCCACCGACCAAATAGAAGGCTCTAGAAGCTGCGTTAGAAGTTGGCACAAATCTAGAAGAATCCAAAAATGGTAATCGAACTTTCGGGAGGCATAACTTTTGAATCATAGCTCTGATTGATGAACCGTTTACATTTTCGAAAAGCTCTCGAAGTGCTCTATAGCACTATGGACAAGTGTAGCTTGTGCCCCATTTTTTGGCCCTTTTGGAGGTCATTTAATGCCCCTAACCTAACTTTGAAGCATTCTTAGGAGGTCTCCAAAACTCAAAAAATTGCAATAATTTTCAAATCGTGGGGCCTTTTGACCTGATTCTTTTTCTGGAATGCTCTAAATCACAATTACATTCATCTAGCCAATTTACAACTCCTAGTTTACCAAAATGATTGCCCAATTATATTTTCCTATTTTTTTGAGATTTTCTAGCACACTGATAGTGGAACTGTGAGAGTTGGAACCTTTATTTGACCCAAATGGGTGTCCAAAAATGAAAACACATGAAACAAAAACTAAGTCTAAGTACATTTTTTTTGGGTGATACAGGATTTCCCTTATACCTCTGAATGCTCCTGCATCAGACACCCAAGGTAGATTGAAAAGTGACCTTGTCACTTTATGAATGGTAGAGGAAATCTCAAATGGGAAACCTCAGCTGCTGAAATCTAAGTTGAGTCCTTGATCGGTCATCCTTTCCACTTCACCAAATACTCTTCATACTACCTATTTCTGGTACTCCTACCCACACGATGATGTAGAATGTCTTCTATCTCCTCCTTCTTAGAAGCAGGAATTGGACATGGCTCTAACACCAGCTCCTCATCTGCACCATCATCATGATACTCTGTTAAGTCTGCAATGTTGAAAATAGGAGAAATGTGAATACCATCTGGCAGCTCCACCTAATATGCATTTCCTGAGTCATGCTGCTTAAAATTTTTGTAGGGGCCAAATTTCTTCATTTTGAGCTTGTTGTAAGTACCGACTGGAAAGATTTCTTTTCGTAAGTGCACCATGACTAAATATCCTACTTGGAATTCCTTATGTCTTCTCCTTTGATCAGCCCTAGCTTTATACTCTTGGTTCATCTTGGTAATGTGTGCTTGAACCTTCTCATGTAGACGGTTGATATGTTCAGCAAATTCTTCAGCTTTAGCACTTGTCATCTCCCCTTGTTCTATCTTCCTCAGCTCTGGTGCAATCCTTGGGCTACTCCCATATACAATTTGGAATGGTGATTTTTGAGTACTCCTATTTACAGAGTTATTATAAGAAAAATCTGCCTGTGGTAGAATCAAGTCCCATCCCTTGGGCTTATCCCCAACTAAAAATCTTAGCAAATTGCCCAGACTTCTGTTTAGCACTTCTGTTTGGCCGTCAGTTTGTGGGTCATGTGTGGAACTGAATTTCAAGTATGTTCTCAACTTTTTCCACAATGTCCTCTAGAAATACCCCACAAATTTAGTATCTCTATTAGAAACTATACTCCTTGGGAGACCATATAATCTCACCACCTCTCTGAAGAACAAGTCTACAATATGGACAACATCATGAGTTTTGTGGCATGAAATGAAATGTGCCATTTTGGAGAACCTATCAACCACCACAAATACTGATTCATTACCCCTTTGTGTCCCTGGCAAACCAAGAACAAAATCCATACTTATGTCCTCCCATGGCTTTGGTGGAACATGCAATGGCTGATATAGTCCAGTATTGTTGCTGAATCTCTTAGCAACTTGACAAACTTGACAACTCTGTACAAACCTTTTCGCATCCTGTGACATTTGAGGCCAAAAATAATGTTCTCTCAGAATGGCAAAGGTCTTATCTTGACCAAAATGTCCTGCCATCCGTCCACTATGTTTCTCCTTAATCAAATTTTCCCTCATGGAACTCCTTGGAATGCACAATTGACTACCCTTGAACAACATGCCATCCTGAATCAAATAGTCTAACCGCTTGGTTCTATCTACAACAACAGGCTCTTTACAAGCTTTCCATGCTTGAGCAAAATCAAGATCCTTAGGGTACAAATTCTTGAGTTCATCAAACCCAACTACTTCAACCTACATTACTGTAAGCAACAATTGTCTCCTACTTAGTGCATCTGCAACCCTGCTAGATTTTCCACTTCTATGCTTTAACACAAATGTATAACTCTGCAAGAACTCTACCCACTTCATATGCCTCTAATTCAATTTACTTTGGCTATGTAGGTATTGTAATGCCTGATGATCAGTATACAAAACAAATTCTTTTGGCAATAAATAATGCCTCCATTTCTTTAAGGCCTGAACTATTGCATAGAACTCTTGATCATAAATAGAATACTTCTTCTTTGCATCATTCAATTTTTCACTTAAATATGCAATAGGCTTACCTTCTTGGCTTAATATAGCCCCAATAGCACTGCAACTAGCATCACAATCCACCTGGAACACTTTTCTAAAATCTGGAAGTGCCAACAAAAGTTGTTCTATCACCTTCTTCTTCTGCAATTCAAAACTTCTCATAGCTGCTGCAGTCCATTTGAACTCTTTTCTATCCCCTCTTATTGTATCAGTTAGGGGTGCACATATGCCACCAAAATTCTTAATAAACTTCCTGTAAAAACTAACCAGACCATGAAATGATCTTACCTAAGTAGCAGACCTTGGAGTAGGCCATTCCAACATGGCTTTTACCTTCTCTGGATCTATTTTGAGAACTTCAAGTGATATAACAAACCCCAAATAGACTAACTCCCGTTTTGAAAAGATACACTTCTTTAGATTAATTAACAATTTCTCTTCCCTTAGCCTTTCAAGGACACTAGGAATATGCAATAAATGTTCTTCCAAGGTCTTGCTGAAAATTAAAATATCATCCAAATAAACAATAACAAATTTTGTCAAGAACTTCTTAAGTACCTCATTCATGAGCCTCATGAAGGTGCTTGGGGCATTCGTCAATCCAAAGGGCATGACTAACCACTCATAAAGACCCTCCTTGGTCTTGAAGGCTATTTTCCACTTGTCTCCTTCTTGAATCTGTATCTGATGATAGCCACTCTTGAGATCTATCTTTGTGAAGTACTGAGCTCCACTCAAGTAGTCCATTAGATCATCCATCCTTGGCAAAGGAAATCGGTACTTGATGGTTATCCTATTTATAGCTCAAGAATTTGTACACATCCTCCATTCTCCATCCTTCTTTGGTGCAAGTACTGTAGGTACTGCACACGGACTCAGGCTCTCTAGAATCAAGCCCTTCTTCAATAGTTCTTGAACCTATCTATTTAGCTCCTCTATTTCAGTAGGAGTCATCTTGTGAGCAGCCTTTTTAGGAAAACTAGCTCTTGGAATCAGATCTATCTGATGACTGATTTGCCTTACTAGTGGCAATCCATCTGGAACATTATCAGAGATAATATCTCAAAAATCCCCTAGTAAATCTGAAACTTCAAGTGGTATTTCACTACTACCTTCTTTATCTTTCCTAGGAATCAAATCATAACACATATGCTAATGTTTCATGCCATCTAAAAACTTCCTTCCATCAACAAGACAAATCCTAGCACTACTACATACCTTTTCACCTTCCTTTTTCATGGGCTTCAATTTGTGCCGAACTCCATCCTTTGTTAGAGAGTATGTCTTTGCATGACCATCATGTATTGCATGCCTATCAAACTGCCATGGTCTACCCAAAAATAGATGGTAAACATCCATCGAAATAACATCATGGAGAACTTCATCATGGTAACTCCCAATTTTGAATTTTACTAATCATTGTTCACTTACCAGGACCTTATGATCATCTTTTACCCAAGCGATCTGATAGGGCTGAGGATTTTTCTCCCTCTTGAGCTTCAGCTTAGAGACCATCTCTTCTGATACCAAGTTATCAATGCTACCACCATCAATAATCATGTCACAACATTTATCCTCACACTTACATCTGGTATGAAACAAACTCCTTCATTGTCCTGGTTCAATCTCACCACTTAGTAGGACTCTTTCATTTACCAAGGTCTCTCCTCTTTTTGCATCCTCTAAATGTGATGATTGTGCATCCTCATCCACATGAGCAACCATAGCTTGGCCCTTAACTCTCCTATCTGTTCTTTCTTGTCATTGAGGGCATTCAAAGGCACAATGGCCTTCTTCATTGCAATGGAAACATGTACCACAAAAGCCTCCTCTTCCTTGTCCATGTCCTCTACCTCTTCCTCTATGATTTCCAAAGTCTTGGTCACGGGAGTGGTTGAAACCCCCATTCCTCTGGTTCCTGCCAGTACCCTCATCTTCATTTTTCTTTTGGGTTTCATTGCGGCCTCCAGATGACCTACCATTTCCCCTTCCTCCTTGATCGCACCCTCTTTGTCTTCCTTCAAACTTTTTATTCAACTTCTCTTCAACTCGTAGGGAAAACTGGTATGCCTCTTCAACGCTGGTCATTCTTACCAGACTTAATTCGTCATGGATGCTAGGTCGCAACCCATTGATATAACGAGCAACCTTCTCCTTAATTGCTTCTGCATGCCCTGCTCTAATCAAGAGTTGATAAAACTCCGTTGTATATTCTTGGACTGATCTTCCTACTTGCTTTAACCCATGCATCTTCTTAAACAAATCGAGCTCGTAGTCCACAGGAATGAACTACTTCTTCAATTTGTCCACCATGCGATCCCATCTTGTGATCTTCTCCTTTCCTCTTCTGCTACTTTCCAATTGAACCTCTTGCCACTAGATTTTGGCATGGCCTTTCAGTTTGGCCTTTGCAAACTTAACCCTATCTAGGTCCCTGATATCCTCATACTCAAAGTATTCTTCCAGTTCATTGATCCAATCGATCAACTCATCTAGTTTCAAATTTCCTGAGAATACACCCACTTCAATTGTAGGTCTTTTCCCAAACTTAGTAATGGCCTTAAAAAGCCTTTCCTTTGCATGATTCAGAACTTCCCTATCAAATTCCCCTTATGGTTCCATTTCTTCTTCTTCATTGTCGTCCTCACTGTCGTCACCTGCGGCAACATTTGCTCCTCTACGGAGCCTATACCTGCCTTTAGAGGGCTCTAACCTCCTCAGGATTAATAGCTCTAGCCCTTCTGCCATGCTCTCTTCGTGGAGGCATCTTCTAACTCAAACCCACAACCACACAGTCCTAGTGCAAACTGCCTCACAGTCGGCACTCTGTCTACACACTCAGGAAAACCAGCTTTGATACCACTTGATGGGGACACAACCCACCTAGAATGGACACAATAGAAAAGGAAAAATTATATTAAATGAGAAAATAAGCTAGTACAAATAGTACAAAGAAAATAAACTTCAAAACATGCCCTAAGTGCTTACAATAGTATAAATCTGGAGATAATTTCTCCTTTCAGTACCTCCTCTCAAACTCCACTCCGAACTGCCTTTATAATGCTAGAAATCTCCTTAAATAGACTCCAAAGGGTTAAGGACTAGGAGTACATTCTAGAAAGTTCTAGTAGGCATCCACCGACCAAATAGAAGGCTCCAGAAGCTGTGTTAGATGTTGGCGCAAATCTAGAAAAATATAGAAACGGTAATCGAACTTTCGGGAGGCATAACTTTTGAATCGTAGCTTTGATTGACAAATCGTTTACATTTTTGGAAAGCCCTCAAAGAGATCTATAGCCCTATGGACAACCATTTCTTGTCTCCCATTTTTTGGCCCTTTTTGAGGTCATTTAATGCCCCTAACCTAACTTTGAAGCATTCTTAAGAGGTCTCCAAAACCCAAAAAACTACAATAACTTTCAAACCGTGGGGCCTTTTGACCTGATTCTTTTTCTAGAATGCTCTAAATCACAATTACATTCATCTAGCCAATTTACACCTCTTAGTTTACCAAAATGATGGCCCAATTATATACTCCTATTTTTTTGGGATTTTTTAGAACACTGATAGTGGAACTGTGAGGGTTGGAACCTTTATTTGACCCAAATGGGTGTTGAAAAATGAAAACACATGAAAAAAAAACTAATTCTAAGTACTTTTTTTTTGGGTGAACAGGATTGCCCTTATACCTCTGGATGCTCCTGCATCAGACACCCAGGGTAGATTGAAAAGTGACCCTGTCACTTTATGAATGGTAGAGGAAATTCCAAATGGGAAACCTCAGCTGCTGAAATCCAAGTTGAGTCCTCGATCTTTTGTCCTTTCCACTTCACCAAATACTCTTCATACTACCTATTTTTGGTACTCCTACCCACACGATGATCTAGAATGTCTTCTATCTCCTCCTTCTTAGAAGCAGGAATTGGACATGGTTCTAACACCATCTCCTCATCTGCACCATCATCATGATACTTTGTTAAGTCTGCAATGTTGAAAATAGGAGAAATGTGAATACCATCTAGTAGCTCCACCTCATATGTATTTCCTGAGTTATGCTTCTTCAAAATTTTGCAGGGACCAAATTTCTTCATTTTCAGCTTGTTGTAAGTATCAGCTGGAAATCTTTATTTTCGTAAGTGCACCATGACTAAATCTCCTACTTGGAGTTCCTTATATCTTCTCCTTTGATCAGCCCTAGCTTTATACTCTTGATTCATCTTGGTAATGTGTGCTTGAACCTCCTCATGTAGACGGTTGATATGTTTAGCAAATTCCTCAGCTTCAGCACTTGTCCTCTCCCCTTGTTTTATCTTCCTTAGCTCTGGTGCAGTCCTTGGGCTACTCCCATATACAATTTTGAATGGTGATTTTCCAGTACTCCTATTTAAAGAGTTATTATAAGCAAACTTTGCCTATGGTAGAATCAAATCCTATCCCTTGGGCTTATCCCCAACTAAAAATCTCAACAAATTACCCAAACTTTTGTTTACCACTTCTGTTTGGCCGTCAGTTTATGGGTGGTGCATGGAACTGAATTTCAAGTCTGTTCTCAACTTTTTCCACAATGTCCTCCACAAATACCCCACAAATTTAGTATCTCTGTCAGAAACTATACTCCTTGGGAGACCATGTAGTCTCACCACCTCTCTGAAGAACAAGTCTGCAATATGGACAGCATCATGAGTTTTGTGGCAAGGAATGAAATGTGTCATTTTGGAGAACCTATCAACCACCACAAATACTGAGTCATTAACCCTTTGTGTCCTCGAGAAACCAAGAACAAAATCCATACTTATGTCCTCCCATGGCTTTGATGGGACAGGCAATGGCTGATATAGTCCAGTATTGTGGCTAAATCCCTTAGCAACTTGACAAACTTGACAACTCTGTACAAACCTTTTCACATCCTGTGACATTTGAGGCCAAAAATAATATTGTCTCAGAATGGAAATAGTCTTATCTCGACCAAAATGTCCTGCCATCCCTCCACTATGTTTCTCCTTAATCAAATTTTCCCTCATGGAACTCGTTGGAATGCGCAATTGACTACCCTTGAACAACATGCCATCCTGAATCAAATAGTCTAACCACTTGGTTCTATCTACAGCAACAGGCTCTTTACAAGCTTTCCATGGTTCAGCAAAATCAAGATCTCTAGCGTACAAATTATTGAGTTCATCAAACCCAACTTCTTCAACCTGCATTACTGTAAGCAACAACTATCTCCTACTTAGTGCATTTGCAACCCTATTAGATTTTTCACTTCTATGCTTCAACACAAATGTATAGCTCTGGAAGAACTCTACCCACTTCATATGCCTCTGATTCAATTTACCTTGGCTATTTAGGTACTGTAATGCCTAATGATCAGTATACAAAACAAATTATTTTGGCAATAAATAATGCCTCCATTTTTTTAAGGCCTGAACTATTGCATAGAACTCTTGATCATAAACAGAATACTTCTTCTTTTCATCATTCAATTTTTCACTAAAATATACAATAGGCTTACCTTCTTGGCTTAATGCAGCCCCAATAGCGCTACCACTAGCATCACAATCCACCTGGAACACTTTTCTAAAATCTGGAAGTGCCAACACAGGCTGTTTTGTCACCTTCTTCTTTAGTAATTGAAAACTTCTCGCAGCTGCTGTAGTCCATTTGAACTCATTTCTACCCCCTCTTATTGTATCAGTTAGGGGTGCACATATGCCACTGAAATTCTTAATAAACTTCCTATAAAAACTAACCAGACCATGAAATGATCTTACCTCAGTAGTAGACCTTGGAGTAGGCCATTCCAAGATAGATTTTACCTTCTCTGGATCCATTTTGAGACCTTCAGGTGATATAATGAACCCCAAATAGACTAAATCCCTTTTTGCAAAGATACACTGCTTCAGATTAATTAACAGTTTCTCTTCCCTTAGCCTTTCAAGGACACTACGAATATGCAATAAATGTTCTTCCAAAGTCTTGCTAAAAATTAAAATATCATCCAAATAAACAATAACAAATTTTCTCAAGAAATTCTTAAGTACCTCATTCATGAGCCGCATGAAGGTGCTTGGGGCGTTCGTCAATCCAAAGGGCATGACTAACCACTCATAAAGACCCTCCTTGGTCTTGAAGGCTATTTTCCACTCGTCTCCTTCTCGAATCCATATATGATGATAGCCACTCTTGAGATCTATCTTTGTGAAGTACTGAGCTCCACTCAAGCAGTCCATTAGATCATCCATCCTTGGTAAAGGAAACTGGTACTTGATGGTTATCCTATTTATAGCTCGCGAATTTGTACACATCCTCCATTCTCCATCCTTCTTTGGTGTGAGTACTACAGGTACTGCACATGGACTCAGGCTTTCTCAAATCAAGCCCTTCCTCAATAGCTCTTGAACCTGTCTGTTTAGCTCCTTTGTTTCAGTAGGAGTCATCCTGCGAGCAACATTGTTAGGAAAACTAGCTCTTAGAATCAGATCTATCTGATGACTGATTTGCCTTACGAGTGGCAATCCATCTGGAACATTATCAGAGATAATATCTCCAAACTCCTTTAGTAAATCTGAAACTTCAAGTGGTATTTCACTACTACCTTCTTTATCTTTCCTAGGAATCAAAGCATAGCACATATGCTGATGTTTCATGCCATCTAAAAACTTCCTTCCATCAACAAGACAAATCCTAGCACTGCTACATACCTTTTCACCTTCCTTTTTCACAGGCTTCAATTTGTGGTGAACTCCATCATTTGTTAGAGAGTATGTGTTTGCATGACCATCATGTATTGCATGCCTATCAAACTGCCATGGTCTACCCAACAATAGATGGAAAACATCCATTGGAATAACATCACAGAGAACTTCATCATGGTAACTCTCAATTTTGAATTTTACTAAACATTGTTCACTTACCAAGACCTTATGATCATCTTTTACCCAAGCAATCCGATAGGGTTGGGGATGTTTCTCCCTCTTGAGCTTCAGCTTAGAGACCATCTCTTCTAATACCAAGTTATCAGTGCTACCACCATCAATGATCACGTCACAACATTTATCCTCACACTTACATCTGGTACGAAACAAACTCCTCCGTTGTCCTGGTTCAATCTCACCACTTAGTAGGACTCTTTCATTTACCAAGGTCTCTCCGCTTTCTACATCCTCTGAATGTGATGATTGTGCATCCTCATCCACATGAGCAACCCTAGCTTGGCCCTCAGCTCTCCTATTTGTCCTTCCTTGTTGTTGAGGGCATTCAAAGGCACGATGACCTTCTTTATTGCAATGGAAATAGGTACCACAGAAGCCTCCTCTTCGTTCTCCACGTCCTCTACCTCTTCCTCTATGATTTCCAAAGTCTTGGTCATGGGAGCGGTTGAAACCCTCATTCCTTTGGTTCTTGCTAGTACCCTCATCTTCATTTTTCTTTTGGGTTTCATTGCGGCCTTCAGATGACCTATCGCTTCCCCTTCCTCCTTGACCGTGCCCTCTTTGTCTTCCTTCAAACCTTTTATTCAACTTCTCTTCAACTCATAGGGCAAATTGGTATGCCTCTTCAACGCTGGTCATTCTTACCAGACTTAATTCCTCCTAGATGCTAGGTTGCAACCCATTGATATAATGAGCAACATTCTCCTTATTTGCTTTTGCATGCCATGCTCTAATCAAGAGTCGGTAAAACTCCTCTGTATCTTCCTAGTTGCTTTAACCCATGCATCTTCTTAAACAAATCAAGCTCGTAGTCCACAGGAATGAACTGCTTCTTCAATTTGTCCACAATGCGATCCCATCTTGTGATCTTCTCCTTTCCTCTTCTGTTTCTTTCCAATTGAACCTCTTGCCACTAGATTTTTGCATGGCCTTTGCAAACTTAACCCTATCTGGGTCCCTGATATCCTCATACTCAAAGTATTCTTCCAGTTCATTGATCCAATTGATCAACTCATCTGGTTTCAGATTTCCTAAAAATACACCCACTTCAATTGTAGGTCTTTTCCCAAACTTAGTAATGGCCCTAAAAATCCTTTCCTTTGCATGATTATAAACTTCTCCATAAAATTCCCCTTTTTAGTCCCATTTCTTCTTCTTCATTATCATCCTCACTGTCATCACCTACAACAACATTTGCTCCTCTACGGAGCTCCTCTTGCAATGCCTGTAACTGCCTTTGGAGGGCTCTAACCTCCTCAGGATTAATAGCTCTGGCCCTTTCACCACGCTCTCTTCATGGAGGCATCTTCTAACTCAAACCCACAACCACACAATCCTGGTGCAAACTGTGTCACAGTCGGCGCTCTATCTACACACTCAGGAAAACTAGCTCTGATAGCACTTGATGGGGACACAACCCACACATAATGGACACAACAAAAAAGGTGAAATTATATTAATTGAGAAAATAAGCTAGTACAAATAGTACAAAGAATATAAACTTAAAAACATGCCCTAAGGGCTTACAATAGCATAAATCTGGAGATAATTTCTCCTTTCAGTACCTCCTCTCAGACTCCACTCCGAACTGCCTTTACAATGCTAGAAATCTCCTTAAATAGATTCTAAAGGGTTAAGGACTAGGAGTAAATTCTAGAAAGTTCTAGTAGGCATCCATTGACCAAATAGAAGGCTCTAGAAGCTGTGTTAGAAGTTGGTGCAAATCTAGAAGAATCCAGAACTGGTAACTGAACTTTCGGGAGGCATAACTTTTGAACCGTAGCTCCGATTGACAAACCATTTACATTTTCGAAAAGCTCTCGAAGCACTCTATAGACTTAAAGAAAAGCTTAGCTTGTGCCCCATTTTTTGGCCCTTTTTGAGGTCATTTAATGCCCCTAACCTAACTTTGAAGCATTCTTAGGAGGTCTCCAAAACTTGAAAAACTGCAATAACTTTCAAACCGTGGGGCCTTTTGATCTGATTCTTTTTTTGGAATTCTCTAAATCACAATTACATTCATCTAGCCAATTTACACCTCCTAGTTTACCAAAATTATTGCCCAATTATATACTCCTATTTTTTCAAAATTTTCTAGCACACTGATAGTGGAACTATGAGAGTTGGAACCTTTATTTGACCCAAATGTGTGTCCAAAAATGAAAACACATGAAATAGAAACTAAGTCTATGTACATTTTTTTTGGGTGACACAGGATTGCCCTTATACCTCTGGATGCTCTTGCATCAGCTTGAAATATGTCCCAAATATTATTTTGTAATGGGGTATAAAAATTTAATTTGTTTAATACAAACATTCAAGATTGGTATGCAAATTGACAACTTGCAAACAAGTGGTCAATTGATTCATCTTCCTCATCACATAAAACACACTTAAAAGGAGAGGCAATACTCATCCTAGCCAATCTATCACTTGTTAGAATTCTATGCTTAATTGCTAGCCACACAAAGCACCCAGCCTTGGGTAGCAATACTTTATTTCAATAGAACATGAATGCTCGAGAAGGTGTTTTTGTCGACTCAATTTGTTGGAGAAGTTTGTAACCTTCCTTGATTGAATAGTTACTATTTTTGGTTGGGATCCACATTAGTTGATCCTTAGCCTTTGATACAAAAGCCCATCTATCTGAGAAGATAGATTGAAGTTTCTATTTATATAGAGAATCTAAAGGGAGTTGGTTTGGATCTTTTCATATTACTTTCCTTGAGAAAATGCAAATTGCATCCATAAAGTGAATACCAAGGTTGCCCCATTCTGCTTCTGTAACTGAGATGATATTTTGTATATTTGGCATTGTATTTAATGGAGGATGTCCATTCCATGAGTCACCCCAGAAGTTGATCTTGTCCCCACAATTTAATTCCTAGGAAATGCAATTAAGCACAATATCTTTGGATGCAATCATGAAGTCCCAAATGACTGATCCCTTAGGAGGATCCAACATAGAGAATATTTTGTGTGGCTCATTGTTATCTAGATATTTTTGTTGCATAATTTAAAACCAAACTGATTGTGATTTAGTGTACATCTGCCAAGCCAACTTACCACCAAATGCTTTGTTCCTTGTTTTCAAGTCATGAATTCCCGCTCCACCTAAAGTAGGATGAAATGCCATATTTTGGAGAGAAATAAGTGGAAGTTTCTTTTCATTAGTCAAATTTCCTGACCATAGAAAACCCTTAATAAGTTTTTGAATTTGTGAAACAATAGAAGATGGTGCTTCCATGATAGCCATATAATAATTAGGTATTGTAGAAAGGACCAACTTAATAAGCAATATTCTACCAGATAATGATAGCCATCTAACTTTACAAGAGGCAATTTTGCTCTTAATTCTTTGATATACACCCTCCCAAAAACTTTTCTTATTTGATCCCATAAAAAAAGGAATCCCAAGATAAGTGGAGGGTAGAAAATCCTCAAAAAACCCTAACATATGCACAATCTTATCTGAGATGATTCTATTTGTGTAAAATAAGAAGATTTTTGAGTTTTGAGGATTAATTTTTTGCCCTAAAAATTCTAAATATAGCAATAAATTTTTCTTAATCTGTTTAGCCTCAGAGACTGTTGAGGCACCAAACAATAATGTGTCATTAACAAATAGAGAGTGCGTGACTAAAATTTTTGTACCTTCAATTTTTTCTATTTTCCACTTATTAGATAGATGATGGTGCTTGATATTCATACTAAGGACTTCAGCCATGATGATGAATAAACCCAGTGAAAGAGGATCACCCTATCAGAGGCTTTGCGTAGAGGAAAAGAAACTAGATGCTAATCCCTTAATAATGACTAAGAACTAAGCCCTTAAAATGCAAGTTTTAATCCACTTACACCATTTCTTATAAAGCCCATTTTTTGAAGGACTTGAAAAAGGAAGTTTTGGCAAACTCTATCATAAGCCTTTTGCATGTCTAACATGATGACAAAATTAGAAGATTGATTACTCTTGATGGAGTGAATTACTTCACGAGCTACCATTACACCCGCCATTGTTTCTCTACCACAAACAAAACCACCTTGTTCAGGGGAGATAATGGATGGAAGAAGTTTTTGAAGTCATAGATAAATGGATTTGGTAATAATTTTGTAAGTCAAGTTGCAGAGTGAAATTGGGCAAAAATCTGCAAAATTTTTGGGCTCTTTGGTTTTTGGAATAATTGCTATATTTGTAGAATTGAAGTATTTTGACATAGATTTGAAATTTCTAAATTCCTCCATAGCTACTAGAAGGTCCCACCCAATAAAATTCCAACAACTCTGAAAGAATAGTGCCCTGAAACCATCTGGACCCAGAGCTTTCTCTGGAGGAAAGGAGAATACTACCTCTCAAATTTCTTGAATGGTAAATGGGGCCAAGAGCTTCGAATTATCCATGGGGGAGATTATTGTAGGGATATGCTGGATGAAATCCTCAACTTGTGAAGTTAGAGGTGAAGGATGCTCTATAGGTGCAAGAAGATTATGAAAGTACTTGACACCCTCATCTCTGATTTGAAGAGGATTGGTTAGAATGTTACCTATTTCTGCGTCCAAAATTTAAAAAATTGATTTAGTTGCCCATTTTTGCTGGGCAAAAGCATGATTTTTTTTTTTTCTATCTCCTTGTTGTAACTAGAATTCCCTAGACTTTTGTCTCCAGTAATCTTCCTCCCTATTACACAATTCCTTCCATTTAGTTTGTAACTCTTTTTGCTTAGCATAAGTGTCACTATCCATCCCAAAATTGATAATGGAGCAATGAATCTCATCCAATTGCAACTTAACACTCTCTTTTTGTTTGAAGACATTCTTAAAAACTTGTATGTTCCAGATTTTGATTTTCTCCTTGACATGTTTCAATTTACTAGCAAATTGATGCATTCTAAATCCTAGAGTGAAAGGAGCACTGATCCATCATTGTTTTAAATGTGGAAGAAAATGTGGGTGACACAACCACATACTTTCAAATTTAAATGATGACTTGTGTTGATTTTGGTCTATAGATGTGAATTGATCAATGTCTATGGAGATTGGAAAATGGTTAGATTCTGGTGTAGACAAAATCTCTGAGTGAAAGAAAAAATTACCTAATTTCCAGTCATGAGAAAGCAAAAAGCTATCCAATCTGACTACAATTTGAGAAAAACTAGATCTCCTGTTTGTCCATGTAAACATTCCATTAGATGGTCGAATATCCATCAAATCATTATTCTCAACAAATTGAGCAAAATCTTGAATGGTTTTAATGGGTGGGAAAATACAACCAACTTTCTCATTTTGATTCAAGATCACATTAAAATTACCCCCAAGGATGACTCAGTGAGATTTTTGAGATTGAATCAACATTTTTATTTGATTCTGTGTTTTTAGCTTTTCTTGAGTGGAGGTAGGGCCATACACATTGAACAAAGTAAAAGAGACATCAAAGTCAAGCACCTGCAACATTTGCAACGTAGCTTTTTGTTGAATAAGGTGACCCTAAATTGTTAATGGGTTCCAAAGGACAACAAGGCCCCCAGAGGCACCCATGCTAGGATAATGTATTGAGGACCACCTTGGCCATTTGGCCAAGGATTTCTAAAATGTTTCTTGTGATAATTTTGTCTCTTGCAGTAACACAATGTCAGGTTTTATGGATTCTAAAAAATTATGAATCCTACCTCTCTTGTTAGAGGCATTTATACCTCTAACATTCTATGATACAATTTTCATTGCTGACAAGGAGAACTGGCTGTTCTCCTTGTCATTCTCTTATTAACAACAAAGTTGTCATCGAGTGTGGTCTGAATACTTGAAGCAATCTCAATCTTGGTCTTAGAACTCTTTGGGCACCCTCTAGATTTGGGTGTCTTGGAGGTCTAAGGGCAGAGAGAGGGAGACTGAAAAATGGAGAAAGTGTGTTGAATATCAAAGTTTGACAAGTTGTCTTGTAGCCTAGATTCTGGTTGAACCTTAGAGACCTCAGGCTCCTTCAAAGTGATCTCTTGAAATTGAAATTCCAGCTGATCAGCAACCCAAGGAAAGTTAGAGTCCTCCATATTGCTTGGGATGTTTTGAGAATTAGGCTGAATTTGATCCTTGTCAATCTCAGGTTCCTTCAAATTTATCTCTTCAAGATGAAAATTCAAATTATTTGCCACATGCTGAAAGATATTCTTCTCAAGACCTAGTGGATCCAGGTCAAAACATGACTCCAATACTGAATCTAATTTATCCATTTGGTTTGGAATTTGAAGTCATCAACATTCATACAACTAGGCACTTTCTTCTAGTCAATTTGACTATTCCAATATTGAAATTCTTTGAGTAATACATCTAGGTCACTATTTTCCTGATTTACAATATTAAATCCTTCTTCCTGAGCAATACCAAATACTATGTTGTTAGCAATTGTAGAACCAATTTAATCTCTAATTTGAAGGGTTTCCCAATTGGCATAATGGTTTTTTATGGGATCCTTAGCCTTGAAGTAGACTATTGGCATATTTGAGGATAGGTGGCTCTTATCTAGATCCAGATCATGCCAAGAAGACTTTAATGCTATTAGATGATGGGAATTTTTCTGTTCAACTAGCAAAACTTGTATATATGGTAAGACCAACTGTAAAAGTGTAGATAGTTTGGATGCAGTGGAAAGATCTAGCCCTGATTACTTGCTAAAGTGTCGACACATTGAAAAGAGGCCATAGAGACCTTATCATGGATTGGATCTAAAGGGGCATTGCGGGCACATAAATTGGGATCAGTACTATAATCTGGACATACATCCTGAACCTCATTGGTTGAATCTTGACATTGAGTGTTGAAATGCCCTAGTTTATCTTGAAACTTTTGAACTGTTTGTTCATTCTGAATTATGATTGACTGGTCCCATGAACCCCATTGAGAATTTATAACCAAATGAGAGGCAAGAGGTTTCCGCATATCTAGTATCAGACAAACTCTAGCATCCAAATATGGTCGATCATATGGAATAAGATCATGTAATAGGAAAATTCCCAATTTGTTTGCAAGAATTTCAATGATCTGAGGACGCTTATACTCTAGAGGTAAAGAGGGGAAGGATATCCAATGTGGCAGAAAAGGAATCTAGAGAGATTGTGGTTTGAAATTTGGAATCCAAATCAAAGTATATAAACCAGAAGCATAGCAAAACCAACCTTTCTATTTATGAACCAAGTCTCTAGCAACTTTTGATTCAAAAATGGCTTTGAAACATTTTGATTCAAAATCAATATAGAAGATATCCCTTAATTCTGGCCAAGACAAATGAGCCCAATCTTTAATAGTAAAAAATGAGAGAGAATTAGATGAAAATTTACCAATTAAAGTAGTATTCTGAATCAGCCCAATAGAGTTTTGTAGCATATGGTTGGGGAGTGTGATCATCAACCTAATGTCAACATGTGTGTCTTTTGAGATGGATTCGACCACCACTTGCTTCTTTCTCCATATTTGTTGTTTCTTGGTTGGTATGAAAGGGGCCCTGGGAGGATCCTGCATATATTTATGGGGCGGTTCAATAGGAGGTTCCTGACCTAAGTCCTTATCCTAGGTTGAATCTAGCCGCGAATGAAATATTGGTTTTGAAGGAAACCCTTGACAAATATCAAAGACTGGTTGTTTGTGATTAGATCCATTCTTTTGGTTTTTCTTTGATTGCTTCTTAGCCATGTGCCCATTTTGTGACAATTGGAACTGAGCTCATTTTGTTACCTACATCAAGGACTTGATCTTGGATCCATTTGGTGTCGATTGAATTTGGATACATTCTGAAACTTTCTTGTTCTTGGATACTTTATCTATGCAAGCTCTACCCGCACTTGACACTTTCTCCCCTACACCTGCACCTACACCTTCAATCGAGAATGCCATCCTTGTAAAATGCTAATCGAATTGACCAATAATTATCAGAATTATTAGTTACTTTAGGGATATATCACCAATATTTATTTTTCACTGTTGATTTAACGTATATGTAATGATCCTCATAATATTCCTCAAGGTGAAAAAATGTCCAATTTTGATTTGTAATATTCCATGGTGATTAATGGACTTCTTATTATTATTTAGATTTGTCTGTATTTTATACAAAAAAATTATGATTCGAAAATAATCACCAATATTAACCATATTTAGAATAAAAAATTAAGAGATTTGCTAATAGAAATAATGTTGTTGTTTTAAAATAATGAAAGATTTGCCAATATTTTATATCTTTTTTTGGAGGTAGATTTCTTAAAGTTTACCTTGCTTTCCATAGTAGTGACATGTAGGTTTGTCTTTTGATTTTTCATTCCTTTGTTCTCCACTTTTGGATGATTCTCCTTCTTCAGTAATTGAATATTCCTTGTGTCCAAATCCAGAGGTGTCTTTTTCTTTTGGTGACTTCATTATATCTTCAAAATGTTTTATTTCTTCATTTGGTTTTTTCATCCTCTCCATGAGTTCCTTTTCATGCCTTAACACATTCTTCAACTACTCATTTTGTAACCTTAGATTTGTGATCTCCAAATATTTTCTGTTTGCTTCTTGATTTGCAATTACTAATTGGTTTATCATATCAAGATGAGTGTTTATAAGATTCTAAACTTAAAGTGATGTTTCTTCAAGTCTATTAGCTATCTGGCTTTTGTCTTCTTTAGTCATGATCTTATCTTCCATTTATTTCTTCTTTTGTTCAATAACTTCACATAGTGTGAGTGATTGAATTTCTTATTCTATCTTGAGAAATTTTTCTTCCTTCATTACGGAAATATTCTTTTCCAGCAATTGTGTCATTACTTCATCTTTTTTACTAGTCTTTCCATTGTGTAGCAATTATTCTATATCAACTTTTGTATAATGAGTATCATTAATTTGTATAGGTACCTCTTCTTCTTTTGAGGGATTCTCTCAATTCTTCTCTTCCTGCCTCTAATTTTTGCAACCCGATATGGATTTCAATTATTTGATTCTCAATGATCTTTCCCAACTTCTATACTTCCATATCCATGATCTTATTCTCTCATGCTACTAAGATTTCTAAGAAGAGAACTTAGCTTTGATACCAATTGTTCAAATATATATGGGAAACAAGGGTGGGGTGGGGGGGTGGATGGCGAGTTGGGGGGTGAATCAGGATCTTAAACTTTTGACTTCAAAATCAATTCCATTAAATCATTCCTAATTCATCAATAAAACTGTAATGCTCAAACATAAATTAAATACATCACATTCATAATAGTTCAATACATAACACATTTATTTGGTTACCCACAAACACTTCAAGATGAAGGTAAAACTAGGGTGGGGACGAAACCCACAAATCTTCACTATTACAATAATAAAGTTAACCAGTTAAGGATACAATGTTTGACCATAAGACATAATCTACCTAGTGAAAGGTCTATCATGTTAAAGACTTAAAATAATGTCATGTCTCACCTTGTTAAAGGATTTTACACTTTCAATTAAGTAAGGACTCTATTAAGAGATTTACATAGGCCTACTAGGACCACTCTATTAAGAGATTTTCCTTGACTCAATTACAAAATAACTAATTTAATACCTAACCCTTGGTATGCTCTGTAAGATGATATTGGGTCTTCTCCTTCCTATATCTCTAATCAGATTCTCCTAATCTAATAAATATGTTTACTTCTTCACTGCTCTGATTACTCTCTCTACTATTTCTATCTCTATAACTTCACTTATTACTCCTTTATATGCAAATTCTCCTTACGTATTTCAACACACTTGCAATCATCATCTTCATCTCTCATATGATTCTAGGGTTAGAATTTTCCTTAAATAGACTTCTCGTGAACTTTCTAGATCTTGATCAATAGTTTAAAGTTCACCGTCTTTTGCCATTTACATTCCTTTTTTTGGTTGGTTGAGTTGCATGCCTAGGGATCATTACCTTCTATTAATTGTTCATATGAGATTTTTTTTTGAAGTGAAGAACCTATAATGGAAAAATCATTATTCTGTTAATGATGTCAAACCTTCTACCTACTGATGAGACAATTTATTTTTGGTCTGAAAGCTATCATTTAGTTGATTGATGAAGAGGATTTGAAAAGAGGAGATATCAAGAGCACCTAGAGAAAGGTTGAGTTATTTGGTATGTAAAAGAAGCACTAAGACCAAGTAAGACATTAATACTATAGTGTATTGTTTATCTACTTAAAGTTTGAAATGAAATATTACTCAAGTTAAGAATGGAAGATGATCAAGTAAGAAAAGTGTTTGCCAAGTCTTTCCAAGCAGTCAGTGTAATCTGAGTAGAACATAGTAGAAGTTGAGTGAAAATTAAGAGGTGTCAAACAAAAAAGAAAAATAGTGCAAACTGAGTGAATGTTAGTATATTTTGAGTAAAGTTTAGTTGGTGCCAATCATCAATAAACTTTAATATTTGCCGAGTGAATAGTATAGATGCCGAGTGACAACAAACAATGTTAAATCGAAGATTTGATGAATTTGAGCTGACTAATTTGATTTCTTGAATTTTGTAAAGCATGTGGAAGATAACTATGATGAGTTGGTGGTACATAATTCAAGGTAAACCATTTTGAGGTGAATTCAAAGAAGATTGAAGAGGAAGTTTCTAGAGGAACCAAATGGGAAAGTGGGTAGATTCATTGAATCTTACCTAATCCTACCTAATCCTAATATGGATGATTGCAATTAAGTGACCAAAGATCTAAATTCTATATTTATAGAGATAGACGGTTAGAAGCAAAGGTTGTCATGCATGAGAACCTAAGAAAGACAAGAAGTCTAGGGTATTGATTCATCAATGGCCAAACAGAAGAGACTACAGTTGGCATACAAAGCAAGAAGGCTAAAGAGTATGAATGCTTGAAGGGTGAAAAAACTATCAAAGATGAAGTGTGAAAGCTAAGAAAAATGGAGCACTAAAACAAAGATCTGTAATTTGCAAGTGAGTTGTGATTTTTTATTAGATCAAGCCTTACTATTACTTTCTAATCATTGTATCAATCTAGGGTAAATCCTTTGGATTAAGGTTGACCTAATAGTCATTTATAAATCCTTTAACCAGGTGAAATTCTAATGGAATGGTCTAAAGTCCTCTAAAAAGGCTCATTCCTAATAAGGTGATTGAAATCCTTTAACCATGTCACATTTAACAGTATGTATTGTAACCTTAATAGGGTTGGCCTTTCATAGGGCATCACTTCAGAAGAGTGAGAATTAGTAGCATGTTATTGGTGGTTTTTTCCAAATTGCATTTCCATGTAAAATCTTTGTGTTAAATTGTGTGAATGTTCTTATGATGTTTCATGTTTACATTTATGCATAGTTGTTTTGACCTAGGACAGTAACCTACAAAGTTTAAGTATTTTATGATCTAATGGATGCATGCATGATAAGTTTTTATGGATATGGGTCTACTGAGTATTAAAAAGTTGTATTTGTACATCTAGACCTTGGATAACTAATTCACCCCCACTCTTAGTTATTCTAAAGAATTCCAACAATTATTATTAAAGGCATAGTGCTTGAGAGTATTACTTTGAAAGTACTAAAAGAAAAAGATCAGAGATTTCTTAAAGAGAGGTACCCAAGCATAACAAGGAGATTTCCTTGCATGAAAAAGTTTGATGAAGCTACATCTAGGAGGTCTTGGAGACCATGTACAATCTGCCATCACCACTAAGCATGTTGACTCTGTTGGAGCCCTTACTGTTGAGAATTTGAAAATGGAGAAAGAACACAATTAGGCTATGTTAGAGATTGCATCTTCCCTAAGCTACACTGAGTTAGATGATATGAAGGAATGTGATTCTACTAAGAAGATGTGGGATGCTCTAGAAAATATCTATGGAGGAGACAAAAATGTGCTGAGAGCCAAATTTGAAAGTCTTGGAGGTAAGTTTGATGATATGAGAATGCAAGAAGGTGAGAATATAGTTCAAAATTGTGCCAGAGTAAAAGAAGTTAATATTATTAGAGGAGCAACTAGTAAAATTGAAGATGAGACTTTGATCAACAAAGTAACAAGAACCCTACTTCTGATCTATGCTATTAGAGTTTCTACCATACACAAACTAAGATGCGCACCTAGTAATGATCTGACCCTTGAAGGATTGATAGGTAGACTCACTACCTTTGAACTCTCTAATTTTGATAATTTCAAATATGAGAATGTTGAATCTACTTTCAAAGCCAAACTACCATTAAAAGAACCTAAAGAGAAGAAGAAAAAGGTCAAATATATTTCTAATGACAATGATATATATGAGGAGGATATAATACAACTTTAAGCATTGTTGGAAAAAAGATTTCACAAAGGCAAAGGAAAATTCAAAGGTAAGCTACCTATCATGTGCTTTAATTGTAATGAGGTTGGTCATATTGCTACTAAATGTCTAGAGAAGAAGAACAATAGAAGTGGAGACAAATACAAAAGAAAAAGAGACAAGGACAACAACTATTATAAAGATAAAGGAAAAAAGTCTTGCTATATTGCTAAAGAGGAAACTAAAGATGGATTTGATGACCATGATGATGAAGTGGTGTATGTTTCTATGAAAGATGGTTCTGATGAGGATGAGGCAACTGCACTAGTATCTTATGTGAACAAGAGTGACAAATGGATCATTGACAGTGGGTTCTCACATCACATGACTGGAAATAAAAGTAAGTTCATTACCCTTGATTATTACTATGGAAATAGTGCAAGGTTTGGTAATTATGCACCCATTCTAATAAAAGGTAAATGATCAATCAAACTCACAGAAAAGATCACATGTGAAAATGCTTATTATGTAGAAGGACTTAACTAGAACTTGTTAAGCTTGTCACAACTAAATAGTTCAAGTTGCAAAGTTGAGTTTGAGAACAAGATAACAAAGATCCATGACACTAATGATAAACTAATTGGAAATGGTGATTGCACTAAAGGCAATCTATTTTATCTTGATATGGATGATGCTACTTGTCTTGTTGTATAATTTAATGATGTGTGGCTATGACACAAAGGATTATGTCATGTTAACTTTAATAACTTAGTCAGTATCAGTAACATGAAAAGAGTTAGAGGTTTTCCTAAACTAAAGAAACCTAACAAAATAATTTGCAAACAATGCCCGTTAGGAAAGATGACAAAGTCTAGTTTTAAAAGTAAGATTCACATGTCTAAAGAGATTATGGAATTAGCTCATACTAACTTGTGTGGACCATTTGAAGCAAAAATATAACGCTTTCCAAATGTTTAAGTGGTACTTAGCTAGAGTTGAAAAAGAGATAGGAAAAATCTTAAAATGTATTAGATATGACAGAGGTGGAGAATTTACACCAAATGAGTTTGAGATGTTCTGTAATGATAGAGGAACCAAAAAATAGATTTATGCACCTAGGACCCCTCCCCAAAATGAGATTATTGAAATGAGGAACATATTTGTGATTGACTATGCTAGAACACTCATGATGGAGAAGAATGTTGCTTTGAAATACTAGAGAGAAGCTGTATGTATAACTCTCTATACCTTGAGTTGAGTACAAGTCTATAAAGGTACTCATTCCACACCTTTTGAACTATGGTATGGACACTCACCCAATGTAAAATATTTTAAGGTATTTGGAAGCAAATGCTACATTCTCAAGAATTTTAGAAATGGTAAATTAGATGCTAAAAGTGAAGAAGGTATGTTCCTTGGCTATTCCATAAGAAGTAAATCTTATAAGTGTTTGAATACTAACACTAACAAAGTTTTGAAAAGTGCAAATGTGAAGTTTGATGAATATACAAAGGTACATGAACCTAAACCTATGAAGGAACCTAAAGAGTACAAATCCTTTGTATACTTTTATGAAGGTATGCCTACTAATGAAGGTGTTGTAAACCAAATTGTAAATCAACAACAATTTTTAGTGACTTCCAAGTCACATACAATGAATGTCGAGTTGCATTTAGGAACTGAGTTACAGTCAAGAACTGAGTTGCATAAAGAAGATAGCGTATGTTCTAATTCTAAAATAAGTGTACGTGAAAGGAATGTAGATCTACTTGATAAAGAAGTACATAGTGATTTTGAAGTTGATAGACCCATTGAAGAAAGAAGAGCAAAACCAAGATTGTCAAATGTCAAAAGACATCACCTTGTTGAACCAATTATTAGAGATAAAGATGCTATACCAATGACAAGGAACATGATGAAAAGTGATTCATGTTTGTTGAGCATGCATGATCCTAAGACAATGAAAGATGCCTTAGATAATGAAGAGTGGAGTAAAGCCACGATAAAAGAGATTGATTAGATTGAGAAGAACAAGACATGGACTCTATTGGTTTGATTTTTTGCATGATAATTTTCCCTTGCCTAGGTAAAAAATCAGACTAGATCTACTAATGGCGTGAAAACCTTTCAAAAATATGCGAATATTCTCCATCCTTTTCAAACTTTTTGTGCCCTGAGTCTCCCCATTTCTTTTTTGTTTCTCAATGCCTGATCCCTAAAAGATCTACAACAATCACTATCTTGCTATGAAAAGATGCAAGTGTTTTACCCTTAGCGACATAGCAATTGCTGCTAAGTTGAAGAGTAGTGCTAGAAAATGGAGGTACCAAGATAGGAGATTTTATTACTTTAGAAATATTTGATCATGTTTTTATGACAGAACTGTCAAAACCTGAAAAGCAGTTAGAATATTGAAGTACAAAAGGCATCAACAAAAATCTCAACTTTTTCAATTAGTCACTTTGTCACTATCAAAAAAATTGAGCACTTCACTATTAGTGACATGGCACCTTCACCAAAAGTAATGGCCGATAGTCACTTTTAAGTTTTTCGGTGACCATAAGTTTTCGAAGTTGCGTGATGGACGTGTGGTTTTATTGCTATGTCAGAAGCATTAATGAGGGTGGTTATGACTTCACTTTCCTTTATCTTTTCAACCTCGAATTAAGCATAGTCACCAAAGGTTGCTATATCGCTATCAAAAAATTTGTGTTTCTCACCATTAGCGACATAGTGCCTTGACAGAAAGTAATCCTACGACAACTTTTTCAAAAGGTGGGTCCCAGACAATGCTTCGTTAGATATCAGTTATAAATTTTTGGCACATGGTGGCATCTAGTGGGATACACATATACATCGAGAAAAGTGACGGCACCGGAGATCGCTATATCGCTATCAAGAAACTTGTTCTTCTTGCTGTTAGTGACATAGCGCCCAACTGGGAAATAAAAACAAGGTGGGACCCAAGTAGCACAGTAATATGGTCAGGTTTTCAAAATATGAATTTATATGCTAGCGGTGCAGGGTTTCCTCACATCATCAATAACTAGACCCACACCCTAATTCATGAAACATATGAAAGATTTTGATCATTAGATAAATCATATATCTATGATTGTCGCTATCTCGCTATGGTGAGTTGCACAAAGGCTACAAATAGTGACATAGTGACAAGGGGCCCACCATATTTCTCTTCATTAATGCATCAAATGTCTTCCACACGATCAATGCAAAATCAATAGTCCTCGCTATCTCATTATGGAAAGTTGCAAGTTGTTTAGTCTATGTGACATAGCGAGTATGGGAGCCACCACTTCTTCAGGGTGCTTTGTGCAGTTTTTCTACCTTTGATTTGGTCTCTGATCAACGACCGTCACTATCTCGCCATGAAGAGTTGCTCAAAGGATATGTATAGTGAGATAGTGATTTAGTGACATGTGTCGTCAGTCATCCGTGGGCCTAGTTTGAAATGCAAACATTAGAGGAAATGTAAAAATGGAGTTGTTTTATTGGGTTGACTGCCAGCATGTTAAGAAGAAAGTGGGTCAGCCCAATTTTCATTCTGTAGTCATTGGTCTTGTCTTGATCAACGGTTGTTGCTTATCCACAATTTCAAAGTGCAAGAAATTTAGTGAATGGAGGTAAGCGGTAATGTGACATGTGGCCCCAATCTTAAAGGTATAAAGTTTGTTCCTTTTTGAATTAGAATTGCCCAATGTGGTGAGGATCTACAGATAAAATTTAAAGTTGATTGCAATTTGGAGGTAACGGTTACTGAAAGTTAAAAATGGTGTGGAGCTCAAAGTTAGGACACAAAAATGTCATCCAACGATCTAGAGAGTTGCGGTGGGAATTATACATAGAGGAGGTGCGAATTTAATGTTGCAGATGAAATTGCAATTAGATTTAGATACATTTTCATCTGATTTAACTTCTTCAGCCATTGTAAGGATTGAATATTTTGGAGGTAGTTGAAGCAATTATTTTTTCTAGCAACTGCACAAGTTGATCTTCACGACAAAGTAGATAGGACAAGTAAAGATTGGGATTTTGGAGCCTCAATGCAAATTGTGATGATTTCTTGATATTCCCTCATGAGATATTTGCATATTTTAAGTGGGGATATAGCAGATATTTTGGCATCATTTATGGTTTTCAAGGTGCAGGTAGATGAGGAAGTTCAATCTCAACAACTCCAGATTGAAGACTCTTTTAGTGGGACACATGTCAAATTCAGATGAGAGAACCAGAAAGATTTTCTCTCCTACATATCTTCCTTTTCTGCTTATTGTAAGGGTTCCAATTTTTAGGACTTGTGAGACCACAAGGTTGGCTCTGGGTTTTAGAGTTGTGATACCAATCTTCTTAGAGTTATCCTATTTTGAACATCATATTGAATTCCTTTTGAGGATTCCATATTACACAGTCATTATTTTCTGAGTTTTGATATGCTGATGATGTATTGGTTTCAAGGAAATTAATGCAAAGAGTTTAACCTTCTTAGTTTCATTCTAATTCTTATCTCCTTCTTCTATTATCTGTAATTTTTTGTGTTTGAGAATAAAGAGATTGAACTCCGTTGCAATCCCTTAAGGTTGTATATCAAAATAAATTTTCTATTGGAACAAAGAGCCAAGTAAATGCTTGTTTATACTGATAGGGTTACAGGTTACACCAGGAGGATATTATCATAAGTATGAGAGTTTTTATGAAGATTAATGTCCATTTGCAAGTCAAATAGATAGATTAAATGCCTGAATATATGAGTATACTTTAGGTGTCCATATGCATGTTAAGATTTAGTTTATGCCCAATGGAAAAGGGACTAGCCAGCTTGAAGGATGCATGTTCTCTATTGTTACATACTCGGGTTATGTTGAGATTCAAATCTTAATCAAATATCTTTCTTTTATGTTTAAGGGTTAGAAGAGTTTTCCCTCACTTGGTTTATCAAGTTCATGTGCTCTGTTATTAGCTATTTCATCCATGAATTCTTGCATAAACATAGAAGATTAAGGGATTTTATGTGTTTTCCAAATTCATTTGTATGCATTTACACTGGTACCATATATAGAGTATGAGGTCCACCCTCCTAGGTCTAATAGAGCCTTAAGTGAAGAAGGATTTATCCTTATAGTTGGTCCAAGAATGTAGTTAGGTGCATTCATCATAGGAATTTGCTATCCTTAGATGCATTTGTTTGGTTTCTTGGTTGTTTCCAAAATTGTTAAATCAGAAGCCAACAAAATGGCAACTCTACTGGGGAATTTACATTTAGGTGTTGCCATAAATAGTGAATCATTTAAGATTTGTGTTTACCTTGGGTAGAGTTTGAAGTAAGCATTTCATGCTGAGGTTTCTCGTGGATTTGGAATTTGTATACATTTTGCCCGAAATTGTCACTAAAGTATTTATCATTTGTTCAGTTCTTTTTCCCATTCTGATAGAGTGGGTGGTGACTCACAAGGTTATAACCAGTGTCATTATTTAAAAGTTTGTTGTTTCAATATCATGGAAAATAAAAAAAATACATGGGCAAATGTGAGGAAAAACTTGGGAATCAAATTACAAACTAATCTCCCTCCTAGAGGAAGATAGAATTGGGTTGTGAAGGGAAATCAAATGCAGAAAGGAAGCTATTCATAGGAGCAACTAGTTGGGAAAGATAATGCTCACCATTCTACTATTGAAGGATGCCTTCCTCCAAGGGTCTGAGATCTCACCCAATTTTGTCTAATGATGATTTTTATAATACCCCTGAGATGATATGTCAGGAAAAGGTTGTGCAATCACATGTATTTAGTCTTGAGGATAGGACTAGTAACAATATCTTTTAGCACAGTACAAACCCTTTCATGTTAGATTATTCCCCTGAAAAGGTCAGACCTAGACACTTAGAACCTAAAAGCTTCAATGATGAGAAAACATCTGGATCTGAGTCACTATACCTAATCCTGATGAGATTGAAATTTTGAAAGCTCAGCTTGCTGAGCAAGAAGCTATAAATAGGAGATTTGAAAGGGAAAGGGAAGAAAATATCATGAAGGCTTATGAGGAAAGGAAAGAATTACTTAGGCGAATCGTTGCTATGAAGAAGAAAAATGAGATAGCAGCTAGTGCCTGGCAACCTAAGATTGTGGGACAAGTTGAACAACTTAAGAGGTAGGAGCAGAATTTGTTGGAAACCCAGAAAATGAATCTAGAAGGACCTATAATACAACAAATTAGGGACTATACTACTCTAGAAGTTGATAAAAATACAGTAAAAAATGTGGAACCTATTGTAGGGGCTAAGGAAAAAGGAAAACAAAAAGAGATTGGTATTAGGATCAATGAGACAGTAAAGATAGTTCAAATCCATGATTCCATGTCACTTTTTGATATTGACTTGGAAAAGAGAAGGAAAGAAATGGATACTTTGGCCAAGAGATTGGAGATTGCAGAAAGTGAGGCTACTATAGCTAAGATGAACAATAAGATCAAATTCTTGGAAAATACTAGGAGGCAAACGACAGCTATGCCTAAAGATGATGATAGATCTAATGATGCAAATCAAAATACTACTAAGGTACCTATTTCTATCTTGTATTCATCTTCACTAAAAGTGGATCTTAACAAATCTATTGGTGATGCTAGCACTAGTAATACTATGAATAATACTAAGAAAAATAGTGCTAATCACCCCCAGATCGATTTACAAAGAAGACCTGTTCAATTAGAAGGCTATAGGAAAATATGCTTTGATGGAATCCCAAGTTTCCCAAATCTGATCCCACAAGAAATGAGGAAAAGATTGCCTAAATTTGATGGAAATAATGCTATCTCTTGTGAGGACCATTTAAGGAGTTTTCTTGATATGATGAGTGATTATGAGGTTGAAGCTGAAGATATCATTATGAAGTTGTTTGTTCAATCATTAACTGAAGATGCTAGAGAATGGTTCAAGAGACTTCCTAAATTGTCTATTGTTGATTAGAATGATATAGAGTATTGTTTCAAAGAGCAATATGGTAACAAGAAAAATCATAGCTATATTTTGAGTGAATTCAATAATATCAAGAGGTTTCCTAATGAATCTGTTACTGAATTTAACACTAGATTTTAGAAAAGGATGTACAAGCTAATGCAAGCCATGAAAATTGATGAAAATGTATGTCTAATCACTTATATAAATGCTTTTGATGGTAAAATGGCATACCAACTTAGGGATAAAGAGCCTAAGACCTTAAGAGATGCTTTCAGGATTGCCATTAATAAAATAATTTAAGGATTTTAGGGAGATTAGAAAGGAAAAGAGATGATCCTAGGTTATTTGGGAATAAGGGAAATTGAAAGGAAGAAAATAAGGTCATAGGAGGAAAAAAGAAAGAGCCTAGTGAAATGAGTCAAATTATAAATGCTATAAAAGGT
Source organism: Cupressus sempervirens (assembly GCA_028749045.1). Taxonomy (NCBI): domain Eukaryota; kingdom Viridiplantae; phylum Streptophyta; class Pinopsida; order Cupressales; family Cupressaceae; genus Cupressus; species Cupressus sempervirens. The sequence goes on along the minus strand of CM053789.1, from coordinate 49,511,354 downwards.
ATGAATCTTCCTCAGATGAAGAATGATAGGAACCCCATTGATAATAGGGTCCGTTATCCATCAAATTTTAATAGACAAAATAGGCTACACAATTTCCCTTACAATACTACCTAGAAGGATGGTCAGTCTAGTTTCCCTCCTCCCAAGAACAACAACAACAAGGTGACCCCTAATCCTTTGTCAAAAAATTCTATAAATTTGGTAGATGATCTTGAGTTTGTTGCTGAAGCTACATGGTGCTTTGCATGTCAATTACCCCATTCTCCTGAATCTTGTGTAGTAGCATCGTCATTCCCAGGAAATCAAGCTATAATAGAAAACTGTCATGAGCAAGGAGAAAATTATGATGATGTAGGATGCAATATGTTTGAATCACATTATTCTGATTGTGAAGATTATGACAGAGATGTCTATGACCAAAGACAGTTTTAGAATGTCATACAACAACAAGTATTTTTTAATGAGAGTGATCTGGAAGACAATGTGTGTAACATGGTAAATGCAAAGGAAGAAGTAACACTGAGGAAACCTTCTAGGGAAGAAATTGATCAAATTACTGCAAACATGATAGCTTAGGTTCAAACTAGAAACATGGCTCAGAGAGATGAAAGTAATAAGGTAGCTAGTATCTTCATAAAAGGAGCTGATCCTAAGAAAGGGGAAATGGCAAAACCTAAAGAGGCTCCTACTGTGAAGGTTAAAATTACTAATAGAAGATGGGAACAAAAGAAAGGAGGAAATCCTAAAGATATGGAGTTTTCAAATTGTGTCCCTAGAAAAATAGATGAGAAGGTATCAAAGATCATCACAAAACATGATAAGAATCATCAAAATGATCTGAACACTTTGGATAAACAAGATGAGAAAAGGAATGTGACTAATGATGATCCTTTTGGTTCTTCCATAGATATGCTTGATGTTTTGTCTCAGATTACTATTAAGGTTCCATTGTCTGAATTACTAAGAATCCCTGAACACCGAAATAAAGCTATAGCATGGTTGGGAAATATTGATGTAAAGGCAAGTCAGGATTGTAATGAAAACCACAGTTCCAAAGAAAGCAATAAAGAAGAAGTAAAGAACAATGAAGCCAAAGGAGTTGTCTCTCAAATTCCTCAAATGTTTTTAGATAATTCTGTAAATTAGTTTTTGGGGAATGTTGAACCATTTTTCTTGAGCATTTTAGTAAATGGTAAAACATTAAAAAATTGCATGATTGATTCTTGTGCTTCCAACACTATGATGCCTTTTGAAATAATGAACGAATTAGGCTTAAAAGTGGATACTACTCAAGGGAGATGTTGTGCTATGGATAAAAGAGAAGTGATAGTCATAGGCACTATAAACTCTTTGCCATATAGATTAACAGCCTACCCTGACAAAGAACTTACTATGAGTGTATTAGTTGTTGATATTCCACCTCAATATGGCATGCTGTTATCAAGAAAATGGAGTGCTACTATGGGTGGGAGTTTACAGTGTGATTTGTCATTTGCTACTTTCAATATTGAGGGAAATTTGATAAAAGTCAATAGGGAACCTAAGAGTATATACATGATAGAGGAAGATGACAACATGACAAATTTTGTGGATACAGACATTAATGCATTCAGATCTGAGGTTTTGACTTTGAAGAAATCTAAGCATAAGTCTCAGTTAGAAGTGGAAGTTGACACAAAAACAGACAAGGGTGATCTATGGACTATGTTTTTTGATGGTGCATGTTGCAAAGATGGATCTGGTGTAGGCATTTTGTTGATATCTCTAGCAGGGGTAACATACAAATTTTCTTTTACTTTGAGTTTCTCTTGTACTAACAATATAGTAGAATATGAGGCTTTATTGTTAGGTCTTAGATTATCTATAAGCATGGGATAAAGTGTTTACATGTTGTAGGGGATTTTGAATTGGTGGTATCCCAAGTAAGAAATGCTTATGTGTTAAAAGAATAAAAGATTGAAACAGTATAGAAATGTAGTGTCAGACATGATTGAATGTTTTGATGCATTTGGAATAATCTGGAAGGATAGGACAAATAATAAAATGGCAAATCTACTAGAAAATATAGCAATAAAACCTGATGATGTCACATTTGCTGGTGTGTCTAAAATTGAGATTCAAACTAGACCTTCTATCCCTGATAATGTTCAGAATTGGCAAGTGTTTGAAGATGATAAGGATATTCTAAGATTTTTGAATTGTGAGCATATGTTGTCAGGACAAGAAATTGATTGTGCAACCTATGTGGAAAATATAGATGGAAAAGATACAATTTTTGGACAAGAAGTTGTACAATTGAAGAAAAATAAAATTCCAAAGGGTCTAGTTGTTTTAGAAACTATTTTTGATAATCAAGATAGGTCACAAATGGACACTAGTGGATATAGTGCCAAGGATTTAGAGGAGGTGAACTTGGGAACTTAGGAAACACCTAAAAAGGTATATATTGGTAAGAAATTGCCTCCTAAAATTAAGAAAGATCTAATAGACCTGTTGAGGAAGTATAGACATGTGTTTGCTATTGGAATATCTTATTGGAAAGAATGCTTCTGAGAGGGGGGGGGGGTGGGGGGGGGGGGGGGGGGGGGGGTGAATTAGAAGTACTACCTTCTTATCTGTTTCAAATCCTTAATAACATATCAATGAAATGAACATGCATACATATAAACATTAAGCAATCATGAGAGACAAATATGTATCACCACATAACACTTGAGATTTTGGTAACCCAAAAACCCTCCAGAAATAAAAAGGTAAAACTAGGGTGGGGATGATACCCACAAAATCACTGTAGTAATAATGTTTGACCACTTCTAATGGTTTGCCCTGTTAAAGGCCTGCCCTGTCAAAGGCTTTACACTGTATCAATAGTGACCTGGTTAAAGGATTTACAAACACTTTACATGAAGTGTTACCCTATCAAAGGATTTAGTCACCTAGTTGAAGGATCTACAAAATAGCTGCTAAGCTAACCTATCATTATAGGGTTTTCTTTCTAATATAATTGCTGGAGAGTATTAGGTATAATGAACCTGATAGCTTACAATCCTTTGATTGCTAAATACAGGCACTTGATCTGCTTTCTCTAATCTTGATCCTTTGTGATCTAATACTCTTTTCTCTAAAAATTAGTTTTCCTTACACACCCTCATCCATCCACTCACATACAATGAGTTTTTGTCTTCCTTATAAAGACACTCAAAGACTTAGGGTTAGGCATGGATCTATGATCCTTATTGAATCTCTGTTTCCCACTTATTCCTTGCACTTTTATCATTGGTTGCATGCCTTCTCCATTTTTCTTATTGGCTACATGAAGATTGCATAGGAAATATAAATGATTTGATCTTATCACTTAAATTCTTCGAGATTCATCATATGTCGGCTATGAAAATAGTTTTAATATGAGTTTGTGAAGTTTCAAACTCATATGTTGATTCTGAGTTACTCGACACTTACTGCTTCCTGATGCTCGACACCTTATGTAACTCAGCTCTTGTATATGCTCGGTACTTAGATCATGCTCGGCACCTATACTCACTTGGCACCTGATCTTCACTTGGCACTTGAAGACTGCTCAGCACCTGAAGATCACTCGACACCTGATGAATTTCTTGACTTGGCACACGATATGGCTCGGCATACAAAGTGTACTCGGCTTCAATATGGAAAGTGGTTAAGTGTATTGGCACTCAAGTGTCAAAAGCATTTGTAGACTAACAGTTTGCATGGTCATATGATGATCTAAAGGCCTATAGAGAAGATCTTTTTCAACATGAAGTCCCTTAGAAACCAGATGCTAAGCCTTTGAGACAAAAACAAAGGCTAATAAACCCAACCTTGGCTCCCAAAATGCAAGAAGAATTGATCAAGTTAAGAGATGTTGGGATCATAAAGCCTATTAGACATTCTTCTTGGGTATCCAATTTAGTTCTTGTCAGGAAGAAAAATGGAGACATAAAGTTATGTGTTGACTTCAGGAATCTCAATATATCTTCCTTAAAAGATAATTATGGATTGCCAAATATGGAAGCCATGTTACAAAGGGTCACTAGCTCAAAGCTTATGTCAATGATGGATGGGTTTTTAGGTTACAATCAGGTGGTTGTTAAGGAATTAGAATAGTTTAAAACTGCTTTCACTACTCCATGGGGTACTTATGTTTATGTTAGGATGCCTTTTGGGCTTACCAATGTTGGGGTTACTTTTCAAAGGGCTATGGATGTGGCTTTTGCTGATATTATGGACAAATTTCTAGTTGTGTATTAGGATGACCTTACTGCTTACTCCAAGGATGAAAATGATCATTGCATGCACCTAGAAAAGGTATTTATCAGAGCCCTTAAATATGGAATATCTTTAAATCCAAGGAAATGTAACTTTGGTGTCATTGAAGGAAAATTGTTAGGACATTTAGTTGGCAAGCATGGAGTAAGGATTGACCCTGAAAGGGTAGAGGCAATAGATATGATTCAGAAACCCAAGAGTGTTAAAGGCATGCAGTCATTCTTTGGACAGATCAATTTTCTTAGGAGATTTGTGAGAAATTTTGTAGAGATTAGTAGGCCTATATCAAGAATGCTAAAGAGGGGATCTGAGGTAAAATGGAATGGTGAACCTAGTATTGCATTTTAGAAGACTAAACAAGCTATTAAAGATGCCCCTATTCTCAGAACTCCTGATTATGACAGACCAATGCATATATTTTCTTTTTCCTCATTTCACACCGTTGCTACAGTACTGTTACAAAAAACTGAAGAAGGTTATGAGCAACCTATTGTATTCTTCAGCAAGTCTTTGCAAGTAGTAGAGCTTAAGTATGACATCAATGAAAAATAGGCATATGCACTGGTGAAAGGATTTAAGGCTTTTAGATGTTACTTGATGAGAGCTATTGTCATTGCTTTTGTTCCTACTGTTGCTGTGAAGGACATCTTTTCACAATAGGAGGTATCTAGCAGGAGATGTAGATGGATTAATAGGATACAAGAGTTTAACATTGATATTTGGATTACTAAAGTATTTAGGGGTCAAGGTTTAGCCAAATTGATGACAAAAGCTAATCTAGAGGCAAATCAAATTAATCAACTTGATGATAGTTGCAAGGAGAATCTTTGTGATATGGATATCTCTGACTAGTAGAAAGACATAACTTATTATTTACAAAACATGAAATCTCCATCACAGCTAACAGATAACCAAAAAAGATTTTTGAAGTTGCGAGCTATAAGATATGTTATAGTGCAGGGTCAATTATGGTGGAGAAATATGGAAGGGGTACTTTGGAAGTGTGTAGGTGAAAATGAGTCTAAAAGGATCCTAAAATAGATGCATGAAGGTGTATGTGGTGGTCACTATATGGCTAAAACTACTACCCATAAGATTCTAAGGGCTGCGTTTTGGTGGCCAACACTTTTTAGAGATGCTCATAACTTTGTGAAATTTTGTGATCCTTGTCAAAGGTTTACTAGAAAGTTAATATTTTCTAGAAATCTACCCTTAAGACCTGTTGAGGTGCAAGCACCTTTTCAACAGTGGGGAATTGATTTTATTTGTGAGATTTCAAATAAATCCAGTGGCAGACATTCTTGGATCCTAGTGGCTACTGATTATTTCACTAAGTGGGTTGAGGTAGTCCCTACTAAGAATGCAACAAGCAAAGTGGTGATCAACTTCATTTTAAATAATGTTATAACTAGGTTTGGATGTCCTTAGAAGATTGTAATTGATAATGCTATGCATTTCAGATCTGATGAGTATAAAGAATTCTACAGGAAATATAGCATTACAGAATATACATCCTTGCCCTATCATCCTCAAGGGAATGGCCAGGCAGAATCAAGTAATAAGAGTATATTAAAAAATAACAAGAGGATCTTAGGAGAAAACAAGAAGGCTTGGGACTCAAAGTTACCATTAGCTCTATGGGCTGATAGGGTTATTGTGAAAAAGGCCATTGGGTATGCCCCATTTGATTTGGTTTATGGTATACAGGCCAGACTTCCACAAAATAAGCTCAAAGAGATGTATAGATTTTTTCAATTGTATGAAGATGATATCATTGATGAGATGCAACTTAGAATGGATGATATATTGCAGCTAGAAGAAACAAGGAGAGAATCTATTTTTCAAAATGCCAAGTTGCAATCACAAATGAAGCATTTATATGACAAAAGAGCCAGTGACAGGAAATTTGAAATAGGTGAATTGGTACTGATGTGGAATGCTAGAGTCGAAGATAAAGGAAAGCATGGTAAATTTGACCCAATCTAGCTTGGCCCATATAACATTTGTGATAAAAATGGAGAAGATTCCTATTTTCTGAAGGATTTAACTAGAGGTATTCTTGAATTGCCAGTTCATGGAAAATTCTTGAAGAGGTACTTTTCTTAAAGTATTTATTTTCCATGAACAGTAGCATTAGGGTTCTTGGCTTGTCTGTGTATTCTGTATATTTTGTAAATCCTTATAAATAGTCTCTCTGTACAGTTTGATATCTGGTTTCTTGTTTTTGTGTGTTGTTTGGTTCTCTCTGAAGAAGTTGTCATTTTTGTATCAAGTTTGTGGTCTGCTCTCCCAAAGGTTCTGAATTCTTGCATAGGCTCAAGTAATCTATCATCCCCAGATGGAGCCACTGTTGGCTTGATTTTTTGCATGATAATTTTCCCTTGCCTAGGTAAAAAATCAGACTAGACCTACTAATGGCACAAAAACCTTTTAAAAATATGCAAATATTCTCCATCCTCTTCAAACTTTTTGTGCCCAGAGTCTCCCCATTTCTTTTCTATTTCTCACTGCCTGATCCCTAAAAGATCAACAGTGATTGCTATCTCTTTATGAAAAGATGCAAGTGTTTTACCCTTAGTGACATAACGACTACCACTAAGTTGAAGAGCGGTGCCGACAAATGGAGGTATGAAGATTAGAGATTTTATTGCTTTAAAATATTTGATCACGTTTTTATGATAGACCTATTAGAACCTAAAAATGGGTTAGAATATTGAAGTACAAAAGGCATCAACAGAAATCTCAAATTTTTCAATTAGTCACTTTGTCGCTATCGAAAAAATTGAGCACTTCACCATTAGCGACATGGCACCTTCACCAAAAGTAATGGCCGACAGTCACTTTTAAGTTTTTCGGTGACCATAAGTTTTCCAAGCTACGTGATGGATGTGAAGTTTTATTGTTACATCAGAAGCATTAATGAGGGTGGTTATGACTTCACTTGCCTTTATCTTTTTGGCCCCGAATTAAGCATAGTCACCAGAGGTCGCTATATTGCTATCAGGAAATTTGTGTTTCTCGCTGTTAATGACATAGCACCTTGATGGAAAGTAATCTTGCGGTAACTTTTTCAAAAGGTGGGTCCCAGACAATGCTCCATCAGATATTAGTTATAAATTTTTGGCACACGGTGGCATCTAGTGGGATACACATATACACTAGGAAAAGTGACAACACTGGAGGTCGCTATATCGCTATCAGGAAACTTGTTCTTCTCGCAATTAGCGACATAGCACCCAGCAGAGAAATAAACACATAGTGGGACCCAAGTAGCACGGTAATATGGCTAGGTTTTCAAAATATGAATTTATATGCTAGTGGTGCAGGGTTTCCTCACGTCATCAATAACTAGACCCATGCCCTAATTCATGAAAGATATGAAAGATTTTGATTGTTAGATCGATCATATATCTACGATCGTCGCTATCTCACTATGGTGAGTTTCACGAAGGCTACAAACAGCGACATAGCGACAAGGGGCCCACCATATTTCTCTTCACTAATGCATCAAATGTCTTCCACATGATCGATGCAAAATCAACAGTCCTCACTATCTTGCTATGGAAAGTTGCAAGTTGTTTAGTTTGTGTGACGTAGTGAGTATGGGGCCCACCACTTCTTCAAGGTACTTTGTGCAGTTTCTCTACCTTTGATTTGGTCTTAGATTGAGGACTACTACTTTCTCGCCATGAAGAGTTGCTCGAAGGATATGTATAGCGAGATAGCGATTCAACGACACATGTCCTCAGTTATCCGTGGGCCTAGTTTGAAATGCCAACATTAGAGGAAAGGTACAAATGGAGTTGTTTTATTGGGTTGACTACCAATGTGTTAAGAAGAAAGTGGGTCAGACCAATTTTCATTCCATAGTCATTGATCTTGTCTTGATCAACGGTTGCTGCTTACCTGCAATTTCAAAGTGCAAGAAATTTAGGGAATGTGGGTAAGCGGTAATGCAACATGTGGCCTCAATCTTAAAGGTATAAAGTTTGTTTCTTTTTGAATTAGAACCACCCAATGTGGTGAGGATCTACGAATAAAATTTAAAGTTGATTGTAATTTGGAGGTAATAGTTATTGAGAGTTAAATATGGCATGGAGCTCAAAGGCAGGACAAAAAAATCTCATCCAGCGCTCGGGAGAGTTGCAGTGGGAATTATACAGAGAGGAGGTACAAATTTAATGTTGCAGATGAAATTGCAATAAGATTTAGATACATTTTCATCTGATTTAACTTCTTCAGCCATTGTAAGGATTGAATATTTTGGAGGTAGTTGAAGCAATTATTTTTTCTAGCAACTATGCAAGTTGATCTTCATGAAAAAGAAAATAGGACAAGTAAAGATTGGATTTTTGGAGCCTCAGTGCAGATTGTGATGATTTCTTGATATTCCCTCATGAGATATTTGCATATTTTAAGTGGGGATATAGTAGATATTTTGGCATCATTTATGGTTTTCAAGGTGTAGGTAGATGAGGAAGTTTAGTCTCAAAAACTCTAGATTGAAGACTCTGACACATGTCAAATTTAGATGAGAGAACCAGAAAGATTTTCTCTCCTACATATCTTCCTTTTCTACTTATTGTAAGGGTTCCAATTTTTAGGACTTGTGAGACCACAAGGTTGGCTCTAGGTTTTAGAGTTGTGATACCAATCTTCTCAGTGTTATCCTATTTTGAACATCATATTGAATTCCGTTTGAGGATTCCATATTACACAGTCATTCTTTGTGTATTTTCTGAGTTTTGATATGCAGATGATGTATTGGTTTCAAGGAAATTAATGCAAAGAGTTTAACCTTCTTAGTTTCATTCTGATTCTCATCTCCTTCTTCTATTATCCATAATGTTTTGTGTTTGAGAACAAAGAGCTTGAACTCAATTGCAATCCCTTAAGGTTGTATATCAGCATAGATTTTATATTGGAACAAAGAGCCAAGTAAATGCTTGTTTATAGTGATAGGATTATAGGTTACACCAGGAGGATATTATCATAAGTACGAGAGTTGTTATGAAGATTGATGTCAATTTGCAAGTCAAATAGATAGATCAGATGCCTGAATATATGAGTTTACTTTAGGTGTCCATCTTCATGTTAAGGTTTAGTTGATGCCCAATGGATAAGGGATTGGCCAACTTGAAGGATGCATGTTCTCTATTGTTACATACCCGGGTTCTGTTGAGATTCAAATCTTAATCAAATATCTTTCTTTTATGTTTAAGGGTTAAAAGAGTTTTCCCTCACTTGGTTTATTAGGTTCATGTGCTCTATTATTAGCTATTTCATCCATGAATTCTTGCATAAACATAGAAGATTAAGGGATTTTATCTATTTTCTAGATTCATTTGTATGCCTTTACACTGGTACCATATAAAGAGTCTGAGGTCCACCCACCTATGTCTAACAGAGCCTGAAATGAATAAGGATTTATCCTTATAGTTGGCCCAAGACTGCAGTCAGGTACATTCATCATAGGAATTTGCCAGCCTTAGATGCATTTGTCTAGTTTCTTGGTTATTTCCAAAACTGTTGAATCAGGAGCCAACAGACTCTTCTACCTAGACCAGAGGAAAAGAATGTGATTGGAACCAAGTGGGTGTACAGAAAAAAGTTAGATGAGAATGGTAAAGTCATAAGGAATAGAGCAAGATAAGTTTGCAAGGGGTATGCACAAGGAGAAGGAATGGACTATGGAGAAACATTTTCCCCAGTTGCAAGATTGGAAGGAGTAAGAACTCTGTTTGCTTACTTTGCATACAAAGGTTTCAAAGTTTATCAAACGGATGTGAAGTCAACATTTTTGAATATTAGAAGAAGAGGTTTTCATAGAAAAACTTGAAGGATTTATTGATCTGAATAACAAGAACATGTTATGTAGAATACACAAAGCTTTATATGGTTTAAAGAAATCCCTAAGAGCATGGTATGAAAGGCTTCACAATTATTTTGTGAAGATCTATTTTGAGAAGACTGATGATAAAAACAATCTTTACTTGAAGACAAAAGGAGGTAAACATATTTTACTAGCTGAAATTTTTGTTGATGATATCATATTTGGAGGACAAAATGCACTTTGCAAAACATTTACTAATAAAATGAAGAAATAATTTGAGATGTCTATGTTTGGAGAGATCAGGTTCTTTGTTGGTTTGCAAGTATATAACATGAAATATGGTATATACATCACCTAGTCTAAGTATGTGAAGGAAATATTAAAAAAAAAATTGTTTCAAAGATTCAAAACTAGTTAACACACCTATGGTGAAAGGTTACAAACTGTCAAAGAATGATGAATATGCTGATGTGAATCAAACATTGTATAGGTCTATGATTGGTAAGTTGCAATATGTAGTACATATTAGACCTGACATTACATTAGCTGTTGGGATTGTTGCAAGTTTTTTTGCAAATCCTAAGGAGAATCATTTGATGGCTATTAAGAGAACTATGAGATATCTAAAAGGAACAAAAGACTATTGTCTATACTACAAGAAACATTACAAATATAAGTTAAGATCCTATATAGATGTTGATAGGGATGGAAACATTGATGACAGAAATAGCACAAACGATGGAGCATTTTTCTCATGAAAAAAGTTGGTCACCTGGACCAGCAAGAAACAAAATTGTATATCTCAATCTACTGCTGAAGCTAAATATGTGGTTGCTATAGTAAACTGTACAAATTTGGTATGGATCAAACAACTACTCAAAGGTATGAAGGAGGAATTCACTGAACCTATGGTACTTTATTGTGATAATACAAGTGCTATAAACATATTAAAAAACCTTGTGATGCACACAAAGACTAAGCACATTACAATCAAGTATCATTACTTGAGAGAGTTGGTTCAAGACAAAGAAGTGAGGATGGAATATGTGAATACAAAAGAACAGATAACTAATATATTCAAAAAATTTTTACCTAAGGATGCACATGAATATCTTAGAGGTAAACTTGGGGTGATACCCCTATCCAAAGCTACTTAAGAAGCATGAGTAGTGTGCTATTTAAAACAAGCTCAATGTTGTATCTTACAACTTGATGTAGTAGATCTTACTTTAGGAGCTACCTAAAGTAAAAAAGGAGCTGAATTAGAAGACTTATATTCACATGCAAGGTGATAGAGGAAGAACTTGGATTGATTATATTTGATACAAAGATGACAAGTCTTTGGCATTGTTGTCAAAGAGGTAGATAGATACCTGAATATAAGAAAAAGGGAGATAAGTACTTGAATATCAGAAAGAGGGAGAGATACTCTAAAGAGGCAGATATAAGAAAGATAAAACCAACCTACAAAGGGAGATATAAGAGAGATATATTGAAGGATATTGATAAAGCTTACATTACCCTATATAGAGGAAGGACATATACTGATAGAGGGAGATATTTCAAAGATATTATTTTCTTTTTCATATTGTTGTTGGTATTAGTTTTGCATCAATTCCAAAGAGGGAGATTATTGATATGAGATTGTTTTGAAGTGAAGAACCTATAATCGAACAATCATTATTTTTCCAATGATGTCAAACTTGCTACTTGTAGGTGAGGCAATTGCTTTTTGGTCTGAAAGCTATCATTTAGTTGATTGATGAAGAGGACTTGAAAATATGAGATAACAAGAGCATCCAGAGAAAGGTTGAGTTATTAGGTATGTAAAAGAAACACTAAGACCAAGTAAGACACTGATACTATAGTGTATTTTTTATCTACTTAAAGTTTGAAATGAAAGATTACTCAAGTTATGATTGGAAGAAGATCAAGTATGAAAAGTGTCTGCCTATTCTTTTCAAGCAGTCAGTGCAAGCTGAGCATAAATTAGTAGAAGCTGAGTGAAAAGAAAGAGGTGCCGAGAAAATAAGAAAAATAGTGCAATCCAAGTGAATGTTATTATATGCCAAGTAAAGTTTAATTGGTGTCGAGCATCAGTAAAATTTAATATTTTTCAAGTGAATAGTATAGATGCCAAGTGACAACAAGCAATGTTAAATCAAAGATTTGACAAATCTAAGATGACTAATTTGATTTCTTAAATTATGTGAAGCACGTGAAAGATAACTATGATGAGCCAGTGAAATATAATTCAAGGTAAACCATTTTGAGGTGAATTCAAGGAGGATTAAAGAGAAAGTTTCTAGAGGAACCAAATGGAAAAGTGGGTAGATTCATTGAATCCTACCTAACCCTAAAATGGACAATTGTGGTTAAGTAGAAAAAATATCTAAATTCTCTATTTATTGAGATACCTAGTCAGAAGCAAAGGTTGTCATGTGCAAGAACCTAAGCAAGACAAGAATTTTAGGGTATTGCTTCATTTAGTGGCTAAACAGAAGAGATTGTAGTTGGCATACGCATAAATAATGCTAAAGAGTATGAATGCTTGAAGGGTGAAAAAGCTATCACAGCTAAAGTGTGAAAACCAAGCAGAATGGAGGACTGAAACAAAGATCTATAATTTGCAAGTGAGTTTTGATTTGTTATTAGATCAAACCTTACTGTTACTTTCTAATCATTGTATCAGTTTAGGGTAAATCTTTTGGATTAAGGTTGACCTAACAATCATTTGTAAATCCTTTAACCAGGTAACATTCTAGTGGAATGGTCTAAAGTCCTCTAACAAGGCTCACTCCTAAAAAGGTGATTAAAATCCTTTAACCAAGTCACATTTAACCATGTGTATTGTAAACTTTAACAAGGTTGGCCTTTCACATGGCATTATTGCAGAGGAATGAGAATTAGTAGCATGTTATTGGTGATTTTTCCCAAATTGGGTTTCCATGTAAAATCCTTGTGTCACATTGTGTGAATGTTCTAATGGTGTTTCATGTTTATATTTTTGCAAAGCTATTTTGACCTAGGACAGTAAGCTACAAAGTTTAAGTATTGTATGATCTAATGGATGCATGCATGATAAGGTTTTATGGATGTGGGTCTACTAAGAATTGAAAAGTTTCATGTGTACATTTGGACCTTGGATAACTGATTCACCCCCCCTCTCAGTTATTCTAAAGAATTCCAACAATGACACTTAATCAGAATCTGATCTAGCTCTACATATATTAAATGTCATAGGAATGTCAGCTAAAATGATTTTTATATGAGTTTGTTCCATTACAAACTCACATATCAAAACTAAATTACTTGGCACTTGAGTGCACTGACGCTTGGTCATGTATTTTGTTACTCGGCTCTTGATAACTTCTCAAACTGTTCGATCTCTATTCTATTACTCGGCTCACACTTCTTCTCGATCTCTATTGAATGCTCAGTTGCAGTGATGAACTTGTAATATTTTCCTAGTTAATGACTTGCAAATGACTATGTGTTTGTTCACTAATCAACAACACATGCTTAGAGACCAACATTGTCCTACCCATCTTTCTATTGAAACTAGATGTAATAATTACTGCACCATTCTTTGAGGATTCAGACCAACTTCGCCTACTTTATGACATGTCCATTCATAGTTATCCTTCCCTCTCTTCTTAAATTGTGAAGACTTCCCTTTGACATGTTTGTTTTACTACTAGCCTCTTCATCATACCTTCGTATTTTCCTATCTTGGCTCCTTTCTTGTTGCCAAATTCTACTTAGCCCGACCTATCTAAGTAGATTTTGAAGACAACTTTTCTTCAGTAGTCTCTATTGTTTCTTGCTCTAGTCTTCTCTCTTGTAATATGGATGAACTCATGTTCTTTTCCTTCCTTCATCAGTTCCCTTTCATATATTGATATACACATTGATCTTGTGTTGACATCAAGGAAAAAATGTTCTCTTACCCATCTCATTAGTAAGCTTCAGCAATCTCATAACATGACTTCTTTTAATCAAGTTTACCAATAATCATAGTTGGATAAAACATGATAGATGACAATTGAAAAGAGGAGGAAAAAATGCCTTTATTGGTTTGATGCTTGTTTATTGCTTTGATTGATTTATTGCATGCATTGAATTATGTCATTTTTTCCTAAATAGGAGTACATTAATGTAGAAATCTAGGTCTTGTGGCTGGATTTAATATTGGTTGTTGTAGGTTTACAAATTCCTAATATTTTACCCCTCTACAACTAGATTTAAAATCAAATTTACATGGAGAAAATCTTTTGAGGAAAAATATATGTGAGAAAGAGATCAAGAATATTATTAATCTTTAACAAATTGTATGGGAAAATATTATTTACTACTATAGCCTCTATTTTATAGAGATCTATGGGAGGGGAACCTACCATCCCTCATTTTCTTCTTATAGTAGAGAAATTATTTGCCAATATAGTTTATTCCTTTCTCTAGTCATGAGAGATTGTATTCTTTTGCACATGAATACCTCATTAGGTCTTAAAGTTAAGATTAATTAATGCACGTTTCATGCATTCATGCATTTATTATTGCATTCATGATTAGATTTTTAGCTTCTCCCTAAGGTGGCCTTAAGAGGAGTGTTAGAGTAATTAATATGATATTCTCATAGCTTTTGAATTAATCATGAATTATTTAGGTCCTCTTTTACTATATATTTTTGATGTAGCTAAAACCCTTCCAAAATAATAACCCAAAATTTATTAACACAACACAATTTCTCAAAATACCAGATTATTCATTAAAATTCTCCAACTCTACTCTCCCTCTATAATGAAAGAAAAAAACTATTATTAGAATTTCAAAAATTACCATATTTGGCAGACTTTTGGGAAAAATAGTTTTTTCCATTTTTAGTAATTTTCAAAACACATCTTACAAATCCCAATTTTTCCCAAGAAAAGCCCTCAACTAAGGCAAGATGAATTTCCAACTAATCTACAAAATCAAGAATATGATTTCGGATTTATTACAAAAGAAACATTCTAAAAAATTGGAAAAAAAACACAAAAATCTAATTTTGGAGGCCAAGATGATATTTCCTACTCCCAAAAAAATGTCAAAACGGCCACCTATCCAGCTAAGAAAAGTTGGTAATCCAAATCACTCCTCATGCAACTACCTATAAAATTTTAGCCAAAACCCACACTCGAGTCAAAAGTTATGACTCCCAAAAGTTGATGCATCATTCTCCCCTTCTTGAAAGAAACACAACTCCTGCAAGTGGTTGTCTATGAATTGCTGTAATTTTATTGGATCTAACTGCATTACTTCCCACTTAGATAATCATGTACTCTTTGTTTTAGGTAACCCATCCCACTATATTAGGTATCTGTTATGTTTACCATGCCTTGTGGAGGTAGTATGCTTGTCAAGAATTTTGGCAATCTTTTCCTTCTTCTTATTGGGAAGGTGATGTTGCCAATCCACTCCCTAGATGTCATCTACAGTTGGAACATCTCCATGGAATATGTATAAATTAGAAACACTAAAAATAGGGGAGATGTCAAGATTTGGTGCTAAGCTAACCTCATAAGCATTATCATTAATCTTTTTGATGATTTTGCACGACCCAATATTTTTATACTTCAATTTATGATATGTGCCTTTAGAAAACCATTCATGCCTCAAGTAAACCATCACTTAGTCACCAGTAGCAAATATTTGTTGTTTTCGAGTAGCATCTGAAATAAACTTGTAATTAGCATTACTATCCTATAACTTTTTTCTGACAATCTTGTTGGAGCTAGAGAAGGTGTTCAGCAAAGGCAACTCCATCATCACTAATTATTTCTCCTGGCAAGAGAAGTGACACAAGATCTAGAACACCTTGAGGGTTTTGACCATAAATAATTTGAAATGGATATTTTCTAGTGGATCTGTTAATAGAACTATTATAGGCAAATTCTACCTGGGGCAATGCCAAGTCCCACTATTTAGGCTTCTCCTTACAATGCAATGTAATAGATTTCCCAAACTTCGATTGACTACCTTTGTTTGAGGATGATGCCTAATTGTGAGACACTTAGCAAATTGTAGTTTAGGCCTCCAACATAGTATGCATTATCACATGAAATTTTCTCTATAAGATTAATGGAACCTTTTCCTTTGATTTGACATGGTGCATCATTACCAAATCTAACACTATTTCTATCATACTAAGTCAGGTTAACAAACTTACTTTTGACTCCTGTCATGTGATGTGAGCATCCACTGTCTATGATCCATCTGTCATTCTTGTTCATACATGTTACCAGTGCTGTAGGCTCTTCTTCATCAGATTGGTCCTTCATGGCCACATAAACAACTTCATCATCATTATGATTAGAATCTTCTTCAACAATATAGCACTTCTTGCCTTTATCTTTGTAATCTTTCTTATCATCTTCTCTTCTATATTTGTACTTTTACCTTCCTTGTATTCCTTTTTCTATGTACACCTTGCAGCAATATGTCCTACTTCATTGCAATTGAAACAAATGATAGGCAGTTTACCTTTGAATTTTCCTTTGCCTCTATGAAATCTTCTAGCTAGCAATGCTTCCAATTGTTCCACATCTTCCTCATCAGTGCTACTGTCACTGGATACATATTTCATTTTTCTTCCTTTCTTTGATTTCACATGTTCAACATCTTTCAGTGATAGCTTGGATTTGAAAGCAAATTCAACATTCTCAGGTCTGTAGTTGTCAAAGTTAGATAACTCAAATGCAGTGAGTCTACCCACTATTCCTTCAAAACTTAGATTGTTTCCTGGTATACATCTTAGCTCTTGTATTGCTGATACTCTACTAGCATAGATAGGAAGCAAGGTTCTTAAGAACTTACTATTAACAATATCTTCATCCAATTGACCACTCAAACATCTTATTGCACTTACCACTTCCTTTATTCTAGCAGCATATTGAGTAGCATTCTCACTTTCCTCCATTTTCATATCATCAAACTTTCCTCTAAGGCTTTCTCTTTTTGCTCTTTGGACATTCTGATCTCCTCCATAGATGTCTGATAGGGCTTTCCACATTTTGAATGCATTGTCACATCCTTCGATATCATTGAATTCAACATAGTTGAGTGTAGAAGCAATTTCCAACATTGTCTGATTGTGTTCTTGTTTGTTTTTCAAATCTTTTGCAATAAGAGTACCAGTTGGATCAACATGTTCAGTAACAATTGAATTTTGAGCATAATCTCCTATGGATCCAAGATGTAGCTTCATCAAACTTTTCCATGAAACAAATTTGTCTTTGTTGAGGTTGGGGACTTCTCTCTTAGGCATTTTGATCTTTTCTACTTCTAGCCTCTTTAAACTAAATCAACAGTAAAGCTCTGATACCAATTGTTAGAATTCTTTAGAATAACTAAGAGGGGGGGTTGAATTAGTTATCCAAGGTCTAAATGCCCTAATAATACTTTTTCACTAATTTTAGTGAGTCCATTAAACTATTCATCCATCCAAGCTTAAATCAATCATCCTAACAAGTTACAGTAAATCAACATGCATGAATAAAACATGCCAGATCAACACATGACATAGTGATTTACGTGGAAACCCAATTTGGAAAAAACCACCAGTAACATGCTACTTAATTCTCACTCTTCTAAAGTGATGCCCTATTCAAAGCTTGCCCTATTAAAGGCTTACAACACACTGTTAGATGTGACCTTGTTAGAGGATTTCACCATACTATTAGGAATGGGCCTAGTCAAAGGACTTTGGAACATTCACTTGGAATTTCACCCTGTTAAAGGATTTATAACATGGCTATTAAACCAACCTAAGTTCATAGGATTTATCTTAACTGTTACAATTGCTAGACAGTAACAACAATGATTTTTGATCTGATACAACTTACAACATATCTTGCAGATTTCATATCACACTTCAATTCAATCTTTTGCTTGGCTTTAATCACTTCTGCTCTGACAGCTTGTCATCTCAAGCTTCATCTCCTTGAGTCTTCTTACTCATCATACCAATGCAATTATCTTTGTGGTCATCTAGTGAAACAGAGTTTCTGTGCTTTCTTCCTTCTTAGCACCTTCTTCAGTGCTTCATGCTTTCATGCTTGACCAACTACTTGTTTCGTGACCTTATGACTCCTTAAATAGAAATATGGAATATCTTTCCTGCTTGATTCTCTCTCTCCAACTTTAGGGTTTCAAATAAATTAGGTAGGATACCATGTATCTACCCCATATCTTGCTCTTATCTAGAAACTTCGTCTAGAGTTTAGTTGTATTTTCCATAAACATTTTACATGGTGTTCTGTGCCACTAGCTCATTACTCTTATCTTCTATTTGATTCACAGACTTCTAGATAACGACTATGTCAGCTCAGATTTGGTGAATCTTCGATTTTCAAAATAATGCAGCAACTCAGCATTATTGATTTATTGATGCTCGACACCTTCTGTATTACTTGGCTTCTATATTCTGCTCGGCATCTGATCTTCGCTTGCGACCTGTTTCTTGCTCGACACTTGTTTCTTGCTTAGCACGTGTTTCTTGCTCGACACCTGAAGATCACTCAGCACACTCTAAAGTTGAACTTGCTCGGCTTCAACTAAGAATCTATTTGAGACTAACTAGCTTACTCAATACTCTATTATGAACTTAGTTAGGCTTTACAAATGACTTAGCTAAACCTTACATCTTTAATGTGTTTCAATGTATCCATTCTCTATGTCTTAAAATATATCATCAATACACTATTTCATCAATGGCTTAGCTGATCCTTGTACTTCATTACAACATCATAACTTTAACCTTTCTCTAGGTGTTCTAGTTATATCTTATTGATAGCCACCTCTTTGTCAATCAACCAATTGATAGTATTTGGATCACTAAGGCAATTGTAATTCCTGCAAGTAGCAAGTTTGACATCAATGACAAAGCAATGATTGAAAATAGTCTTTACTAGTTTCATTATTCTTCATTCATGATCTCTTCAATCATTTCCAACAAAACACTACTTAACTGTAATTGTGTTCCTAATTTCCTCCAACGAGTCCTGTGAAAATGGCTCAAGAACTTAGTGTCTCTATTAGAGGTAATGGTCTTTGGAAGGCCATGTAAATGAACAACTTTTGAGAAGAATAGTTTTTCTACTCTAGTTGCATCGTTGGTCTTTTTACAAGTAATATAGTGAACCATTTTTGAAAAGTGATCATCAACCACAAAAATTGAGTCATTACCTTGATGAGTGTGTGGGATACCCAATACAAAATCCATACTCACATTAGTCCATGGTTCGGTGGGTACTAGTAAAGGCATGTATAATTTTCTATTCTGTGAATGTCCTTTAGCCACTTGGTAGATTATGTACCTTGCCACATATTTAGTGATGTCCCTCTTTATCTTGGGCCAATAATTGTTTTTTCCTTTCTAAAGTGCCCAGCTAGTCCACCACTATAAAATTCCCTGATAATATTTTCTCGTATGGATCTACCTGGTATACATAGTTTTTTCCCATTAAAGAGGTAACCATCCTACATAAAATAGTCACCTTTTACATGATCCAAATTACTAGAAGATGAAGTCGTTATCTATTCTACAATTTCCTAGAAATCATCATTAATTTCATATAAGGCCTTAATAGCATCAAAACTAGCGACCTCAATTTCCATTGTGGTTAATAGTGTAACACGCCTGCTCAAGGCATCAACGACTTGATTTTGTTTTCCATACTTACATTTTAAGACAAAGGTATATCCCTATAAGAAAGATACCCACTTGGCATGTTGACAATTCAACTTCTTTTGTGTGTTGAGATATTTCAGAGCAATATGATCAGTAAATATCACAAACTCATGTGGGACTAGATAGTGCCTCTAATGTCTTAATGCTTGAACAATTACATAAAACTCCAGATCATATGTAGAATAATTCTTTCTTACTTCATTCAGTTTATCACTAAAGAAGGCCACAAGCTTACCTACTTGGCTAAGAACAACGCCTATCCCAATATGTGAAGCATCACAGTCTACTTCGAAAACTTTGTCAAAATTTGGAAGTGTCAACATAGGAGCTTCAATTACCTTTTTCTTCAAGAATTTAAAACTCTCTTCAACATCTATTATCCATGTGAACTCCTTTCCTTTGGTACAATCTATTATGGGTGCTACTATACTACTAAAATTTCGGATAAACTTTTAGTACAAAGTTGCCTAGCCATGAAAACTTTATACACCTATTATACTAGAAGGACTGGGCCATTTTAGGATTTATCTTACCTTTTTTGGGTCCATTTGAACACCAGCTTAAGAAATGACAAAGCCTAGAAAGGTCAAACTAGTTTGAATGAACCTACACTTCTTCAAGTTTGCAAAGAGCTTCTCCTTCTGTAAGACACTCAAGATGATCCTCATGTGTTGTAAGTGTTCTTCCTTGCTTCTACTATAGATCAAAATATAATCAAAGTAAACTACAACAAACTTACCAATGTAAGGTCGCAAGACTGTATTCATCAACTGCATAAATGTGCTAGGTGTGTTTGAAAGCCCAAAAGGCATAACCATCCATTCGTACAAACCATATCTTGTCTTAAATAATGTCTTCCATTCATCTCCCTCTCGAATGTGGATTTGGTGGTAGCCACTTTGGAAATCAGTCTTGCTGAAGGACTTAGGCCCCACTAATTCATCCATCACGTCTTCTATCCGAGGAATAGAAAATTGGTACTTAATAGTAATCTTATTGATTGCTCTGCTATTAGCACACATCCTCCATGTGTCATCCTCCTTTGGAGTCAACAATGTGGTTACTGCACACAAACTCATGCTTTCCCTGACCAGACTCTTTTGCATCAGTTATGTCACTTGTTTATTCAACTCTACATATTGTGTTGGATTCAACTGATAGGCTTCTTGACTAGGTAGATTTGCTTCAGGAATAAGATCAATATGATGTTGAATATCTCTTTTAGGTGGGAGACCATCAGGTAGTTCATCAAAAGAAACATTAGCAAACTCCTCCAGCACCTTCATTACCTTGGGTCGCACCAAGTTTTCTTGTTCTTCTCCTCTTTTTAGTACTAGTGCATAACAAAAACTTGTTACTTTCATTTTTTTGACAACTTCTTTTGCAAACAACATGGTTTCACTCTTCTTTTCATCCTTAAGTGGCAATAGAACCACTTTAGAGCCATCCTTCCAAAATGTGTAAGTATTTTTCTCCCCATCATGTATGACCCCCCTATCATACTGTCATGGTCTTCCCAACAACATATGGAAAGAATTCATAGGGATAACATCACACCATATCTCATTGCTATAAGAATTTCCTATGGTAAATCTAACTAAACATCTTTTATCAATTGTTACTTCATTTCCTTTCTTAAACCATGCAATATGATAAGGATGAGGTTGCTTCTCACATTGTAAATTTAATATCTCTACCATTTCTCTAGATACCATATTCTCACAACTACCCCATCAACAATAACTTGACATACCTTTCCACCAAAAGTGCATCTAGTTCTGAAAATGTTGGTTTGGAGCCACGAGTTGTCAGAGTTCTTTGTAAGAACTTCATCTTTTTTTTGGAATGATCATTGATCTCCTGATCATGTGGGTTTCTCCCACATCTGGTGAAACTTCTTGCTCATCCTCTTCTAGATGAACTAGGTTCACTCTATGATGTCTTCCTTGATTTATTTCTGGCATGTTGTAATTTGAGCATTCAGAGGCTCTATGTCCTTCTTCTCCACGTCTGAAATAGGCAAAGGGCCTTTGTTGGTTTTCCCATCCTCTTTTTCTACCATAACCTCATCCTCACTGAAATCCCCTTCCTCTTTCCTATTTTGGAGGATCTTGTTTGGAATCTATATTTCTTTTGAATCCTTGGGAGGATTCTCCTTGGCCATAATTAGAACCACCTCGAAATGGTGTTGAGGGACCTCTTCTTCCTCCTCTATTCCTCTGATTGTACTATCAATTCTACTTTTCTGAAACCTTTAGAGCTAATTGGTAGTCTTCCTCCATACTATTAACATGATGCATGCTCAGTTCATCTTGGATACAAAATTTAAGGCCATTCATGTATCTAGCAACCACCTACTCATCATCTTCTTGATGCTCTATTCTCATGGATAACTTATAGAACTCATTTTTGTACTCTTGTATAGAAGACAAATTTTGCTTCAAATTCTAGAACTTACGAAACAAGGTTTGTGAATAATCCAAGGGTAAGAACTATTCTTGAAGCTTTTTCTCCATCTTGCTCCATGTTTTGATCTTTTCATTTTGTTTTCTAGTTTGTTCCTTCTGGAGGTGATCCCACCATATCATTGCATGTCCTTTTAAATTTGTGCATGCAAACTTCATCTTCGTTTCCTCGACTGTAGGCTTCCATTCAAAAAAATTACCCATGTCATTTAGCCAGACTATCAACTCTTTTGGCTTAAGACTACCAGCATAGTCTGAAACTTTGATCTTGATCCCTTCATTTTTACCTTCTAAAGCCCAAAGCACTCTATCTTCATAGCTCAACTCTTTTGATTGTTCTTTAAGAATGCAAATAACTCCTTCTCACACAACTGCTTGTAAAATTTTAGCCAAAACCCACATTTGAGTCAAAAGTTATGACTCCCGGAAGTTGATGCATCAATTTTTTTTCGTTTTCTTGGTAAACTATCAAAGCTTTTGTATTATATTAATAATTTTAAAAAATTATAATGTTGAGTTCCTCCATTCAAACAGACACTTGGTAGTATCCTCTTTTACTTTATTACACTTAATCTAAACTAATGAGTTCTTTTATTAATAGGTTTAGCAAATTACATGTAATGTAGCCTCAATTCATCAAATGAGAACACATATTATCATTTGACTTAAACATCACCTAGGTTTTAATCTTCTTCTTTTTAATATACAAGGACGTTCCTTCGCAACTTTGCCTAGTGACTAGCAATTTGTGTGAGCAAGGGCAAGACTAGTCCCCCTCAAGTGAGATCCCCCCCTCACTAGTTGTCTCATCTTTATAACCAAGGAGCATTTTTGAGACCATGGGAAACTTCCCACAACCTCAAGCCAATTGTGTTAGCTGTGCAGTCTTAGGGTTTCATCTTATTATTTTTCTAAACAGTCATTGTAATCTCTCCATGAATTCATGTTTATTTTGTCAATATGGACATCTCTCTCTCTCTCTCTCTCTCTCTCTCTCTCTCTCTCTCTCTCTCTCTCTCTCTCTCTCTCTCTCTCACACACACACACACACACACACACACACACACACACAAACAAATGCTTCTCATTAAGATGTGATTGGTGTTTTAACCATACGTGATTTTTAGGAGCTATAGGGTTCACTATGAAATTCGTATCTATTTGACAAAAAAATGGGTACATCATCTTATTTTTCCTAACAATTTGTACTTTCTATTGAGTGAGATGATTGGGTTCTACATTGACCCTATGCATGGTTTACGATCGAGTCTAATCATCTAGGTCAAATGCGTAATTGTGGATCTTACTTGCTTTGGATTTGACATTTCTTATTGCACAACTTTTCTTTATTATTCACTTGGTAAATCCATGTCATCTCTATAATTTTTGATAATGTAAGGATTATGAATATTTTAAAATATCTTGATAAGATTATCATTTTCACCATAAAGATGCAAGTTCTCCTCAGCCACAAAAACATGTGCAAATATTTAAGACAAGGTCTTAAGATGATGTATACAAGGTTCATTCAAATATTTTTCTAGTATTGTTCATATAATATTCTCTAATTGAAGAATATTTCAATGAGTAGCATTGACGAATGAATGAAACTCAATACCTTTAAATAGTAGAACATAGCATCAAATTGTGTAATGTGTGTGTCTAATTGACAAATAATGGGAACAATTGTCTAAGTTTGCATTTTAATTTTTTTTTAAAGATGTAATTGGATTTATGAACATGGTGTGAAACTTACAACCATGAAAATTATTCAAGGAAGAAATTTAAGTCCAAACAACTAATATACAAGTGAAAATAGTTATATCAATAGACTTGTCAAAATAAAAATAAGAAAAATACATACAAATAAAAAAAAATTAAAATAAAAGTAAAAATAATGCATGATTAATATGATTCCATAAACCTTATATCATTTGTCAACATATTCAATATATGAATTTTTTTTTAATACGAAAATTTTAATTGTTATAATTAAATTATGAATACGAATCTTGTTACGTACCTTCCGTTAGAAAAGGAAATGACTAGAGAAAGTAGTAGAGACCATGACACGTGCATAAGATATTCCAAACGTCAAACCAACATTGTTGAAGGGAGGCAAAATGGACAAAAGACATCTAGATGAGACGTGTGGAACACCTCGCATTAATCGATATGTTACGGAGTGAATGGTGTTTTACATTTTGAATATTTACGTGGTGGGGATAAGTAAATTTGATATTTATATCGAATGAAAAAGACATCCTTAGAGATGACTTAAGTAGTGTTTATCACATATACATCTCCCACAAAATCTTCCATGTGTTTTTCTTTTTATTTTTAAATAATATTAAAACTAAAAATAAAAACAATCAGTTAATGTATACGTAAATTTATAATCTTGTCTGTGATTGAGAATTAAAATATTTTGTAAGAACATATATTTGATTTGATTACGACTTACGATATCAAGACTTTTAATAAAAATAGAAGTTTGATTATGACTTAAGATATACTCTCTAAAAGTGTAAAGACTTTTAGTTCCACATCAACTTAGTCATTAGATGCAAACCACTCTATAAAGATTTGATAGAAACTCGTAATGATGGTTCAATAATTTTGCCTATGATGTAAGATGGTTTAATTCAAGGGGCCACTCATTTGCCCAACTTACATCTTTCTTGTAATGATGTGCAAAATCTTCCATAACGCATCAAAAATATTCTAAGAAAAAACATATCTGTTTTCAACTGCTTTGAAGAAAAGGTTGGACACATGCATGCTTCTCTCATCTAGTTGACCAAGTAAAGCAATCCCATGTGAAATGAATAGACTAACATAGAATAGACTTGCACATGGGGACTTTCAAATTAACTAATTTCAACATCTTTTAATATATGTAAGGGACAATATTGTCATTTTCAATTTTACCATTATTCCGCCTAGGAACAAACCAACTCTTATCTAGATTTTTAATTTTTATTGATTCGATTCTTATGATATTTTGTCTTCATATTACGTATTGTGATTACTTCTATAAAGTTAAAAGAAATTGAACTTGGTATGATGATGGAACAAGCTATTATATTAATACAAGTGCACATGGGTGAACAATGCAGGTCACAACACATGTATACCGACTCGTGTATTTATTCATGGGAGTCAAATGTAGGAGATAAGTATTAGTGTAAAAACAACACTTGGCGCTCAATTAATATGTTTATATTTCTCACAAAGAGAAATGGGACGGGACATTGTCTTATAGTCTCCGTCTTGCCTTTTCAAATTGTTTTGTTTATTGGTATTGGGAGATCAATTCAAAGATGGCTGGACAATTGTTTCATTGTAGTGCGAAGGACTCGTGGATATGATTGAATAGAGGGTGAAACTTGTTACGAGGCTTTTGTAGGTTGAACTTCCTTCTACTAACTCCTTTTTAAACACTTATCATTTGACCTATTTTAATTATTTTAGTATTTTTTAATGTGCATAAAAGAGACCCGTACAATTTAATTCCACACCACACATTAATGTTGCATAAAAAGCTAAGTAAAAAAATTCAATTTTCTTAGTAAAGAAAACATCTATGTTTAGATATATAATAATCACATTTGTGTAGTTGAAATATTTTGAAAATATTAATATTATCAAGTATAATATTTGATGTTATGTACTTGATGAGGTTATGTGTGTAGATTGTTGGCATAAATGATTGATGTCAACTTGATAGTTTGGTATGTGAGACTCAAAGATGTCTCTAGTTACTATGTTTGTGATTTCATGTGTTGCACATCAATATTGAGTGGGTCATTGATTGATTGAAGTGCGCCAGTTTAATCAGGTTGATTGGTTTATGATAGCTAGTGAAGGATTTGATTGGTTGTTTAATGTGTTGTTTCAAGTGAGAAATTAAGGGTTTATCATGGTTACTAAGTTGTTTGACCATGTTCATATTTTTGGTTGATTTGGCGTACATGAAGTCATATTTTGGATCAACTGAACAAAGTTCAAGAAGAAAATTAGGAACAAGTTGAATGTGTGTGTTTGATCTCGAACTGGTAACATATAGGATATTTCTAGTACATCTTTCACAATAGTGAGTTGGTTGACGATGTGGAATCAATAAGTTTTGAAGGATCTATTATACATTGGAAATTATGATGGAATTTCTTATAACTGTGCATGCTCATTTGAAAAAGTGTAAAGTACAAATGTTCTATGTTAGATAGATGCAAGATTGAAGAACTTGATCATGTGGTACTAACTAATGATGAATTATATTTTGGTAATACATTTTGGTCAACTATAGATGGATATCATGAGGTAACATGTTTACGCTTAAGGTTACCTAATCATAAGAAGTATATGTATATTGAAGAATTTTATTTTGTAAGCATGCAGACTCTGAGTGAAGAGATTCGTGGTTGTGATTGACAAGGTTGTGCAATCAAGTTGATAGCTAAATGTTTGTTGAGAGATCCAAATGGGTAACTTAAAAGGAATGTTCATGCAATGTGAAGAGTTATTTCTTAGATCATTCTACTTGGTTAATCCTAATAGAGTGTCAATTTAAAATTCTCTAATATGGTTACTTCTAATAGGGGGAGCATGATCTGAAGCTAATTTCTTTAATCTAGTGTGTCATTAGTTTGAGTTAGAAAACCTTGTACAAGGTTATTCCTAATAGAGTAAATACCATAACAAGTCTAAAGAAAATCCCATAATTTTCCTTGAAGTTACATGGAGCCATTTCTATTCATGTAATTTTTTATTTTGATTAAAAAGATAGTAAGTCAAAGATTATGCATTTCAATGTCATTTTCACAAGACAAAAATACATGTTTGATATGATGATGCAAGCTTCGATGGGGAAATAAACCACAATTACTTCACCAACTACCCTACTAGAGCATACACATTGAAGCCAACACAAATATGGAAGAAACTACAAGAAATATATTGATTCAAATGCAAATATGATGAGACAATCCTCTTACAACATGTCAGGCATAAACCTACCTGGTTGCAGCCATAAATAATTAAAATGCAATCTGTGAGTTCAGAAGCTTGAGCTTGCAAACCCAAACTTAATATGCATTTCTTTTACTATCCTCCATGATTCCAATTCTAATCCTAGATCTCAAATTGTATAGTGAACAAGACCACAAGTCGATCTATGAGGCTATTCATTACAAATATAGGTCCTACCCAAAAGGAGAAATCATAGACCAAAAAATAAGAAAACTAGCATCTACAAGAACAAGGATAGGTCCATACCTGATCTAAAATGATATCTCCAAGGCCACAAACATCCTTGATATCACAAAAACCTCATAGAAGAAAATAACCACACATTACTTGATATGCTAGAAATTGAACATGCCTTGAGAAAAGAGAAGATTAAATCCCACAAGGAATGGAATTAGCTTCTGTGAACATAGGATGAGGATCCACAATAGGTCTTCATTAGGAACACAAGTGTGTAGAAAGAAATAATACAAACAACAAGGACCATTCCACGAACAATAGACATGATCAAATAACAAGAAATATTTTGGTTGATGCAAAATTGCCAAAGTACCCAAGATGCTCCTACATCAGACACCTGGTATAAATAAGGACTATTGTCCACATAAATAATCCTTGGTAGTTTGAGAAGTATCATGAAGATGCAACTCATCTTGAGAAATTAGGGAAATACATTTGATCAGTTTATTATATCATTGTACCACATATTATTTTTAATCTTTTCATCAGGTGCTCTTATTGACTCTTGTATCTAAAAATCTATCAATTCTCCATGTCTTCTTCTTAGGATAATCAGTGTTATCATTTCTTTTCTTCATCAAATTCAAAATACTCAAAGATGTTTCAAATGTTGAAAATATGTGAGATATTCACATTTTTTGGTGATTAAACTTCAAAAAGATTTCCACTATAATGTTTCTTTAGGCTCTTACAAGGCTCAAATCTTCATCTCCAACTTACTATATGTCCCAACTGAAAATCTAATTTTCTTCAAGTTTACCATTACTTCATCTCCAACTTCAAAATTTTAATGTCTTCTCTTCTTATCTACTCTTTCCTTATATCCTTGATTAATGTCATACAGATTACTCTTTACTTCTTCAATGTAAATTCTTCATAAGTCCACAAATTCTTGCATTTCAGCACTATTCCTTACTTCACTTTGTAGTTCCTCTAGGATTTGTGCCATTATCAATCTCTAAAGGATTCTTCTTAGTGTGTTTGTTCATTGAATTTTTATATGCAAATTATGCTTATGCCAAAACCAAGTCCCAATTAGAAGGCTTATCCCCAATCAAACATCTCAACAAGTTATCCAAACTTCTATTCACAACTTAAGGTTGCCCATTTTGCTATGAATGAAATGTAGAAGTAAACTTAAGATCAATATTCAACCTCTTCAAAAATGTCCTCCAAAAATAACCAATAAACTTAGTATCTCTGCTAGAAATAATAATTTTAGATAATCCATGTAATCTCACAATTTCTCTAAAAAATCGGTCTTCTATGTGTATTGCATATGATGTCTTATTGCAAGGTATGAAATGTGTCATCTTAGATTTTTTTTAACTACAAAAAAGATAGAATCATTACCTCTCTGAATACTAGGCAATTCAAGAACAAAGTCCAAATTGATATCTTCCCAAGGTTTGTTAGAAACTAGCAAAGGTGTATACAAACCCACATTCTAACTAGTTCCCTTAACTACTTCACAAATTCTGCAATTCTTCACCATTTTTTGAACATACTTATATAAATTTGGCCAAAAGCATCTTTCTAAAATCAACTGCATTGTCTTATCAATCTCAAAATATCCTGCAAGTCCACCACAATGTCTATTCTTAATGATATTATCTCTCATAGATCCTCTTGGTATACATAACTAAATTTCTCTACTAGCATTATCTTGTTTCCATTATAATTTTCCTTTGTCATGAGATACTTTTCAAAATATGATACTTTCTCCATAAGATCTGCCTCTACTTTTGTTGAAATCTTCCACCTCTTATCCTTTGTCTATGTTCTTTCTTCTTTTCCAATATTTCTCCAGGTCTCAAGGCATGCAAGTATGCTTCTTCAACACTTTGCATTTTCATAATACTAGTTTCATCTTGAATTGAAGTTCTCATCTCATTTAGTTATCTAGTAACCTTTTTAACCTCATCATTAATATGTCCAAATCTAATCTCCAACTTATAGAATTCCTTAGTATAATCTTCCACAATTGTATCTTTATTTCTCAAAATTTGCATTATTCTCAATAGGTTAACTTGATAATCAATAGGAAGAATTTTTTTTCAACTTATCATCTATTTTCATCCAAGTCTTGATCCTTTCTTTTCCTCTTCTTTGTCTATAAGTTTGCAAGTTCTCCCACCAAAGAAAAGCACACCCCTTCAACTTTGTAGTTGTTGTGCTTAGCTTCCTATCCTTAGGGATACTTTCATTATCAAAGTAATTTTCAATCTTAGATATCCAATCCAACGAAGCATTAGTATCAAGCTTTGAATAGTAAGTTGAAAGTTCAAAAGTGTTAGAATAATTTTAGAATAGCAAAGAGGGGGGGTGGGGTGAGTCAGTTATCCTCAAGTCTAGATGTACCAATTCAACGTCTAATCACTTCAAATACTTCAGATCTAATCATTAAGTAGCTTGATCCCTACAGAAATTAAGTAGAAACATAAAAATTGCAATCCACTATCCTAATAGTAAAAAAATTGCACAATGTAAAATATTAATAGTAAAACATCTCAAATAACAACCACACAAGTATGACATCAAGATTTAATATGGAGACCCAATTTGTTAAAAACCACCAGTAACATGCTACCAAATTTTCACTCTTTTGAAGTGAGCTCTATGAGGATCCAACCTTGTTAAAGGTTATAATACACATTGTTAGGTGTGGCCCTGTTAAAGGATTTAGTCACCCTATTAGGAATGGTATGGTTAGAGGGCTTTAGAACATTCCATTAGAATGTCACCTTGATTAAAGGATTTACAAATGATTGTTGGTCAACCTTGATTAAAGGGTTCTGAACTGATACAATGGTTAGAAAGTAACAAAAATTTAATCTAATAAATACAACTCACTTTGCAAATACATATCACAATGTAGCTCATATGTTGATCCACTAACTGACCTCCATTATCATCTCTATCTTTGATTTGCTTGGCAATCCTTCAAGCAATGACACTTCACCTCTTCCCAACACTTCTCAGCCTCCTAATTAAGTTCACCAGTCAATAGCATCAACAAACATCTAAAACCATGCTAAGGTCCTCACCAACTCTACTAACCTGCTTTAGATGATCCCTTATGACTCCTTAAATAGGTAACTTTGATCTTAGGGTTTGGTTAGATTCATCGAATCCTTTCACCATTTTGTTCTTGTTCTTTTCTTCTGGATAATTCTTCAAACCTCTCTTTGAATCCATTCTTAGGAGTGCACAAATACAATGTTGTTGGAATTAACAATGACAAAGTAAACTCTAAGGGTGGGGGGTGAATTAGTACTTCAAAAATTTAAACATAATACATTCACCACACATCCATCTCATTATTAATCATGTAAACTAAAATAGCTAGCTACACATATTTATCCATAACATGAAACAAATAACACATAACACAATATGTTTGTTACCCAGAAACCCTCCAATGAGAAGGTAAAACTGGAGTAGGGATGACATACACAAATATTCACTATTGCAGTTGTAAAGTGTATCCAATGAAGGTTACAATTATTTGATCATAAACCATGATCTACCTTGTGAAAGGTATGCCCTGTTAAAGGCTTACAAAGACTATTAAATCTTACCCTATTAAAGGATTTCAACACCCTGTTAAAAGTGTGCTTTATTAGAGGACTTAAATTTGCGATAAAAAAAGCACTCTATTAAAGGATTTACAAAAGCCTGTAGACTACTCGGTTAAGAGATTTTCACTGATTCACCAATTAGAATGTTTTAGCCTTGATACTTAGATTAGCACCTCTCTGCCCTATTCTGTTCTCCTTTAATTGATTCTATATTTTATTCCTCTCTCATAACCTCCTTAGCCACCATGAATGCTCTCTCTACACTTAGCATTCTCTCTTCTCTTCTGATTCACACATGCAAACTATTTAGGGTTTTCCCTCCTTAAGAAGACTTAGGTGAGATAGGGTTAGGGAGGAATCAATGATTGTGATTCATCCATTTTTTTGCTTAGAACATCCCTTTATCTGATTGGTTGCATGAATAATAGAGGAATTTACAATATACCTTTGTATTTATCTCGTAGAATCATTAAAAAAATCCTTAAGTTGGCCCAAAAATGGTTTACATAGGAGTTTGTGCCATAAAAAACAACTATTTCAAAAACTATTTACTCGGCACTTGAAAGCTTTGATGCTCAGCATTCACTATATCCTCAATGTTGTAACTTGACATCTAAATGACTTGACATCCACTATTTTACTTGGCATCTAAATTACCTAGCATATATGACTTTCTTGATACTTGAGTGACTCAAAACATACCATCTTCTTGGCACATACTGGTGCTCAGCACTAACTGTGTATATTGCTCAGCATACACTACTTACTCGGCACATATTGAGTTTTGTTAAGCAATGACTTAAGTGTTTTGTCTTTGCCTTTTCAAAACCAAAATGAGATCCACAATCTCCCCCTTTGACATGAGTAGAAAAAAAACTTTGTCATGCATATGCAACCTAACTTATGTGCATAGCCCAAATAATTTGTATACAATACTTAGCTCTCATACAAATTTTCAAAATTTTGCAGAATTGATGACTTAACTGTCATACCTCTCCAAAATTTTATAACCCCCCCTGAATTGAGTATTCCTTGTTGTTGTTGAATTTTGTATTTAACTCTTACTAAGTAAATGTGTTGTACTACTTTTGTCCCTTATTTCTATCTCAAAATTGTATTATGCATATGTAGTTCCTTAACTATCCCCTTTTTATTCACTATAACTCCTCATAGCTACAATCCCTCTTTTTTGACACTTATGTCATTTGGGTGGTACATTGATAATGTGTTTTTCCAAAAATTTTATGATCCTGGTGGGCAACCTTCACTTGCACCTCAAGGTTTTGGTGCAATGGTTCATACCATGTGGTATCAAAGCCTCCAACTGGGTTTGAGTCTCAGAGCGGGTGGGAATGCCAGCATTATAGTGTTCATCTGAGGCTGATATGGCCAAGGGAGGGCCCACTATATGGGGACACATCTAGGCTAGATTTTTGACGACAGAGCATGGTGGGATGTTATGATCTTGGTGGGTGGCCTTCACTAGCACCTTGAGGTTTTGGTTCAATGGTTCATACCAAAAAAGGTTTTGTGGACCTCCATGATTATTTTCAATGATGCATCCTAGTTATTGTATGTTGCCTCTAGAGATCAGTATTGAACATCTAGTTGGGAAACAAGATTAACTAGGCCATCATGTGTAGAAAGTTGATTATCTTTCTTCATCAATGTTTCAAAGAAGGCTAGTTTCTTATGCAATACTTCCATGTATGGGGTCAATATGGACTGGGTACTAATCAAGATAGCCTTATGTTTGCATCATTTGAATGTAATGTGGCTAGCTTAATTTGAGTAGATAGTAGTCTCTGAAAATGAGTCTAGCTTTCATTAGGAGATAGTTTCACTATTGTACTATGGACTGTAGATCTCCTTGCAACCGATCAATAGCCCTCTATACATCTTGTGTGAACAAATTCAAATCACAAATATTTGTGTATAGAGAAAAGATATTCTCCAACACCTTTTTCACATCCTCCATTTTAGTTGCTAAATCAACCTATCGTAGTCTAATAGCACTAGAAATGTTTTCAAGAACTTTAGAGTGAAACTTCTTTTTAGACCATTCTAGAAGTTTAACATTGTAGTCTAGGTCTTCATCCCTAAGATTGAGTGTATGATGAGAAAAGAGTTATCCAAGCTAATAGAGGCTAATATTATTTTTCCTATTAAGCATTCCTCTTTGGTAGGTAACCTTGTTCTTGTTAGAAAAAAGAATGGGTAAATTAGATTATGTGTAGATTTAAGAGACCTAAATAGAGCCTCTCTCAAAGATCACCATCCTCTCGCTTCCATGGAACAAATCTTATTCAAGATTAGTGGCTCTAAAAGATTTTTTTTCCTAGATGGATTTTCAAGTTATAACCAAGTGTTAGTCTAGGAGGGAGATAGATTCAACATAACCTTCACTAATAAATGGGGCACTTATTCTTATAGAAAAATGTCTTTTGGACCAACCAATGCAGGTGCTACCTTCCAAAAGGCAATGGAGATGGCCTTCAAGAGTATGCTTGATAAATTTGTGTTGGTCTACCTTGATGACATAATAGTCTATTCAAAGAATGTGGCAGACCATTTTGGCCATTTGAGGCAGGTGTTCGTCAAGTGCAAAGAATATGGTGTATCCCTAAATCCAAGAAAGTGTATATTTTCCACCAGTCAAGGAAAGTTGCTAGGACATATTGTGTCTAAGGATGGTTTAACCATTGATCCGGAAAGAATAAAATCAATCCTTTCTCTTTCACTTCCTAGTCATAAGAAAGGGCTACAAAGCTTCCTTGGTAGAATCAATTTTGTAAGAAGGTTCATTCCTAATCTTGCTACCATGGTTAAGCCCCTTACAACGATGTTGAAGAGGAATATAGTTTTCACTTGGACAAAAGAAGAGAGAGCTAGTTTTGAATAAATCAAAGCAGCCATAGTCTCAACTCCTACCCTTATCAACCCCAACTTTGATAAGGATTTCATTCTCTATACCCTTGAGGGGAGTCAAACATATCAACTATCTTGAGACAGTTGAATAATGCATATAAAGAATAACCTATAGCCTTTTTCAGTGAAGGGATAAAGGATATGAAGACCAATATAGTTATGTGGAAAATAAAGTTCTTGTTGTCATAAGAGCTTTAAAAAAATTCAAACATATATTATCACATAATAGGGTCTAGCTCTTAGTTCTACATGCAAGTGTAAAGGATTTCCTCTAGAACAAAGATATTAATGAGAAAAGAGCTAGATGGATCACCAAGGTCATGGACTGTGACATTGACCTCAAGATCACAAAGCTTGTGAGAGGCAAGGGATTGTGCAAACAAATGATTTCATCCCAGTAAATGACTGAAGAGGTTTCATTGGTATTAGAAGATGAACAGCCAACAGTGGATGAAAATATGAATGATTCGATACGTGACATGAAAACCTTCTTGTTGGGAGGAAGATTTCCACAAGGATTAGATAGATAAAAAAGAAGACAATTCATATTATAGTCTATTCCTTTTGTCCTAGTGGATGGGATTATTTTTAGGAGAGATCTTAATGGTGTCCTATTATGATGCATTAATCCTAATCAAATAGATAGAATGATCAAAAAGTTTCATGATGGCCTTGATGGTGGTCACTTCTTAGCTAGAACAAAAACCATGAAGATCATGAGAGCTGGTTATTATTGGCCAACTCTGTTCAATGACTATCATAAACATGTGAGGAAATGTGAGAAGTGTGCTTTCTTGTCAGGAAAACAAAGGTTAGTAACTTTCCCCTTCATACTATTTAGGTTGATCAACCATTTTCCCAGTGGGGGTTGGATTTCATTGGTCCAATCAATCTACCTTCCAACTATGGTCACAAGTGGATCTTAGTTGCAATAGATTATTTCACAAGGTATATAGAAGAAGTAGCATTGAAGGATGCCAAAGAGACTTTAGTAGTGGAATTCCTTGATGGAATTGTTACCAGGTTTGGTGTCCCTTCAACAATAATATCAGATAATGCAAGTCCTTTGTTGGGACTCATGTTTTTTCTGGGGAAGTTAACCATGGTATCTACTTGAGCACTTCCTCAAATTACTATCCTAAAGGAAATGGCTTAGTTGAGTCCTGCAACAAGAACCTAGTTAGGATGATCAAAATAAAAATTGAGGATAATTAAAGGTGTTGGCATTCAAAGTTAAGGACAACCCTTTGGGTTGATAGGATTACACCTAAGAGAGAAATTGGGAACTTGCCTTTCATTCTAGTATATGGAAGGGAAGCAAGGCTTCATATTTCACTTGAGTTTCTCTCTCTATAATTAGCTCATCAATTGGAGCTAATTAAAGATAATGCCATGATAGTTAGGATGGTAGAATTAATGGAACTAGATGAAAAAAGATCGCAAGCTATGCAAACACTTGAGACACATCAACAGTAGGTCAAAAGGAGTTTTGACAAGAAGGCTAAAGCTAAACCAGGTAGACAGTCCAAGTTTGATACTATGTGGAGTGGTCCATATGTTATCACCAACTGCAAAGAGGCCAATGCTTTTTAGTTGTCCAGGCCTAATTGTGATATTCTACCAATTCCATTCAATGGAATTTACCTTAAGTCTTGCTGCTAGAGGAGGTTAAGAGTTTTTGTACATAATAGAGTAGTTTTCTTGTTTTCAAAGAAGTGTGCATGCACAAGCTATTTCTCTAAGAGATGACAAGTTTTGAAGTTTTGGCATTACAGAGGTTGTAATCATTTGCAGAACAAGATTCATTTTTGGTGACTCCATGCCCAATAGATTGCTAAGGCCACTGGTCCATGCTTAGCAGGAAAGCATCCCCTCTAACTCACCATAAATGTTAGCCATTTTTAGCACCCCCCCACACACAAAACTCTAGTGTTTCCACTCTTTGTTAATACCCAATGTGATGGCCATGTCCTACATTCATTGAATTATTCATTTTACCATACAAAGAAAAGGGATATGTAAGAAACTTCATTCTTTTCCTTATATTCCTAAGTCTTTAAATTCTTCATATTGTATGTCATATATTATAAGTGTTTCAAGTTGTGAAAGTGTAAATTCCTTTACCTCCCTATCACTCTAGTTTAAGATCAAACTTCTAGAAGGGTTGTAAAATGATCAAGTTCACAGTTAGTGTAGCTTTTTAGTTGTTTGGTTTAACATTCACATGTAGGTTGCAAAGCAGCAAAAGCTATGGATCACATGGTTGCAGATTATTTACGCAATATTGAGTCTTAAGTTGTGAAGTTTCAGTGGAGAGATGCAATCAAGTTTAATGGTTTTCACACCTTCACATGCAGTTATGTTTAACCTAAAGTTAAGGTTGTGAAGTAGCAAAGGTCCTATTAGAGTGGGGTTTCCATTGCAACAAAAGACTAATCTATCAATGCCTGATACAACCACTCAACTTATAATACATAGGAGGTGGTTAAGCCCTTGTCACAAATCTCAAGGGGAGCACTAATTTTTTTTATAGCAATCTCCCCCTAAGCATTACTTGAGGGTCTAAGGATTTGAACTTGTGACCAAGCTCTGATACCACTTGTTAGAGTGGATTTTCCATTGCACCAAAAGACGGATCTATCAATGCTCGATATAACCACTCAAATGATAGTACACAAGAGGCAGTTAAGATCTTATCAAGAATCCCTAGGGGAGCACTAAATTTTTTTCTAACAGGTCCATTATCATATCTTTTTAGGGTTAAAGCCAAGATGAAGAGTTAAGGTTGTGATGTTATGAGCAAAAGAAGAAAGGTGACAATATATGGTTGTGGCTTCATCATAGGGAGTTAAGATTGATCTCGGGTCAAGGTTGCAAGGTTGCAAAATTCTTTGTTGACACCATCACAAAGTTAAGCTATGAGAAAGGAGTTTTGAGTTGTGAAACTGCAAAAAGTATCTATCAATTAAAGGAAGCAGACATCCTTCCTTCACAGGGTCTGATCTGTAGTTGATATAAAATTTGTCAAGCCTTGAAACAATGATGAAAGTCATCTAGAACTACAGTCATGATGTCACATGGTTTCAGAAAGGCTTGTGTTTGGTGGTTGTGAGGAGGCAACATGGTTAAAGATACAGGCATCGGAGCATCACACAGTTAAATAAATGTTAATTTCTAGAAGTTACGACGGTGTGAAGTAGTATATTAATGGTCTTTGCATGGTCATTGTAGTTAGTGTGCCAAAGTGATTTCAAGATGTGAAGCAACAATAGGGCATAAATGAAGATGTCTCTATTTTGCATGGCCAAATAGTTAATGAGGGAAATCAGTTGTGAGGCCACAACTAGAAGTAGTCAACAGGTCAACATAATAGTTGAAGGTTGGGTGAGATGGTAGAGTTTTTAAAAGATATAGGGCCACATGGAAAAGTTGGATGGTTGAATTCCATTGACCTAATGACATAGCTAATTTGGCATGGTTGTGAACACAAAACAATAACTCTTTGATGGCAAACAGGTCTTTTGATCACCTACAACCACCTTTTGGTGTTCTCCATTCCTAGTAAATGCAAAAGACACTCCATCGTCACCATTGTGATCCATCTACCCAACTAGATCAGTTATGGACTCTGTTTATGTATCTTCAAGGCTTGAATTGCATGAAAAGATCATAATTCTACATATGGACTCACACCTGACCAAATATTTTGGGGATCAGTAGTTATTTCTCTCTGTAACTTGAAGGTAGTAGTTGAGTTTTTTGGTTTTTAGTGGAATTCTTCTTAGTTATGCTTAAACTATAAAAGAAAATTTTGAGAACTTTTCAAGGGTTGATCTTTTCTTTGATTCTATAGTAGTTGTATTGCATACTCTATTGTTGTAATTTCCTTTGCCTCTGAGTGAATATAATTCTCTATTGTATCTCTTTATTTCATTAATATATTGTTCAATATCTTCTTTCCTTATGTTGATGTATTGTTTTCACTCTTCATATGTATGATTGTATCTACTTGGCCTTTGAATGATACAGAGTGAAGCTGCTTCCTTATAGCATTCTTTTGGTTTTTGATCTACATATGGTTGTTGAGTTAAGTGAGGATCGAATATGTATATTTTGAGATTATATTGATGAACTGTGCTTTCTTAGGTAAACATAGGAATGAGTATACTATTTCATGTATCCAACGTCTAGATTAGATTTGGTAGTTTTATTTTCATCCATTTACTTCTCCCTTTTCATTTCAAGAATTAGTTAGGTGCACCCTTAAAGTGAGGAAGTCAACCTTTTGATGCAGAAGCATCCCGTGTTGCATTGTTATCTTGCATGTTTTCAATTTTCTTAGTTTCTACTAAGTTGCAATATATTAAATTGCTGAGTTCTTAGTGGTTGTTGAGCATTTAGTGGATGCTGAGTTTCCTAGTTGATGTCGAGTTCATAGTTAGTACCGAGTGTTCTTCGGTTGCTGAGTTTTCTTAGATGCCAAGTTCATATGGTTTTTGAGTTTGTTTGGATGTCGAGTTCATGTGGTTACCGAGTTCATTTGGATGTTGAGTGCCAGTATTTTGTGGAGTCTTCATTTTTTGAGTTGTATGTGTGTGGTTTCTTTTGAGGCCAACCTTTACATTTAATTTTGGGATAGATATCTATTGTGAGCCAATTTGTGGCTTATCTTAGCATTTAATATAAGAGCTTGTTTGGTTGTATTGCATCATGTCAACTTGTAGCTATGCATATATTTAAGAGGTCTTGGTTAAAGTCTTAGATATCATTAAAATGAGCAAAAACAATGTGAAGTTTGACATTGTAACTGAATTGAGGTATGTGGTTGTAACCTAGAGGGCCTTATAGTTGGGCATGTAATTGATCATTGGATGAATATATGAATGAAGATATTTTCTTCCTCTATCTCCCAAGTTATTTGTATTTATTGTTGTTTTCATTGTGTTGATTCTGTGCATGTGGGTTGTATAATTGGGTTGCCTTTGGCCCTAGTTCTTCACTTCCTCCATTTGTTAGGTGGTATCAAAGTAGAGGTTCATCCTTGTGGAGTTTAAATTGTGGAGAACCCTATTTGAATTTGGTTTTAGGGTTGCAAATTTATGGATTTGACATATAGCTTGCAAAGGGTTACAATCTTATAGGAACCTAATTTGTAAAGATGGTTTGAGGTAGAGGAAACGTTGATGATGCATTATTAAATACATTCAGATAAATTATAGCTAGATTAGATACTATAGAGACTGCCAAAGGAGAGGAGCACATCTTGATGATGTGAGTGATGATGAAGTAGTAGCACCAAACCCTAATCCAGAACCTAAGGAAGATCAAGATGAGGCAAGGTTGTTGAGAGTATTTTCTATGACAAATTCAAATCCTATTATAGAAGTTGTTCCTTATGATGGGAAATTGGACACCAATGTTGTGTTAGATTGGATCTCTAAAATGGAGAAGTTATTTGAATCTGAAAACACTCCTGATAATAGGAAGGTGAAGATTACAGTTACTAGGTTGAAAGGATATACCTCACTATGGTGGGAGCATTTACAAACTAATAGACAAAAGAGAGGAAAGGAGAAGATCAATTGGCCAAAGATGGTAAACAAAGTGAAAAACAAATTCCTTCATAATAATTACCAAGTTAGTTTGTTGCGAAAGATGCAAAGTTTGAAACAAAGAGACATGAGTGTGAAGGAGTATACTAAGGAATTCTATAGATTAGACATCAGATCTAGAAATGTGGATAATGATATTGAGAAAATTGCAAGGTACATAAATAGATTGAGATCTGGAATTCAAGATGAAATAAATTTTGTGAAATTGAAAAGTGTGGAAGAAGCATACCAATATTCCTTGAAAGTTGAAGAGATTTTGACAAAGAAGCATGAACAAAGACAAAGAAATAAAGGTGGTAAATTCCAAAGAGGCAAAGATAGATCTTATGGCAAAGGTGGCAGATATGATAATTCTATATAAGATAAGGGAAATTCTAAATGGAAGAATGATGATAAAGGAAAGACCAAGTTGAAATGTGGTGATTCTTACCAAGGAGGTACTAACTCTTACTAGGGAAGAGGTAATTCTCATTCTAGAGGTAATTTTCATGGTAATTATTTCAGATGTGGTAAAGAGGGACATTAACATTTTGAATGTAGATCCTCTAAAAGTGGGCAAGGTAACAAAAAAAATTTGATTCAAGGAAATAATGAGGGTTTTCCAAGTGGAACTGAAGCTGGATAAAATTTGATGGTGAGAAGAATCTCATGTAATAAGGGAAGTGACGAACCTATTTTAAAGAGAAGTCTTTTCAAAACCAAATGTAAGATGGCTAGAAAATGTTGCAAAGTGATTATTGATAGTGGAAGCTCTACAATTTTTTTATTAGAAGACCTGGTTATAAAGTTGTCGTTGCAGAGGCTAAAGTATCCTAAACCCTATCATGTTTCATGGATCAAGGATGAGCATAAGATATTGGTAAATGAGCAATGTATTGTGAAGTTCAAGATTGGACATTACTTTGATGAAGTTTTGTGTGTTATTATGCCTATGGATTGTTTTCATATTTTATTGGGTAGACCTTGGAAATATGATAGATATGTAGTACATGATGGAAGATTGAATCAACATACTATTTGGGTGAATGGGAAGAAACAAATATTGTCATCTTTCATTGAAAGTCTAGATAAAGTTAAATGTACTATTGTGAGAATTTGTATGCTTAATGGAAAATAATTTGAAAAGGAAATGGAGAAGATTCAAGTCTTCTTTGGTATCATTCCTAGAAGACTGAGTTATGCCAATAGCAACCGAGTACCAAAAAAAAGTATCAATCGAGTACTAGTCAATGGTGACCGAGTGACAACCAAGACTGGAAGTATTGACTGAGTACCAGTAAAAATTAAAAATTCATTGAATTAGTATAAAGATATTGTTGCAAAGGATATACCTGATGGTTTACCACTAGTAAGGAGTATAATTCATTGTATGGATCTGATTCCTCTATCTAGTTTGTCGAATAAAGCACCATATTGGTTAACATTTACAGAGACTGAAGAACTTAACAGACAAGTGCATGAATTATTGCAGAAAGGATTGATCAGAGAAAGTTTGAGTCCATGTGTTATACCTACCATATTAGCACCTAAAAGGAATGGAGAATGGAGAATGGAGAATGTATACTAATTCTAGAGCTATTAACAAGATCACAGTGAAATATAAGTTTCCTATGCCAAGGATGGATGACATAATGGATTGTTTGAGTGGAGCAAAGTACTTCACCAAGATTGATTTGAAGAGTGGCTATCATCAGATCAGAATCAAAGAAGGTAATGAATAGTAGACTACTGTGGACATCTAAAATTGTCCTAAAACACTATATTAATAAATTTAATATCTCCTTTGACATTATGATTAATTATTAATTAATTAATTATATTTTGTCATATTCTTCTACTTATTTAATCAATTTTACTTAATAAAATAAGTTTACTTCCCTAATGTATTCTGAATTTAATTCAAATACTCCCCTCTAATGTGTTAAATTCATTTAATGCATAGTGACATCATATGTTCCCTTTTAAATAAATTCAATTTATTTAAATCCTCCACATGTTTAAGTTTCTTAAACCTAGTTAAGATTAATCTAAATTAATCTTAACCCTAATCCATCCTCCATCAAATTTAGAAATCATTTATTCCCCCTTTATCCATCTAGCCCTCAAAATGAATTTTTATTTCATTTATCCTCCATTTCTCCCACTCATTTCATTCTACATCCCTTCCATATGCATTGTTATCATGCTAGTACAACATTAGATGACATCTCCTCCATATGCATTGTTATCATGTTAGTTTCATTCTAGAGCTTTTTAGAGATTTTATGCTTAGAACTAACCTTTGGTAGTTGATTGCATTACTTAGATTTTTAGCTTTTGTATTAGTTTCATGGTAGTATGATGTTGTAGGTTTCTTTCTTCATTGTATTCCTTTCACCTCCATATCCATGGAATCCTTTGAGGGTAGCTTACTCATAGTCATTGCTTGAAGGTATTTCACACACATTCTTAGCATATATTCATTACATATTGCATTTTCATCAACAAGGGATTCCATGGTTGTGTTTGGGAGAGCACATCTACATCCCTCACACTTGAGCACACCAACAAGGCCTCTTATGGGCACTCTTGTTGAGTTGCTTTGAGGTTATGTGAGGACTCTAATTTGTGGTTGCATAAGTTTTTAAACTCAAGTTTATTTTAGTTGTATTTCCATTTGTTTCTAATCATTCATATGCACATGTTACAACTAATGTTTGCTTGTTTACATGTGCTCCTGATAGGTTAGGTTTTTACATATACATTTTTAGCACACTCGATGGGACCCACTTCACAAGTTCAAACTAATCATCTAATGTGTTTTTGAGTGTCTTTTCTGTGTTTAAGCTTGTAGGTTGAAGGGTTGCACTCGGAGATGAATTTTCATGATGAACTTCAAATCAAGCCAAAGAGTTCACCATTGTGTTTGAAGAAAATCATAAAGAAGCACTTTTACTAAAATGTCTATAACTTTTGTGTATGAGCTCCATTTGGGATGATTCAAAATGAATTGGAAAGCTTATTCATCCCTCTATCCAGACCTATAGATCATTTTGTTAGATTCAATTTCTAAAATTAGGTGCACACGTTCAAAGTCACTCTTTATATGCAACCTTAAAATGCTCATAACTTGTGCAAACGAAATCATTTTTCATTGATTTTTTAAAAAAAAATTTATTAGAAAAATGAGAGGAATGTACTTTTGAAGTAAATTTGTTTCTTTTGAAATATTTTTTAAAGTGTCTTCCACACATTTTCATGTTGAGGCTTAAAATTTACCTACACATTTGGGTTTGGATCTAAAATGAACAAGTATCTTTTAAACCCCAAGACCACTTACGTATTCTCTCCTCTCACGCCTTTGGGTGATCTTGAGTGCACAAAAAATAAGTGGTCTTGTTTATATTTTTTTAGGAGGCCTACAAGATTTCTAATCTAGTTTTTATTCTAGGAGACAAGCTTTGGTAAATTTGTAGTGATTTTAATCACTTAAAAATTTATAGTGATTTTAATCACTTGGAGATTTGTAGTGATTTTAATCACTTGTAGAATTTAATACAGTAAATGAACTTGCATGAACTAATCATTTGTCCTTGGAATGCATGTTGCAACTAATATATAAAGGTCAAATACACTCTTTAATGCATTAAGGTAAACTTTACACACACTCTTGAATTATTTAAGGAAATTTACACACATTTCATTAGAATAAATAATGTTCAAACACACTCTTGAATGCCTTAATAAATGAACAAGTTTTTCATTGGGATGCATATGTAGACTAGCCAAACCCAATCTTGAGTGCCTTAAGGAAATTGACATGCTTTCATTGGAATGGATGTTTAGATAGCAAATACAATCTTGAATGCCTAAGGTCAATGAAGCTTGCTATAAAATATTTGGATTTGGTGCTTAAAATGAATTCACTCAATTTTGAATGACTTAAGGGAATTGGTTTATTTTTAGCATTTTTCTTATGTTGAAGATGATCGATTTACTTTATGTTGATGAATCCTCATTTTTTATTATGTTGACAACATTGTCAAGTTGGAAAGAAAAATGCATGTTTAAACACAAGTGTCTTCAAGAGTAAATTACAAACACCTAAAGCTCCATTGGGAAAGAACAAGTATTTTTTTTAAACCTCGAGGCCACTTATGTATTCTCTCCTCTCACGCTGGCTTGCTTGGGGATTTCATTACCCCTTGGGAGGACCTCAACTCCAGTGTTATGATAGAGTATAAATATTGGGAGGTGAATCAAAAGACACCTCTCTTGGAAGTAAAATCTTGTCACTCTTGGCTAAGCCCCAAAGAACTTTATACATTTGAAAAGTGTAGGTGGAGATTTGGGTTACCATCTCCTCCCAACTATGTGGCTTTATTTTCTTTCATCTACAATTTGGGCCTCATATACCTTGTGTATATCAAGGACACCCCTAGCTGAGCTTGTATATCCTAGTCAAAACCTTATAAGATTGTTGGTGTGTTCAACGTACTTGAATGTTCAAAACCTCCCAATTTGATAGGGACACATCATCTCATATTTTCTTGTATATATTTCATTGTATGCTTTGCATGTTATGTTTCAAAAAATCCAAAAACATTATAAAAGTTCAAAATCCAAAAACATCATAAAAGTTCAAAATCCAAAAACATCATAAAATGTTCAAAATTTAAAAACATTTCAAAAAATAAAAATAACAAAAAGAAGCTCTAATTTTTCCACATTACTTCTTCTATGCATCAAATTCATCACCATCATGCATATCTTGTCTTAGTCATTCAAATCATTCCTCAAAATCTTAATCATCTTTGGTCATCCTAATCATTTCCTCATCTTCTTAATCATCCTAATTTATAATCCACATTGAAATCCAATTCTCTCATCCCATACTTCATACTCATGATTCTTAATCCAACTCCTTTGTCAAATTCATTCATTCAATCCATTTGCATCTTCATCCAAAATTAATCAATCTTTCTTCATCTATTCAAATATTCTTATAATTCAATTTTCATAAAAATCTTCTACTTTGGATTTAGGAGCACCATCATAATCATTGGACTGTAATCCTAGTTATCTTGAAGGACCCAAATCTTATCAAGGTTATCCCAAACCTTCATCCAATATCAAATCAAATCAATTCAAATCCAATCAATATCAAGTCAAAACCACTCCAAATCAAATTAAAACAAAGTCCAAAATTTCTCCTAGTCTCAAGTTCATATTTCATTTCTCATCAAACCCCTCACAACTCCTCATCCAATCTTAATGGATACAAATTTACTTAACCAAATGGTTGACAATCTTC
Organism: Cupressus sempervirens; assembly: GCA_028749045.1. NCBI lineage: Eukaryota > Viridiplantae > Streptophyta > Pinopsida > Cupressales > Cupressaceae > Cupressus > Cupressus sempervirens. Next base: position 49,466,357 of record CM053789.1, on the reverse strand, counting down.
AAAAGCAATATGGAGTCATACCTCCCATGCAACACACATATCAACTCAATCCTCAAAACTTCATATCCAATTCTAATCCATCTCACATTTATTATTATTCCACCTATGACAAGGGAAATCTACCTCATTATCCTTCATCAACATATGATTCTGTGCAAAGCCCGCACAATTCCTCAAATAGAAATGTCATGGCCAAAGATATTGAGGAACTCAAGAATTCTATCTTGATCCTAGTGAATCAAAAGAAAAAATCTACCTTCCAAGAGATATGTCCTCTTCCCCTATGTTTCCAATACAATAAGCATGATGTCCCATAGAATCCAAATCCTCCATGTAATTCCCCATACTTTTAGGTTAATGTCCAAAGCCATCATCCCATACCTCAACCATTTCATAATTCCTCAAATAGAAATTTCATGACCAAAGAAATTGAGGAACTCAAGAATTCTATCTTGAGCCTAGCAAATCAAAAACAAAAATCTACCTTCCAAGACATATGTCCTCTTCCCCCATGTTTCCAAGACAATAAGCCTGATGTCCCATACAATCCAAATCCTCCATGTAATTCCTCATACTTTGAGCTTAATGTCCAAAACTATCATCCCAATCCCCTACCATACCTCCACTACCACACAATCCCAATCCTCCAAAATCAACATCATCACCACCTTATAATAAGTATGTCTTTGTCCAAACATTGGTAGAATGCTTGGCTAAATAAAAAACTAAAAATAAAGTGATCCAATCACCCAAAGCCATACACCCAATTCCATCTCAAGGCCTTCCTCCAAAGCCTACCATTATGGATTCCTCTTCTCCTATAGATCCAAGCATTTCTCCATCTCATGATTTCCTTATCCCTCAAGATCCATTTATCCCTCTTAGTCCACTTCATAATCCCCTTCCTAAGCAAGATCAAGACATTCCCTCTCTCATGCACATTACAGATTCCCCTCCATCTCAAGAGTTAGCATCCATAGATCCTTCACTTCATGAATATTCTCCTTCCACTCCATCTAGTAATACTCCTCCATGTCAAGATCAAAATGTTTCATCTCATGATTCTATTCCATCCACTCCATTATATGATCCTATCCCACTAGATGATCATATAATTCCTTCCACTCTACCCACTAGCTCTCCTCCATGTCAAGATCAAATCACTCCATCTCGTGGTTCCATTCCATCCACTCCATTAGTTGATCCTATTCCACTAGATGATCCAATAATTCCTTCCATCCCACTACACGATCCTCCTTTAAGTCAAGATCAAAGTACCCCTTCATTTTCATTTCATGATCCCAATCCATCTCAAGATCTTCTTATCCCTCATAATCCCCCTCATGATCCTAATCCTCCACTAGATTTTGTCACACCTATCGAATCCATTCATGAATATACATGGACTCGCACCTGGTATTGAAAATAATAAGTATCCCATTGAAAAAATAATGTCTCAAGATGTTGGTACACCTTCCACTCATTCCAAATCCAAAATTCCTCTATCCAAACCTAATTATTCCCATCATCCATATTCCAAGTCCATTTTGGGCTCTTATATCCATATTCGCATTCCTTCCTCATTTCCATCCATTTTAGGTCCTTATGTTCCAAATTCGAGCCCTTCATTTCTTCCATCTATTTTGGGTCCTTATGTTCCAAATTTGAACCCTTCATTTTGTTCCATCCATTTTGGGTCCATACATGCCTTCATCCATCATATCCAATCATTCCACTTCATTCCCTCATGCTCCTCATAAAGATCAACAAAGATACATATCTTTGAATGCATTCCTATCTTCACCATCCATAAGCTCTCCATCCATTTTTTCCTTGTGCATTTGTACCATGAGCAATGGAAAAAAATTTAATGCCTAAAATAAAGTGAATAAAGCCAAATATCCATAAAAATCCAAGTATCAACATGTCCTCTCTCAACAACATGTTTAATAAAAGAAAATTACGATCCAAAAGAAAGAAGAAATCAGAAGGCCATAAAGGCTGAAAATAAAAAATGCAAAAATTATGTGGATTCCAAAGCTACTTAAAGTGGCAATGATTCTCAATAAAAATAACATGGCATCCAATTTAGCCAATCCAAAGGCTTCCCTCATTCATAAATCATCCAAACTTCCATTTTCCAAATCTAGTTTAGGTCCTTATGTACCCAAATCCACCATCCTAGATTCATCTCCTTCATCCATTTTGGGTTCTTATATCCCCAAATTTCCACACTTCCATCACCCTTCAAGGTGTATACCAGTGACAATCTTTCCATCTCCTTCATCTACTCACTCACAAGTCTTCCAACCTAGCATCTATCAACCCAGTCTTCCTCCAAATCACTCCACCCCCTTAATCCAAACTTATTCATAAGTCCTTGGCCTTCATGTCCCAATCCATTTCATCCTTCTTTTCCCCTTCCTACCAACATCTATGGGAAAATAATAATAATAATTCCTTGCAAAAAAAAACAAAAAACAAAACAAAAGGATAAATAAATATCAAGGGATACCATCCATGTATCTTGATGCTTGAGTCCTCCCCTCCTCTTTCACTTATCCATCCATTCACTTTTCCTCTTCCACTTGCACTCCACCCTCGAGACAAATTCCATCCATACCATACTACTTTGCATATCTTCCATATTCCTATATACCATCATCATCCTTGTCCATCTTTGATCTTGACTATCCTTTACCTTTCATCCATCCATATGCTACTCATCTCCCTTGCATCTTATCCATACATTATCCTATATACTCCCATCCATTTACATATCTTGATCTTGACAATCTATCCATATCTTGCATCCCATTAGTCCCTTTCACGTTCATATCCTCATTATCCTCCATCCATAATCCTACATGTTTCCATGTTCCTTTCATATATCTTTGATCTTGACTATCTTTTACTTTTCATCCATCTGTATGCTACTCATCTCCCTTGTGTCTTATCCATGCATTATCCTATATACTCCCATCCGTTCACATATATTGATCTTGATAGTCTATCTATATCTTACATCCCATTAGTCCCTTTCATTTTCATATCCTTTATCCTCTATACATAATCCTATGTGCTTCCATTCCCCTTCCATGTGTCTTTGGTCTTGATTATCTCATGCCTTTCCTCCATTTCATGTTCCACATTTCATCCATATCCTTCATATCATTATCCCTATCATATTCATACCCTCCCTCCCATATCCCATATTCATTCCCCTTTTATGCCTATGCTCGTGATTAATCCTAGAGGCACAACAATAAGCTATTCATACATGCTTTGGAAGAATACATGCATTCACTGCTTCCATGCACCTGCCTTCATGCCATCGTTCCATGTTTATGCATCCTTTCTCACCATTTTCCCTTCTATTTTCCTATCCTTGGTATGGGGCATTTTTGGTAACTCCTTTGAAACATGGTCCTTGGCCCCCATTGTTTTGTACTAGATCCTTTGGTCCCCCATTTTATTCCTCCATTCAAAAATCCCCACCCTTTGCCTCCATTTACCATTCCTTGGATCTCCCTTGTTAGAGGTCCCAATCTAGTCATTTTCATCAATTCAATCAATTCATTTATCCTCTAATATAATCATATTCCATTCTTCTAATCATTTCATACACATCAATTTCAATCTTATCTAATCATTCAACTCATTTAATTATATTCATCTATGATCTTATCATATCTTATCCACATTCTTCCATTCAGCATATGATCTCATGACCTAAGCTTCACTCCATCACACTGAGCTTATCAAAATAGTGATTGCAAAACCAAGATTGCAAAAATTCACACTGTGACTAAATTATTTGAGAACATTGTTTGATTCACACAATTGTCATCAATTCAATTGTAAACAACTCAATCAAACAATCAATTTCAATCAATCAATTAATTTTTGCCTTATAGAATGTATCCTTCCTCCACGTGCTTAACATCAACATTCTAATTCCATCATAAATCAAATACTCAATTTGAATCAAACAATCAATTTTTGCCTTACAAGATGTATCCTTCCTACATAGGTTTAACAAATTTCACTATCAAAATTTGGTCCATGGCAAGAACTATGGACTGAATGAATACTTGGTCATGAGGTCTTTTTGTGGATTTTATCTTTGTGTATCAGTGATAGCTTCTCAAGTGTGCCTCAATCTTCAATATCTTGGTATCATTTGAATGACTTACCTGATTACATGTGTCATTTTGTAGTATGATCTATTTTCATGATTCTTTCACATAGCTATGTTGGTTTCAAGTTATGATTATGCATTGCTCATTGGGGGCAATAGGTTAGCACACTTACCACCAAATTCCTTGAAAAGAATTTGGGTGTTCCTAGACCTCTCTAATGCATACATGTCATTTGTTCCATCCTCACTGTGAAACCTACATCTATTGTGTTGAGAGTCTAGTCCACACAAAGGAACCTTGTCATCTATACTACTATAGCATTTGGTGCATCACTCCTTTTACAATATCAAACTAGGGTACGCTCTCTTGTATGAACACAACTAAATCCTATGCATTCATATAGTTAGGTTTCATGTACACTAGGGCTTCATTGTGATTTTTTGTTTGAGACAGGGGTTCTATTTAAGCCTTTCCCTTTTCCTTGTGTCTATTTTCGAGAAAATGGAGCAAAAAATTGTTTTCCTTTTTCACCCCATTTCCTCAAGGGGGCATCCTCCTCCCTTGCCATAGTTATGGCATGACTCTTCTGACTCCTTTCCTCACTAGGTCAATCTATATTTTCTTTTTCTTTGATGCAATGTCATCTCGACACTACATCAAAGAGGGGCAAAATGTAGACACCTAAAATTGTCCTAAAACACTATATTAATTAATCTAATATCTCCTTTGACATTATGATTAATTATTAATTAATTAATTATATTTTGTCATATCCTTCTACTTATTTAATTAATTTTACTTAATTAAATAAGTTCACTTCCCTAATGTATTTTGAATTTAATTCAAATACTCCCCTCTAATGCGTTAAATTCATTTAATGCATAGTGACATCATATGTTCCCTTTTAAAATAAATTCAATTTATTTAAATCCTCCACATGCTTAAGTTTCTTAAACCTAATTCAAATTAATCTAAATTAATCTTAACCCTAATCCATCCTCCATCAAATTTAATAAATGATTTCTAAAAATCATTTATTCCCCCTTTATCCATCTAACCCTCAAAATGAATTTTTAATTCATTTATCCTCCATGTCTCCCACTCATTTCATTCTACATCCCTTCCATTAGCATTGTTATCATGCTAGTATATCATTACATGACATCTCCTCCATATGCATTGTTATCATGTTAGTTTCATTCTAGAGCTTTTTAGAGATTTTATGCTTAGAATTAACCTTTGGTAGTTGTTTTCATTACTTAGATTTCTAGCTTTTGCATTAGTTTCATGGTAGTATGATGTTGTAGGTTTCCTTCTTCATTGCATTCCATTCACCTCCATATCCATGGAATCCTTTGAGGGTGGCTTATTCATAGTCATTGGTTGAAGGCATTTCACACACATTCTTAGCATAGATTCATTACATATTGCATTTTCATCGACAAGGGATTCCATAGTTGTGTTTGGGAGAGCACATCTACATCCCTCACACTTGAGTACACCAACAAGGCCTCTTATGGGTGCTCTTGTTGAGTTTCTTTGAGGTTATGTGAGGACTTTAATTTGTGGTTGCATAAGTTTTTAAACTCAAGTTGATTTTAGTTGTATTTCCTTTTCTTTCAAATCTTTCATATGCACATATTACAACTAACATTTTCTTGTTTACGTGTGCTCCCAACAGGTTAGGTTTTCACATATACAACTACTTTCAAGAAAAAATATGGTTTATATGAATGGTTGGTTATGCTCTTTTATTTGACTAATGCGCCTTATACTTTCATGAGGTTGATGAATGAAGTTCTAAAAGGATTTTTGGGTAAGTTTGTGATTGTTTATTTGGATAACATTCTGATATGCAGTAAGACTAAGGAAGAACATCTTGAGCATGTTAGACAAGTATTGAAGATATTGAAAAAGGAGAAGTTAATGATTAATTTGGAAAAGTGTTCTTTTATGCAAGAAGAGGTTGTGTATTTGGGATTTGTGATTTCAGCTAATGGTTTAAGAATAGATCCTAAGAAGGTTAAATAAATTTTGGAGTGGCCTACACTTGAGAATATAGGTTATGTAAGATCATTTCATAGTTTGGATAGTTTTTACAAGAAGTTTATAAGAAATTTCAGTTCTATTTGTAATGCTATGATTGAGACAAAGAGAGGAGATAAAAAGGAATTCAAGTGGACACATGGAGTTGATAAGAGCATTGAGACTTTGAAACAAAAGGTTGTTGAATTCCCTATATTGGCTTTGCTTGATTTCAATAAGGTATTTCAAGTTGAATATGATGCAAGTGGTAGTGCAATAGGAGTTGTATTAACTCAGGAAGGTAAACTTGTTGCTTTTCTTAGTGAGAAATTGAATGATTCTAAAAAAAAGTATTTTGTGTATGATCAAGATTTTTATGCTATTATTCAAGCATTGAAGAAGTGGAGACATTATTTGATTCCTAAGGAGTTTTTTTTGTATATTGATCATAAAGATTTACAGTACTTGGAAAGACAACATACATTGAATCAGAGACATATGAGTGGGCTGAGTACTTGCAGAGTTTTACATTTTTAATTAGGCATAAGAGTGGGATTACTAATAGAGTTATTGATGCATTGAGTAGAAGACATTCTTTGTTGATAGAGATGAAGATTGAAGCTCTTGGTTTTGATGAAATAAAAGAGTTATATGATACTGACCCTAATTTTTCTAAGGCATGGAGAGAGTGTAGAGAACCAAATCTAGCAGATCACATAAGTAAGTATGATGAATAATTTATTCAAGAAGGTATGTTTTTTAAAGAAATTTAGTTCTATATTCCTAAAAGTTCTATGAGGTTAAATTTGATAAAGGAAAAGCATAGTGGTGGATTGCTTGGACATTTTCGAATTGATAACACATTGAGTTTGTTGAAGGATAAGTATTATTGGCCAAAAATTTGTAAGGAGTTGTGGAGTTTGTCAAGTTACAAAAGGAGTAAGTCAAAATATTGATTTGTATAGACCTATTACTATTCTCGAGAAACCTTGGAGTGACATTAGTATGGATTTTGTTCTTGGATTTCCTAAGACAGTGAAGGAGTATGATTCTATATTTGTTGTTGTGGATAGATTTTCTAAATTGGCTTATTTTATGCCATTTAAGAAGACATTAGATGTTGAGAATATTGCTTAAATTTTCTTTAAAGATTGTGAGATTTCATGGATTACCAAGAAGTATTATTTCTTACAGAGATAGTAAGTTTGTTGGTTATTTTTGGAAGATTTTGTGGAAGAAGATGGGTACTAAGTTGAATTTTAGTTCCACATTACATTCACAAACAGATGGAAAGATAGAGGTTGTGAATAGAAGCTTGGGTAATTTTCTAATATGTTTAGTTGGAGATAAGCCAAGTAATTGGGAGATGGTATTGGCATAAGCTGAGTTTGCATATAATAATTCTGTGAATAGGAGTATAGGGAAAACACCTTTTGAGATTGTTACAAGAATGCAACCTAGAGGAGTATCAAATTTGAGGGATGTTGTTGGTGAAGAAAAGAGAAGTGTTGTAGGGGAAGAATTTTTTGATTTGATGGAGTCTTTACATAAGGAAATAAAGTTAAGGTTGGAACAAAGTAATCAAAAGTATAAGGAGAAGACTGATAAATCTAGAAAACATCATATTTTTGAAGTTGGTGATGAAGTGATGGTTCATCTATAGAAAGGAATATTTCTTGTTGGAACATATAGTAAAATGAAGATGAAGAAGTTTGGACCTTGTAAGATCTTGAAGAAGTTTGATAGTGGCAATGCTTATGAAGTTTACTTGATGACATGGATATATCTCGTATATTCAATATTGTTGATTTATACAAATATCATGAGTTGGATGATGAAGTGGATGTATCATATGATTATCTTAAGAAATAGATTAAAGAAGTTGAAAAAATATTGGAGTAGAGAATTGGTAAGAGCACAAGAGGAAAAGACTACTATTAGTATTTGGTAAAATGAAAAAAAAAACCTAGTGAAGATGTTATGTGGATTTCTCAATTTGAGTTGGATTCAGCTCAGGTTGTGACATCTCAATGATTTATGAGAATAATTTTCTTCAACCCCAATTGTCTAATGCAAGAGCATTTTGGGTTGTACTTCTATCCTACATATTTTAAGTTTTCTTAGTTTCTATCAAGTTGCAATTTATTGCATTATTGAGTTCTTAGTGGTTGCCAAGTGTTTAGTAGATGCCAAGCTTCCTAGTTGATGTCAAGTTCATAATTACTATCAAGTACTATTTGGTTGTCAAGTCAACCCTTGGATACAAAGTTCATGTGGTTGTTGAGTTTTTTTGGATGCCAAGTTTATGTGGTTGCTGAGTTTTCTTGGATGTCAAGTTCATGTGGTTGTCAAGTTCATTTGGATGCTGAGTTTGTGTGGTTGCCGAGTTCATTTGGATGCCCAGTGCTAGTATTTTGTGGAGTCTTGATTTTTTGAGGTGTCTTTGTATGGTTTCCTATTAAGGCTGACCTTTACATTTAGTTTTGTGATAGATATCTATTGTAAACCAACTTATGGCTTATCTTAGCATTTAATATAAGAGTATGTTTGGTTGTATTGCATCAAGCTAACTTGTGGTTGTGCATGTATCTAAGAAATCTTTGTTAAAGTCTTAGAAATCATTAGGAGTAGAAAGAATGTGAAGTTTGATCATTAAAGATTGTAATTGAATTGAGGTATGTGGATGTAACCTAGAAGGCCTTACAGTTGGGCATGTAATTGATCATTGGATGAATATATGGATGAAGGCATTTCTTCCTCTATCTCCCAAGTTTTTTGTATTTGTTGTTGTTTTCACTGTGTTGATTTTATGTAGGTGGTTTGAATAGCTAGGTGTGCCTTTGGCCCTAGTTCTTCAATTCCTCCCTGTGTCACCTTCTCTAGAGACTTAATCTCATTGTTCAAATCCCACAACTTGGAGATTTTTTCCATGTTTCACAAGGCTACCTTTAGGTCAAACTTCAGGCAAGGGTGTAAACTTTTGTGACAATAGTAATGGTTGATCTGAAGAACCTCTACTAAAATTGAACCTAACTAGGTACAGAATATTATAATTAACATCGAATCAGGAGGCACACAAAAGCAAACAAATGAACTCAAAGATACATATGGTATGAAATACCAAAGTTTGAAGAGGTGATCAATCACACATGGAAGGCTACAACCAAAGTAGGAATGAAAAGGAGAGTGTCTATATGGTAAATGAACTATCTCACTAAAATACATAGGTACCAACTGCATCCACCTAGTATATAGAAACAAAAATTGAATACATAGCTCACTCCATCGAACCAATGAAGCATGAGAAATAATAGAAGAACCCCCCCAATGTAGATAAGGGTGAGGGGACATGCAACTAAAAACTATGCTAGAAAACCTACATGTCAAGGAACCATGATCAAGATGCACAAAAGAATACATATGTGTACATAATGAGGTGATCAAACTCAAACACACCATGAGGCTAATGTCATAGAAGGGAAACTCATTGGACAAAGGAAGATGGCAAAAAAAGACAATAGATAAACCCCCCATAGCACTTTAATCAGACTATTGCACATACAATAAGGCACAAGATATGGTGAATCCCAAGAATACAATGATCTCTATAGTTGTTCTTTGATTAAATTACTCGAATCAAATAACAAAAATATAGATGGAATATGACAATTTATCTAAGTGTGTTTACAAGAATGCATACAAATGATGTCTAAATAGACTAGAGGAGACATAAGACTAATATAATAAATCATCTAAATCAACAAAATTGATCCCTAGACCTAAAACAACCAAGATATCCACCAAAATGCAAAAATGCAAAAGACTGAATAGAACGTGCTTGGAGTAAAATTTGGAAAAACAACTAGCATAACTAGAAAGAGCTTGGAAAAACCTTTCTAATGATATAAATACTGCCCAAATCAAAGATTGGGTGCTCAAGATATGTCTATTGGAGTGCAAAAACAAACTCTTGACTTTGAAAGCACACAAATCTTAACATCACCTATACCATTTTGACAGGCTTGGAACTAGCTTTTTGATGATCTCATTTTTGGAAAACGGAGTCTAAATGCTCAAGATATGAAAAAAATTGCAAAAGTAGGTCCAAATAGAGCCTAGAGGGGTGATAGGATATGCTAATGTAGTACTCACAATGTGCTAATTTTAGCAAGTAATGAGCCCAAATTTAATGCTGAAATGTCTTTCGAGGCAAAAAATTTCTAGAAAAGACCCTTGATGTTAGAAAAAGAACATCTAGTCTGTTGAGAAAAAATAGTTCACCAAAAAACAAAGAGTTGATGCCAAATAATCTGGTGACCAAAATGCATGAGGAAAAACAAAGTTTTATAATAACAAAAAACTCTAACACCGTGAGTCACCAAAAATAGAAGGCATGCCAAAACCACCATTTGGAAACTATCAATATGAAAATCATTGTGGCATGAAAAAATTGACAAATTACCAAATAAGGTGGCACAGTTTCTAATGGTATGTCTCCAAAAAAGATCCCACAATACAATACAGGTAGAGAAATTGCAAGCTAGGATGACCCATGCACACATAGGTGTAGATCTACCAAATAGACCTCAAGAAGTTGATGTGAAAAATCAAGGAAAGGTCTATTGAATCCACAAAAAATATGCATGCAAATATATGGTGGTCAAGAGCTCAAAAAGGACTTGAGCACAAAACAAGATGCCAAAATAGAGGTCCAATGTGTCAAGGCCAGAGGATTTGGATTATACTAGCTATCATACACCATAAAAAATGTGGTGATCATAAAACATGTGCAATTCATGATAAAAACACAAGTGTGGGGTGCGAGTCTCACTAAATGGAACTAGAATCTCTTTTAATACATGTGTAGTCCAAGATGAAGCTAAAATTGTAGGCACAAGGCTCCCAAAGATAATGGCTTTCCAAAAGGAAATGCAACCCCGTCATCGCTAATGTGGCACTCCAGTCATTTAGCCCAATCAAAACACAAAAAAACCAAATCGATGCCCAAAAATCACATTAACTAAGAAAGACATACAAACAAAAATTTGTGCCAATCCTCAAGGCAAAATACCCAATCAAAGCAAAAAAATCTGCCAACTAAAGCCTTTTAACCATCAAAGATATCCATTTCCAAGAGGAGCGAGATAGGTTTTCTTGTGTGAGTCATAAAGGATCTTTAATCATAGGTCATAGAGTGCCAAGTGTGTATGGGGTCCAAATACCCACCCAATGCTTGAATTGACCAATCAAGGAAAAATAAATGGATATATAATGTTTAAATTGGAAGATGACCCCTCCAAATCAGGTGTTGGGACTAAACCTTCTAGTGATTAAAAGTTGCATGGCAGCGAACCTATGTGAGGTAATTTGCATACTCATCCAGAATAAGCCAACTACAAGCTTGACTTCATTCTCAATCGCGAGCAACATGTTGACCAATGCACAAAGTGGATTTAAACCACACATGAGCAGACAAGAAAATCTATAGCACTTCCTCCAAAAAGCCCAAGTGGATTTAAACCACACATGAGCAGAGCCCAAGTCTATCTATAGCACTTCCTCCAAAAAATAACATGAGAGATCTAAAACAATCATTCCCATGTAGAAAAAAGATGGGAATGAGAGATCATAGCTCACCAAGTAGGTACGGGACAAGCTTGGGCTGATGTGGCAGGGGCCACGTGGAGCCAAAAATAAGCACCTCCAATGTGTGTGTCTTCCAATAAAAGTTATTTTTCCAACATGCATGTCTAGGTTCTAATCAGACATAGGGTCCATAGGGGTGCAAAACCCCAAAAAAAATTCACCTAAAAAAAAAAAAAATCCCCTCCTCCTATATGCACTCCAATTCATGTGATTTTTTTAATTCAAAAAGGTAAATGCCTTTTCAAATAAAGAAATATGTTAATAAAAAAAATTGATTATATTTTTTGATAAAATAAGAAATTTCCACTTTGATTTGTGTGCCTAGGTTAATAGAGCTTGGGTGTAAAAAAAAATTCCTCTCATTTCAACAACATCCAAACTAGATGTAAATATGAAAATAGGGATTTTCAAGCGCTTTGAGCTCAATAGTGATATTTGTTTGGGCTCATAGTGCTCCTAAAAATAGGTTCCCAAGATCTAATACAAACCACTTATGAATACTTAAACCCTCTAAAAGAGAAAAATGTAGATCTAAAAGCCAAGCCAAACCTCTTACAAATAGAATAGGGGCATGAAGATTAGGAGAAAAAAGAGACATTCTTGATGAGCAAAAAGAGATATTGCTATAATCAAAATTGAATTGGTTAATAGTTACAAAGAGAGATTGTCCTTATAAAGGAGATCAAAAGCCTAAAAATGTATAGCCTAGGTTGCATAATAATAATTAATAAAAGAATTAATAATTATATACCTAAAGTTTAGCTTAAGCAAACTAGAGTTAATTAGAAAATATTGAATTGCTCTAACAAGAGTCTTATCCTCCTACAAGGGAAAGGGTCCAATGGGACCCACACATTGAGTGCTTGAGTTTTATCTTTCTTGTAGGCTTCCAAGAGTAATCCTAAGTCTAGGGGGAGTGGATGTAGTACCTACCCCTAGTTTAATTTTTATGTTTATTTTCACATTCTTTTAGGCTCGCTTTTATGGTTATATGTTATGATTTAGTGGTACTTGGTTACCTGATTCAATTGATGTTATCTCATACTTAGTTATATGTTTGATGAGCTACTTGATACTCAATTATTTCATACAATGTTCATGGTTATTATTTTGATGATGATGTTTGTATGTCTCATATAGTGATTTCATTTGTTTCATGATGACAGTTAGATGGATGATTTATATACATTTTTTATGGTTACTTATTGCATACTTGCATGTGTATGGTGTACATGTATGTTTTACTTTATGTTTGACATTTTAGATGTGGTTGAGGGAGGGAGTCATAGTGACTTACTAGTCAAGATCTACCCAATGTACCACCCCCCTCCATTTCCTATTTAGTTTAGATATATATGCATATGTACATGTTCAAATTTTATGTTGATTACAGGTATCAGACATTGACTTCCTTGAAATGCCAAGATGAGCATGCTCTATCACAGTATCTCAATGGTAAAGAGGGGAGATAGTTCTCAAGTCAAAATCCTAACCCTTAGCCAGTTGTCCTAGAATATAGGAAAAGTATATGAGTTATGTACCCTTCCAAATTCGTCAAGTGACATGAATTCAAGATTTTGACCCTTAAGTTTGAATTCATACATTGTCATTTAGATGGGTTTTCTTACTAAGTTTGTGGGTTTGTTGTGATTTCAGTTATAATTAAATCAAATAAAGATTTTTTTAAATGATTTAATTTAACAAAAAAATTATAAAGAAGAATCAAATTTTAATTATATATAATCATGCTCATCTTAAGGGGCTTTCTAATGAATGGTTCATAAGGCACAACACTTGGTGAAGGTTTTGCAAATGGGGTTGCAAGCTTTGGGTTTAACCATGGAGGAAACTCCATACTTAAGTGTGCTTAGGTTGGAGTAGTACTGGGATGGGTGACCTACTGGGAAGTCTCGGTGCTTCACCCTTGTGAGCATCAGCTAGATCCAATGACTACTAAGTGTTCCATTTATTCTCATGAGAGATGGATTCATGTTGAATCAGTACTCATGAAACATGGGTCAATAAGTTTGACTCAAAACCACACAGTTAAATCCCAATAGCAATATCAAAATTTGACTATCTGTAGAAATTATCTCCTACTTATCAATTAATGAGCTTAAGGGGCTTTCTAATGAATGATTCATAAGGCACAACACTTGGTGAAGGTTTTGCAAATGGGTTTGTAAGCTTTGGGTTTAACCATAGAGGAAACCTCGTAGTTAAGCATGCTCAGGCTGGAGTAGTATTGGGATGGGTGACCTCCTGAGAAGCCTCAGTGTTGCACCGTTGTGAGCATCACCTATATCCAATGAATGCTAAGTGTTCCCTTTATTCTCATGAGGGATGGATGCATGTTGAATCACTACTCATGAAACATGGGTCAATGAGTTTGACTCAAAATCATACAGTTAAATCCTTATAGCAATATCACAATTTTACTTGTTGTGGAAAGTATCTCCTATATATATATATATTCAATTGAGAAATTAATTAAATATAGGAAATAAATTTAAAGATTTAATTAAAAGTTCAAATTTGGCATAGTTATATTTATTTAATTTATTAATAATAAATTTAGAAGTTTCATTTTAATAATGAACTCAAAATATTATTATTAGTTAAATTAATAAATATACTTTCTAAATACATCTTATTATTGAATAAAAGAAAAGTGAGAATAATTTAAATAGACTTTAATTCTAATTAAAAAGCAAAAGTATGCACATAGAATAAAATAAAGTAAAATAATAAAATAAAAGGCTTTATGTGTTTGTAAAACTGGAAACCCTAGGTTGAGAAATTCTTTATTAGGAGATTAGAGTTTATTTCTCCACACATAAATTTGATGGAGCAATTTTTAGAAAGGGTTTCAAGAGACGGGAGTTTTTGCATTCTTCAAGCATTCATCAGGTTTAGCATTAGATCAAGGTAGGAATTTGGTTGAGATTGTCAGAGTAAATCCTTTTGAATTACCTATGTCTTCTAAGTGTGTACTAATGGATCTTAATTTGGAAAGCATAATTTAAATTGAGACCCTTATTTTTTTAAGATCATTATTCTTCATTACTAAAATATCTATGAACAAAAATGAATTTAAAACCCTCATGATAGGAATTGATTGTAGAAAACTAGCTAGGGTTTGATTAGAAATTGCAATTTGGATTTTAGAATCAATGTATTTTGTTTCAAAAAAAAGATTGGTGGGCAGGGGGGGGGGGTTCTATTGGAAGATTCATATACCAAGCTTGTACCTGCAAATAAACTAAATATATATATAATAAGTATTTTTTACATTTTTTTTAAATGCAATTAAAGAATAAATAATAAAAGGGAAGGAGGGGCCATGACCACCCTACCCCCTCCTCCTTCTTCCTTCCTTCCTTGGCCACTTGTGGCGACTGCCAAGGTAGTCCAAGATGTCGTAGCAACAGAGACTACCTGAGTAGCCTGCTATGCATAAACTCTTGGAGCCAAGTTGCGGCCTCCCCATGATAGAGAGTTTGGAAATTTTTTTTAAAAGGCAAAAAAATAAAAATAAAAATTTGTTAATGATAATTATTATTAAATTTAAATTATTTTTTATTTAAAAAATTATGAGTTAGTGTTATATTATTTTTAAAAGAAAAGAAATATATTAAAAATGTTTTTAAAATTAAGTTTAGTTTAAAATGAATTTTAATTACTATTTAATAATATTAAATTGTGTTTCCTTTTTAGGATTAAATTTAATAGTTATTAATAGCAATTATTATTTGGTTTTTATTTCTATATTGGATTGATCTTAATAGTGGATCTTATGTATTATAACTATGTTATTTTCCTTGTGAATCAATGCAAGATCTTTTCAGACACTTTTGGGAAACATAGTTGATTAAGTTATATAAATGAAACCTATATTTTTTATCAATCCAAAGTGGAACCCTCATTCAATTGGGATACTTCCAAAAATTGAAAACTTGAACCCATATTGTGAATTGATTTTTATGATGTTATATTGTTAAACCAAGTTAACTATGTAACTGCACTTGTTTTAACTACTTGATGAGATATTATATTTCATGATGGGGTTTGGGGTAAACCTAGTACTTCACTAGAGAGGTATGATTACCAGAGGCATGGGAGGTGTTTGATTATGATGTTGTTATGTAATGTCATGGTTATTGTGATTTAATCTTTGAGATATTATTCAATACTTATTATGATTTCCAGTTCCTTGAATAGGAATGATGTGGACAATGTGACTTTATGAGTTTCTTTGTTATAATCTTAGGGTAGATTATCTTAATGAATGTTGGGAAGTGGCTTGCAATGAAGGCTAGAGCCCTAAAGAGGTTGCCTGTGTAACCCATTGTAAGTTATATTAATAAGTGATAACATTTCATTAATGGAGTTAAAATTAATTAACAAGAGTTACCTTGCCCATGCTTCAAGTGCTAGTATAGGCTAGGATGGGAATAGATAGGATGCTCAATTGTGACCTTGCCTTGTTAGTATGCCTTATCTGTAAGAAAGGATATTAATGCCACAAATAGCAACTAGGGAGCTAAAATATAGAGAGGCTACCAAGGTAACCTTAGCGTTAGCTCATGTGATATCACTTTCCTAGTTAAATAGTAGGTTTCCTATGTGTCTTTGTTGCCTCTAGGATTATATGTTACTTGTGTACCTGGTATCCTTTAAGATAGATTGCCATTAGGATTCTTTGACCTAGATTATTTTTATGACTTTTGGTTTCTTATCCATTTGGGACTTGAGATTATCTCCTCAACATGGTGGGAGTAGGCCATTTAGGTTCTAAGAGGTCGAATGGTAGTGTTTCTTATACCATTAAGATCAAACAGTTGGATGTCGTTGCTCAATGTACTTTATCTTTTTGATATGTTTTCTTATTAAGTTTATGGGTTTGATGTGATTTTTAGTTATAATTAAATAAAATAAAAATATTATTAAATTATTTAATTTAACAAAAAAATTATAAAGAAAATCAAATTTTAATTATATTTAATTAATTGAGAAATTAATTAAATAGAGGAAATACATTTAATTATTTAATTAAAAGTTCGCAT
The DNA here is from genome assembly GCA_028749045.1 of Cupressus sempervirens. NCBI lineage: Eukaryota > Viridiplantae > Streptophyta > Pinopsida > Cupressales > Cupressaceae > Cupressus > Cupressus sempervirens. The sequence goes on along the minus strand of CM053789.1, from coordinate 49,449,478 downwards.
TTGTCATAGTTTTTTTTTTGGTGAGACATTATATTCATATTAATAATAATAACTGGTTTAAAAAAGCTCTTGAAGAAAAGAACCTAAAAAGAAAAACTCTAGTCATTGCCTGATACAAAAAAGGAATGCTAAAGAAGAAATATTACATCAAGAGAGAGTATTTGTCAACACTAATGAATCTTATCCTAAAGATTCTTAGATCAAGAATATAATAATTACAAAGAGCCCAAAACTCATATGAATACAATTCATTGATTGGTGCCAGAGACAAGACCTAGAGCCCAACGAAAAATGTTACAGAGATTACCATCACTAATCTACATCCAAAAATTCAATTAAGACCATAATATTAGAAAGTCATCTGATGCAAGTGTGATCCAAGACCCTGAACTACATATAATATCTGAAAAGAACAAGTGAGATCCATAAAAGAAAAAACATGTGAAATAATAGAGAAGTCATGGTTTACTATCAAATAAAATATGAGGACTTGGCCTTATTCTAAATATATTCTTTTGCCATAATATTAACCAAGTTGGGGAGATCAAGGAGGATAAGTGGTGAAAGTAAAGAATTAATATAAACCTTTTCAGTACCCTAATTATCTAGACAATCAGCTAAAAGATTGACTTCTCTATAAGTATGCATGATGTAACATTCAGAGATTGAATCAAGAAGAGACCATACTTGATGTAATATATACTGTATGGACCAATTATATACATGACATTTAATACACACATTAATAATCATTGATGAATCCCCTTCAACATGTCGCTTAGATATAGAAAGTGATTTTGCAAGTTCCAAACCAAAAAGCAAGGCCAAGGCCTCAACTTTGTTATTAGTACACTGAGGGAGAGAAAATGATTTTGTTGCAATCACATGAACTTTAAAATCTCTAATGACTATGCCATAGCCAGAGTTTCCTAGATTTCCTCTAGAGGCCCCATCAAAATTGAGTTTGAAATAACCCTCACTTGGAGGAATCCACTTGGTTTGTGCTCGGATAAGAGGAATCTTGGATGGACACAATCGAGTAGGAAGATGAGGAAAAAGTAAACCCTTCCACTACTGAATAACATAGCCATCCCAAGGAGAAAAAAACATGTTTACCCTTATATTTACTTACTGAGGCATTAACAAGCTCAACAATTGATCTCCCTAATCCTTCCAAAAATTGAGGTATTGGAGAGGACATCTATCAAAAAATTCTCTTATTTCTTTCCCACCAAATTGCCGATACTACAGATGTAGGGATGTACTTCCAAAGACATGAAAATATTGATTTAGATTATAAGATTGGCTATGCTTGGAATAAATCCCATAGAGAATTAGGTAATGGCATATGGAAATTAAGCTTATCAAGGACAAAATGCCAACAATCTTGGGCAAAAGGGCAGTTGAAGAGGAGGTGATCTATTATTTCTATAACTTACAGATAGAGCACACATTTAAAGGGATAAAAAATGTTCAATATGTGAAGACGATCACTAGTTAAAATTTGGTTCTTTAGTTCAAGCCATGCAAAGCATCCTTCTTTTTGTAGAACTAAGCTATTCTAGTGGAATTCAAAAGCCCGATATGTGGTCTAATTATATTGGTTGTGTTGGAGAGCCAAGTATCCTATTTTAATAGAGTATTTACCATTTTTAGCTGGAACCGAAAAGAGGCAATCTAGATGATTAGACATAAAGACATTCCTTTCAGCTAGTACTTGTTTGAAAGAAGTAGCCTGATTGTGCGATATAGGAAGAGATTAGGGGTCTTGCCAAATGACTAGCCCTATGAACTTATGAATAATTGAGACATAAGTAGAGAAGGATATTCCCCAAGCTTGAATTACTATGTTTGAAAAATCCTTTAGAGAACCAATAGTGGCAAGGGGGGAAACCCATTCCATGAATCAAACCGAAAATTTACACTATCCCCGTTGTTCACCTGCCATGATATGAATGAAGTAATAAATTCTCGAGAAGCCATCATGAAATCCCAAATGATAGACCCCTTTGGTAGGTCTAGCATAGTAAGAACTCTAGAAGGTTCCAAGTTATCTAAATATTTCTCTTGCAAAAGGTGAAACCATTTGGCAGAGGGTTTATCATACATTTTCCAAACAAGTTTAGCACCAAAAGCCCTATTCCTATTAGTAATGTTGGGAAGTTTGACACCTCCTATTCTATAAGAGGATGACATGGCATGAATAGAAATTAGTGATATTTTCTTTTGGCCATTCATATTATCTAACCAAAGAAAGGTGGGGATTAAAGTTTTAATTTGAGAGATGATACCTTTGGGGGCTTGTAGAATGGAGAAGTAATAGTTAGGAATGGCAAAAAGAACAATTTTGATAAGAAAAACTCTACCCAAGAGGGATAACCAGGGAACCTTCCAAGCACTAATTCTACTATTGATATGATCAATCACAAATTTCCAATAAGAGTGTTTGTTTAATCCCATAAAAAAGGGAACACCACGATAAGTAGAAGGTAAATGATCATGGGGAAAACCAAGAAGATGGATTATTCTTTGAGAAACCAATTGGGACATATTAAAAAGATAAATTTTAGATTTAGTTGCATTGATACATTGACTTGAAACTTGTGTATATAGGTCAATGGCTTTCTTCATACTTTGTGCTTCTTGATATGTAGATGATCCAAAAAGGAAAGTGTCATTAGCAAAAAGAGAATGGGCTATGGATAAAGATGTACCTATAATATTGATACCTTTTCACAACCTTTTTTGATTAAAAGAGTTAATAAGTCTATTGAGGGCCTCTGCCATAATGATAAACAAGAATGGAGAAAAAGGGTCACCTTGACGAACTCCTTGGGAAGAGGTAAAGAAACCTACTAGTGCACCATTAATGAGAATAGAAAAATGTGCACCTGAAATGCAAGCTTTAATCCATTTATACCACCTAGAAGAAAAACCAAACTAATGAAGGACTAGAAGAAGAAAAGACTAATTCAGTTTATCATAATCCTTCATCATATCTAATTAGACAAAAAATCCTGAAATATTATGTTCTTTGATGGAATGAAAGGTCTCATGGGCTATTATAGTCCCTCAGTTGTTTCTCAACTAGGAACAAAACCCCCTTGTTCTGTTGATATAATTTTTGGAATAATGGACTTAAGACACAAATAAATAGCCTTTGTGATAATCTTATAGATAGTGTTACATAAAGAAATAGGATGAAAATCAGCAAAAGAATAGGGATCATTAACCTTTGGGATGAGAGCAATATTGGTGGTATTAAAGTTCTTCAAAATGGAGACATTTTTCCTAGATTCTTCAAGAGCCTTGAGCAATTCAAAACAAATTACATCCCAATATTTTTTTAAAAATAAAGCAGTGAACCCATCAAGACCTGGTGCCTTATTAGCAGGCATAGAAAATACTACACCATGAATCTCAAAAAGAGTAAAAGGGGCCATAAGAATCAAATTGTCTTGTTGCGTAATCAAAGAAGGAATGGAATCCAAGATCTCATCCACAAGGTAGGAAGAGGGGTGATCCTATGGTGGAGGGGAAAGAAGATTAGAGAAGAACCTTACACTCTTAGTTTGAATACATTGGCATAGTTATATTTATTTAATTTAATGATAATTGATTTAGAAGTTTCAATTTAATATTGAACTCTAAATACTATTATTAGTTAAATTAATAAATATACTTTATAAATATGTCGTGTTATTTAATAAAAAGTAAAGTGAGAATAATTTAAATAAACTTTATTCTAATTAAAAAGCAAAAAGTATGTACATAAAATTAAATAAATTAAAATAATAAAAGAAAAGGCTTTGTGTTAGTAAAAATTGAAACCCTAAGTTGATTAATTCTTTACTAGGAGATTAGAGCTCATTTCTTCACACACAAGTTTGGAGGAGCAATTTTTGGAAAGAGTTTCAAGAGACATAAAATTTTGTATTCTTCAAGCATTTGTCAAGTTTAGCATTAGATCGAGGTTGGAATTCTATTGAGATTATCATAGTAAATCCTTTTGAATTAACTTTGTCTTAATGAAGGGTGCTCCCTTTAATACCATAAACCATAATAGAAAACAAAGAAACAACAACAAATGTGAGAATAAAATATGGCCTTCTTATTTGCACCACAAATACGAAATTATAGAATTCAAAAGTACAATTTACTAACCCACATGGATGTCTTCATTACAATAATCTACAAGACAAGCTGTGAACTATCACCCAGAGCTATCCTAGACAATGTTTGAGCCTTTCTTAAATAGGCAATTTTATGTCCTCCGGGAAGGTTCTAGATCCTCAAACTTAATACCTAGGGCTAACAGACCCTAACAATACATATAGAGTTAGCCAAATACATCTTTGACAATTATTTTAGATATTTCAGGTAGACCAACTTCAGAAGGCCATAACTCTCGAACTGTTGCTCCAATTGGCTTTTATAACCAATTTTCAGAAATGACAACTCATGATCTACAGGCTTAGAATTGTGTAAGTACTCTTCCATCAAGTTTTTGGACCTCATCCAGGCACTCTAAGACCTCCAATAGTGAGCCTATAGATTTTTTTACAATTTTTTCTACTGAAAATCTGCAATAACATCTCTGATACTTAAGCTAGAGCAATGAGATCTGTATGGTAAGTTTTTAACTCTAAAATGAACCTTTCGATAGAAAATGAGAACATTCTAAGCTACAATGACAAACTTACTAAAAATAGTAAGCTCTCATAAACATCGACCCCTTGTCTACTAGTCCTTATTAAACTAGAAAAGACTGAAAAGAAAATATTTTTGGGTGATGCAAGATTGCTCTTACACCCAGGATGCTCCTGCATGATGTCTTCTCAGTGCTCATTTATGGATATTGATTTGGAAATTGTAATTTAAATTGAAACCTTTCTTGTTTGAAGATCATTGTTCTTCGTTGCTGAAACATCTATGAACAAAAACAAATTGAAAACCCTCATGATGGAAATTGATTGTAGAAAACTAGCTAGGGTTTGATTGGAAATTAAAATTTCAATTTTAGAATCAATATATTTTGTTTATAAAAAAAGGGGGGCTCTACTAGAAAAATTCATATAATAGGTATGTACCTACAAATAAATTTAAAAAATATATAATAAATTTCTTTTATATTTTTATAAAATGTAATTAATAATTAATAATAAAAAGGGAAGGTGGGGCCATGACCCCCCTCCCCCCTTCTTCCTTCCTTCCTTGGCCACTTCCAAGGTTGTTATAGTAGTCGAGGCTGCCCCAAGATATCATAGTAGTTGAGGCTGCTTGAGCAGCTAGCCGTGCACAAGTTCTTAGAGTCACATTGCGGCCTCCCCACGATGTGGGGTTTGACAATTTGTTTTAAAAAGGCCAATTTTATTATTTATTTTTTTGTTAATAATAATTATTACATTTAACCCTGATCATCCATGAAAGCCTTGGATTTTACGTTCAGTGGCCAAAAATGGAGGCCAGCATTCGTTTCCTATTGCATTGGAGGGGTATTATGCCAGAAGTTAATACGAAATGGCTCTCGAAATATCTCCACATTTTTCATGCATATATACGTCTGGTAGTCTCATTCAAAAACCTAGCTACTTTGATCTTTTGTACTCCAAATGTAGATAAGACCAGCAAAGTCAAAGCCAACTTTCAGCTTCCCCCAGACTTTAAGGTAGAAAACCCTAACAACATATCTGAAGTCGTCATGGTTTTCTTGAAGTAGGGTTTTCAAGGAATTTTTTGGTTCTCGTTGTACCCTTTTGTGATGTATAGATGGGTCCTCTATTCCTTTTGGCTATGTCAATATGGTTCACTATAAGTAGTTTCACTTTCAATCATCGACATTAGTAATATAGTTAGTTTATGAAGCAGGTTGTATGAAGATTTATGTATGTGGACATATTCAATTAATATACATTATGGTATATCTTTTCTAAAGATTTTGGTGTGGCACACTCGTTTCAATTTGTTTGATATTGAAGATGCAATCTATGTTCGTTATGGTAATTTTTGTTTCAAATTTTAGTAGCTTGATAGCAGTTTATTTGACTTTGGATTTAGCTCTAGATTTCATTCAGATTTAGCTTTGTTTTACATTGATAATAGATAGATTTTGGTTTCATGGAAATCCTTCTAAGCTATCTCCTAATTTAATAAAGTTCATAGTTTGAATGCAATTTGAAATTTTCAAAGCATTCTTCTCTTTGTTTCTTGTATTATTTAGGGTGTATATCGTTCTATGTTTTTGAGGTATTCTACATCTTTGATCATGGTTTTGATTCAATGTTTACATCTATGTTGGTTTCATTGTATGCATTTCAGATTTTTCAGAATCAGGGCTGGTATCTAGTTTTTAGTCTATGGTTTTTTCTTGCCTCTAGGGGTCAATATCTACTTAATTTAGTAGAGTTGGCCTTTTTGGTATGGCTGATAAAATCGTGGCATTAGATGATGGGTAGTGTTTGTAGTGATTCTTTGGACTGTTAGTGTGTGTTGTCCATTTTAGATATAACACAAATTGAGTATATTTTATGTATATTTCAATTAATTTATATAATGTCATGTATTTAAGGTATATTTTGGTTAGGGATACTTGATTAATTTATTTTTGTTATGGTAGTCTTTCATTCATGTTTTAGTAGATTGATAGAGGTTTATTAGACTCTAGATTTTGACTGGATGTAGTTTTGTTTCTGATGATTATAGGAAAATTATCAGCATTAAGGATTCATAAAATCTCTCTAGGCTACCTCCCAAGCTATAAAGTACAATGTTTGATCATGATTTGGGTCTTTCAAATCTTCCCTTTCATTGTTCCTAGTTTTATATCCTTTGTGAATTTCCACCTTCGTTATGTTGAGGTACTATTTTGTATCAATGATCATGGATTTCAGTTCAATGTTGTCATTTATGTTTGTAGCGATGTAAGAATTTTAGAGTCTTCAGAATTAGGGCTGGTTTGTAGTTTGCACTGTATGATTTGGTCTTACATTAGATTTTTGAAGATCTAGCCTTTTCAGTATGGTGTTAAAACTTGACATTAGATGTTGGGTAGTGTATGTAATCCTTTTCGAGTTTTTTGTGGTTTGTTGTCAATTTTAGATTAAGTATGGATTGGTTATATTTTCTATATATCTCCCCGGTTATTATTGCTTCATTCCCTCCTAGACTAATGGTAGTCTTCCTTTATGTTTTCTATGTTAATTAGACTCATAATCTTTCTTTATGTAAATAGATGTTTGGCTGGTATGATTATTAAGCTTTAGTGAAGAAAGGGTTATACTCTTCATTACATAATTAGTCTTATTTAGTTTTAGTTATGCCAGGCTTCTCATTTTGATTTTATAGCATAACGAAGTTTGGTAATCCTTTTCTCATAAAATTAATTTGGCAACCTTCTTCTTTGTAGTTTAGGATGATGACTTCAACTTTTTCATTTTAGTTCATTACATCTAATTTCGTGGATTATTTTATTAAATTTTCAAGAGTGGAATCATAATCATTTTAAAGACCATGGTTAGATGACCTATGCTTTCATTTTCTTTATGATACTAACCTCTTTGCATGATAAGATTGATGGATGGTAGTCCTCAGCAAGGAAGAATCTTCAGCTAGTAGATGGTTTTCAAATCTTGATCAGGCATTTTTTGGGTAGAGATTATGAAAAATACTAAGGCGACGTAATAATCAGGGGTATGCACCATATTGATTGTAAGAAAAATGAGTTAATGAGTTCACTAGGGAATGCCCCTTTTAAATAATGTAATAATATAGGATATTTTTCCTGGGCAAGACTGGAGGTTTTCTTTTCCATTCTTTCCTACCAGTGTCCGTTTGAACGGAGTAAAGCTACTGTAATTTTTTCTTTTAATTAATAAAATTTATCAAGGCCTTAGCCATTTATTGATCAAAAAAAATATTATTATTACATTTAAAATATTTTTTGTTTAAAAAGTTATTAATTAGTATTATATTATTTTTAAAAGAAAAGAAATATATTAAAAATGTGTTTTAAATTAAGTTTACTTTTAATTGAATTTTAATTACTATTTAATAATATTGAATTGTGTTTCCTTTTTAGGATTAAATTTAATAGTTATTAATAGAAATTTTTATTTGATTTTTATTTCTATATTGAATTGATGTTAATAGTGGATCATATGTATTATAACTATATTATTTTCCTTGTGAATCGACGTAAGATCTTTTCATACACTTTTAGAAAATGTAGTTGATTAAGTTATATAAATGAAACCTATATTTTTTATCAGTCCAAATTGAAACCTTCATTCAACTATAATACTTCCAAAAAATGAAAACTTGAATCCATATCGTGAATTAATATTTATTATATTTTATTGTCAAACCAAATTAACTATGTAACTACACTTGTTTTAACTACTTGATGAGATGTTATGTTTCATGATGGGGTTTCGAATAAACTTAGCACTTGGCTAGTTAGGTATGATTACCAAAGGCTTGGGAGGTGTTCGATTATGATGTTGTTATGTAATGTCATGATTTTTGTGATTTAACATTTGAGGTATTGTTTAGTACTTAATGTGATTTCTAGTTGCTTGAATATGACCGATGTGGACAATGTGACTTTATGAGTTTTTTTGTTATGAGCTTGTGGTAGGTTATCTTTATGTATTTTTGGAAGTGGCTTTCAATGGAGGTCGAAGCCCTAAAGAGGTTGTGTAGGTAACCCATTGTAATTTGTAATAATAAGTGATAACATTTCATTAATTGAGTTAAAATGAATTAACAAGAGTTAGTATATTACCTTGGTCTTGCATCAAGTGCTAGAATAGGATAGGATGGGAGTAGAGAAGATGCTCGATTGTGACCTTGCCTCGTTAATATACCTTGTCTATAAGAAAGGATATTAATGCCGCATAGAATCACTAGGGGGAGAAAAGTCTAGAGAGGCACAATGAGAGTGGGTCATTTAGGTTCCATGAGGTCAGGTGGTATTGTTTCTTATACCAATGAGATCTAACAAATAGATGCCATTGTTGGATGTACTTGTGTTCTTATTCCATTCTTCTAATCTTATTCTTTTTCTCTATGGTCATATGTTGATTTACTATATTTTAATTATTTGAGATCTTATGAGATAGTGTACCTTATCATGTTGCACTTGAACCATGCATTTTGAACCTTCAAACCTTGAACATTTGAGCCCTTTGAATTCAATGACTAACCTAAATTTGTTTGTACCAGGCAGATACATTATACTTGGGATGAGCCACCTTGAACCCTACTAAACCATATTGATATGCATTGAACTAGTGAAATTGTGGTTAGAACCTGTGTTAGGATTTAACCATAGACAAAAATAACAATTACATGCAACTATAAACAATATCAAAAACTAATAGATCACATAGAAAAGAACACAAGGCACCAAGATTTAATGTGGTTCACCCAATCCTTGGGCTACGTCCACCAAACAATAAGTCTAATATTATTATGATCCAGTGATTACAATCTATGATCCCTTACATCTCAATATCATTGCAAGAACCAATTTTTGCATCACCTACAATGAAACAATCCCTAACCCTAAGCTTTTTTATACAAGTATTTTTACCACTTTAGGGTTATAATTAATAATTACATGTTGGCCCAAAATCTTGATAAAATGGGGCCCAATTTTTTTTTATCAAGGGCTCCACCCCAAACCCCCACTTGGGCTAGGCCCCAAACCCCACTGAGGAATTATGGAGTATGTACAGTACTTCCCTCATTAGTCACCACAATCTAACAACCTGATCTCTAAACTTGATGAACCTTTGAACCCATTGAACCTTTTGAACCAGTTCTTTGATGTTTTCATCAAGTACCTTCAAGTCATTTCTCACATTGGTGCATACTTTATCAAACAGTGATGCACCATGCTTTACATTTGCCTGCGTTGAGGCAACTTCTACTAGATTTGTGAAGTGTTCATCAAATATTTTCACCAACTCCTTGGCCTTAACCTGCAAGTCTAGATTGCCTACAGTTGTAGTAACTATCTTTCACATTCTATCCAAGAGTTCAGTCAATGTCTTCTCCAAAGACTTTATAGATTTGTTCTTTTCAAACAACTTGCTTAGCAAGCTCATTAAACCTTTTTTATCATCATCATCATCTAATGACACTAATATTGTTGCTACTACTACTACCATGATTGGATTTATTGTAGGAATAGGTGTTACTACTTTTAATTTTGCCTTTTTTCTTTTCTTCCTCAACTTTTTCCTTCTCTTCTTCCAATCTTTCGTCTTCTTTCCTACCATCTTCTTCAGCTTTCTTCCTTTCCTCTTCTTCTTTCTTCTTCTTTTCTACTTGTACTTTCTTTTTCTTCTCCTCCTCTTTCTTTTTCTTATCCTCTTCTTCTAGCTTCTTTATCTCTACTAACCTCTCTATCTCTTTCTTCTTCTCTTCATCTTCATCAAAGCTAGTGTAAGTTGTTATATTGCTAATATTACCAACAATATTTGTTCCATATCTTGCAAAAGGATTCTCCTATGTATGTATAGTTATGTGCATATTTTCCACTTGCATGGATTTAGTACCCATAATAATATGTAGTGGTGAGAGTGTCTATTGTTTCTCTTTTGCTTCTCTCTCATCACTAGATGGTGTGTGTGCTTCCACATATACTAGGCTATTAGGCTTTGATTGTGCCTAACCTTAAGAACTATAGTCATAAATTTAACAATTTCCTCTTTAATCTCTTTCCTAACATCCTCATAATTTCCTCCCATCAGAAGAATTTCTCTTCTTTTGTTCCTCAGCAAGGGCTCAAGACCCTTCAAAATTTTGTTTGAGTCCTCCTTAGAGTCAACTTCACTGAGTTTATTTATGATAGTGATCCTCAAATTGAGATCTTCTTTTAATACTCTCTTCATCCTATTTATTATCCTATTGTATAGGTCTTCAGGTATTTTATTCTAAATTTTCTCAAAATTCTTATTCCTCAAAATCATATTCCTTACAATGGCATTTTGTAACTGCCTTCTATCCATATTACTAAATAAATAATAATACTTATTTAACTATATAAAATTGTCTTCATTGCTAATTTGCATGTTTAGGCTCTCTACCTTTGGTTTACATGTCTTTTTTTGAACTGCATTTTTGACTTCCTACACATCTTGCACTACTGGTCTATCTCCAACTTCATCCTTACAACTATCAGATTTGCTAACTTCCATCATTTTCCTTAATATTTTTGGTCCACTAGTGGTCTGCTTGACCCTTTTCTTTGGTGAAGGTGCAAGTTCTTGCTTCACCTTGACCAATCTCTTAGATTTCCTCTACATTGTAGGTGCTTCCACCTCTTGCTACCTCCTTGGTTGATCACTTCTTGATCTCACAAGTTACACTTGTGCAACTGCTACATATGGTGCAATGGGGACCTGTGCACATGATTGCACTATTTTCATACCTTTTGTAGGTGCTACTATAGAAAATGGAGTTGTTTCTAACACTTCAAACTATCCACTTGCTCTCATTTCCATTCCAATGCCTCTAACCTCATTGAATTCCTCTCTGGTCATGCCCAATTCCTTGAGAATAGAATCTAATACCTTTTCTACTTCTTGTTTTCCTTGTTGTACAGTTCAAAATGAACTATTCTCATTTTCTCCTCATATGTTCCCCATCTAGGACACTTTGTGTCCTTTTTAGATTGGAGTATGATCTATGCATACCCTTCTATGAGCTCAGTGCTCATCGCATATCCCATGGGTTCAATGAACTTAACCCTTGGTACCATAGCTTCCATACATGTGTTATCTGTCTCCACCATGAGGCATATCTCATCCTTATATTTCTCTACCATAGAGGGTGGTATCCTATATCTTTGTTTAATTTCTAACTAGAAACTTTTCATCATTCAATCAATGTCATCATCCTTGACAATCTCCAACTTTGATCTATAGCATTGATTCACCATCTTCATTGCACATTCATTTCTATCCCAATTCATTACTCCAGGAAACTTCCTTGTAGCATAGAAAACAAATGAGTCAATAGGGACTCAAATCTAAAAGTTACACTCTTTGTTTTCTTCACTTTAGCAATGTCGTCCAACAACTGTAATCTAATAATCTCACACAAATTAACTTTTATCCCTTGAACTGCCATCACATAAGTGGTATGTAAAAATATAGTTAGTACAGAGTTAACCCTTGATCCATGGTTGAAATTCTACCCTAATATCTTGCTTAAAATTTTAACTCCTTTATCTTGAATGAAGCCTACATTCATGTTTCTTCCATCAAACCTAGTATTTAGGTTCATCTCAACCATCTTTCTTACATTCTTCTCATTAATAGGGTTACATCCCTCATTACTTAATCTTGTGACCTTATGCATTAGATCATTGTCAATAACTATTTGCACATCACCTAGCCATAATAAATCATTATGTACCCTACTTAGAATAATTCGGGTCCAATCATGATTATGAAACTTCATATAGAACATATATTTCACTAGATTCAACCCACTTAGGTGTGCATACTCATATTTCAAGGATAGGTCACTATTACACATGGTTTCCAAATCTTTGTGAATAGCTTCATCTCCTATGCTCTCAATTTTACTGTGGATATAACTCTTGATATCCTCAACATGAAGCACATTCTCTAGAACTTGCAAAAATGAGCCCAATGGGTTGTTGGAGTTATTCCTCAGGAAGGAACATATTAGGTGGGTTTAAACCTAATACTAGGCAGCATAAGATAGGGACAAGCCCAAGGATGAGCTAAATCCTATATTCAACAAGGCTAAATCTTACTTCTAGGCCATCGTTAACAAAGTCATTAGGACTCACTTCACTTTAGACTTTGTAGGGCCAAGGCAGGCGAACCTTAGGGATACGAATGTGATATGTTATTCAATATTCTTCTTCAAAACACTTTCTCAATGATATTTATTCTTTCAAACCCTATCCCTTATAACATATATTGGTCACAAATCTTCTTGGGTCTGCAAAAAATTCCCTGATTAGAATAGCTAGTTATAATCAATAGGAAGACTATCACAAATAAATATTGACCAGCACTTCTATTTCATTATTATATAAGATGGAAAATTGATTTCTTTATTTTTTATGTATCTCCTACAATTAGCTAAATCGTCAACTTGTTCTTGAACTTTAATTGACTAGTGTCTTATCCATTGATATATAGAGTCAAAACCAACAAACTTGGACCTATTTAATCAACCTGTAATTAAATTTTTCAATAGTGACCTTTGAATCTCATTCTTACCATATCCTTTTTATAAATCTAAACCCTATCAATTACAAAGAGTGATTATCTAATTCTTTGAATTAGCAGCAATCAATAAGAGATATATAATTTGTGTGAATTGCATTAAATTGAATGAAACTTTGTTCATTTCAATCTCAATATTATAGATATATAAGGAAGGAAACAAAACTCAAAGACAAAGATATATAGAGAATTTCTTCTTGTATTAATTTCCTTTGAAAATTCTTACAATACTAATAAAGACTTAGAAAATAACTCAGAAATAGGCCATTGATACTAGATGTTCGATGCATATATTCAAGTATACAAAAATTGATTGCATTCAAAGAGTTACAAAAAATAATGAAGGAACTGTAAAAAAGACATAAGAATAAGAAAATTCTATAGATAACAAACCTCAAGTCCACATCTTGGAAATTCATATATTGGATTGAAACAAGCTACAGATAGGAGTTGGACACATGTCAAAACAAGAATGGATTCAAAAGGTGGAAAGATAGGAACAAAAAGATATACAAAACATTCTTCAACATTTGATCTGAAAAAAAGGAAGTAGTTGAGAAAGTTAGCAAGTGAAAATTTATGTCATACTCTTTGACTTTACTCCCATTTTTCTTTTATTTTCCTCAGTGAGTAAGAGCTCAACTACCTTCGGCTAGCAGGGCCTTAATCTCTCCCACCACTTCCCAAACATAAATCTCCCTTTTGGTGGGCCACTCTATAGTTCTAATCTCTTCTAAGTTGTAAGTGGCTTTAGTCCACCAAGCATCTGTAATAGCCTTAGACTCAACAGAAAAATTGTTCAAGTCTATTTATGCTTTGAATAGGGAATCAATAAATTTACTATAAGGGACATCAAAGGTATCTTCAAAAATTTCCATAGTGGCCTATTAAGTTAAAATGGCACCAAAGGAATTAACCCATTCCTGCCAATTCCTCACTGTAGTAGTAGCATCCAAGATTGATGGTAAAGAGTTGTATTCCCTGAGATAAATTTTTTAATTTACCTTGTATAAATTGCAATTTACCAATGAAGAAACGAATTAATTCTTTGACTACATCTAAGCCCTCCTTTTTCATTCATCAGCAATTGAAGAGAACATGAAGGAAAATTATAATAGCATATTTTTATGTTTACAAACCAAATTCAACTACAACTCAACAAAGTTCATCAGATTGAAAGATATTTTACTAGTGCTGAGTTTCGTTGTTTGAATTTTTTATAAAGCCTAAGTAGAAAATATGGTAGCTAGCTCTTTTGTGAATGTTAGGAAGGAAGGAAAGGAAGTGTTTAATGTTTAGCTAATTAGTAATGATGTGAGACAAACAACTTTTTGAGCAATACCTGAAATAACATATAAAAGAGACCTGTCTAGTGTGTTATCCATGATACCACCAAAAGTTCTCATGATTCAGGATGTTAGGTGTTGTTAGACTTGTAAAGTTAGAAGTATAGGAGACATGGAGATAAGGGAATTATATAGGAAACTTTGTGAGAATGGAGTCTTGAGGGAAGAAAACAAAATTGTAGAAAAGAAAGGGTTGATCCTTGCCCTAGATTTCCCTAATGTATTCAAGACTAAATGGATAAAGATTGTTCTTAGTAGAATACATGATGATTTCATATGGTTAGAAAATGGACCAATTAAGATCATCAACCAAGTAACGGGGTATCCTATGTTAGACAGACCTAAGAGCATGCATAGTGATTCAAAGGAGATAAATGAGAAAAATATAGGTGCAATATGGAATAAGAAAGGGATGTCTATAGAGTCTATATTAGACCCCCTAATTGCCTTTGAAGTGAGAGTGATTGCACATAATTTCTTTCAATCTAACAAACTGAATAGTGTATCTTGTATGGTTGTCGATATGGGATTAAAGATAGTGAAGAAAAATCACCCCTATGACCTTTCCAAGTTGCAACTTCAACAACTACTTGAAAACTTGGAGGCCATAAGGAAAACAAAGAGTGCATCTTGTAACTTTGGTTCTCTATTGGTCTGCATATTATTTTATCTGAAGAATATGTCTCCTACATTTGGAAAAGCAGTGTGGAAATCAAATAGGCAAGTTATAGTTCAGATTGTAGAGTTGATAGAGAAACATGGATATAATTTTGAGTCAGTTATGGCTAGCTATTTTGAGGATTTTAAGAAATCTATGAAGGAAAGACTAAGGATTCCTATGTCACTAGTGGAGAAACATTACAATGATGTTTTCTTCTTAGTTAATGCAGATTATATATATGTACAAGCAGTTATTCCTAGGGTCAAATGGCTTAAGCCCTTGCCATATGTCATTAATGTAGATGAGGCATCTACAGCTATCACAACACTATTATCAGAGGACATTTATAAGAGTGCCACCTCATTTGGAAACTATGAGGAATCCAAATCAAGGATAACAATTAACACACAAACAACTTTTGTGATAAGGAAAAAGAAAAAATTGGTTAAGAAGTTAAAGGAGACATTTGACAAAGGAGGAGAAGAAGAGGAAGATGAAGAGGATGAAGAGGATGAACAAAGATGGGGGAAGTTGGAGCGATGATGCAATCTATGTTGGAGCTTCAGATGGAAGCGAAAGTGGAGCTAAAGGTTCGAAAGGAATAGGTCTACAAGCTTCAGGCTGAGTTGAGCGATCTGAGAGCATAGATCCATCCCCCTACATAGAATCTTGGTCATTCCTTGCACAATTTTGTTGTATCATCATCAGGAGAGGACTATTTTTTTTAGGGGGGGGGATGATGTAGTTGGTAAATAATTGTAATGAGCTGATGGGTAGGATAATATATATTATTTGTTATGTGGCTGACTTGTGCCCAATGGGTTCCTTCGGGAACCTTTTGAAAGGCCCTTCGATGAGTATTTATACCCCTTTTGGGAAGCATTGTAATCATGTCATATGAGCAAGCATAATGTACTATTTTGGCATATGCAAATAAAGGAAGAAGTTTTGCTATTTCCATCTTTTGTCTATGCGCATCAATCAATTAATCTATGCAGTAAACATTTATTGTTGGAAATATTCAAGAATGACAGGTTACTCACAGGGGAGGGGTGAATCAGTAACCTTAAAATTTTTATTCTTTTTACCACACATTCATCTATACTACTACATGCATAAATTCTAAAACATAAAACAATCATTACACAATTGAACACAATATTTGGTGACCCAAAAACCTTCCAAATAGAAAGTAAAACTATGGTGGGGCTGATACCCACAAAACTTCAATACTGTAGTATAAAGTTGGCCTGTTAAGGCTTACAATGACCACTTCTGGTGATCTACCCTATTAGGAGCACAAAGGACTGCTAGGTCCACCTTGTTAGAGGATTTGCAAACATACAATGAAGTATGCACTCTATTAGGAGATGTGTACAAAGACTGTTAAGTCTACCTTGTTAGAGGATTTGAAAAATTTGATTCACCTATTAGGATGAAGTAGTGGATCTGCTTGCAACTGATTGCTGATAAGATCCCTTATGCACTAATCACCTCATGTGATGGATATAACTTTTTAGTCTCTAAATTGACCTTGCAGAGTACCTTGAACTGTTCCTACTGATCTTTCACATATACTTCACATTACTTCATAATTCCTTCTCATTCCATGCATCATACATTTTCCATACTTGATTCATATCTTCTATCTTACAATACATCTTACATATATACCTTTCATACTTACAAAATTACAAGGTCGACCAAAAAGACAAGTAAATAAATACATTACAGAGTTGGCCCAATAATAAATAACTCAGGTTCACTGAATTGACTCAATGACTTTCTAATACTCGGCATCCACTGCATTACTCAGCATCATCATGCACTCGATAGAAGTAAAGGCTTGGTTCATACTAATCACTTGAAGTAGTTCTGAACTCAGTAACCACTGGTGACTCAGTAGATGTAGTGTCACTCGGTAGATACTATATACTGAGTTTACCTTGCTTCACTTGGTAAACACTGAACATTGAGTTTACCTTGCTTCACTCGGTAAACACTAAACACTGAGTTTACCTTGCTTCACTCAATAAACACTAAACATCGAGTTTACCTTGCTTCACTCGATAAACACTGAACACATCATTGCTCAATTTGCATTGAATCTTTATGACACAAATTATCTTCTCAGTAGACACTGTGAAGCACGGTAGATACTAAGAAGCTCGGTAGACATTGCTAGACTTCACATAGTCTGAATTTGCTCGGTAGCCATTGTCTACTCGATGTAAACTATTGAACTGCTAAGTTTACAAGGTAACCACTTGATGCTTGGTAATCATACAGAATTGAGTAAGTGTTGTCACTAATGACAAAATAATCATAATGCCAACAATCTCCCCCTTTGGCATTAGTGACAAAAACACTTATGAAACAAAACTTACATTCTGATTTATTCTGCTATTTACACACTTTACATATCTCACATATCTCCCCCATACACATGGTATGCATAGCTTTTATCTGTACAATGTCTTTCTTATTCCTTATTCATCTCATATTCCCAATATCAACAATCTTATCTCCCCCTTCCAACAATCTCATCTCCCCCTTTTTGACAATAATGCTAAAGAATGTATATACAATGAATTTTAAATTGAGACACCAAAATGTGAGAGAAAGTCTGAGTGTACTTCAAGAATAAGAGACAATGTCTTATCCCAATTGTCTTGCAAAATTTTGTAGGTGGAGAGAGCCACTTAAACTTTTGCCAGAAAGTTCAATCATATGTTCTACTATTGAAAAATTGCTGTCATGAATCAATGTTTTTGAGTAGGCAATGTGTTTCTAAATTTGATCCATGACTGGAAGAATCATATTTTGAATGTCAATCAATGTTGACCGAATTTTGGCTTCTTCTCTAAGTAACTATGCCTGCATTTCAGACAAAAATTTCACCTTTGTATGATGGGATGAGCTTGAACTATGGTCAAGCTACAACTTTTGAGCACTATATTTCATTTCAATATCTAATTTATTCAATTTTTCCTTGACTTCCTTAGTTAACTCAGTAACATCACAGAGCTTGCCAAAAAGTGATGTTACATTTGTGAATGCTTGCTCAAGATCACTCAAAATTGAGGTTAATTCAACCTATTTTATTGCAATGTGCTCAAGCACTTTATTATCAAATTTCTTCTCTGCCTTTTCAATGAGTTTCTTTTGGCTAGAGGTGTCCTCATTGAACTTATCTATAGCCTCTTCTAATTGCAACAAAATGTGTTGAGATGAGTCAACATCAACACCAATAGCTTCAATTATTATATTTTTGGCATTTTCTATTATAGTATATTCTCTATCTCTCTCTTCTCTGAGTTGCTTCTGCCTTGCCTTCTAGTCTAGAAGCTGACTAACCATTCTCATCTCACTGGCTAAGGCATTGTCCAAGTCTATCTTTGGAATAACAATTTCTGTATCCAAATCTATATCTTCATCAATTTTTTTTCTAGTAAGTAGAAGTTTCAAAGGAGTCTTAGGTTTTACTTGTGTGCTTACTTCCTTGGATTTGGAAACAAAGACAATAGTTGACATAGATGGACTAGCAAAAAATACTTGAATAGGTGCAACTAGAGGAGAGCTGAGAGATGTACTAACTGAATCCAAAATTAGCATGCTTCCCAAAAATGATGTACAAACAGGTAGTGTACAGACTAGAATATTCACAATTGGAGTTGTAGAAAGAATTATAGAACTTACTGTACATGTAATAGATGAGGTAGAAATAGTTGGTGTTGCAGTGATTGATTGCTCAAGTGCTGATGAAGAAGGTTGTAGCTCGATAGATGAAGTAATGGTTACTTCCATAGGTGATGCTCGAAGCTATGGGGAAGTAGGGGTAGATGATGTTCCTGGTGTGGTCAATCCTGCTAAAGCTGTCTCCAACCCTGATGATGTTGCAGTCTTAGGTGGAGAGTGAGGAAGGGAAGCAATGACTTGTGTTGCAATCTTCATTGGATCATCTTCTTCATTCTCTTCCTCCTTGTCTTCCTCTTCAGCTTTTTCCCCTTTTTCTTCATCATCAGACCTTAGAGCCCAATCAATACTAACGCTTGGAGTGTTGTCATCTCCTTCATCACTATTGGTGCCATCATCATTTTTTATTATCACTGGATCATCACTGGGCTTATGCAAATGATAGATGTTCTTCCACATGTCTGTTGCATCTCTAACAACATGCTCAATGTCTTTGATTAAAATCAAACATGTGTGAAATATGATCATCATTCTTCCTTCATTGTTTTTCATTGTTGCCTTTATTTCTGCCTCAATAAGACTTGGTAGAAGATTCTTCAAGGATTGTTCATATATGTCCTTGGCTATTTGGGTGGCTGACTCCCACCTTGGTTGTAATCTTTCCAACAACTCTTTGGAGATTTGAGGGGAAATATGGTCTGGGGAGTATTTCCATTTTCCCATATTATTAAGTACCAGTTCCTCAATCTACATTTTCTCTGCATCAATCCTTGTTTCAAATTTTAATGCTTTAAAACTTGTGATGCCAACACTCTCTTCCATTTGTTTCAATCTCTCTTGGAAGGTCAGTTAGGGCTTGTTGAATACTACTTCACCTTTATTCTTACCTTTTCCTCACCTTGTGAAAATAGTTGTGGAGGCCTTGGGGGGTTTTGTGATGATAATCCTACCTTTCTTCTTTGTAGGCTCCTCCTCCTTCTCTGATTCTTCCTCTCTCTCTCTTCTATTTCTTGCTCCTCTTCTTCATCCTCACCTTGTCCCTCAGTAACCCTACCTTTCACTTGCCTTTACTAATTGCTTGAGGAAGTTTAATTTCCAGTTCTATTCTGGCTTTAGCTTCATCATATGTTCCAAAAATTGGTTGCTTGGGATCTACTAGTTCATTTACCAGTGCTTCAATGATATCCCTAGTTTCATCAATGTTTACCTCATAAGGTAGAGGTTTTACCCATGCAACTTGAGGCCTGACTGCCTAAATATATACTCTGTCCTAGTCAACCATAAAGCAAACATCATCTTTGTAATCTTCAACAATTTTAGGAGGGATTCTGAAGCTATTATTTATTCTCTCCTTGAAGTCCTCAAAATAGTTTTCCATTATACTATCAAAATTGACACCCATTTCTGCTATAAATTTATTAATTTGATAAAGAATGGGGACATCCTTTCTCCATACCACAGAACCTTTAGAGGGAAAGAATTTTTGTGCATAGAAGAATAAACATGTTAATAATGATCCAAAATTACAAGGGTTATTCTTTGACGATTTGATACTATCTATGTTCTTGTTCAGTTGCCTTAGCAATAGTTCAAACAGATCATATTCCAGATTCTTCTTTACAACCTTGAATGCCAAGACTATGGCCTCACACAACACATTGTTTAATTGGCTTGAACTATAGATCTTGTGAGCTATCACATGAATACCATATCTAAGTTCAACATTGATAACAGTGCTAACCTTTAAGCCTCTGTCATCCCACTCAGTTAGGGTTTTCTTCTGATGTTCATCCCAACCTAGGGTTTTTGTAGATTTGGCTTTGCTGAGTATGAGAAGGCCAGTAATCTTATGAATCATTTTCTTAGTGATCAGAATGGATTGCTCCAGCCATATCTAACCATTATGAACATAGATAAGGATGTATCTGATCCATTTTATTTGGAAGCTTCTTGGCATGTGGGAGATGTGGGTCAAACCTTTTGTCTCTAGGTGTTTATGTTTGAGTTTCAAAGAGCCATCAACACACATTTCTTCCAATGTGCTATCCATTTCTAGGGTTCCTAATTCTTGAATAGAACATTTGAAATGAGTTCAAATATCATTGATTAAAAGTACTTTTGGTGGTATCTGTGATTGTGTGCCATTAGGGTCCAGTGCCTCTCCAACTGTGGGAACCAACTTGAAATTTGGTGCTTTCCATTTTGTGCCCTTGACCAACATTTTTGATCCACGTTTCACCTTGTTGGTGTTTGTGCTTGCAGAAGCCATTGTAGCTCAGTAAGTGATGGAAATCTTTGAACAAACTTTTTTATGTGCAAATTTTCTCTCGAAATCACTTTGAAATCACTTGAATGCACTTGGAAATCTTTTAGCTCTGAGAATACGATGAGAATGAAGTTGAATTTTGCCCATTTTGATGAAAAGTTTTCCATTAATTCTAGGTACCATGTTGTCATAGTGTGTGACAGACTATCATCCACTAACCTAACTTGGCATGAGTATCAACTCGGTAGATGAAAAAAATTACTTTACTCCTGATCTCACTCGATAAGGTCTTCAACTACTTTGCTTGATAGAGTCTGATGCACTCGGTGAAGGATAACTTTTCTATGATCTTGATGTATCTACAATACTAATTGGATCATTTTGCATTCCTTACATTCCTTGGAATTGATTATGATTTCCTTGGTAAGTACAACTCCAACTCATTCTTAGGCATTTAGTTTGAGGGGATGGAGTTACCCGCTTCTTGAGTGACTTCACTTCCATGATTTGAGCTTGCATCTTCAGTGGATTTAGGAATCCATTGTTGCTTCATTTGTTTCCTTATGTTGTCAACCCTTGCTTTCTTTTCATCTTCAATTCTACCTATAATCATGTAGTTTTTGGCTATATGACTAAGTTCAATACATGTATAACACCTTATAGTAGTGTCCTTCTTCCTTTAGTGATGTCTAGCATAGTTTATACCAATGTGTCCATATTGTCCACAATAATGACATCTGCACCATGTATTGTAGTCCCATCCAAATATTGCCTTTACAAGTTGTTCTATTGGATTGAATTTTTTGGATCTGCATTGAGATGCATTGTGACCATGCTTCTTGCATTTGTGATAATTACCTTAGAATTTTGGTTTCTCCTTACATTCATTAGCTTTGTGACCATGCTGATTACAGTTATAGCACTTTCCATTGAATTTTCTTTTTCAATTGCTCAACCATTTGTTTGATGTCTGACCAAATTTTCCACAATGATTGCATGAGGGTTTTAGATTTCTTTTTGCACATTGCTTGGAAGATTCACCTCATTCTTCATTGTATCTAAGTCCTACTTTATCATTTGGCTTATGAAGATTCTGTTCATTTTGCTCCATCAGTTGATTCATGTCTTCTTGTAACTTCATCATTCTTTCATTGATTTGCTTTTTAGTATTTAGGTCACTCTTTAATTTCTCAAAAAATTTCTTTTCACATCTTAGTTCTCTTAGTATTCTTTCATTAACTTCCCTTTCACTATTTAGATTACTTCTTATTCATTCATTCTGTGCTTTGAGAATCCTAATTTCTTCATTTGCTCTAGAGATTTGATTCATGAGGTCTTCATGCTGATTGGATTGATTGTTTCTTGCCTCCAAGTCTTCATTTTCCTTCTTTCTTTGTTCCAAAACTTCACATAGCCTAATTGATTGGATTTTTTGTTCTCTTTTAAGTTTTCTTACTTCTTCCTACAGAGAGCCATTCTTTGCTAGGAGTTCCTTGATTGCCTCATTAGCTTCATTTGAGCTACTTGATGGTAAAAGGTCTTCAATCTTTTCTTCAACATACTAATAGTCATTCATTTGTCTTGCAAGTTCCTTCCTTCTCTTCAGTGATTGAGAAAGATGCTCTTTTGCTTCTTTGAGTTGAGCCATGGCCATTTCCAGATCTAGCTTTTCAGTTTCAATTTCCTTGTCAAGTCTAAATATCTCCATCTGTCCTTAGATCTTTGCTCAAGCTACTAAACTTTTATCCTGAGAACCACAAAGCTCTAATACCAATTTTTGGAAATATTTAGGAATGACAGGTTACTAAGAGGGGAGGGGTGAATCAGTAACTTTAAAACTTTTATTCTTTTTACCACACATTCATCTATACTACTGTATGCATAAATTCTAAAACATAAAACAATCATTACACAATTGAACACAATATTTGATGACCCAAAAACCTTCCAAATAGAAAGTAAAACTAGGGTGGGGATGATACCCACAAAACTTCAATAATGCAGTATAAAGTTGGCGCGTTAAGGCTTACAATGACCACTTCTGGTGATCTACCCTATTAGGAGCATAAAGGACTGCTAGGTCCACCTTGTTAGAGGATTTTCAAACATACAATGAAGTATGCACTCTGTTAGGATATTTGTACAAAGATTGTTAAGTCTACCTTGCTAGAGGATTTGAAAAATCTAATTCACCTATTAGGATGAAGCAGTGGATCTGCTTGCAACTGATTGCTGATAAGATCCCTTATGCACTAATCACCTCATGTGATGGCTATAAATTTTCAATCTCTGAATTGACCTTGCTAAGTACCTTGAACTACTATTGTTGACTTTCTCATATACTTTACATTACTTCACAATTCCTTCTCATTCCATGCATCATACATTTTCCATACTTGATTCATATCTTCTATCTTACATATATACCTTTCATACTTACAAAATTACAAGGTTTGCAAAAATACAAGTAAACAAATACATTACAGAGTTGGCCCAATAGTAAATAACTTAGGTTCACTAAACTAACTTAGTGACCTTCTGATACTTGGCATCCACTACATTACTCAGCATCATCATGTTCTCGGTAGAAGTGAAGGCTCAGTTCATACTAATCACTTGAAGTAGTTTTGAACTCCATAACCACTAGTGACTTGGTAGATGTAGTGTCACTCGGTAGATACTGTATACTGATTTTACCTTGCTTCACTTGGTAAACACTAAACATTGATTTTACCTTGCTTCAATTGGTAAACACTGAACATTGAGTTTACCTTGCTTCACTTGGTAAACATTGAACACTGAGTTTGCCTTGCTTCACTTAGTAAACATTGAACACATCATCGCTCAATTTGCATTGAATCTTCATGACACAAATTATCTGCTCGGTAGACACTGTGAAGCACAATAGATATTGAGAAGCTCGGTAGACACTGTTGGACTTCACATAGTCTGAATTTTCTCGGTAGCCACTGTCTACTCGATGTAAACTGCTGAATTGTTAAGTTTACAAGGTAGCCACTTGATGCTCAATAATCATACAGAATTGAGTAAGTGTTGTCACTAATGAAAAAAAATCATAATTCCAATAGGCCAAGCCACATTGGCACTAACTCAAGGCTAAGGAGAAGATCAAGAAGAAAATGTAAAAGGTGTTGAGGAAGAAGAATTGAGGAAGCACCTAAACCAGCTAAGAAGAAAAGGAAGACAAAGGAATTAGAGGTGAAGACACCAAAGAAGATTATGAAATTTTTGCAATAGAAGCTAGCGGTACCTACTATCAAGTATAGTACAAGAGCAGCCACCAAGTAAGTGAAAGAAGCTAAAAAGCAAAAGGGAAAAAGATCTATTGTCATAGCTAAATAGAGTCAGCCAAAAGAGAAAACCTACAAGAGGCTAAGGAGAAAGTATATTGTACCAGTTGAGCTAGATGAGGAGAAGACTAAGTCAGATGAATTAAGTCAATTTAAAGTGGTGAGTCATAATCCCTCCTTAGATATAGATAATTTGTGTGATAATGTACAATCAAATGCAAATTTATCTATTTTTGCACACATCGATTTTGATAAGCAAGGGAAAGTTTTAAAAAATATTGTTAAGGAAGCCATATATGTCATGATGGCTACATTCAAATCACCTCTATTAATTTCCAACTCACTACCCAAGAGTCTAAATGATTGAGTTGAGCAGAAATGGCAATACAACTTGCAAATTGAAAGATAAATTAAGGAATCAACTCTAGCCCAAGTTATGCTAGAATTGGACAAAAAGATGATTGCTAAGGCTATGGAATAGTACAAGTCTAAATTATCCCCCAAATATAGATCTTTCCATATCCTGAATAAGAATATTAAGGATGTGGTTAACAAAAGCATAACAATTTGGAGATTAATATATGCATCATCCACTCCACCAATCAAAGAAAAAGGTGAGAAAGAAATGCAAAACCCTAAGCAAACTGAACAAGAGGTAAAGAGATAGAAAAAGACATATCAATTAAGGAAGGTGATGTGGGAAGCACTAAAGAGATAGTGGAAGAAGAGGCTATAGCTAATGATGACCATAAAAATGATTAGAATGTATGTGATGTACAAGTGTTGAGTGCCAGTCCCCCATATGTAGACCAAGTGAGTTAGTAGGACTTAGTGCAAATTAAGGATGTTTTTGATAATTCATCTAAGAATGTCAATCCCTTGACAGAAGAAGACTTGAAGAAAATTTTGATAGACTCCACCACAGTAGCAAAATTATGCAGCAATCCTATGTTGGTGAGAGTAGATGAGATTTAGAAGGCGGTGTTGGAAATATAAGAGGAGTAACTAAGAGGGGAGGGTTTAATAAATTACCACAAAAATAAATCCCAATTCCCTTAGATTTCAATAGAAATCAAAACATAAACTCTGATTAAACTATATTTTATTGTTACTCAAAAAATTTATAGGCATTTGGTTAACACTAGCAAATACTACAACTCGACAAGCACTGAGAATCAATTGTAACTTGGCAATAATTGAATGTAAATATCTTAATGTGATTAACCTTAAATTTAACTTAGTCATATATGCATAAAATAAATAGCATGAAAACAAGTGACACAAAGATTGAATGTGGAAACCTGATTTGGGAAAACCACCAATTGCAACTAGTTATCATTTTCACTCTTCTGAAGTGAGCCCTGTTATGAGCCAACCCTATTAAAGGTTACAAAACACACTGTTAAGTGTGACCCTATTAGAGGATTTAATTACCCTATTAGGAATGGCCTTGTTGGAGGTCTCCAAGACACTTCAAATAGAAATGTCACCTTGTTAGAGGATTTTCAAATAGCTATTAAGCCAACTCTGTTAAGAGATTTAGACCACTGCTACAATAGATAGAAAGTAACAATGAGATGACTTTATTTCTGATGCAGCTAAATTGCTTATTACAGTTCTCAATTTTAGATTTAATACTTTATCCTTCTTGATCGAATGTATCTTTGTAGCTCCATAAGAATATTTTGCTTATCCTTCAAATTTGCTTCCTCTAAGCATCTTCAAATCTTTTTTTTTTTTTCTCACATTAAATCCTCAACTTGACCTTATATTTATATCTTACACATTCTTTAGTCAGCTTGAATACAAACTAGAATACTTAATATTTATCTCCTTAATTGGCTAGAACCACAAAATAAATCAATTGAACTTAATATGCCAAAACAAGAAAATCCTTCATTAGCCAACCCTTCTTGGTAAACACTAACCAAAATAGATTTACCTTCGTTAACCAAGTGAGCTTGGTTAGCACTAGTTCTCATGCAAACTTTCTTTGTCTCTTAAGTGAACTTGGTAGATATTACCATCTACAAATTCTCTTTGGTAATTGAGTGAGCTTGATTAGCATTGGTTATCTTCCAACTTTCCTTTATCTCCCAAGTGAACTTGGTAGACACTAACTTCTAAACTTGGCATACACAAGAATGCTTGACAAATATGGGGAATTATCTTCAATTCCCAAGTGAGCTTGGCATACACTAACTGGAAATGGTATGACATTTGTGTAACATCAAAGACAATACACAATAAATCAATTATTTTCAACAATCTCCCTCTTTGGCATTGATGGCAACACATGTCTTAATACAATGAAATTTTAGAGCAAGAATAAAGTAAGGAACATATCCTTAGTTTCATTTTGATTCTCATCCATGAGAACTCTCTCTATCAGTGTGAACTCTGTCTACCTTTAGTTTCTCCCTCTATCGGCAAAACTTTGTCTTCAACATCTTCTTTTGATAGAAAACTCTCCCTTTATGATATCAAACCAAGTTCATCTCCTTTCTCAAACATCTTTAAACAAAATTTATGTGAAATGTGTACTCTCCCTCTTTATAAAATTTTCTATTAAATGATAACATACTCTCCCTCTTTGACATCTCATGCCAAAGACAATATTCAAAGAATATCAATGTTCCTTATGTACTTATTCATATGCAATGTGCCCTTTTCAATACTGCATCAATTGATTGATCTTCAACATGCTTTGGTTCATGCATCACTAAACTTCATTTAGTAAGCTTCAGATAAGGGAATGATCCCTAACTTACCTCTTAGATACAAAAATGCATCCATAGGTAATGGCTTAATGAATATGTCTGCAATTTGTTCTTTAGTATTCACATATTCCAATCTTACCTCTTTATCTTGTACCAATTCTCTTAGAAAGTGATATTTTATAGCAATGTGCTTGGTTTTGATATGCATCTCATGATTCTTTGATATATTAATTATACTGGTGTTATCACAGAATATTACCACTAGATTCTTGATTTCTATTTTCATACCTACCAATAGTTGCTTGAACCAAACAACATTAGAACAATTAACTATTGTTGTCACATATTTTGCCTCTTCTGTGGACTAAGAAATACAATTCTACTTTTTTCTTGTCCAAGATACTAGTCTTTTACCAAGAAAGAATGCTCCACCACTACCACTCTTTCTCTCAATAATACTTACTGTCCAATCAGCATCTATGAAGGCTTTCAAGTCCATATTTCCTCCTTTCCTGTACCATAATCCATAGTCTTTAGCAGCCTTCATATACCTCATAATTCTCTTGATTGCCATCATGTGATTTTCTTTGGGATTTGCTAAGAATCTTGCCACCATACCAATTACTAATACAATATTAGGCCTAGTATGTACAACATACTATAATTTGCCAATCATTGATCTATATGTTGTCTAATCTACCTCCTTTAAATCATTTTTTTTGGAAATCTTATGTCTAGTAGACATAGGTGTTCCAACTGGATTTGAATCTTCCATTCCAAATTTCTTTAATATCTCTTTTTAATATATTTAGAGTGAGTAATGTACATACCATCTTTCTTCTATTGAATCTAAAATCCAAGAAAGAATTTTATCTCTCCAAATGTGGACATCTCAAATTCTATACTCATCTCTTCTGAAAATACTTTGCACAAGTCATCATTTCTAGTAAACAATTCGTCATCCACAAAGATTTCTACTAATACAATCTTCTTTTCTGGTCCTTCTTTGATATATAGGTCATTGTTATCATTTGTTCTATAAAAATCAATCATTATGAAGTAATTATGAAGTCTTTCATAACATGCTCTGGGAGCTTTCTTGAGACCATACAATGCTTTGTGTAATTTATAGACTATATCCCTTTTGCTAGGATCCATAAAACCTTCAAGTTGTTTTATCTAAAATTCTTCAAGAATGCAGATTTTACATCCATTTGATCAAATTTAAATCCTTTATGTGTAGCATAAGCAAATAAAGTTTTAACACCTTCTAATCTTGTGATAGGAACAAAATTTTCATCATATTCAATACCTTCTTCTTGAGAATAACCTTTACAAACTAACCTTGCTTTTTTTTGGGAAACTTTTCCATCTTCATTCAACTTATTTCTAAAAACCCACTTTGTGCCAATCACATTCTTATCCTTGGGTCTAGGAACAAGAATCCAAGTTGTATTCCTCTCCATTTATTCTATTTTTTCATTCATAGCTCCAATCCAACTTTCACTGTCCAAATCATCTTTAACATTTCAATTTGTTTCTTTTCATTGTTCCATCTGACTTTTCTCCAATGATTTGATTAGGTACATGGTGCCTTCTGACATATCTTGCTAACACAAGTACTTTACATTTACAATTTGTTCCACTAACCTCACCATGATCTATTGTATCAACCTTGGGTCCCACTATCTATGGGTCAAGTCTATCAGACTTGATTTGCTCTAGAAATAGCTTGATAGCTTCTAATCGTGACTCAGGTCCTTTACATTGTGACATAGATTGTACTAGTTGCAACTCGATATCTTTTAAAGATTTTGGGGATTTGAGAGGTGAAGTATTTTGACTTCCAATTTGATTTGGCAACCTATCAAGTTTATAGTAGATAAACTTTTTGTAGTCCTCAGGTTCTTTGTTGCTTTCTTCTTCACTCTTTTATGCAAACTCATCAACTTTTACATATGCACTTTCTATAATCTTATGAGTTGATAAATTTAAACATTTATATGCTTTGCTTCTATAGGATTATCCTAGGAATATTCCTTCATCACCTTTGACATCAAATTTTCCTTTTCTAGATTCCTTCAAGATATAATATTTTCTACCAAATACTTTTAATTAACTTACATTAGGTTTCTAGCCATACCAAATTTTTTAAGGAGTTTGATTTGATTATTTATTTAGTTGTACTCTATTCAAGGTATGCACTATAGTACTAATTTCTTCTTTCTAGTATTTGATTGCAACACTATTTTCTATCATTAAGGTTCTTGCATAATCCATGATGGATCTATTCCTTCTTTCAACTATCCTATTCTACACCCCAAGAAGTTTACCTTTTCTATTGTAATTCCAACAATTGGTATCAGAACTAAGTTCTCTAAAAGAGAAGCTTTGCAGATTTGAGGAAAGATCTTGAAAATAGAAATCTACAAGTTGGGAAAAATTATTTAGAATCATGGAATTGAAATAAAACTCATTCTACATCAACTAAATGAAGCAAGAGAAGACTTAAGAAATCTTTAAAGAGAAGGAAGGAAATTTCTATTGAGGAGAATGACACACAATACAGAGAGATGGACACTACTAAGCTATTTACTAATGAAGAATCCAATGAATTTGATGTAGCAATTGCAGATCTAATGGAAAATAATAGAGCCCAAGCTGAAGAGATCAGAAATCTCAAGTTAGAGCAAGAAACACAAGCCATACTACTATGTGAGCTGACTAAATAGAAAAAGAAAGCTATAGAAGACAAAGCCATGATTGAAGATGACAAAAGAGTTTTGACCAATAGACTGGAAGAGAAATCATCAGAGTTAACTAAGATTGCTAACATGCAATTGGATACTTTAAGTCAAATGATGAATGCCAGCTATGAATTGAATGTCAAGGAAATTGAAATAACAAAATTGAAGTTGTAGAATGAGAAATTAAATAAGGACTTAAAAAAGGAAAAGGAATTTGTTAAAATTTTCAACAAACCAAGTGAAACCATCAAATACTTTGAACAATTAATGAGATCTCCTAGATCCAACAATGGTACATCTAGACTGGGATACAAAAGTACTAAAGAAGTAGAGTCATCGAAAAGTGTTGAAGAAAGGAGTAACAAAGGTAATAATTCCAAACCTAATTGTCATAATTGTGGTAAGAAAGGACACACTAAAAATGTATGCAAGAGCAAGATTGTAAGTCAGAGTGTTAAGCAAAAGACCATGAGTCACTATCATGAGTAAAACAAACAAGGTCATCAAACACATGAATGGAGAACTAAGACCATGCACACATAAATTTTTTAAGGATATTGTTATAATCATCAGAAGTATGGACATAGAGCTTTTGAGTGCATATCTAAAACCATTTGGTCATCAAATAGGCAAATAATGGTAAAGAACAATGGCAACTCTTATAACTAGGATTATAATACAAGATATAGTTGTCATTATTGTCAAGAGTATGGACATGTTCCTAAGAATTATATTAGAATATAATTCTGAAGTGATTACAAAAGGTGGTTGAGTCAAACCACATGTTTTATTTGTTTGAAGATTGGTCACATCAGTCGAGATTGTCCAACAAAGTCAAAGGCACCAATTTGTGAGTTCAATAAAGGCAAAGGAAAGGTAGATATTGAAAATGTCAAAAATGAAATGAACAAGACATTGAAGAAAAAGGAGGATTGCAGCACATCAAGAGCATAAGGGATCACTTCACCCAATGGGTTAGGTGATCACACCTCATCAAACTAAGCAATCAAAAGGTATGTGGGACTGATATTTAGAAATTATATCATACATCAGTTCCAATAAATTTAGTTCTAAAAAAATTACATAAGCATGAATAAAGTGCAAGATGTTATAAGGAATCAAAGAAAAATCTTTAAGTTTTTCATCTTACTATCAAGCATGAAAAGTTTCCTATGATTGTCAAGGGATGTGCCAGAGTATGTTGAGCTAACAGACTATCTAGTTATTGTCGAGCTCGCAATGATTGCTAAATGAGTGAAATGCTAGTGGATGCCATGTGAGCTAGAAATTAGTTAATGTTGAGCTTATTTATGTAATAACTTTGCATTAATTGTAGTACTTTCAAGGGGTATTTGATCAAATTCTACTCATTTAACATCATTCAAAATTGAGAGAAAGCAAGGAGAGCTAAAGGCGATCAAGAAATTTCATCCGAAGCAATTGTAGAAGACTTGAATAGCTATTCGACATCATCTCATCAGATTTTGCAAGGCATTTATCGTGTGTTGAGCTACGTTGTTTCTATTTTCATAAACCCTAGTTTTGCATAATGGCATCTAATTCTTCAAAGGAAAAAGGAGTAGAGGGTAAAGAGGTTTTGAATGTTCAATTGGTTAGTAATGAAGTAAAATAACCTATTTCCAAAGCCATACCAAAAATTGCATATAAACAAGATCCCTTTGGTGTGTTATCTATGATACCACTAAAAGTATTAATGATTCAGGATGTTAGAAAGTGTTACAATTGTAAATTTGGGAGTATAGGTGACATGGAAATAAGAGAAGTATATGATAAACGATGTGAAAATAGAGTGTTAAGGGAAGAATTCAAGATTGTAGAGAAGAAAGGGTTAACTTGTGCCCTAGATTTCCAAAATGTTTTTGAAACTAAATAGATTAGGATTTTTTTGAGTAGGATTCATGATAGTTCATTGTGGTTAGATAATGGGCCTATCAAAATCACAAAAAGAATAATCCATAGGGTAACAAGGTATCCAACCCTAGATCGACCTAAGACTATGAGGAGTGAATCCAAAGAAGTTATTGAGAAGAACATAGGAGCTATGTGGAATAAGAGGGGAATGACCATAGACACCATCATAGATCCTCTAATAGATTTTGTAGTAAGGGTAATTGCACATAAGTTTTACCAATCAAGAAAATTGAATAGTGTGCCCTATATTGTAGTAGATGTGAGTTATAGGATTGTGAAGAAGGATCATACATATCATCTTGCTAAGTTGTAGCTACAACAATTAATTAAAAACCTAGGAGAAATAAGGAAAATAAAGAGTGCTTAGTGCAAATTTGGATCTATTTTGATTTGTATCTTCTTTCATGTTAAGAACACATTTCCTACATTTGGCACTATGGTAGGAAAGATAAACAGGTTTGTTGTCATTCAAATAGGAGAGTTCATTGAATAGTTAGATGAAAATTTTGAGTCAGTAATGACCAATTACTTTGAGGAATTCAAGCAAGCTATAAAGAAGAGATTGAGGATTCTAGTATCATTAGTGGAAAAACATTATGATGATATTTATTTCCTAGTTGATGTTGATTATACATTTTTTCAAGAAGCAACTCTAAGAGTAAGATGGCTAAGACCATTAGGCTATGAAATTAATGTAGATGAGGCCTATGCATCAATAACAACATTACTTGTAGAAGAAATAGACAAAGATGCCAAAGCATTTGGTAATTATTAGATGGCCAAATTTAAGATTACCATGGAATTAAAGATTGCCTCTATCATCAAGAAGAAGGAGAAATTACTAAATAAATTAAAAGAAAAATTGGGTGAAGGTGTCGAGCAAGAAGAGGATGAAGAGGAAGAAGATAGTCATATTCAAGCACCACTTGCATTGACACAAGGAGAGGGTGAAGATCAGCAAGAGAAAGAGACTGAAACTATAGAAGGTGCCAAAGAAGAATAAGCCGAGGAAGCACCTATTCATACTAATCAAAAGAAGAGAAAGGCTAAGGAATAAGTAGATGAAAAGACCCAAAAAAATTGTCAAACCAAGCCAGCCCAAACCTATTGCACCTACCACAAGGGCTAGTGCACATGTCACTGCACAAAAGGCTAAAGAGAAAACCAAACCTACAAAGTAGGAAGGAGGAGCACATAAAAGATAAAGGAGAAAATACATTGCTCAGGTTGAATTTGATGAGGAAAGAATTGAATTTGATGACAGCAGGCAATTCCAAGTGGTGAGTCACAATCGATCTTTAGATCTAGACAACCTATGTGAAAATGTTAGAAATAATGCAAATTTATTAGGATTTTCTCACATTAATTTTGATAATCTTAAAAAGTTGAAAAGAATCAAGTGGAGGAGGCAATATATGCCATGATCTCAAATTTTAAGAAAGTGCCTCTAGAGATTGCCAACTCTATGCCTAAAATTTTATATGAAAGAGTTGAGAAAAAATGGCATTATTGTTTGAACTTAGAAAGGAAAATTGGGGAGACATCCCTTGCTCAATTTATGCCTAAACTCAGTAAGGCACAGATAGCTAAAGC
Source organism: Cupressus sempervirens (assembly GCA_028749045.1). Classification (NCBI taxonomy): domain Eukaryota; kingdom Viridiplantae; phylum Streptophyta; class Pinopsida; order Cupressales; family Cupressaceae; genus Cupressus; species Cupressus sempervirens. Next base: position 49,415,932 of record CM053789.1, on the reverse strand, counting down.
CATAAAGAAATATGTTGTTAGATTTATCCCTAAATATAGAGCCTTTAACATTTTGTAGAATAACATAGAAGATGTTGTAAAGAAGAGTACACAGATGTGGAAAGTCGCATATGGGCTAGCTATAGTCAAAGCAGGGGAACAAGAGCCTATTGAGGTAAAAAATGATGAAGAAGATGACACTAATGAAGACACAGTTGAGGGAGGTATTGAAATGAACGTAGATAATTAGGCAATAGCTAAGAAAGAGTAGCAAGAAGAACAAAGTGTACAAGATACACAATTGCTAGATGTCATCCCTCATCCCTCAACAAATAACAAGTATGAGTACTAAAAATATCACAGTAAAGGATGTTTCTGATCTCACTACTTAGAAAATCAATTCCCTAATAGAGGAAGACTTGAAAAAGATACTTGATCAATCTATATTGTGTTGGAGTTCTTTCTAGTAAGGAATAGATCATGTGGGTTTAAACTTGATACCAAGAAATAAAGATAGGGACAAGCCTAAGGATGAGCTAAATCCTATATTTAGCAAGGCTAAATCTTAGTTCTAGGCCAACATTAATAGAGTCATTAGGACTCACTTCACTTTAGGCTCTTCAAGGCCAAGGTAGGAAAACCTTAGGGATTAATCTTGCTGATTTGATATTCTTGTTCTTCAAATATTATTCCCTACAACAAAAAATGGTCAATATTCTTCTATGATTTGCTGATAAACTTTCTGAGCATAGTAGTTAACACAACCAAAAAGTAGATGCAAATAGGTAATGACCAGCACTTTTAGTTCTTAATACATGAATGGTAAATTGATTTTTTGTTATGAAATTGCTGCAATTAAGTGAATCATCAGTTTATCCTTGAACTTTTAAACAAACTATTGTCTTATCCATTGGCATATAGAGTCAAAGATTAGTAGATTTGGACATTTGAATCAACTTGTGATTAAAATTGTCAACACTAAACTCTAAATTTCATTCTTATCATATCCTTTTCACAAACCCTAAACCTTATAAATTATAGAAAGAAATTACCAAATTCTTTAAATTGGCGGCAATCAATAAGAGATATACAATTCGTGTAAATTGCATTAAAATGAATGAAACTTGTTCATATCAATCCCAAGATTATGAATATATGAGAAAGGAGACAAACTTCAAAGACAATGATAATTCAGGGAAAATCCTTCTTATTAAGATATGTATAATGCTAACAAAGACTCATAATATAACTTAGAGACAAGCCATGGGTACCAAATGTTCACTTTTTGTATTCTAGTATGCATAACTAAATGCATTCACATAACTTTAGAACAACTAGACGGACTGCAAAATAAAACATGATTATGAGAAAATTTGAGAAATAACTGACCTCTACTCTTCATCTTGGAAATTCATTTATAGAATTTCAACAAGCTACAGATGAGAGGGCACATGTCAAAAAAAGAATGGGTACAAAAATCTAGGAAGATGGGAACAAGAAGGTATGTTGAACATTCTTCCAAAAGATCGATCAAAAAAACAAAAGTAGTTGAGACAATAAGTGAACATTTATATCAAGCTTTTTTTATTTTTCTCCTCTTTGTTATGAGAAATATCTCAACTACTTCCTGCTGGCAAAGCTTTAATTTCTCCTACTGCCTTCCAAACATAAATCTTCCTTTTGTGGGCTACTCTATAGTTTTGACCTCTTGTAAATCCTAAGTGGCTTTGGTCCATCTAGAACCCATAACTACTTTAGATTCTACAATAAATTTATTCAAATCTATTTATGCCTTAAAAAGGGAATTAATTAATTTAATGTATGGGACATCAGAAGCATCTTCAAAAATTGATATTGTAGCTTCCTAAGTAAAAATAGCACCAAAGGAACTAGACCATTCCTGCCAATCTATTACTATGTTAGCAACATCCAAAATAGATGGTAAAGAGGGTTGTACTTCTTAAGATAAAACCTTTAATTTTATTTATATAATTTTTAATTTTCCAGTTAAGAAACCAATCAATTCCTTGACAATCTCTAAACCTTCCTTTACTATGATTATTTTGTCAGGAAAATTTAGCTTTTTAGCCATTAGTACAATTAGCCTCTCCAAGAACTGAGTGTATGGCCCCTAAAGATTAAATGTGGGTGATAGCCATGAAAGTACATCATTGAAAATTTTCTCAGCACTTTGTAAAGCAATGTAAAAACTATGAGCCTACTGTGACATATTTTTCAAAATTTCAATCCTAAGGCTCATCAAACTCCTAAGGACAACTATCCTTATCTGATCTCTCTACTGAGTAGATTGAGCATCAATTCTCATCCTCCTAAAATCTATTATTTCCTCTTCACCCAAATCATATATTTGTGTTGGGGCTTCAACTGTATTCCTAGCTATCTGTTGTTGATCTTCATGTTCTTGTCCCTGTTCTACAGCAACTACTTGCTCTGCCTGTGCAAGTTGTACCCTAAGAGATGCAACTTCATTTTCAAGTGCTTGGACCTTGGCCTCAAGCTCTATAATCCTTTCCTTGTAAGCATGGATCTTTCTATGCCCATCTTTGTATAGCTTTCTTACATCAATGTAATCATGTATAGACTTAGAAAGTCTAGTCTCCATCTCCTCTACCTTCACTTCATTCATAAATAAAAAATGTTTCATGGCTTTAGAAATATTTGTGCTAGAGGTGCCCTATAGAGTCCATACAATCATATTACCTTGTTTAGTTCTCTGTACATCCATTAATTTTGGCTTGTTTGATGGTGGAGCCATACTCCAAACTAGCACAGATTTGGTTCTACATTGAAACATGTTCCTCTCTACAATCCATTAGCATTGAATGTCTCATATGAAATGGTATTTTCTTGCCTTCTTATTTGATCAAGCATAAATGCTTGTTCCAAATCCTATCTTGGCACTAATAACATAACACTCCTTTGTACAAGATCCCTTGCCTCCTCTAGAATCATGACTTCACTCTTAGGATCATAGGCCTGCAACTTCTCCACAAGTTCTAGTTTTTGCTCATCTAATTCTCCTAGCTTCATTTTTAGTATTAGCTCACTCTATTTTATCTTTTACAGAAAGCTCTAGAATTTAGTAGATTTGATGAATTCATCATATTCTAAGAACTATTGGGCTTGAAGGATTCTATCATCCAACCTTGTTGTTTCTAATTACATGTCAATGATTGTACTCTCAGCTGCATTTATCCTATCTTGGAGGTAATTTTTCCTTAGGTCAAAAAAATATTGACTATTACCAGGTAAGATCTGCAATGTCCTCTATTTCACCTCTACAGGGATATGGATAATCTTCTATCTCTTATTTCCCTTTGTGACACATGATATTTTAGGGACATCATCTTCTTCTATCTCTAGGGTCACATCAAGTTTAGGGGTGTTAGGGCATACCCTATCTTCCTCTACCATTGGTCCTTCAAGCATCTTAGCCATAATCTTAGCATGGTTGGTGAGCATCTTCTAGATCCTCTGAGGATAAGGAATATCCATATAAAATCCCATAAATTGGGGATCTACTCTCTTCATTTATCTTTCCACCCTTAAAACATCATCTAGCTTTGCTAGCCTGTTAGTTGCCTCACCCTATACAACTACATTTGGAATAACATCCTCATGGGGTAATTCCTTGGTGTTAGGCAATACATAATTTCTTATCTCTTTCAAGGTAATCTTCATCTAATTATTAGAGTCATGCATTCTATGGGGAGTAGTTGACAAATTGTAATGACGGAGGAAAGTATGGATCTAATCTAGGGCCTCTTTTTCAATTGTAAAATCCCCAAACCCTAAAACACCTACACAAGAGAGTACCCTTATGCACTTTGGGTCCTAGATACTCCCTATTGACCATAAATAATTTCCATATGAATTCAATTATACACAATTTAGGAGGGATAAACTTTGGTAATATATGGGGTGGTTGAGGATAACCCTAGACTATCATGAAGGAAAAAGTTGGAAATAAGAAAATGTCCCCCCGATTATACTCTAATCTTTTTCCTTTAGGAAGTAGGACTAGTCTCAAAAGGCCTTTTAAAATATCAGGTGCCCTAAAGTAACCTAGATCTAACATTCTCATTATTATAGCACTAAAATTATTAAAGAATGATTCATAATCAGAAAAAATGATAATTACTATCCCATATTTGTGTCCACAACTAAACTGGTAGGTCTCCATTTGCATCAGAAGTATGGTCAATGAAATTAGAATTTACATACCCTACATTCTTGTAGAGGATCAGGTGCATCAATAGTGAATAATAATGGAACTTGAAATCTTTTAGTTCTCCACTCTAAGCTTGGGAAATGTTTTCTTTCATCACCTCTAGAATGTAATTAACATAATCATACTCCCCTCCATGGTAAGAGTCTTGCACATCTCTGGAAATTATAAATTCAACTCCATAGACCATGTTAGTTCCATCTTTTCCAACCACCTTATGGACACAATATACTATATTTACAAAATATTTTTTTAACTTATCAAGAGGCATCATTTTTTCTACATTTTTAGGGTAATCACCCACATTCTTCAAATCCATGGGAATATGTTGTATCATAGATTTCCCAGTATAGGCCTTGGCATTCACCTCAAACTTCCTCTATGAATCCTTTAAATCCACAAGCTGGCCCATAGCTCCATCCAGTCCAAAAGCATCAATGATAAATTCACAGTCAAGTGTACATAGAATAGTTCCATCTTTCTTATGGAAAGATTTTGAGGCTAGATTGTAGCAACAAAATAGGGCCTTCATCAAGTCCACATCCACAAAAAATTCTAGAAATATCAATTTGGCTAAGTTCTTCGTCCATGGATTATGCACAGGAATCTTCTTCTCTCTATTATAATAGAAATACTTGAAAAGTTCAAAACCAATAACACTAAGGCGCACAACATCTCTGCAAAGAGCATATGGATCGATAAAGGCATGGTCATCTATAGCATTGGCATTAGAAGAACCAAGGAAAAGTTTTATCCATTCTTCTACAAACCTATTAGGTTTCCTTTGTCATGATTTTCCTACCTTAGAAGATGAAGTCTCTACAACTCCCATATCTAATGCTTGAATCTCTTCTACCTCTTTATCAAAAATATTTTACAATATGTTAGCAAATAGGGTATGAAATCGACTCTCAAAGCTTTGAAACAACTATCTTTATACACTAAAAGCTTTGTAACTACTCAAATTCTCTTTCTTTGGAAATGGTGGACTATAATTTTCAAATAGGAAAGCCTTTATAACTTAATGTATACAAATCAATGTTCATCTTTGCATTGATTTTCAGCATGCTTGAAACATAATATCAACTTATCTTGTCACCTCAAGGGAGCATTGCCATTACTCTCCAACAATGCAATTTTCATACCATATTTAAATCATTATTGGTCGAGAAGCTTATTGTCATTTCCAACCCAGAAAAAAGTGACTTAACACATTTTATGTCAAAATAGGATCTATGATCTTATTATCATTACTAACAAAAAGACTACTCATATTATCTTATGGCTGAAAAGATAGTTTTCCAATGTTATGAAACCCTTCTAAAAAACCCTTATCAAATAGTTGGAAGCCATGGAAAAACCCTTTATGATCTTATGACTCCTTAGTTGTTGTGGTGTTGGTGCTGAATATTTCTTCCTTTATAATCTCATGGCAGATGGCTTATGCTAAAATGGCATAGCATCTTATAATAACCCATTTCACCTTACAATATTATGATTGCAATCATCTTTATTAATTTGTAACATCTCCAATTACCCTTCAAACTCTGACAATACTACAAGAAACTATTACTCTTCTCTATCTAAGCATCATGGGATCTTACAGTCATGGCTTATTCATAACATCAGAGCACATTATCCATTACCCTAAGATCTTATGACAAACTATTTATCGTAAGATCGAAGATTGTAAAGTGACATTCAAAACTTAATATAAAATTATTTTCTAGTCCCACTGATCCAACTAAGCATCCATCTGGTATTTGTTTCACAATCTGGCCAACCAAAACTAGACACTTGTCGCCTATCTGACAACATATTGTTACGTTTGCTTGTCTTCTATCACCTTATGATCCTACAATCATAGGTGTCTCATAAAATTGCAACAACTAAATATTACCTTCATGAACTCGTGATGCTCATAGCTTCATAACATAGTAATACCTTCTTTGTCTGTCCTTGATGCCACAATTTCCCTCCTTGTCATAATTTTCGAGAAGAAAAAATGAAAACTACTCAAACTGCCATATGATCATATGAGATAAAAGAAATTGTAAGATTCAAAAAATAAACTTTCTCATCCATGATACTATGGCACACACTTACCTTAAGATCAGAAAACTGAAAACATCTCATTGTGATCCTCTGCTAACCCCTTTGTTGTAACATCTAAGGAGATGATGTAAAAGACAAATGAAATCTTGCTTAGCTATAAAACCTACAGTTAGGGCCTAGACTCTAGTTTTTATAAAGATTTTTTGCAATGTAGGATAAAATCAAAACCCTAGGACACCAAAATTCACCCTTGGGGTAAAAATGAAAAATAATAAAATTAGGGAAAAAAATATGTTAGGATTTTCCTCTGCAAATGAAAATAGATAATATATGACCCTAACAACCATAACACTCCTTTTAGTATTTTCACCATAAAATTTGAAAATTAAGCTTAGTGAAAATATGGGCTATCACACTATAATCTAAATTTTGTGACAACCCTATATTAGTGAGTGTAGACAAAATTTAGAAATTAGTGACTAACACTACAAGGGAAGAGGCGAAAACACAAGAACCACCTACCATCACCCCTCACGTCACTAATGTACAACCTTTAGATAAAATGCCAAAAGTTATACCTACAAAGGTTAATACAATTGGAGAAGATAAAGTGGAAACTCAAGCCACTATTGAAACATAAAGTGAAATAGGTTAGATAGATTCATCTACACCTCCAACACAAGTTCAAGGTACAATTCATGGCATTGTTACAGAAAAGGACAATCCTAAAGAGACTCAATTGACACCCAAGCTGAAGGAGGCAGCAAAAATTCAAGCCTTGGTAACTTTACTAGAATCTAGCACTCCTTCCAGTCACACTCTTCAGAGGTTGAGCATAGATGCAACATCTTTGCAATTCTTAGTGCTGAGTCCAAGTTCATCAAAGGTAGAAAAGTAATAACATATGGAGATGTAAGCTTGGATGAAGAAGTTGTTTTTCCAAAATATGATTATGCCCTAGCTAGAAAGAAATGTCAAGAACTAGTCAAAAGGGAGCATAGGAAAAAGAAAGCTTTGCTTGATATTAAAGAGATCTTCCTAGATGCATTCAATCTACCTACTCTAGATAAAACTGAGCCACTTATTAAACAATTGACAAATATAGTGGAAAAGGTAAGTGATGCAAACCTTGATACTAATGCAAAATTATTAGAATGGTCTAAAAATAAATTTTAAAGTAAAGTGAAAGAGAAAATATCAGATAATATAGCACTTACACAAGTTGCATTGGCAACTAAGATAGAAAGTGTGAAGAAGGTACTTAAGAACATTTTCTCTCTATACACCAAACTCCTCAATCTCACACTCTTCACACAAGAGACAAGAAGTCACATTTTGAGCTTGGAAAGTCAAATTAATTAGTTAGATGCAGAATTTCCTATGACTCCAGCTCAAAGTGAGAAGCATTTTAGGACTTTATTGCAAACCTAGAGTTAGTTAGCAAGATTATCTATAGATTAAGCCAACATAAGGGCCAAATTGATAAGCCTCTAAACAATATTAACTTCTCACATGGAAATATTTCACATGGAGTTAGGCTATGCAGAAACTCTTATGAAGAAAGACCCCAATCTTTCTACATTAGATGGCCTAGTTCACCTTGCTACCAAGCTAGCCATCCAAATTAAGTCTTTGGATGTATGTTGTGACAATTTGGATGTCACTCTTAAAATTATTCTTGAGGTCCATAAATCTTTCTTGGAGAAACACACTATCAGTGTATAGCCCATTGATAGTAGTGTCAAAAAAGGGGGAGAAAGTTAAACAAAGGAGAAGAAAGAGTATCAACTAAAACAAAGTAAGAGCAGAGCATTGGGAAGCAAGCAAAGAGTATCAGTTAAGGCACATCTACTCAACAAGAGTAACATTCTGAATACAAAACTAGATCTAACAACTTAGGGGGAGTTATAAGATTTTGAGGTATAAGTTGTTGAAATTTTTGAAATTTTAAATTTTTGTACAAAAGCCAAATAAGAGATGTGTTATGCTCATAAACATAATAGTATTAATGCATGACCAAGTGTTTTTGACACTCATGTCAAAGAGGGAGATTATTGATCTCAGATTGGTGAATTTCTATACACTTAAGTCATTTACTTAGTTCATGTTGAAGAAGTAGTATATACCAAGCACAACATGTATAAGATAAAGCATGCCAAGTCCATAGTGAGTGACGAGTCAATCATGTGCCTAGCTATTCAAGTGTCGAGCAGACAGTGTATGCCAAGTGATACAAAAGCCAAGTAAGTAGTGCATACTAAGTCATTTAGATGTCAAAACATAGTATAGAAATTAGTATGTGCTAAGCATCAAAGACTTCAGATGCTGAGTAACATATTTTTGTCATAGTTCTTTGTAATGGCACAAACTACTATGTATATCATTTTTTAGCCGACTTACAGATTAAATTGCGATATTTTGGTGATAAGGATGAATCTTAAGTTGGAATATCTATGCATTACATGCATCCAATTAGGTAAAGGGAAGTTTTAAACAGAAAAATGGATGATTAATCATTGATACATACCTAACCCTAAGTCACCTTGATCTTCTTAAGGAGGACAAATCCCAAACTTCTTGTATTTGTGTGGAAGGAACTAAGAGAGAAGTTTGTATGTGAAAAAAAAGTATTCATGGGGACTAAGGTATTGTGAATTGAAATTGCATTGAAGAATTAGTTAAAGGAGAATAGAGGAAGGAAATAGTGAACATCAAAGAGACATTTGATCAATAAGGGTCAAGAACACATTAGTTTAAAGGTGATCTGTCATCAAGCAACAAAGTGCTAACTACAAGATCAATGTTGAGACATTCTAATAGGTGAATCAGTTAAATCTCTTAATAGAGTAGTCACAATAGGCTATATTAAAAATCCTCTAACAAGGTGCTTACTTAATTGTGAGTTGAAGTCCTTTAACAAGGCACACTTTTAACAGGGTGTTGAAATTGTTTAACAGGCTAAGACCTAACAGTCTTTGTAAGCCTTTAATAGGGCACACCTTTCATAGGGTAGATCATGTCTCATGATCAAACATTGTAACCTTCATTAGATACACTTTATTACTATAGTAGTGAAGATTTATGGGTGTCATCCCCACCCAAATTTTACCTTCTCAATGGAGGGTTTCTGGGTAATCATATCTGGTGTCATATATGTGTGAATGCTTAATTATTTACATGATTTATATGTACATGCTTTACATAGCATTTGAGTTTACTTATTGAATGTATGAGATGGATGTGTGGTGAATATTTTAAGGGTCAAAGTTTTCCCCTACCTCTTAGAAGTTTACCTTTCCTATTGTAATTCCAACAAAAAAGAGGAATCTTACCTTTGTACTTTCCTTGCCTTTGGCATATTTCCTTGCAAGTAGGGCTTGAACAACTTCAATATCACTATCTAAAATTTCTTCCTCTTCTTCACTTTTTGATTGTTTTCCTTTTGATTTTCCACCTTTTTCTTGAGTGAAAGCTTGGCTTCAAATGCAAACTCAATACCTTTAGAACTAGGGACATAGTTATCATATTTATCCATCTCAAAAGTTATCAATCTTCCCACTAGAGCATCCAAATATATCTTATTATTTGGATCACATCTCAACTCTTGAATAGAAGACACTCTAATTGCATAGATAGGAAGAAGGGTTTTGTGTACCTTTCTTACAACTATTTTTTCATCAATGTTTCTTCTAGATTTTTTGATTACACTCGCACTTGCTTTAATTTTCTTAACATATTTTACAATGTTTTCATCCTCTCCCATCTTCATTTAATTAAACTAGCCTCTAATACTTTTTTTTTTGACTCTCCTTACATTGTCATCACCTAAATAGATGTCTTTTTGTTTGGTCCACATTTCATGAGCAGTAGTGCAACTTTTGACCTCATCAAATTCAACATAATTTAGAGCAGAAGCAATTTTAATCATCATCCTATTGTGATTTTTCTTTTAGTAATCTCTTCAATTGTCAATGTTCTAGGAGGAGACTTGTATTGATTATAAAGATATTTACAACTTGAATCACTAATAGTTGCCAAGTATAACCTCATAAGTTATTGCCATGCTACAAAGTTGTCTCTATTCAACTCGGGAATCTCTCTTCTATAAGATATCTTGATCTTTAGCTTAGGTCCTTGAAAGATTCTCTGCAAGCACCAAAATCTCTGATACCAATTATTGGAAATATGAGAGGAGTAACTAAGAGGGGAGGGGTAAATCAGTTACCAAAAAAATAAATCCTAGATCTCTTAGATGTCAATACAAATCAAAACATAAACTTTGATTAAACTATATTTTGTTGTTACTCAGCAAACACACAAGCACTTAGTTAACACTAGCAAATATTGCAACTTGAAAAGCACTAAGAATCAACTGTAACTTGGAAATAACTCAATATACTAATCTTAATGTGATTAACCTTCAATTTAACTTAGTTGCATACACATAAAATAAATAGCATGAATATGAGTGACACCAAGATTTAACATGGAAAACTAATTTGGGAAAAACAACCAATTGCAACTAGTAATTTTTTTCACTCTTCTAAAGTGAGCCCTATTAGGAGCTAATCCTAGTAAAGGTTACAAAAAATGTTGTTAGGTATGACCCTATTAGAGGATTTAATCACCTTGTTAGGAGTGGCCTTGTTAGAGGTCTTCAAGACACTTCAAATAGAATGCCACCTTGTTAGAGGATTTACAAATAGTTGTTAAGCCACCTCTATTAAGAGATTTAGATCACTACTACAATGGTTAGAAAGTAACAATGAGATTACCTTATTTCTTATGCAACTAAATTGTTGATTAAAGATCCCAGTTTTGGCTTTCATATTTGATTCTTCCTAATCAAATGTATCTTTGCAGCTCCACAGTGATATTTTTCTTATCCTTCAAATTTGCTTCCTCTAAGTATCTTCAAATCTTCTATTTTTTTCTCACATTCAATCCTCAACTTGATCTTATATTTATATCTTACACATTGTCAAGTCGACTTGAATACAACTTAGAATACTTAATATTCATCTCTTTAGTTGGGTAGAACCAACAAACAAATCAATTGAACTTAATATGCCAAAACAAGAAAATCCTTCATTAGCCAACCGTGCTTAGAAGAAACTAATCAAAATATATTTTCCTTTGTTAACCAAGTGAGCTCAGTTAACACTAGTTCTCATGCCAACTTTCTTTGTCTCCCGAGTGAACTTGGTAGACACTATCTTCTATGAATTTTCTTTGGTAACCAAGTGATCTCAGTTAACACTCCTTATCTTCCAGCTTTCCTTTGTCTCCTAAGTGAACTCAGTAGACGCTAACTTCTAAATTTAGCATACACAGGAATGATTGGTAGACACGGGGAACTATCTTCAATGCCCAAGTGAGCTTGGCATACGCTGACTAGCAATGATATGACATTTTGTGTAACATTAAAGACAATACCTAATTAATCAATTACTTTCAACATGCAAAACTAGCATCTGCCAAACATGGCATGTGCTTTCATGAGGAGAAGGGAACCTCATCAACGGAGGTCTTCTATTGAGACTAAGTCTCATTTTTTATCTTCACTTTCACTAGTCAAAATGCATGAGGAAATTTTCTGTCTAAGTTGTTACACCATTACCTCCATCACTGAAGAGTATTCCCAATGTTATCTTGCTAACAAAAATTTTTTTTTAATCAATTCCCCATATCTAATGTGTCCATGATATAACCAATAGATGGAGGACTTCTAGTTTGTTTGGTAGATGAAGTAGCTAGTGTGCTTTTATCGTTGGGAGATGCTTGATGTTTTGAGGTATCGTAGCATGGCCTTGATGTTTGGTGAAAGGCATTAATAGTGTGATAAAAATTTTACTTTCCATATGCCTATGTTAATGTTACTGAGTAGATATTTGATATCCTAGTTTCTGATGGTGATAAACATTTGTCTAAAGTTGAACTACGTCGACTATTTATTGGTCTAGAACTACATCAATGAAGTGCTTCAACTAAAGCTGGCCATCGACCAAACTCGAAACCCATGAAAGAGGGGGAATTCTATGGACCGACAAAAGTTGGAAGAAAATAGAAGCAAAAGAAAAAGATTTCAAAGAAGTGTTGTTAGGACTGGTATTTAGAGTTGTGGGGATTGTATTACCAGGCACCTTAGCTCATAGCCATGTTAGCTACGTGAATGCCATATGACTAGGACCACCTTCCTTCTAATTGGACAAGTAGTCATAATACAATAGATCATATACATGATGAGGTTGTCACAGTAATATGGCCTATCTGGATTCAATCTACGCAAAACTATAAAAGAAACCACCAAAGGGGCCTAGTGTTTTCTTAACTTTAGGTCATGGTGAAACACCTTTCACTTTGGTAGCCAAAGTGGTCTTTTCAAATAGATGGACAACACCATTGGAGGAGTTGTTTCCTTTCAACTTCCTCAAAATAGGGTTGTTTCTCTTATGAATCAAGGGCTTCATGTTTTGAAGGCTTTGGAGATGGTAATCACTTTGTGGCAGATATCATATACAATTTTTCATTCCTTTGCAAAACTAACTTTCATTCCTTTGAAAGAAAAACATGTTGTGTACAAATTGGCCTAAGAATTTCTTGATTCTACCAAAGGAAAAAAAAATTGATAACCATCTTAAATTAAAAAAGGATGTTTGGAGGGAATACAGTTAAATTGTATATCATTTGGAGCTTAGAAGTGAGCAATTCATAGGGAGACCAGCAAAAATTTTAGAGATAAATTCAAAAAAAGAAGTCAGAAACACATGTCATTGTTATGTGTAGCATGTGCTAGATTTACAAAATGGTGAGGGTGTGCTAAATCTCATGAGGAATGAACCAGGATGGTTGTGGTTGCATTTGAAGTTGAATTATTAGAGCTAAACTTGTGTACATCGAGGATGATTGTACTAAGGCTGCCCATGTGGAGCCTAAGGGATTGTTGGGAATTTTTTTTACAATTCACAAGGATTACTAATAGAATGATTGGAGGCAACATTGAATCCCCAAGTGTGTGGAGAAGATGCCTTCTTATGTGATTTTTTACATAGTGGAAAGCCACAAATAGATATCCCACATTCATAAGGGGGAGGACTTTCAAGTTCTTTTTATAATTGAATGACTATAAGATAAATGTCTAAAAGACTTTGGTCTTTTGAGATGCATGGTTCAAGTATGTGGGCCTAGGTTAGTTGTTGGAAGGGTAAACAAATTTTGGACTAGACACATAAATTAAGAAGTGACATGGAAGCAATGACAAGGATCGTCAGACAAACCAAAACACACATAGTGGCACTTAGATAGACCAACCAAATGATAATAGGTGGTGACAAGGCAAAAATTCATAGAGTAACACATGGTAGATCATTCCAGAATTGGGACACAAAATGAGGTAGTGACGTGGTAGTAGGGACATGTGTCAAAGTGTCACTATGTCGTGAGTGACATGGTGATTGCTAATTGGGATAGCAACATAGCAAAAAGATGCCACAAGGAAAAGGTGCTGAGATGGAAATGGTGATGTTGCACTAATGACAAGGTAGTGACATGGATTGAAGTACCATGTGTCACGATGTTGCTATGTCATGATGACATGGCAAGATGTTGAGGTAGGATAGTGACATAGCAATAGAGTGATACATGGTAGTTGATGTTGAGGTCATAGTTGTAGGATAGACACACTAGATTACACCACATGGCTCAAAACCAATGGTCATTGCTATCTCGTGAAAGGAAGATGCAAGCATGTTAACCATGGTGACTAGCAATGCAATCTAAGGCTGACATATGGAAATGGGCTTGGTTAGATGTGATCATCCATGGACCAATTATGTAGCACCACATGGTGCCTAGGCGGTGAAGATACTGATAAGATAGATGATTAAACAGAGGCCGACCAATTATATTATGACATGTGTCATAGGCTAGTCAAAGAAGTTTGACCCAGATGGACATTGGAAGAAAAAATTAAAAATGTAGTAAGTAAAAAAACTTAATATTTTCTCAAAAGGTACATATAGGCATTTTTAAATCAAAGAAAATTATAATATAAAGTCTTAACTTTAACCCAAATGATTTTTTTGCAAATCTAATGGGCATGTCATGTATTTTTGAACCTGAACTTCAAATGGACGTCCTAGATTTTCCTGATAAATAGGTATAGGACTATCATATACCAATGAAAATATCCCAGAACAAAATTTCTAGATTTGTAATAAAAAAAATTCATAGGAAGAAGTATATTTGAGATATTCAAGGTTTTGTCCCTAGTGTTTATTTTTCAACTGCATTCTAGTTGGGCAATTTAGACTTGGTTTTTGGTAAAATGGTGAACTGGGTGTGCACCAAAGTTAGTAAGGATGTAGTTAGTGATGTCTTTTCACTCTCAAGTTAGTTTAGTGATGATTTTATCAGCATTTCAAATGTATACCTAATGTTTTTATTAGAATGAGGTTTCTCATCAATAGAATAAGATGTTTTGAGTTTGTTGAAGCTCAATGATGAGATTCCTTTTAGATTTCGGTTGTAGAAAGAAGAGAGATGCTTTACAATAGCAACGGATAGATATTCAAGTGGACATGTGTCACTTCTAGATTAGGTCTATGATTTTTTTCCTCTCCTATATCTTTCTCTCTTCTTTATTTCTCTAGGGTTAGTTTGCAAGTCTTCTGAGCAAGATCTCAGTTGAGTTTCCAATTTCTTCAGCATTCTCTCTTGTATGAACAATAGTAATAAAGCTAAATATATAGTTTTTCTCTATTTAGTAGTTTTATGGGTTATTTAAATGCATCTTGAATGTATAGTTTCAAAGAAATGAATATAATGAGTAACAAATTCTTAGTTTCATTCTTATTCTCATCTCCTATCTATGTTATCTTCAATATTTTTTATTTAGAAATAAATAATTTGAACCCATTTACATCTCCTTAAGGTTGTATGTCTTATGTTTTTTTATGTTGGAACAAAAAGCCAAGTAAATGCTTGATATATTTGACAGGGTTGTTGGTTATATGAGAAGGATATTTCGTGAGTATGAGGTCTTTATGAACACTGATGTTTGATTCACAAAGTGATAGGATAGATCTGATATCTTGATGTATGGAATATGTCAATAGTATCATGGATGTATGTGTGTGAATTATGAAATTTCCCAATAGATAAGGCACTGATCAGCTATAGGATCATCATGTTCTTGTTGTTGCATATTTGGGTTTTACTGAAATCAAACTTTAATCAATTATCCATTTCCATTTTTGTTTAAGAGTTGAAAGGATGCCCTCACTCAAATTGTTTCTTTCATAGGTTTTGCAATTGTCTACTACATATCTTTATCATTGCATAAGTATAGGAGAAATAAAGGTTTTATCTATTTTATAAGATTCATATTAAATGCTTTTGCAATTGGTACCATATAAAAGAATATGAGGTTCACCCACCTAGGTCTTGTACAGCCTAAAGAAGAAGGAGGAGTATAGCCTTATAGTTGGCTCCAATGTTTGAATAGGTATGTTGCAGATGGAAATTAGCTGCCCCTAGATGTATTTGTTCCTATCATTGCGTTATTGAAAAATTGTTAATTTAGGAGCCAACAAAATAGCAACTCTATTGGGGAAGTATTGAATCTGAAAGAGAGATTCAATATAGTTAGAAGAAAGGCATATGAATAGTTTTCTACAATAGCAAGTTCAGTTGAGTATCATATGCAAAGTGTTGTTGTAAAAAAATATAGTAAGAATTGATCAAAACAATTCTCTTTTTGAAGTGTTTGATGATTTGCAAGTTCTACAAGTTGAAGGTTTAGTTCAGATTTTTCATGTGATAAATCATATTTTAAATCTTTCTCATGATTGTGAGTGTCAACTCTCTAAATATCTCTATACCAATGCAAATTGGTTCTATGTAAATTATTTTCAAGGATTTTCAACTTAGTTGTGTAGATCTTAAAGTTTTCTAAGAAGATCTTGACAAGAAAAGAGAAGATGTCAGTTCTTGATCTATAGTTTTAGTGTTGTATGTAATTTGTTGTTGTAAGAATTTGAATGTTAAAAAGTGAATCACAATAGTGATCTCATTTTTCCTCCTCAAGGAGGTGGCAGCTCTACATGGTTTTGATGAATGGTATGAAGGAGTTGAGTTCACACTTGTGCCAAATCAGCACATCAAGTTTTAGGATCAGCACTTAAGGTATTCTAATGTTCATGTGTTCTTTTTTCATGAAATCAAGTGTAAGAAATCAGTGCCTCTATTTGGTGACTTTCAGCACTAGGAGAAAGACATAGAATTTTTTGTTTCAAAATGAAATTAGATGTCAAATATGAGGTTAGTCTATCAAGTTATGAAAGTGTGTTTGAAAATATTGCTATGTTGAAAAAGGAAATTCACAATAAGATTATCAGTTTCATAAGGAATATGATAGGAAGTATTCAAGGTTTGGGAGATTATCAATTTTATATAAAGTTCAAATCAGCACTCATGTAGTTGCATTTTTCTTTAATAGTTGAGGAATCTTCATTACCTATTGTTTTCCTAGATGTCTTTATGCCTAGTTCAATTAACTGGCCAACACATATCATATTACAAAAGCTTTTGCAAGATGAAGAATACATCAAGAAGATGGAAAGTATTTTGTATAGTGATAGATTTCATGTTACATCTTTTAATGATTATAGTGAATGTGCTGAAAATCAGAGTGAATATAATGAATTAGTAGATAAAGATAATTTATCTTTCAAATGTGAAGAGAAGGTTTCAAATTTTAGTGAATTAGATAATTGCAATCAGCATAAGAAAAATGGATACATAACTAAAAATGCTTCATGTGATGACATGTATGAGAGTGAAGAACACTCTAGCAACATTAGTGATGGCTCTTCTTGCAATGAAAGTGATTGTAATGATGCACCTAGTGATGAGGTATCTCATAATAAAGAGGAAACAAGTTGTGATAAGGATTCTAATTTTTTAGATTTTTCTATTGATGTTATTGTTGTTGTAAGTATTGTGGATTAGCAAGATTATGATCAGAGCTGAGAAAAATAGACTTGTGATGAAGTATTGTTGAACATTGATGAAATTTCAGAATTATTGGCTTGAGATTATGAAAGGTATGAAAATGTTTCTAAGAATGTTTCATTTTTCCTTTGTTATTTTTCTTCTCAAGGTGAAGTCTTTTCCCCAAAGTTTGATGTTGAAAATGATACAAATTCATAACATTATGTGTCAAATCTTGGAGGTGTATGTGACCATAGTTCAAATGTCAATACATGTGACAACTTGTCTGATATAGGGAGTGTAGACACCTAAATTTGATTACACCGCTTTGATAATCCTATTTAGCCATCTCAAAAGGCATCATTAATTAAATGCTTATTTAATTAATCCTTTGCCATCCCCTAGCTGATTAATTTAATTAATCATCTATAGCCCTAATTGATAAATCAAATAACCTATTATTTATCAATTAAATCCTATTCTTCTATCTAAATCCAAAATCCCCATTTATTAAATAAACCTATTTGATAAATAAAACCCTCAAATCTAATAACCCTTAACTTATTCCTAAACCCTCTTTTTAGCCTAATCCACCCCATCCACCCATACTAACCAAGCTTAGCCACTAACTCACCCACCCTCATGAATGCCATCCACTTGCAAATATCTAACATCCCTAATCTAATCCTAAACCCAAGCCTAATCCACCCCCTAATGTTGTCACATTACCTAAGCAAGCTTAAGACTTTCTTAAGCCAAGGAAAGTCAACAATCTCAACTCCCCTCAAAATATCCCAACCACCCAACAATGAATGCTCTTACAAAAGCCATAAAGACTCTTACAAGCTCTTACAAGCCATAATGAAGGGTCTTTATGAAGATATTATCCTTTGAGCCTCCTTTGTTGACTCATCTTTCCCCTTTCCTCCATCCACTCACCTTGTGACATGTGTCACTCCTTGATTGGTGCTAAACAAGCACAATCCATGTGCTCCCTTTTGAGTGCATCCTAGCCCTCCTTAAGCTTTCATCTTTCCTTCCATCTTAGCCCTCCATCCCTCAAACCCTTAGCCTATAAATTGAATCCCCTCCCAAGCCATTTCAAACACAATCCATCAAGTAAAGTTATAATGCCATTTTGAAGCCAAATCCATACTTTTGCATGCATCTACACCAAAAATTCCAAAAATCTCCATTGAAGCTAGTTTGAAGCTTGAGCATACATCACAAACTAATCCATTAGACTCATCCCTAAATCAAGTGACTATCCTCATTGGGAGAGCCATTCCATGGCTCATATTCTCATTTGAGGGTTTCACTTTGTCTCTCATATATGTTATGTCTTTTATGCTAGTTAATGCTTTGTTCTTTTGATAGATTAGTATTACTTGCTAACATATTTCTCATATACAGGGAGTACTGCTAAGGGAAGATTTAATGCTGATCCAAATTCTTTTCATGTGATAATGCTGCAATAAGTTTTCATTTTTCATATGATAAAAAGGAGAATGTTAGAAGTCATGATTCTAATTTTGAGTTTTCATTTTGTGTTGATGAGTCTAGAGATGATGAGTTTGAAAGATTCGAAGTTCATTCCAAGGAGTTTTTTGAAAGAGACAATAATAGTAATAAAAAAAAAAAATTGACCATTTTCATGACAAGTTTTGTAGCTTGGTAACTAATCCATTATTTGAAGAATGTGAAAGATTTTTAGAACATGTTAAATCTGATCGAATCTCAAACAAGATTGCAAATGAGGAGAAATCAGATTCCATGTCCCCTTCATATCTGACTACACAAGGTGAGTCTCAAATCCATGACATATGTGACTTCTTAAATCAAGAAGAATATGAAGCCTTTGTGTTTCTGTTGGATAGCATGTATAGTTCATTTAGTACAAATGAATCTTAGTTTGATTATGAAATCCAAGAGCATGTTCATTCATACTTTTATAATGAGCAAGTTGTAGATAATGATTATGGTTTTGATCTGAATTATGAATGTGAAGATGTAGAATTAGTTTTTCCAAGTGAGTTGATTCAATATGCTAATCTAATTGGTGAAACTAATGGAAGTGATAATGTCAACTTAGCTCATGAAAATGCAAATGAAAATCAGGTCTATGACTAAGGTAAAAAATTTTGTTGAAGTTCAATGGCCCAAGGCCATTGTTTGTATAACTTAGAAGTATTTTTCCTTACTTTAAATAAATTATTCAAGAGAAATTTTTGGAGTGGTCTGCTTCTTCTAGAGATCTGAATCCTTGACATGCCTATAGTGGTATTTCAAATGAAGGATATAGTGAACTAAGAGGTCAACACATTGTTGATTGAAATTCCAAGAAAACAAGCAGTGTTAGCTATTGAGAAGGATGGGACTAAAGTTCACATAGGTTAGGAAGCTAGTTCTACACCTACTTCACAAGTGCAAGGTGAAACACCATAGGAAGAGGTAAGTAAAGAAGAGGTTAAGGATGAAGAGTTGAAGGTGACTATTGTTACAAATAATAGTCTACCAAGATAACTAAGAGGGGAGGGTGAATCAGTTATCCAATAATTAAAACACTTATCTTCTTTAAACAAACTTAACCATTCAACCAAAGTAAATAACAACCATACAAAGATACACATAGACAATTACACCAGATATGTTGAATAGGGAAACCCTTGATCAGAGGGAAAACCCTGGTGGGAATGATGCCCACAAGATGATGTACTAATATAAATATTCCTTGTTAGAGGATAGACCCTATTAGGAGTTTTTTATAACATTTAGTACAATGAGTCCCTGTTAGGAGACTTTGAATCCCTATTAGGGTATTCCAACCCTATTAGGATTTATGCCAATCCTATTAGGAGTTGTGGTATAATGTATGCAAGAAGAGTTCACTGCTCAAACATGTAATTTCAACTACAAGAAGAGCTCACTACTCAAACAAGTAATTTACTGGTATCTTCTTCTTTCCTCTATCCTATCAACTAGACCAATCACTCTCAAACCTTGTATACTAGGTCATGAACCTTGGATCCAAATACCGAATCTCGAATCACTCAGAAAAACCTCAGAAATGAAGTTTCCTTCACTTCCACACTGCTTTGCTCAACTTCACATTTTGTACTTTTTGCTACTTTCCAAACATTCACAATTCACATTCATCCATATCAACATATCACATGATAAAGGAAATGGTCCTTCCCTTATACCGAGTCCATAAAAAAATTCCCTGAGTTGGCTATTAGTCTTTCTTAATTAATTATTATAGGACCTCACTAAGAACATGTTACAGTTAGCGATAACCTTAATCTTCTACCTTGCAACTTGAATAACTTTATCTACATGCAATATTATGACAAGCAAGCTTAGCCATGTCATCCTCAACATGTCTTCTTCATGTCCTCAACCTTGATCCTCAAGATATCAACTCTTCTAAGAGATATAACAAGTTTACTAGAACATGCCTCTGTAAACTCTATCTTAGAAAAAACATCACCAAAACTTACATAACTTCTTCTAGACTTATCCTTTTTGCTTCTGACATTAGCTGCATATACTAGATATTCCAAAGTTGTCATGCCCAAAATTTGAATAAGACACACGCATACACACATACATAATATTCAATTTTAATTCTTGGAAACAATTTAAGAAATCATATCAAATTATTAACAACTTATTTTGCTACAAGTTTTCAAATCCTTTTACTCATTTTCCAGAAATATTTAAACTGAAATATTCATAGTATTGAAAATTCCTTTCAAACAATACAATCATAATTGGATCCTTACAACAATTCAAAAATTACATGAAGATCTACTTATGATCTTCAACAATACATAACTTTTACAAATGTTCAAAATAAATCATCTTTAGATCTCCAACAGAAAATGAAAATCTTCCAAGCTTTTCTTCAACACATATCCATTTAGAAAACATGTACAAAAATAACCTTGAAAACCATGGAGAGCTCACCTCCTAGCCTAGCCACCGAGCTTGGAGAACCAAGACCAACTAGGTAACAGTCAAGCACACACATATAAATCAACAATATAGGATACAACATTTAACACTCTTTTTGAGCTTACATAGTAGGTTACTAGAGAAACCAATAGAATGGGTGAAGGTGTGCCTAAAAACCCCAAGGAGAAGCCAAATACAGAAATCCAAATTTGTCTTCACAAGGAATACAAAATAAATACCAACTCTCACAAAATTTCTCCCCTTATCACCCCCAAAGTGCATAACAAAGTACTGGCACATACATCCCATACTACATGCTTATCCCTCTTCCTTTCAAGGAAGAGACTTTGCACTCAAGGGATAGGCCCAACTGACCTGTTCACCCGAAGGCCACTTCGTCCCTCCCAAGGGTGAGTGATGTCCTTCCACACCCATAATGTCATACTCTCAAAATCAAAATCAAAATAAAGCAATAGAAACTCATCCACACCCAACAATATAAAAGAGACAATGAACAACACACATGCATTTGTAGAAAATTTACACATCTTTTATTCATAAAAACAATACAACACATAGTTTCCAAAACATGGCAAAAGCTCCAACCTTTCTCCAAGCTACGGTAAATGAACTAATTTAAGAAGAGCTCTCTATCCTTCCTTCATCCAATCTCACAAAACTGAAAATCTTTAAAACTAGAGAGTGGATGAATATCCCTCTATTTTCCAATTCCTCTCTAAAAGAAAAACAACTCCTAGTTTTTTTCCATCATGAAAGAGAACAACCACTTAAACTCAACCTAAGTTTCCCTATTTGGTTGGAATTATTAACTTACTGAAGATAAGGTGGGAATTTAGGTAAGTCTTCTTCCATTTTCACAATACTTGAAAAATGGGATTTTAAAAATGTTAGGAAAGATATTTTAACCCAAGTAAAGTCAAAATTAAAGCCCTAACATATAGTACTAACATGTAGGTAACTTAATTTAACTAGAACACCCTAAGACTCAAATAAAGCCCTCTAAAGTCACCCTAAACTTGAAATTCAGAATTTAATTTAATTAAAGCCTTCATAAGATATTTTTATTCAAGGGGATAAAACTTAGACTTTTCTAACTGGTTAGGAATAAGCTTGGGTGTCTTTTTCCAATATCTCAACTTGACTTACCATGTAAACACATAACAACACAAGTGTCAAGTGACACTATAAAATATATATTTAACATTATGAGTGGCAAATCAATTTTCACAAAAAGGAATCTAATCTAAAACATACCTTCACATTACATTCACAAAGGTATAGTCTTGGTTCTCCATGTTACCATGGTTATTTCTTGCACACTCAAACCACATATCAGTAGTCCAAGATAAATAAATAATAGGCATATATAAATCCTCAATCAATTCTATATTCATAATTGAATCAAAACATAAGGCATTTCTCAATTGAATTTCAAATAACATTTTTCTATTTCTAAACCATTGTGCATATATAATACTGCCATTGTCAAACTAAACATGATATGACCCTTTTGCAACATTTCATGATTTCCATATATATATATATATATATATATATATATAATCCATCTAACTTGTGCATTCAAACATAATTTCCTACTCATTAATAAAATAATCCATAGTATCAAATAGTCTTAGTAACAGTCCAAAATAGTCTAACATATAACAAGGTATCAAAACATAAAGTATCTAAAATGTAAATAAACTGCTATGATATGCTATGATGGGCCAAGGTGAGGCCTCACAAAAGTATCTCCCATAACCTCGAGTAGTTATCATGCTCAGCTAGCCATCCATACCAACTTGATATTTCCATTGTTATTCTATCATATACCATAGAAGACATCAAACATGCTATGTTGACATCAATGACAAACTCGGTCATGAATGTAACATATCATCAAACCAATCTTCCAAAAATCTTTCCAATCTTCCAACAATCTCCACCTTTGGCATTGATGGCAACATGGATGAAAAACATTTAGTTTCAAGAATATCAATAAAAGACAAACAATCTTCAAATCCTCTTCATCAATCATACTCCCCCATTGATATACCTCAATGTACTCTATACCAAACTGTTGTTTGAAATTCATGACAAACTCTCCCCTATACTCATGTTGAACATCTTCTCAACATTATCTTTTTCATGCCAATCTCTCCCCAATTGACATCAATGTCAAAGGTTTTTTCAACCAACATCTCTGCATCAAACTCTGCAACAACTAATACTTACTCAGCTCAAGTGTCAAAAGACACTATTCAAAAAATCATCAACAAGATTCCTAAATGACTCTTTCCATCACAAATACTCCTCCATATAGGAAGCATTAGCATCTAGTCCAGACAAACAATGGTGCTTTGTTACCCTAGACTATTGTACTCTTGCATATTCTTCTACTCTAATGTAGGAACACTAGTACATTTGCACTTATCTTTCTACCAAAATTTTTGACCAAAGGTATGATTTATTTTCTTTTTTGGTTTTTATCCTTGTATTGGTCAAAAATTTCCTAATTTTTCCCAAGTTGGTCAAAATTTTGACCAACTCAAGTCATAAGAAAGAAAAAGTATGTGAACGTTATATATTCGTGCAGGCTTATAGTCATGATATTATTTTGTTATGTTATTTCATTCCCGCCTGCGTAGGGTATCATTGCAAGTAATATTGAGGCTTCACGAGTAAATTTTGTAGTGATATTGATCACTGGAGGAAGGTGAATCTACATGTTCTTGCATAGATATCACTAGAGGAAGCTGAATCTACATGTTCTTGCAAAGTCTGGCACAGGGTTAATGCAATTGATCTTGGGATATGGTCTTTACTCAGACAAGCCAAATCGAAACGTGGTTTTCCATTTGAAGGTTAAAACCTAGTGAGATTCTAATTCCATGTGTCATAATCAATGCAAAAAGAATCTAAATACATCATTTATATGCCCTTCGAGATTTGTGCAATATGTTTTCTTTTCAACAATTAAGAGTATATGATGTTTGTGCAAATCAATAACACAAACCTCTACCAATAACACAAAAGTTGTCAAAATCATTAGCATGGAATAAAGGGGTAAACTATCTATGAAAAAATTACCAAAGTTACTCTATGTTTTTGGTAGTAAACAAATTTTTAGAAGCTTGTTGTATTAGTTGGTTGCATGCAAGGAAAGCATCCTTGTGCATCTTTTCTTTACTTGTGGCTATGTTCATCTACTGGCATCCATTATGTTTAATTGTGATCAAACATTTGTTAGCCAATTTTAATGAGCCTTGTGGGAGAACCTAGATATGTAATTAGATGATTTAATGGCTTTTTTCCTCATAGATAAACTATCAAATGAAGTAGGTCAACCACACAATCTTGCATCTATAACATTGCACAAGGGATTACAATCTATTGTTAAGTATCTTGGATGCCACCCAACCACCTCCTTGGACATCTTACTACACATAAACAATTGCAAACTCGTATATATGGGAGTGAGAATTTAATTCAAAGAAAATACTTCAATAGTAAATTCACTTCATTTTATAACTCACTATCAGGAGTACTATAACAATTTTTTTGGATTTTCCATGCTCAAAACATTGAACACCATTGATGCAGGAGCATCTTGGGTTGCCTTTTTATCCTACTCATTTTTTGTTCATTCTACATTTTGATGTCGACTTACTATAGCTCTAATGGATGCCAAATTACTGTAGCTCTAGTTGGTGCTGAGTTACTGTAGCACTTAGTTGTGCCGAGTTACTGTAGCAATCTAGTGTTGACTGAGTGTTCTTTCATGTGTCGAGTTACCCAATGTATGCCAAGTGACTCCTTATGTGCTAAGTTACCCAGTGTATGCCAAGTGACCCTTTATGTGCCAAGTTTTCCTGTTTATGCTGAGTGTCAACATTTGGACGTGATTTTTGTAAACTAGCTTGTGGGATTTATTTTTTTCATGATATTTATGTTAAGATCTTTTCTTGGGATGTTTCTATACCATTTTTGGCTCAACCTTCCTCTTATGTAATGTTCTAGAATGATTTGTAAGCCATTTTGCCAAGTATATATAGAGTGTTTAGGCTTAGAGTTAGGCAATTTTTTGGAGGATTCTGGAGCAGAATGCAAAAGTTTGGAAAGTTTGTTGCATATGTATCTGGAGTTGCAAATTTGATGTTGGATCTTTGATCTTGAATATATTTTCTATCTAGTCATAACCTAGAAAGCCTTACAGCTGGGAATGTATGCTAATTATTTGATGAATGAACAAGTGTTTTCTCTTCTTCCTCCTTTGGTTGTTGTTCTATGTGTTTTTTTTATGATGTATTAACTCTTGCAAGGTGGTTTGGATAGCTGGGTGAGCCTTGACCCTATTTTTCCCAATCCTTCCTTATGTCAGGTGGTATCAAAGCCTGAGGTTCATCCTTGTGGAGATTGGATTGTGTAGAACCCTTATTTGGATTTGATAGTAGGGTGGAAAATTTATATATTTGACCTATAAAAAGTAGAGGCCTACAATCTTGTAGGACCCTGATTTGTAAAGATGGTTTGAGGTAGAGGAAATAATGTTGATAATGCTATATTGGATCAATTGAGAAAAATTGCAGCCAGATTAGATGTTGTGGAGATAGCCTAGAGGAGAGGAGTGCATCTTGATGATGTAAGTGATGATGAAGCCACAACACCAAACCATAACCCAAAGCTTGAGGAAGATCAAGATGAGGAAAGATTTTTGCAAGTGTTATCTAGGTAAAATTCAAAGCCTATTATAGAAGTTGTTCCTTGTGATGGAAAATTGGATACCAATGCTGTGTTAGATTGGATCTCAGATATGGAGAAGTTCTCTGAATATGAAAATACTCTCGATAATAGAAAGGTGAAGATTGTAGTTACTAGGCTAAAAGGTCATGCTTTGCTATGGTGGGAGCATTTACAAACTGATAGACAAAGGAGAGGAAAGGAGAAGATAAGAACTTGGCCAAAGATGGTGAACAAGGTAAAGAACAAATTCCTTCCTGCTGATTACGAAGTTAGCTTTTTGAGAAAGATGCAAAATTTGAAATAAAAGGACATGGATGTGAAAGAATATATCAAGGAATTCTACAGATTGGACATCAAATATGGACATGCAAATGACGATGATGAGAAAATTGCAAGGTACATAAGTGGATTGAGATCTGAAATTCAAGATGAAATAAGTTTTGTGAAGTTAGAAAGTGTTGAAGAAGCATATCAATATGCCTTAAAAGCTGAGGAGATCTTAGCAAAGAAGCATAAACAAAGACAAAGAGGTAGAGGTGGTAGATTCTAGAGAGGCAGAGGTAGATCTTATGGTGAAGTTGGTAGATCTAAAAGTTTTGTATAGGATAAAGGCAAATCTAAATGAAAGAATGATGAAAAAGACAAGACCGAGTGAAAAGGTGGTAGCTCATACCGAGGAGATGCTAGATCTTATTGAGGAAAAGGTAATTCTTATTCTAGAGGAAGTTTCTATGATAATTTGTTTAGATGTGGTAAAGAAGGACATAGATCCTTTGAATGTAGATCTTCTGAAAGTAGGTAGAATAATAGAAATATTGTGATTCAAGAAGACATTGAGAGTTCACCAAGTGGACTTGAGGCTGGAGAAAATCTGATGGTGAGAAAAACCTTACATAATAAGGGAAGTGATGAGGAACCTGTCCTTAGAAGAAGTTTTTTCAAGACTAGATGTAAGATGAATGGAAAATGTTGCAAGGTGATCAATGATAGTGGAAGTTCTACAAATTTTGCATTAGAAGAGTTGGTTACAAAGTTGCAGTTGAAAATGCTAAAACATCCCAAGCCTTATCATGTTTCATGGATCAAAGATGAGCATAAGATATTGGTAAGTGAGAAATGCCTTGTGAAGTTCAAAATTGGACATTACTTTGATGAAGTTTTGTGTGATATTTTGCCCATGGATTGTTGTCATATTTTGTTGGTTAGACCTTGGCAATATGATAGATATGATGTGCATGATGGAAGATCAAAACAATATACTCTTTGGGTAAATGGGAAGAAACAAACATTGTTTCCTTTGATTAAAAGTCTAGATGAGGTCAGTTGTAGTACAGTAAAAGTTTGCATGGTTAATGGAAAGCAATTTTAAAAGGAAGTAAAGAAGAATCAAGTTTGTTTTGCTATAGTTCCTAGAAGACCAAGTGTTGGTAGTAATGACCAAGCAGCAAAAGTTGGTATGATAGTAGAAATTGCTGAATTGTTGAATGAATATAATGATATTGTTGTTGATGATATTCTTGATGGTTTACCTCCAGTAAGAAGCATAAGTCATTGTATGGATCTGATTCCTAGAGCTAGTTTGCCAAACAAAACACCATACATATTGACACCTATAAAGAATGAAGAACTTAATAGACAAGTGCATGAGTTGTTGCAGAAAAGTTTAATCAGAGAAAGTTTGAGTCCATCTGTTGTACCTATTGTATTAGCACCTTAAAAGAATGGAGAAATAGAGAATGTGTACTAATTCCAAAGCTATTAACAAGATAACAGTGAAATATAGGTTTCCTATGCTGAGGTTGGATCCCATAATGGATTGTTTGAGTAGAGCAAAGTATTTTACAAAGATTGATTTGAAGAGTGGCTATCATTAAATCAAAATCAGAGAAGGTGACGAATGGAAGACTGCTTTCAAGAAAAAAGATGGTTTGTATGAATGGTTGGTTATGCCTTTTGGTTTGACTAATGCACCTAGTACTTTCATGAGGTTGATGAATGAAGTTCTGAAAGATTCTTGGGTAAGTTTGTGATTGTTTATTTGGATGATATTATGATATTCAGTAAGACTAAGGAAGAACATCTTGAGCACATCAGAGAAATATTTCAGAGGTTGAAAGAGGAAAAGTTGCTAATTAATTGAAAAAGTGTTCTTTTATACAAGAGGAGATTGTGTACTTGGGATTTGTGATTTTAGCTGATGGATTGAAGATGGATCTTGAGAAAGTTAAAGCAATTTTGGAATGGCCTACACTTGAGAATGTGGGTGAGGTAAGATCATTTCATGGTTTGGCTAGTTTTTATAGAAAGTTTATAAAGAATTCTAGTGTTGTTTGTGATGCTGTGACTGAGACAATGAGAGGAGATAAAAAGGAATTCAAGTGGACACATGGAACTGATAAGAGTTTTGAGACTTTGAAACAAAAGGTTGCTAAATTACCTGTATTGGCTTTGCCTGATTTCAACAAAGTATTTCAAGTTGAATGTGATGCAAGTGGTAATGCAATAGGAGTTGTATTAAGTCAAGAAGGTAAACATGTTGCTTTCTTTAGTGAGAAGTTGAATGATGCTAAAAGGAAGTATTCTATGTATGATCAAGAATTTTATGTCATTGTTCAAGCATTGAAGAAGTGGAGATGTTATTTGATTCCTAAGGAGTTTGTATTGTATACTGATCATAAAGCTTTACAATACTTGGGAAGTCAACATAAATTAAATTAGAGACATATGAAGTGGGTTGAGTATTTACAGAATTTTACATTTGTCATTAAGCACAAGAGTCGAGTTACTAACAAAGTTGTTGATGCATTGAGTAGAAGACATTCTTTGTTGACTAAAATAAAGGTTGAAGTTCTTGATTTTGATGAAATGAAAGAGTTGTATGATCCTAATCCTAATTTTTTGAGGTGTGGAGAGAGTGCAGAGCACCAAATCTGATAGATCATATAAGTCAGTATGATGAGTATTTCATTCAAGAAGGTATGTTTTTTAAAGGCATTTAGTTGTGTATTCCTAGAAGTTCTATGAGGTTCAATCTAATTAAGGAAAAGCATAGTGGTGGAATGGAAGGACATTTTGGAATTGATAAGACATTGAGTTTGTTGAAAGAAAAGTATTATTAGCCACAAATGTATAGGGATGTTCAAAAATTTGTAAAGAGTTGTGGAGTTTGTCAAATTGCAAAAGGAGAAAGTCAAGTTTGTATACACCTATTACTATTCCTGAGAAACCTTGGAGTGACATTAGTATGGATTTTGTTCTTGGATTACCTAAGATAGTTAAGGGATATGATTCCATATTTGTTGTAGTAGACAAATTTCCTAAGATGGCTCATTCCATACCATGTAAGAAGACATCAAATGTTAAGCATGTTGTTGAACTTTTCTTTAAAAAGATTGTGAGATTGGATGGATTACCAAGAAGTATTATTTCTGACAGAGATAGTAAGTTTGTTGGTTATTTTTGGAAGACTTTGTGGAAGAAGATGGGTATTGAATTGAAATTTAGTTCTACATTCCATATGCAAACTAATGGACAAACAAGGGTTGTGAATAGCAGGTTAGGTAATTTTTTGAGATGTTTAGTTAGGAATAAGCCAAGTAATTGGGAGATGGTATTGGCACAAGTTGAATTTTCATATAATAATTTTGTGAATAGGAGTATAGGGAAGACACCTTTTGAAATTATTACTGGAATGAAGCCTAGAGGAGTATCATATTTGAGAGATGTTGTTGGTGAAGAAAAGAGAAGCGATGTAGGAGAAGAATTTGCTGATTTTATGGAGTCTTTATATAAGGAAGTGAAGTTGAGGTTGGAACAAAGTAATCAAAAGTATGAGGAGAATGTTGATTAGTCTAGAAGACACCATGATTTTCAAGTTGGTGATGAGGTGATGGTTCATCTAAAGAAATGAAGATTCCCAGTTGGCACATACAGCGAGCTGAAGATGAAGAAATTTGGACCTTGTAAGATCTTGAAGAAGTTTGGCATTGGTAATTCTTATGAAGTTGAGTTACTTGATGACATGGATATATCTCTTATATTCAATATTGTTGATTTGTATAAGTATCATGAGTCAGATGATGAAGTTGTTGTATCAGAAGATTATCCTAAGAAGTAGATTGAAAAAGTTGAACATATATTGGATCATAGAGTTGGCAAGAGCACAAGAGGAAAAGATTACTATAAATATTTGGTGAAGTGGAAGAATAGGCCTATTGAAGATGCTTCATGGATTTCTCAATCTAAGTTGGATTCAACTCAGATTGTGACATCTCAATGATTCAGGAGAATCATTTCTTTCAACCCCAGTTGTGTGATGTAGGATCATCCTAGGTTGCCTTGCTATCCTACTCATTTTTTGTTCATTTTGCATGTTGATGTCAAGTTACTATAGCTCTAATGGATGTTGAGTTACTATAGTTCTAGTTGGTGCCAAGTTACTGTAGCACTTAGATGGTGCCAAGTTACTATAGCACTTAGTTGGTGCCAAGTTACTATAGCACTCAGTTTTGACCGAGTGTTCTATCATGTGCCAAGTTATCCAGTGTATGCCAAATGACTCTTCATGTGTTGAGTTACCCAGTGTATGCTAAGTGACCCTTCATGTGCCAAGTTTTCCTATTTATGACGAGTGTTAGCATTTGGACGTGATTTTTGCGAGCTGACTTGTAGGATTTATTTCGTTCATGATATTTATGTTAAGATATTTTCTTGGGATGTGTCCAGACCATTTTTGGGTCAGCCTTCCTCTTATGTAATGTTCTAGAATGATTTGTAAGCTATTTTGACAAGTATATATATACTGTTTAGGCTTAGAGTTAGGTAATTTTTTGGAGGATTATGGAGCAAAACACAAAATTTTGGAAAGTTTGTTGTATATGTATCTAGAGCTGCAAATTTGATGTTGGATCTTTGATCTTGAATATATTTTGTATTTGGCCATAACCCAAAAGGCCTTACAGTTGGACATGTATGTTGATTATTTGATGAATCAACAAGTGTTTTCTCTTCTTCCTCCTTTGGTTGTTGTTCTATGTGTTGTGTTTTTGATGTGTTAACTCTTGCAAGGTGGTTTGGATAGCTGGGTGAGCCTTGGCCCTAGTTTTCCCAATCCTTCCTTGCATCAACCATACCAAGTCTTGTATTTCCTATTGCATTTCAAAGCCCATAACAAAGAAGCTAGGGCTTTGCAATCCTCTACTAATATTCAATGTCCTATGGAATCATTAGCATTAATTTCATTTGGAAACCACCTACATGAGAAAATGCCACAATGATTGTTTGTTGTAGTTAATGAGATCTCAAATATTTCCATAATGGTTGCATGTAAGGAAAATATAATTTTGTGTCTTTTCTTCAATCATGTTGCAATAGATTTATGGCTACCAACATTGATTACATTTGACTAGGACCCTAGGTTTTTTTAGTCACTTAGGGAGAGATGAGATAGTCAAGTAGATCAATTTGCAACTTATCATTAAGCCGTATATCACAAAATGGAGGCCATCAACTACACACTAGCCAAGAGCACACACCCAATATTCAAGGTGGTAAGATAAGAAAAATTGTACTTCTGTGGTAGCTCTAAATCTAGTTTCCACAATTTACCAAAGACATGATATAGCCAATCCAATATCAACTACAAAACTTTAGACAACCTTCTGTACATGTGAACAATAACTTGTGCCCAAGTGCAATCCCCTATGACATCTCATATTCTAGCATTTGCAATATGGCATGCTTCCATACAACCATTAGCAACCATTCTCATGACAATTGCCAAAATTCACAAACTTGTAATCTATAGCCTAGCTTATGCTGTCATTGCCCACCATTTCACCCAGAGACTACAACTTGGAATGCCAACTATGAGAAATACAATGCAACATTGATTGGTCAAACAACATTAAGCCATGGAATAAAAACATTCTAAAATTGTTTTCTAGTAACATTTAAGTAACTGTATTTTAAATAAGGACATTCTGGTCACAATAGAGATTGAAAGGTTGAAGAGATATACAAGCCCAACCAAACTATTTCAATGTGTGTGTCCCCTCTCTAGCCACAAGACTCTTATTCTTCAGCTTGGTTTTTGTATACATCCATTGTATACCCTCTTTGTTATTTCATTGACAAGATGCACTACATAGTTGCTAAAGTGGCAACCCATTCAATGTGGATATTCTAATCATGGGTTTTTGCTAAAGATAGGATCGTCCATCAGAACGCCTAGAATCAAGATCATATATATCCATAGATCCTGAAAACATATCCACAAAAAAAACTCAACTTTATATCACTCGTTCACAACTATTTTCCCAAATTAATACAAGTACAACAATATATGCATGCAAATAAAATCTTTCTCATTAGAAAATCACAAATGTCAAATGCAACTATTTGCCCCACTCTAAGAGTATTGTTTACAAGGCTACTTCATAACACTAAGAATATGTAGTTTGCAATAATGATGATAGTGTTTTTTTTTTATAGCCTTTGGAAAGCATTCGTCTCTAAGACCTGTCAAGATGAAGCATTCAATTTTACATTTCATCTTTTGACATTGTTGTACAAAGTATGTTGCCAATGCTATTACTTCTATACCTTTGCTATCCAGTTCATAAAGTTCTTCAAAGTTGAAATAGACATCATTTGATTATTCTTAACATTTTAGTCTTTATTTCTTTCAATACTATTTTATATCTAAAAAGTGCATATAAAGCCACCTTCATTGAATCTATAAAAAATCTTTTCAGAAGATCAAACATCCCCTGCAAAACTTAGTAAACAAAACCATGAAATAGGATTTCCCAAATTTAGAAACAATTCACTTAAACTTCAATAATGCTCTTCTAGTGCTAGACCAACCCACTTATCCTCCAATGATGTAACCATAAAGCACTGGTAAGAAACTACGTATTCTTGCATATCACAATATTCTGCCAATTTTTCCATTTCCAATATTGATCAAGGAATGTTTCAATATTTAAGTCCAAAAGGTGATCAGATATTTGAAAATGTTGATTTGTTTCCTTTTAAACATATTTTTATATTTGAAAGTTTTCTTTATTCTTTATCCACAAAATTCCAAAGCACCCACAAGCATTATTTATTATTCTACTAATGATTGTTAGTCCAAATTTTGAAATACTAGTGACTTGTTTTGAAACCATCCACTAGGGATTGTTTCCACCCAACACTTCTAATGAAAAAACACCCTTAACAAACCAATGCTTCAAAATCAAAAAATGAAGGCTTATCAGGAAAATGTTTAAACACCCAATAATGATAAGAGTCTATAAGCGAGTAAAAATCCTATTCACAATGATAAAAATGTATACTTAACATGAAAGAACATGTCTATAAAATTGTTATTTAGTCAAAAAATTATTAGAGATTCATAATATAGAATACCCAAAATGGATTAAGTCCAAATGCATTCTTCACCAAGTTGAAAAGATTAGAGGAGCAGATATTATCTCTTAATAATATGATATTTCCACTGACATTAAGTATCTTCAGATTTCAAAGTCAACATTTATCATTTGTAGTGTCAATTTATTTTCAGCATGAATAAGACATTGAGACCATTATAAACTATGAACTCAAGCAAGAATCAAGTCCAAAGGGATTGTGATGACCTGGAATGAAATACTCTTCACCGTATTCTACAAAATAGTGGTTTAAAATAATTTAGGGTGCACATGTGAGAGCAGTATCTAGATTAATATCTCTGTTACTAAATTCAAGAGTCCAATTAACATGATTTGAAAACATGATTAGCTATAAAAAGTTCTTGTTTGATAGAGACACTTGAAATATTTTCACCATTCCCTTCATGACCTCCAATTGTATAAACAAGACCATCCAACACTACAAAAGAAAATTCATAGTGTGCCACATTCATTTTTTCTAGTTTGCTCCGTCCAGCACATAGTCCAGCACCAAGGGCTAATGAATCTAGCATTTCCTTATACCAGAATGGAGTTAAAGCCTAAAGAAATTTAATATTCAATCATCTCACAACCTTCATACTATCTGATCTAATCAAATTTAGTGCCAGATTTAGAATCTCAAACAAAATCTAGACAGATCAAATTAGATTGTTAGTACAATTTTAATATTAACAAGTTTTAAAATCACCAAGCCTTCTAGAATTGAAACAATAAATTGCAACAATCACTAGTCAACCTAATAGTTGGATTGAAAAATAGTAAGTGTTGCTTACAAATACAACACATATGTATCTGAACTCACTAATTAATTTTCAAGGTTCATGTTCTGCAATTTAGCCTAATCAAACTCTAATATGCAACAATTTACTAGTTTGTGTTGCTGCATTAAAATATTGTGTGCTGAGAAATTTCTTAATAGACCACGTAATAGTTACTCAATATTGCATTACTAGGCAAAATACTTAATTACATTAGTGTTGAAAATAAAAATAAAATTTTCATTATAATGGGGGTGATGAATCTCTTTGATACTTGGAATTTACACCAAACTTACGAACCAATGCAATCCATCTAGTCCTAGGCACTTCACATATGTCGTAGGTCTCAAGTAATAAGTACAATGCAACCATATTCTCCAAGTCTCCTCTGAAATTGTAAAATTGTGATATGATACATCAACAAGCTTTTCTCGAAAGATGTCTACAACATCCAAGATATCTCTATGCACACTATTATTTGCAACAACCTTGAGATGCATTGGTTCTCTTTCTGCAAATGAAAAATGTGTTATATCCTCAACCTTGCCTTAAGAGCATCAACAAATTTATATAATGTTGAAGTATCTTCCCAATGGAATCACTTGTTTCAGGAATAATGGTAGTTATTTGTGAAGTTCATCCCTTCTCTACATGACCCACAACTAGGCTCTGAATATTGTAGGCTCTGACTGTCCATTTCCCAATAGCCTTCTCCATTCCATCCATCTATTCCCCACATATATACCTATCTCATTACCTTTGGTACCTCTAGTTGCTCTACATACGGCTTCAGGGTTCCTCCAAACCAGCAATTTGGATTATAATTTATTGTTGTTTCACCACCAATAAATTGATCCCATCCCAAAAATATCTTTCTTGGTAAAGGCCAAAAGCCTTGGGGAAAAACAACCATTTGATTTATCTTTTAACATTTATTATTTAAGAAGAGGCAATGCATAGTTATCAGTTGCATTATTAGACATGAATTCAATTTTCCTATATCTAAATATGACCATTATAGCTTTACAATTCAAATCTATTTGGTTATTGATGGTTGATGCTCTAGATGGTGAGGTGTTAGTATAGGATATCCCTTGGCTTAGGTTTTTTTCAAGCTTGGAGAATGAAGGGGCCCTAAAAACTTGTTAGGGGTTGATGTTACACTATTTATTATGACTATTTGCCATATTCTGTTGTGTAGAGATTTGTTGCAATGTTAACAAAATAGAAGATTTCTTGCAACATTAATAGCACATAAGACACCATTGGACTAGAATTTGATTTCTATTCACCAAAAGGTACACATGCTTTGTATCTACAACATGTCCAATTTTTTTTCAGATATACACATTATTTATACCAAAATTTTATTTGAAAACCATATGTGCAAATATAAACATTAAGTATAACATGTTCAATTTTTTTGCAGATAATATACACATTAGTTAGATCAAATTTTTCTTTCAAAACCATATGTGCAGAGATAAACATTAAGTACAACATGTCCAATATATTTGTAGATATATTTTCTTGTGAAGAAAGACCATTCTTGACAATATGAGCCTAGAACAAAATGATGAGACAATGGCTACATTGTGGTCTCAGTTTCGAAAAAAAAGTTGATAAATGTAATTGTCCTTGCAAAAATTGTAAGGGCTTAAAGAATTGAAGAATTCTAATCACAACAACCCAGAGTCATTTTAGGCAACATGGTCACATTGAAGGGGGCCATGATTTTCATCCATTGCTGAATGTGGATTTCCTACTAGAGGAACATGAAGGTGTGAATATCCAAGATGAGGATAACACTCCCATGGAAGAAGATGATAATGTGTCAAAGAACATGATTGAAGAAGACGGTATTAGAGTAGGTGATAAAGAGGCTCATGATGATGGTACTAGCGCATCTGATAATGATGATGAAGATGGTCTTGATATACCTTTACTTGAGAAGGCACATGAGCCCCTATACGAAGGCTCCCAAACAACTCTTCTCTCAGCTATAGTGTTGCTGGTGAACTTAAAGTTTATGAATGCCTTATCCAATGTAGCAATGTCATGTATGCTAAGGTATGTCATTTTTGTCATCTTCAATGTTAGCATACAATTACTATTCATTATATTAACAATGCATATTTGTTGTTGTAGGTTGATAGGTGAGTTTTTGTTACCACCATCAAACATTTTTCCTTGTTCGTACCAAGAATTATCTACCATTATGAATCAGATTGGAATGAAGTATTAGACAATACATACATGTCCCAATGATCACATTCTATATCATAAACAACATGAATTAGCAACAAAATGCCCTGATTGTCATATTAGTAGATATCGGTCAAATTGAATAATAAAAAAGATGCCTCAAAAAGTTCTTCGGTTCATTCCCATTATTCCACATTTTCAATGATTATTCAAGTGCACTAGCTTGGCACAATTTATGGATTACCATGCACAAAATAAAAGTCAAGATAACATTATGTGAATGCCTGCAAATGGTTTTGCATTTTGTTGGTGTAAATAAGTACATACTTATTACACTTTACTTAAGTTTACTTAGGTTAATGCATTACTTTATTATTATACATTATTTTATTGTTTCTTAGGTGAGACACTTAGGAGTTTGTGTACTCTTATGAGTTGTTATGTTGACAACATTGGAGTTTGCATAATTAACTAAGTTGTCATGTACAGAATACAGTTATTCGCACTCCTAATTTAGCACATGGTGTCTGCAACATTATTTTGCATGCTACACCTTTGTAGGCTTATCCTCTCATCATCGCACTTACTCCTGTGCTTAATGGAGGATAATCCACACTTGGTGGACATGTATCTGGTTGTATGACTTATCATGTTGTTGATTCCTATACATTCTAGAAGCTTTCTAGAGGCCTTTATATACAGGCACTCCTAGTGTACTTTCACATCAATTCATATCAATCTATATTGAATGAATATTATATCATCATTCTGATCATAGTCTTTTTGGTCTACTATTGTGCTTGTGCTTGAGTTTCTTGGTCTTTGGTGAATTTTTCCCTAAGGAAAATTCTTACATGGTATCAGAG
Organism: Cupressus sempervirens; assembly: GCA_028749045.1. Taxonomy (NCBI): domain Eukaryota; kingdom Viridiplantae; phylum Streptophyta; class Pinopsida; order Cupressales; family Cupressaceae; genus Cupressus; species Cupressus sempervirens. The sequence continues at coordinate 49,378,653 of CM053789.1, read as the reverse complement.
CTATACCAAATTCTCACATGGTATCAGAGTTGGAAGAATCTCTCTTCACATAGCCATTCAAGACCATCTTGTTGCTTCAGCACCTCGACCTAGATCCAGAGTATTACAGTCATTAAGAGCATCTAGAGCTAGAACAGACCTCGCCATTACATCTAGAATGTTGATTTGGTGAAAATTGGCTATAAATTCACCTATGTTGGCCCAAAGTCGATTTAGAGGCAATTTTTTTTTGCAAACCAACAACCCAAAGGCCCAATTTACGAAATTGTTATGATTATTTCAGATTTGTACATTTAATTTTTAGATCTACATTTTTATCATTTGAATCTCTACTTTTTTTTTTAGATCTGCATTATTTTCTGGGATATTTTTGGCCATTAGGCTAGTAGGAGAGATTTTTGTAAGCAAAGATTGGAGCTTGCTAGTGCAAATCAGATATTTGCATCACATTCAAAAGGTCAAAAAACCCCCAGATCAGATTTTGTTTCATCCAAATTGAACATATGAGGCAAAATCTTGAGCCATTTATTTTTTAGAGGTGCAATAGTGGTGATTTAGGAAAAATAATTATAGCAACAATTTTCAAACATCAATATCTCCCTCATACGAACTCCTTTTTGCAATCATTTTTTTTTGTTTTGGGGTAGAATTTTGTGATCTCCACATTGGTGTAAGTGGTTTGATATCTCTATTCCTAAATTTTTCTACAACTTGCAAATCCCACATTTTGCCACTTCAAATACTTGTAGAAGTTGATGAAAGCCAACTTCACAGTGCACCAAGATCACCTGCATGCAAATAACTTGCTGAAGAGAAACCAAAGAAGGAAGGAACAAGAGCTTGAAGCAATAAAGAGAAATTATATTTCAATAATGTGAAAATGAAATTGTTGTACAAAATGCAAAGGGAGAGCATATTTATAAAGGCCTCTAGGAAGCTTGTAGAACAAGCTTAGAAAGTGCTAGGAGATAAGAATGACAACTAAGCATACATCCACAAAAGGTGGGACATCCTCGATCAAGGTGAGAGGATAAGTATGACTTAGATAGGAACAAACTCCAGCATTGTCAACAACTCCTAGTCTACAACTAATAACTAAATGCATTAAACTAAGTAAACTTAAGTAAAAGAGTAAATATTAATTATTTACTCTAACAATGCTTAGTATGTGCTCATCTGGAAACATAATTAGGTTCTATTTTTTTTGAAAGTTCATAATTTTTTGTCTACTTTCTAGATCTGTAATCAGATTATAGGCTTCTATGGATAGAAATACTACTTTCAGAAATAGGCCCTAAATTGGAATGTGGCTATTGCACTAAGTGCCAAATCATACATTAGGTGGGATTGATTGACTATTTTTTCATTTTGGAGGGTGCTTACATTTATTGATCTCATGGAGTCTTGTCACATATGTTAGTCTAGTTTAAAACTGAAGTTGACATTGAGGAACTATAAAAAATGGAGTGCCTTAATCATTGCTCATCTAAGAGAACATAAGGAATTGTTTTCTTCTCTATACCCGAAGATACTACCTTCATTCAAATATCTTCCTTTTCTTCTTCGCTTTATGTATAGTAGTATGAGTAAGGAATCTTTTGCTCCTCTTCTTATGGCTAGTTTTCCTCATGATGTTTGGATGACTCTTTGGGAAGCATATGGAGATCCATGAGTCCCTCCATTTCCTAAGGACATTTTATCTCCAGTCACTCTTGTTATGGTACCTCCAACTCCAGATCAGATCACACCTCCTAATGCTCCTATTGATACTACTGATCTAGTTTCGGCCATAGATGTTCCTAATTTAGTGTAGTAGGAAACACTATGTCTTCCTACTTCAGCTTCATGGGACGACTTCCTTCCATATATTGTAGGTTTTTTTGTAGAGTCTCACATTGAAGATGTGGGAGGCATTATCGATGATATTCGTCTTCTCTTTGTTGAGGCAAATACTTCATCCAGTGCCACAGTGATATATTCATGTACTTTAGCACAATAGGGTATACAATAGAAAAGACCCTTCTTCAGTTGTTGCGAGGGCTCACTGTAACCCTCATGTCCATTCTCTACATGATCAATCTTCACAAATTTATATGATTGGGATCCTCATGTACAACAATTGTAGGAGGCCTCTCTATCATTTGAGGAGATAGTTTGCTCTTTGGGACGTGTTCTACATCCATCCTTGCTAGATCTGCGCTCATTCTTTTTCGTCGTGTTCGAAGGGGTGACTATCAACATCAACACAAGGACAGTTGAGTAGGTTTCTGAGACACCATTCATCATTGAGATTTTTTCTACACATAGGGGAAGCATCTCACCTATACCTCTGCATTGTTTCTTCCAAAGGGGAGGAACATTATTCAACGCTCATGGATTAGCTCTTGCTGATCATCACACTATGTTTAGGGGAGGGTTTTTTCCATGAGGTTTTCCCTCTTTCTCTACTTTATGAAGATTGCATTACTTATGTACATGGGTACCTAACATGGCCTAGTAGTCGGGACCCATCATGCATTTCATCCTAGCTTTCGTAAGATTAAGTGCATTCCCCTAAGTTGCACTTAAGGGCAAGGGGGGGTGGGGGGGGGGGGGGGGGGGGTTTCATGCAAATAAGTATTTACTTATTACACTTTACTTAAGTTTACTTAGATTAATGCATTATTTTATTATTTCTTAGGTGAGACACTTAGGAATTTGTGTACTCTTATGAGTTGTCATGTTGACAACATTGGAGTAAGCTACTCTAAATCAACACATGGTGTCTACAACACTATAGTTTGCATAATTAACTGAGTTGTCATGTAGACAACACAGTTATTCACACTCCTAATTTAGCACACGGTGTCTACAACATTATTTTGCATGCTACACCTTTGTAGGCTTATCCTCTCATCATCGCACTTATTCCTGTGCTTAATGGAGGATAATCCACACCTGGTGGACATGTACTTGGTTGTATGACTTATCATGTTGTTGATTCCTATGCATTCTAGAGGCCTTAATATATAGACACTCCTAGTGTACTTTCACATCAATTCATATCAATCTATATTGAATGAATATTATATCATCATTCTGATTATACTCTTTTTGGTCTACTATTGTGCTTGTGCTTGAGTTCCTTGGTATTGGGTGAATTTTTCTCTAAGGAAAATTCTTACATGGTATCAGAGCTGTACCAAATTCTTACACATTTAAAGAGATAGAAGAAACATTGTCACACTTTAAAGAAGAACCTCATAATCTAAAGCTTTCATTGGCAACGAATGGTGTCAATCCATTTGGAGATATGATATATATTTACTCAATGTGGCCTGTTTTTGTTATTAACAATAACATTCCTCCTTGGATGTACACATAAAGTGAGCACATAATGTTGTCAACGATTGAGCTAGGTATTTTTTCATTTAATAGTTATCTAAATTAATTTATAAAAAGTGCATGAAAATTGTCATAATAATTATGTAATGTTTATGTTCATTCAATTCCTAGGTAAGTACCAAGTTAAAGATATGAATGTGTGAATGATGTCACTATGTATGACATCTCTAGGTCAATAGGACATCTATAATTTCAATTCCATGTAATGCTTGTATGGACAATACATGATGCCCCTGGGCTAACTCATTTTTGTAGTATGTTATATTGTTAATATCCCATATTTTTGGTCTATTATAGTGCTTACACATTACTATTGTATGCTTAAGTTGTGCATGATAATTGTACATGATGTTTTAGGTCTTCAGACAAAGAGAAAATTTACATATCCAGTTTGTGGTTCGAAGATGAAATCTTGTCATTCAAGAAGTTTAGGAAAGTAGGTATTCAATGAGTTTAGACACTTTCTCCACAATAATCATAAATATCAAATCACCAAAAAACATATTTTTAATGGGAAAGAAGAGACATCATCAAGGCCACAAAGAATGACACCTCATCTATGGAAGTTGGAATATGACCGACTAAATCATTGAGGTAATGTGATTTTGGGCCAGGGTTGAAAACACATGATTGGCATACCTTCGTCAAGATAAGTCTTGTTTTCTATTTATAGTATATTTACAAAATTGAATGTACTACCTATTGTATTATTTAATAATATATTGAAATGATCATTTTTTAATAATTGTAGTAAGTCCTACCTCTATTCCTCCAACACTAGTTTGACAATAATATTAAACACGTTATATATGATTTTGAAAAATACACAAGGTCAGAAGTGTTTTTCTTAGATTTGTATAATTTTATCTGAAATCTACTGTATAATTTTATTTGAAATCTCATTTATATGTTCTTGCGTGTTGAATCTCTTTTAGGTGGTTATCATCTAAAGAAATTGATAAAAAAGATATAAAATATTAGAAGAGAAAAATTTCATATCTTATGTGTGAAATGCAAAAGTGTCTACCTTCAACCTTTTCAATGCTCAAGTACACTACCTCATACATCAAGTTGAGAAGATTGAATTGTGTTGACTTGTACAAACTAGGTCAATGTGTATGGTTGAGAGACACTTGAAATTTATGAAGGACTTGGTTCGACAAAGAGCATTTCCTGAGGGTTCTATGGTAGAGGGGTATATGGTATACCAGACCATGGTGTACATTAGTGAATATCTTCCAAAGTTTGCAGCAAATATCCATGTAGATCGCATTTGGGATCACAACTCTAATGACAAATTTGAAGGGAAGTGCCTGATGGGGAAAGGTAGATTGAGGAGAGTGAGAGGTAATTATAAGTTTTTTTTGTAGTTTATTAATTCTTATCCATCATCAATATAAGTTGTTTCTATTGGTCTAATTGTTTTCTTTATAGTTGGTTGTGAGTGGGATGCACTACATTTGTATATTGCAAACAATCTTTGATTGGATACAATGTGGATTGAATAGTCTCAAGAAAATGGTCACTCATTAACATGGGACGATGTTGCATCGTTGGTTAAAGAAGTTCATCGTAATGGAGATCCCAATGTTACGCCAATGGTACTTGATCTAGTATATGGCTTAAGAGATACAAAGGTATGCAAAAAATTACTAATCATGAGTCATAAGTTTAATATCAACTCACAGATCGATGTAAATAATCTTGACATGTTTCAATAATTACAGGTCAAACACCACAAATCTATGTACTACCATGGCCACAAATTTTGCATTAAAAAGTCAAACGAAAGGAAGAAAATGTGTGATTCTGGGATATGTGCAATCTTTACAGTCACCAATATTTCATCTAGAATTAACACACATCCTAGACAATCCAAAAATTGATACTATGGCATTTTGGATGATATACTTGAGTGCAACTTTAATTCATTCAAAATAGTTCTATTTGTCATCCAATGGTATAGGCTATGGTTGAATTGAAATGATCTTGATAGGACTGTTATTGAACATTATAGTGGATTTACAATGATTAATACAAGGCCATTTGAGCCTGTCAGAGATGAGCCCTATGTTCTTCCAAGCCAATGCGAGCAATTGTATTACTTTGGCGTTCCACAAAAACTAGGTTGGTCATTTGTTCTTAGACATGATCCAAGAGGAAGGTTGATAAAGTAATATAATTAAATATCAATTTTTTTAATAAAATTTCTATTAAATTAAATCATTAAATTATCTTTTAATTTGATTTAATTATAATTGAAAATCATAATAGACCCACAAAATTAAATACGACAACTCAACTGCAAGATAAAGAGCAATATCAAACTCGAGGGTTAAAATCACAAATTCATGTCACTCAACGAATTTAAATGGGTAAACTAACTTAGATACTTGTCCTACTTTCTAGGACAATTGGCCTAGGGTTTAGGATTCAGGCTCAAGAGTTATCTCCCCACTTATACCATTGAAATATTGCAATAGGGTACACTCATCCTGGCAATTTAGGGAAGTCAATACCCAGTACCTACAATCTATATAAAATTCACATATGTACAAACACAATATTCTAAACTAAACAAGAAATGGCAGGAAGTGGTGCATAGAGTAGATTCCAACTAGCAAGTGACTACGACTCCCTTCCTTAACCACATCAAAAATGTCACATATAAAGAAAACATACACGCCCACCATACACATGCAAGTATGGGGTAAGTATCCATAGAAACCTCATAAAAATCATTCATCTAATTAACATCATTCAATAATTGAAAGTCACTACATGAACATATATATCATCATTGAAAGAATCATGAAATAATTGGAATAACTAGTACTAAAGTAACTCAACACATATATTAACTAAATATGAAATACAATCAATCAAATTCTGTTAATCCAACATCATTAATCATAAAACATAGTCATAGAATAGGCTTAAAAGAATTTGGTCAAAATGAATCAGAAAAGTCAAGTAGGGGTAGGCACTACAGTTTTTCTACTTCAGACTTTGTCTTTTCTTATGAAGTTTAACCTGATAGTCTTCTGGTAGGTATTGCTCTTTCACTTTGGTTACCATAACATTCCAATTTGCAATGGGCTTCTTCACCACTTTTTCCCTCTCTTCTTGGAGGTACTTCCACCATGTTAGAGCTAATCCCCTTAGCCTTGACTTGGCTACTTTGACTTTTTGTGCTTTACTCACACCTTTACATTCAAAGTGATTCTCTATTCTTTCTACCCATTCCATCACCAACCTAGGGTCCATCTTCCCATTGAATAAAGGAACTCCTTCTAGAGCCTTAACACCTAGGGATTTGATAGCTTTTAGGAATGATTCTTCATTGATAGAAGGGCTAGGTTCAAGAATAAGGTCTTCTTCATCAACCTTCTCTTTACCCTTACTATTGGTTTCACCTTCGTGTTCCATCTTCTTAGTTGCCTCAACAACTTCTTCCAACTTGGTCTTCATTACTTCCAAAGCTTCCTCAAGAATCATGTTCTCTTTTTGCTCACCCATCTCTTTGTCCAATTTTGCATTGGTTACCATATTGGAATCTCCAAGTGATTTTGTAGGTTGAAACATCTACCTACAAATTCCCAAGCTTCCTGCTCTGATACCACTTTGATGTAACATTAGGTCTAGCTATTTTCAAATCCTTTACTTTTCAAGGGTTCACTTGGGCTTAATACTATCCTATTAGGGTTCCTTGATGCCCTAATTCCTAGAGGACCTTTATCCTATCCTCTAATCACTCTCCAATCTAGATACACCAATGGTTAGGGTTCTTTCTTTACACAAATGCTTCTTCACATCTCATTGTTGACCTTGTTCCTATGGTTTCTTGATCAAAACCTCCATCCATGTAGAATGTTGACTTTCATCAATGGTCTTGGACTCCCTTGAACTTTTGGACACCAATCTTGCAAGTTAACACCATGTTCTTTTCTCTTAAGTCAAGATTGCTCAAAATAGGGCTGCTAGGATTAGCCCACCAAACTGGGTTTTTGGACTTTATTTTTGAATTTATCTAAAGGAGGTGGAAAAAAAACTAGATATTCAAATACCCTTTTGGAAAATCCTAAAGATTTTGTGGGTCATAGACCCCTTAAGTGCACATTCACCCAAAAACAACTTTTAAGCCTATTTTTAAGGGTTTTAAAACAATGTTGACTGGTCTAAATAGGGTATGGTATTTCCTCCTTCAAAACTCATAATGGATTCTTTTCCCTTTGTAGAAGTTTACCTTACTCAATTCTCCTCATTCTACATACCTTGGGTTGGAGTCTCAAACACATTCAAACCCTCAAACTTCTCATTCCAATCTATGATTTTCCTAACCAAGTACAACATACTTACCGAGGGCATCACTTTAACATTAATTGCCATAATTTTAGGGGCCCAAATCTAGTATACATTATGTACATAGGATCTACTACCATGTCCCTTAAAACCATGAAGAATTAATGAGAGGAATTCATAGGAGAGCCATTATTGCTTAAAAACCCAAAACTGGAACAATGCATTACCTAATTTAAAAAGATTTTCAAAATCTAAGAAGATGGAAACTTAAAACTAAAAAAATTGAAAAGGAAATGATTGTACAAACATGAGAAACATGAATCCACCACTAGATTGTACAATTCAATCCATTTGTCTGTACAGATGAGTCAAAATCTAGAAACTGCCCAAGTTTTAACTAGAAAAATATGCATCTAATTGCTCAAGCTTTCTTATTACAATTCCCAACCCTTGGGATGTGGTTGAATTATGATTTTATATGTTTCCAAGGAAGTTGCAGGTGGTTGGCATAACCACCAAGTTCATTCTTGTACTTTGCAACTTTTTGCTAAAAAGTTGTCAAGCAACTTTTTGCTAAAAAGTTGTCAAGCAACATTTCAAAAAGTTGAACAAGCTTGACAACTTTTGGTTTCTATGAGCAAATTTTCTCTCCTTCATGTTGGAGCCTCCTAACTAGTTGAGATTGTGCCACAAATGATGTCTAAACATGTTTTTCCCCCTTAGAACATCAATATGCAAGATTTTAGGTTATTGTTGCTTGTTTGACAACTTTTGCCAATTATTTTCCAACTTGACATTGTTTCCATCTATTCACTTCCTAAATCCTACATAACATGCTAAGGAGTTTTTAGCCACACAAATGAGTGAAATCACCTCATAGATGACAAGGTGGATTAAAGACACATCTTCACAATTCTCAAGGTCCTAGAACTATGTTCCTTGACACAAGTCAAAACTTAGAAACACACCAACACATCTACCTAAGAACTCTTAACTTACTTACATCCTTGACTTGGCTAGAGTTAGTACAAGCCCACAAATCAAAACCAAAAATGAAAACTAGACCTAGGTGCTCTTGCACCAACAAGTTGGGTTTTCTAGATTGTTTATTTATTTCTTTGATTGAACCATCTACTTATTCTAAATTCATAAGATTGTAGAGACTACTGGCATCCCGAACAATTATATAATCTTCATTTTTGTTTGATCAAAATTTGACTTTTAAAGATTACAATTTAAATTACACTAAGTTATACGATTGTCCATTCTTTGTAACAACACTGCAAGTTTCAATAAAATAAGCATTATTTCCCAAATTTTCCATTGAATTCATGTCATTGACATCAAAGAAGACATTCTCTTGTATGTCAAATTGCACATTGTTTGGTTAACAAGGGTTGACATTAGAAGTTTGCATTGCCCATTAAATATCTCCCTTTGAGACATAATCAACAAAAGATGACAAAATAATGGAATCATTTTAAAATAATGATGGAATAAGGTTTTAGATAATAATAAGAGTAGATGATGGGTTGGTTCATCATATTCCTCAAAACAATCAAGCATCAAACAATAAAAGAAAAATAATTCAGCAGACACAATCCTTTCAAGATGCAAGTAAATTTTGATATTTTGAATTTTAAATCCAAGATTAATATAGTTGTTGGTGATGAATGGTTGTCCAAGCTAGAGAAATATCTCTACGTGAATAATTTTTTTGATGTTAAAAAGCTAACCTTTTTCCTCATGAAGGTTGACATTCATGTGAAACAATCATGGGAAGGTAAACAACCATCAAAGAAGTTCATTTGCATAAAAGATGAAGAGGCAAAAATAGATGGAGAGATGGGTGAAACCTTTATGTGAGAGAAAAACCCTAACAATCTAAAGGATCAATAAACATGACACTTACCAAGTTTTACATTTTGAACTTTAAGGATGAGGAATTAATGAATGGTATACATGTAAATAAAACCCTAATGGATCAAATGGTTGAGAAGTTGATGCTTAAAAATATCTATAAATGCCTATAGATGATTTTTTTGACAAAATATAGGACATATTATTTGGGAACACTTGAATCCCCAATGTGACAAACACAACTTACCCAATAGTTTGAAGGACTAGAGTGGGTAGTTAAGGTTGCTATGAAAGATACAAAGGCATCAACAAATCCAAGCTACTAATTTTTTTATTTTTTTTTCAAAATACATCAGTTGGCCATATTTATTTATTTTAACTAGGATATTGATGAAGACATGACATGGGTGATTCATACAACATTCAAATGCACAAAAGCAAAAAGTTTAGAGATTATCAAACCACATTCTATATTGTACAAATACTTATGTTTTAACATGATCTATTAACTCAAAAGTATCAATGATAACACAAGACAACAAATTAACTAAATTAAATGTGTGTATTTATGTGAAAATTGTATAGAGTTTTCACTTCCACTTAAAGAAATTTAATTTGAATACAAAAATAAATATAAGACAAGGCCTTGTTGATTCCTCACAATTTATGTATGTGTTAATTAGATTATTATAGAAAATATAACAAGTTGCACATAATGACTTAGTACTTCCTTTAGCTTTTAAATAAATATAGTTTTAATTTAATAAATTTATTATAGTTTATAAAATATTTTAATTAATAAAAATATTAGATAATTATAGTTTTCTATAATGATATTAATTATAATTATAATTATAATTTTATTTATAAATATACTTATTAATATATATGTTCTATTGCATATAGGTCATCTGATAATATTATATTTGAAATATATTAAAATATGAAAATAATAATAATATATAATAGTATTTCTTAAACTATTATATAATATACGAAAGATATCTTTTTAGTATTTTTAAATAAATGATAAATATCATATTATAAAAAATGCAATATTAAAATATAAAAAAATTAAAACAAATCATTTACATTAAAATTATTAAACATTAATTAATCATATTCACCTTAATAAAAATCAACTCTTAAATTTTTTTGTTTTACAATCCACCTACCATTAGTATAAGAGCTAAATAAATTCAACCACTCAAATCTTAGAAAAATAATTTCTTAAAATTGTAATGTTAACAGTCATGCATCTATACTATGCAACATATTAGTTTGATTTAATGTATCACAATAAATACTAATAAATATAAGGTAAATGCCTAGATTAATTATTATTATTTGTTATAATTAATTATTATTATATGTTAAGCGAAGGTAGATTCAAACCCAAGGCTGATTAAGGAGATGCGAGATACTAGAGGCCCTTTTCCTGATAGACTTGAGTTCTTTGCTCATATTCTTGAGCGGAAGAAAGCTGTTTGGATGGAAGGAGAGCTAGGATGGACAACATGGATTGATGATTGTGATGATATTCTGGATTAGCTTATCTAATTTCTTTTTTTGTAATCTCGCTGAAATTGTTACATATTGTGCTAGTTGATTGATCATGGATTACCAGTTGAACTAGGAGGTTGAGGTTCGCCTCCCCTCTCTTGATTTTGTACCTATCTTTTTGAACTATCGATTATTTAATTTTAAAAAAAACCCAAGACATCCTACATTGCATTGTAGACTTTTGCCTCATTATTAAAAATATATAATAAGAAATAAAAAAACTCATTTAATCTCTAAATATTTTTTTAAATAAGAAGACATATAATATTTTATTAAATTGTACTTAAAATAAACATTTTTATATTTATGAAAACAAATATAAATAGATATAAGATCATAACTCAAAATAGAACAACATAAATCAAAGATCTTATATTCTCACCGTAAATAAGCTTATGACAAAATAAATCTCTAAATTTTTGGCATTGAGAATTAAAATGAGTACATCCATCATGACCCATATGAATAAAAAAATGCGCCCTGATTGAACCAACTCACACACCATCAATAGTGACAGTGAGGAACAGATGGCATAGAAGATGTTGAACAATTCATGTGAGGCCACCACCATGACTTGAAAGATGAGAATTACCAACAAAGTGGTTTCCAACAATGGTACAAATTTTGTGGTAGATTTCCTTCAAAGGGAGAGAAGAGAAGCCCAAGCAGCCATTGCTTGGGTGAGGAGACGTGTGAAGTGAGAGAAGAGGATTATCTATCTATTCTCATCACTTGGACAACTAACAAACTAAAATCAAGCCTTGGGAACCCTGTTCTCACCAACAAGGAAAAAAACATGCTCCATTTGACTTTAGTGGAAAAGAGATTGTTGTAACAACAAAAATATATTCCTCCAATTTTCAATATATAATTTAGGGATTTGTCTAACTAATCTAATAATTAGAGAATGTGAAGGCGATGAGATCATCCATGTGAATGCTGACCTGTAAAAGTCATAACAAACAATTAACAACTTGAAGGAAAGGTCCGGCCTAACATTCATATTTCTCAAATTTTAAAGATTTAAGGTTTCAAGGACTATCAAAATCAAACGGTCAGAAACCGGCAGTAGGCAGTCAAGAAATCCCCTGCCAGAAAGCCACCTGTGATCCGCCGTGATCCAAGGGTCAAGCTATGCGCAGGAACGCGGTAAACGCACGGAATTAGAGAATAGTTAATAGACATTTAATGGGCGACAGAGCCAGGCCACACGGCGCAGTGGGAAAACGCGTGACAGAGCAACTTTGCCAAAAATTCAAATATACAACTGTGAAATAGGAGGTGGTATTTATCAATCATATATATATTTAGTCTCTGTGTGATTTACATATTATGTTTGAAGTGATTAGTCCGAATTTTAACTCCTGGATCTGCTGAGATGAGAGAAGAAAATTTGTTCTTGTGAATATGGTAACCGTGGGATTTGGAATCTAGTTGGTGATAAAGCAAGAGAAGAAAGATCAGATTATGATGAAGGTGGGGGGATCTTAGCGTGCTGTTATGTGGGTCCGTTTTTCCGAGTGGTGACAGCAAGGGCGACAGCCTGGTTGGACTTTAACTGGAATAGAATAGAATGGATAGGAGCTGGGCAGCATGTAGTAGCTGTTGGGCTACTCAGTGGATGACATTCAGCACTCATCTGGAGCTTCAATTCTTATTTTCATTGAGGTGAGTTGTTTGTTGGTTTAAAGGATCCTGCCATTGGTGCTCTATCTACATTCTTCTAGGAGTTTATGTATTGGGTTGAATACGGTTCAGGATGATTTGGTATTTGTGACCTTTGTTGTTCTAGGGTATTGCTGATTGGGTTCAAAGTAAACTGAAACGGAGGGGCATTTCGGGATTTGGGTTTGCATTATTAGCGATTTTATTGAACCGGAGTGAGGGATATTTGGGACAGGAGGGTTTGGTGGCATCTGGGTTTGTATTGTTTTAGAGTCTAGTGAACTTGGCTGAAGGCAATTAGGGGCAATAAGAGCTATGGCGTTTGTGTTTGCGAAATCAGGGGCAATGGAGTCTAATGATGTTCGGGTTTTTCTTTTGTGATTGTTGGTTTCAGACTGAAGTCCTGAAATCCAGTGCAAGGAGCCTTGAAAAATTAGGGTTTGGGTGCAGGAGAAATGCCATAATGCAGTTAGAGCTGTTGTAGATTGTTGTTCGAGAATTGATGAGAATTATTTCGGGAAATCAATCAGAAAGCAAATCGTGTCAGGGAGCAGTGGGGAGTGAAGTACAAATCTATTAATATTTTTGGCCATCTACACTTCTGTGGATGATGATTATCGGTTGACAGAGAGTGGACCCAGTTCTGGAACGAGACCTTGAAATCAAAGGGATTTGGAGGATAGAGGAGAGAATAAGGTATGCCGATTGCTTGTCTTGCCTCCTGCATTGCTTTCAATTTATGATCTTGTTTGTATCGCATATTAAGCCATGCTGTAGGACTGGATTTGCCAAGTTGGTGTCATTCGCTCTATTTTTTTTAGTAAGAACTAGAGGCAGTTAAAAGTGTTCTTGTCTCTGGATCCTGGAAATAATTGTTTTGGATTTTGGAAAATTGTATCCAGGAAGAAAAGCTTTAAAAAAGTACCTAAATTTCAGGGCTAGGATGGGCAACCCGGTCATTTTGGTGCTATGTCTTTTGGGTTTGCTAGTTTCACAGATCAGAGCAGCATATACTCCAGTAGACAATTATTTGATTGATTGCGGATCTTCACAGAAAACCACGGTTGATGATAGGGACTTCCAGTCTGATTCTCAATCAAGTTCCCTTCTTTCCACAAGCCAGACAATCCTGGTCACAACGGCTAGTGGCTCGGTTCCCTCGGATCTCTACTTGACAGCTAGGGTGTTTACCAAGCAATCCGCATACACCTTCAAGATTCAGCAGGAGGGGCGGCATTGGGTGCGGTTGTATTTCTATCCCGTTCCACATCCCACCTATGATCTCAAATCAGCATCATTTGCTGTGACTACAGATAAGTTTGTTCTTTTGCACAACTTTAGCATGAAGGTAGATGCTAGTAGCAGTACATATTTATTCAAGGAGTACCTGATCAACGTGACATCCGATAGCTTGACACTCACTTTCGCTCCCATGAACAATTCAATTGCATTCATAAATGCCATCGAGGTTGTTTCAGTCCCGAATTTGCTGACGTCTAATGTGCCAATGGTTTTGTCTCCTGTGGGTTCTTTCACTGGCTTACCTGAAATTGCATTAGAGACAGCATACAGGCTCAATGTCGGAGGTAAAAAAGTCACATCTAAGAATGATACTCTCGGTAGAACATGGGACCCTGATCAGAAGTACTTGTCTCTTTCCAGTTCTGCACAAAATTTTAGTGTCCTTGCCAGCAGCATCAACTACCCTTCAAGTGGAACAGTCACACCAGAGATTGCCCCGAATTATGTATACGCCACAGTTGAAGAGCTGGGAAATGCAAATGTTACCAACGGGAACTTCAATATTACCTGGGCTTTTTCAGTGGATCCAGATTTCTCTTATTTTGTTCGGATGCACTTCTGTGATATTGTGAGCAAAGCCCTCAATGAGTTTGTATTCGATGTTTATATCAATTCCGAAATAGCCATCATAAATTTGGATCTTTCTTCCAAAACATCAGCACTGGCTACTCCATATTACACAGACTTTGTGGTCAATGGCACTGGATCCAGCAAGCTATCTGTTAGCATTGGCCCTAGTAGTTTGGATAATGGAGGAAGCAATGCCATCCTTAATGGTTTGGAGATTATGAAGATGAGCAATAATGCTGGAAGCCTTGATGGCCCTTATTCTGTTGATGGTCTCATTCCTGGTACATCCAAAAGCAGCAAAAAGGTTGGCACTGTTGTGGGATCAGTACTGGGAGCTGCTGCGGCACTTGCACTCTTGGCAGGTGGCTATTATTGTTTTTTACGCGGTCCAAAGTCCAAGTCAAAACACTCTGCTCCTGCATGGTTACCTCTTCCATTGCATGGAGGAAATTCTCATAGTATGGGCAGTAAAGTTTCAACGATATCCCATAAGAGTGGCACTGGGAGCTACGTGTCCTCTGCACAATCAAACCTTGGTCGGTACTTTACATTTGCTGAAATTCAGGAAGCCACAAATAAATTTGACGAGAGTTTGCTTCTGGGTGTTGGTGGGTTTGGCAAAGTATATCAAGGGCAGCTAGAAGATGGAACTAAAGTTGCTGTCAAGCGAGGTAATCCGAGATCTGAACAAGGTCTCACTGAATTTCAAACAGAGATTGAGATGCTGTCAAAGCTTCGCCATCGTCATCTTGTATCTCTGATTGGTTACTGTGAGGAGCATTGTGAGATGATTCTTGTCTATGAATACATGGCCAATGGGCCTCTTCGCAGTCATTTGTATGGCTCAAATCTCCCCCCACTTTCCTGGAAACAGAGGCTTGAAGTATGCATAGGAGCTGCAAGGGGACTTCACTACCTTCATACTGGAGCAGCTCAAGGTATCATTCATCGTGATGTCAAGACCACAAATATTTTACTTGATGAGAATCTGGTTTCCAAGGTGGCAGACTTTGGCCTTTCAAAGACTGGACCCACTCTGGATCAGACACATGTAAGTACTGCAGTAAAAGGTAGTTTTGGGTATCTTGATCCCGAGTATTTTAGAAGGCAACAACTGACAGAGAAATCTGATGTATATTCATTTGGAGTGGTGTTGTTGGAGGTCCTATGTGCAAGACCAGCGCTAAATCCAGTTCTTCCTAGAGAGCAAGTTAATATAGCAGAGTGGGCAATGCATTATCAGAAAAAGGGCATGCTTGACCAGATCATTGATTCTCATCTTGCTGGCACCATCAATCCAGGCTCTCTCAAAAAGTTTGGGGAGACAGCTGAGAAGTGTTTGGAAGAGCAAGGTATCGATAGGCCTGCCATGGGAGATGTTCTATGGAATCTGGAATATGCTTATCAACTTCAGGAGACAGCAATGAGGAACGATCCAGATGAGAATAGTACAAATCATATTGCAGAGATTCCTTTGCGATACACACAGCCTGAGCCTTTTGATAATAGCATCATTGACAGGGGAAGTGATGATGATTTAGCAGATGCAACAACTAGTGCTGTATTTTCACAATTGGTGAATCCTCGGGGAAGGTGATGTGAAGAAATCTAATTTTAAGATCAAATCTTGATGGCTGCAGGTTACTGTGTAAGCGACATATGTACCTGTCCAACTGCCTCTCTAGGAATGGCAGTGCCTGGTCCTTATATTCTTTGAGTGGCTTCATGGCTCAGCTTCTTTGCTGCTCAAGCTTTGCAAGGAGCTCTGTTCATGCCAGTTGATTTATCATGTGTTTTCTATTGCTTGCCCGATGTTTCAAAATTATATTATTTGACTTTTTAAGTTGTTATTTTTCCACAATTAATTGTTATTGGACTTCCCTTCGTGTAATGCACACTTTGAAATTGGTGGGAATTTGGAAAGATTTCCATATTTAAGTGGCATTTCATGTTTGGAATTCATATGCTCTCTCAGTGGCTGAGCCAGTGACTGCCAATCAAAACTTATGTAGATGGTAGAGATGATAGTTGATTTTTCCTCAATAATGCCAGATCATATACATTGTATTGTGTCTACAAAGGTCTGCATCTACATAGCCTATCTTTTTATCTTAAAACAATCAAATTATAAGTACGAAATAAACTAGATGCTTTGTGAACCTCAGACCTGTACAGGGCTCATTATGTTTTCTGTTCAAGTTGTGACATGGCTCATGTTCAAGATTGGGGCATTACATTTGCACTTTTTGACCATAAAAATATATATTTTGCTTTATATCTGCTGTTATTAAGTGTCATGTGCTGTGCCGTTTTGGTATCATACAAGGAAAATGACTTAAGAATCTGTAATTCTGTTTTTGAATTTTTTCTGTAATTGATTATTTTACGGGCTTGCTTCTGTTTTTCGTGAAGCTTTTCCAATTTCTTGTAATATCTTTTTGAACACATCACTGGGCAATGTAATCTCCCTATCAAAAAAGCTCAATTTGAACATGCGCTTATAAGGACACTCTCTGAAAAAAAATTGCAGTTCTGTAATTATATTTGAGATAATCTTACAGTTTTTCAAATGATCAATAGTTTCTAAACAAGGTTAAAGATCCTTCTATTGAATACCCGGACTTTGCATGAACTGCTTATAGAAGGTACTTTTGAAATTTGTGACAAGTGACAAACAGTCTGATGCACGCAGGTAGTAGACTTCAAAATGTTTTGGTGTTTGATCTTCCACTTAATTTATTGGCCTATCATCTTTAAGTGTTTGGAAGTAGGAACGAATATATGGCCTTTTTGTGCTTAGTAAAGCATGAACTCTCATTCTATTGGTGGTTGTGGTCCATTTTATGGCTGTTATAAGTGTGTTGTATAGTGGTTTCCTTCATGGAAAGAGTAGTGGCAATTGTAATAGAAGCACTGTAGTGGCAATTGTAATAGAAGTGCTGGAGTCTGTTTCAGCTCAGTGGATGTATGAGGCCATTGAAAATGTCTGTAATTGACCTTTATGATAGGATGCTATAATTTCGATGGAGATTTTGGGGGTTCATCATCCATCGGGACTTGGTTATATAAGTACATCTCTGATTTTTGTAAGTAGTCCACAAGAGCATACAGTGTGGCAGTAGAGCTCAAGAAATTATGTAAACTCTTGTACTATCTGTTGATTAGTAGCATGAAGAGCTAGCTAGTACCCTCTCACTCTTACTAGAGATATCTGGATATCTCCTGACTGGGTTATAATTGCTAATGTGGCAATTGGGTTGTGTGCTTCCAATTATTCTTTTCTGTTTGTCCGATACAAGCTCCATGTTTACTTAAATTGCAGGTCATCTTGTGTCACATCCATGGTTATGTGGTATAGGTGCATCATAAGAGTTTTTTGTTTGGGTTCCCTTCACTAGAATTGATTTGCTTATAGCAAAGGGAGACATACTTCTCTGTTTATGGATCACTTGCGGTGAATAACCTCCAAACTCACGGTGAATTTTTAAGGTTTTGTTGGAAACAACGATTTTATAGATCCATCAATGCCAAATACGTTAAAAGTCACACTCAAGGTACTGAATATTCTATTTTAGTCCAGAGGATGAAATGATCATGAAATCTCTTGGGAGTGTGTTTTGGAGATAAGTATTAATCTTCATACCGATGCAACTATGCTACAACAAGAATGAAACCTCTTTCGAGTGTGTTTTGGAGAAATTTATTTATCTTCAGATCGATGCAACTATGCTACACTAGATGAATTCTTATGCATCTTGCAAACTTCATTTAACTTTGTTATCATCATGGTTCCATTGAGTTGTGGAACAGGGGGATGGGATTTGGGGCCGGAGGGGCCTCCTCTTTCCAAAATTTGAGGACGGTGACATATAATATTAATTCAAAACTATAGTTATAGAAAATGTAAAACAAATTGTTGACGGGGGAGGAATCATGGGAATTTAGTGCTGTATGAAAGGCATTGTGGACATGGTGGATACAATCTGTTATAAAACCAACATTGATCCTGTTAATCATGGAGGTTGGAGGTGCTAAAGCTACTGATAAACTAGAGGTTTGGAAGAATTGTTGAAGAAGTTCAAATTGGAGCAGATCGAGCTTATGAGAACCACTGTTACTGAAGTTGAACCCAACCCCGTGGAAGAATCTAAAGAGAAAGTTGTGGAATAAAGCAAGCATTATTTGTGATCTGGATATTTGAAAGAAAATAACCCTTCGTAATCGGGCCATAATGCCTAGTACAATATTTTTTCAACCAATTCAGATAGATAGAAATTAGAGTATTGTTGCATATTACCTAATCCTAGTTTGATTTGGCTTATTGATGAGCGTAGAAATTCAGGGATTCTTATATGGTGTATGTAGTATGAGTTGCGTCTCTACACTCATCACACTTTCTTGGCAGCTACATTGGGAAAAAAAAATTAATTTGCTAGCATTGGCTTTATTGTTTTCTACATACCCTATCATGGAAGATCCTGGTCTTGGATCAGTGTATAATAGGGCTCCCCGTTCTGGTAGTTTTCACATATCATGGGTTTGTTGCCATGCGAATATTGTTTTATCTATGAAAAAAGGTGCTTCAGGATAGATGAGAAACCACTGGTTTGTTGTGAGTTGAGACCTCACAGGGTTAAACTACAACCATACCATAGTTGACATGTGAGCCAAGTGAAGTTTTAAAATTAATTGCGGGAGGAATCACCCTGGACTGGTAAACATTGAATACTAAAAAATGTTTTACCAATCAAAAGGGCCGGTCTGCCCTACCTAATTGTTCATTGGTTCAAATAGCAACACACGTAAGGATAAAAGAACAAAAGCAATTTCTTAGGCACATAGAGACAACAATTTATGTTGGAAAACCCTCTTTATCTTGAGGGGAAAAATCAGCCATAATTTTTTTCCTAATAGAGGTCTGAGTACAATGCTTTTTAACTGAATACAACACTCATCACACAAAGCACTTTTATATATTTTGAATTGAGAGGCTCTTTGTATCATGATTGAATGTCTCTTCATTTTTTGCACGACTTTTTCATATTTCCAAATACATGTCTCTTTGTATGTCACATGTCACATCTCTCCATATAAAGAACAAATGAATCTCAAGAAACCACGCCATATCATCTTAGGTAGATATTCTCTCTTAGAGCTATAAAACTTCAAGTTTCTCTCTTAGCAAGATAGATTATTCATGTCTTGCCATTTCTAACAAGACAAACATAAGAATGTAATGTTCCTTTTCTGAACATTACCATTTGTCCAAGTCTAAAGGGGGAAATGTTTAATTCGTATGGTGGAGCAAGATGTTGTAGGGTGGAATGGATATGTTTGTACAAAGGAATGGAATGTCGTACGAAAATTTGGTAGGAGGGAAGATTGTGTTGGAAGATGGTGAATGGAAGTATGTAGATGAAAGATGGAAGTTTGAGAGATGGAAGATGGTGGATGGAAGTTGGCAGATGGAAGATGGTGGATGGCAGATGGAGATGGAAGTTGCAAGATGGAAGATGGCGGAGGGAGTACAAGGAGTACAAGGGGATGGAGGAAGAAATATGGAAGGAGTATGAAGGGATGGAGGAAGAAGTATAGAGGGAGGAGTTTGTCAGATGGAGGGAGGAGTACAGATGGAGGTTGGTGGATGGAAGTTGGTAGATGGAAGATGACATGGATGGAAGATTGCAGATGGAAGATGGAGATGAAAGTTGCAAGATGGAAGATTACAAAAGGAGTACAAGGAGTCTGAAGGAATGGAGGAAGAAGTACCGAGGGGTGCAGTACACAGGGTATTGTAGTGGAAAGAGAATACAAAATTGTATACAACTAGTATTAGAATACAACACCATCAAGTAAATGCCAAGGATGAATAGATATTGAATACCAATATTCTCCAATTAATACTCACAGACAAAGATGGCGCTCCAATTTGCCAATATGAGCAAAGTATTATAGGCGACAAAATAGGGTGAGGGTTGAATTCCACTGAAATTGGAAAGCCAAGTAGGGAAGATCTTTCACTTCCGAAATGATGAATAATAGAGAACTCCAATAGGAATTCAAAGTACAAAGAAAATAATCCAAATAGTATCCCAACTACTACCTACAAGCTATGCTTAAATACCCATTGGGGAAACCTTTCTGAGAGTGTACAAAGATAGCCGACGGTGACACTTACCAATGAAAACTAAAAATTAAAATAGGTTTGAGATATATTCAATCAATCGGAACCAAAAATACAAATATTAACTTGGGTCCATATTAATTAATTAAAGTAACTAATTAAAAGTACTTTTCTATTATTTAAATTCTAGGACTAGTTAATTAATAAATTAAATTAAATTATTACATTAAAAAAGTTGGGGACATGACAAAGAAACTATAACAAAAAAAGAGTAACATCTCATAATAGATTTTCTCAACATAAAATTGTCATCTCAATATGACATTCACCATGGCTATTTACAGAAGATGAGTATAAGAAAAGTAGGTCATGGAGTAAAGGCCTTGTAGTGATAGTACTAGCCAGAGTGGCAAAATGCTTCTCTTGACTATGTGCCTTTTGACATTTTCTTATCCCTACAAAATGAGGCATGTTTGACTTAAGCACCCAAATGCACCAAATCAAATGAAAGGATGGACTTGAAGGGAGAAATGGACGTTACCTATAAGAGGGAAGTGTCCGATGCTTGTGGAGCAATGCATGTGAGTTTACCGGTCTTGACTTATTGTTAATTCAAGTTTTTCCACTATGATTACTATTAGAGAGTGGGTCCACCATAGCTACTCCCAGAGGGTGGAGAAAGGGATTTCACCTCAAACTTTTCTCACAAAGAACTCACTAACAAGGGATTGCACCTTGAACTTCTATCTCTCAGAGAAGAACTTATTAACAAGAGATTGCACCTCAAAATTCTTCCTCACACTTCTTCCTCACAAAGAAAAGCTCATTAATAAGGGATTGCACTTTGAACTTCTCCCTCTTAGAGAAGAATCCATTAACAAGGCATTGCACCTTGAACTTCTTGCTCATAGAGTAGAACCCATTAATAAGGGATTGCATCTTCAACTTCTATCTCACATAGAATAACTCATTATACCACATAATATAAGAGCAATAGAATGTTGAGACTCTCTCTCAACAAGAGGGTTGCATTCTTACAACTAAAAATTATTGTAATAAATTACAAAAGACTTCAATGCTTGACCAAACAAGAGTTGTTTGTAGTCACATTGCTACATGAGCTTGTTAATCCATTGCAAAGAACTTGACACTCTTCATCTACCACACAAGCTCTCTCTTTATCTTAATGTGCCTAAAGAAGTCCTTCCTTCCTCTCCAACTCATCAAGCTTTCCCTTTATGCAATAAAAAATTTCAGTGTTACCTTCATCTCTAGCACACTATCCCTTTAATAGTTTACGTTGAATTCTTAGAATTTAACTTCCTTTGAATGCAATCTCTCATCGTCATTATGCTTCTCAATCTTTGCTAGAAGCGTTTTAGAGATATTAGTAAATACTAGAGGCATAAATCATTCACTATGCACTATGCTATTATATGAATTAACTACATAAAATTCATGATAAATATTCAAAGATATGTCGAAGAGGAACACCCTCCAAGCAATACTTGAACCCCTTGAGCAACAAAGCCTTCAATTGAGTCACTCGAGCCTCTAGCTCCATAGCGAATGCCAGAAAATGACTTAAAGTAATAATGAATAAGCTAATACAAAATCTTCATTTCAATAAATCTCTACACACACAATGTCTTACTCTACATACACACAACTTTGCAACAAATAGTACTCATACAAAACTAAACCAACCACACACCTCGAGTAATCTCTCCACCATACATACATACAAACTCCTCTCTATAGATGCATATACATGCTATTCTCTAAACAATCACTAATTGATAATCATACAACTCCATCAAAAAAGAATATTTTCTTTGTCGAGCCTTAGACAAAGATAAGTCCTTGACAAAAAAGGAAGAAGTGATCACATACAAGATGTTCATCGTTACAATAATACATGTAGCCATATGATGCCAATAGTTGATCATGCCTCTTCGTTTACGCTTACAATACCAACAATTTTTTTATTATCAAAGAATGCAAAACAAATAAAGTTACAATACTAACCATCGTCGACAATGAAAGAAAGGTAGATACATAGATGTCACAATACAACCATAGCACTCAGAGAGCAAGACACAAATAGTTTGGGTTAGAAAGTAAAGTCCACCATGATAACTAAGAGATGGGAAGGGGTGAATCAGTTATGCAATTAAAACAACTCTCAATATCCTTATTAATTCTAAAATATGTAAATAGTAGATGCAATGACAATAGAAAGATCACCATACGCAATAACACCAGCTATGTTAACTAAGGAAACCCTTGATCAAAGAGAATACTTGAGTGGGAATGGTAAAATTGATGTACTAATATATAGGTTCCTTGTAAGAGGATGGATCCAGGTAGGAGTCAATGAAATAGATTCAGTATATATCAATCCTTATTAGGAGACTTTGAATCCCTGTTAGGAAATTTCAACCCTATAAGGATCTATGGAAGACAAAAGCACCCATTGTCTAGACAACTTCAGGGCAAGACCACCAAATTCACTGTCCAACTAGCCTTAGTATTATCCTTCTTAGAATAATACAAGTATATAGTTGTCCACAACTACTTCTTTGCCAAATATAGTCACTTTGTTTGTTCACCGTGCCTCAATTGCACCAAACACTTCTAATAAAAAAAATTCAATATCAAGTTCATTGGATCTCACATACAAGTTCACATACTCACATTTCACAAAAACCACAATACTACTCTCTACCACAAGAAAATAATCTTCCTTTATACCAAGTACTAGAACAAAATATTGAGTTGGCTTTTAGGCTTTTCTAATTTATAATTTTAATACATTACAATATTACATCTTTTCATAATTACAATCAAACTGTCAGCTCACCATCTTCATAACTCTTCACTTGGTGCTCATTTGAATGTGCGTGTTTGACCACAACATCTTCGACATATCTTCTTCGTCTGTACAACCTTGCATAACCATATTTTATCTTTGTTAGGAGATACAATCCAAACATCAGTAACTAGTATCTAGAAACTTTGTCTAAACATTGACTTTAATAAATGTCAAATAATTCTTCATGTGCTCTTAACCATAGCATCACAACACTCTATAGAACATGTTCTCAACTACACATAAGCTCATTTGCATTCCTCAATCCTTGCAAAGCTAAATTGTGTCTGTTGCTTTGCCAATCTTCACAGAATAATCAGTATGTTGACATCAATGAAAAACTCTTTCATGAATGCAACACACAACCTTTGAATCATGTCTCCTACAATACTCGCGTACTCCCCCTAGGAATACCAACAATATTCATGCTAACAATTTCCCCCCTTGTCATTGATGACAAAATAGATGAAAAACATCTAAGTTCCATTATTACCAATTTTTTTTTCTGCTTCTACCCCCTCATTCATGCTGTCCATGAATGTCCATTGTATTGTAAACATCATGAATAAGGAAGGTGTTAATCTCCCCCATACATCATCATCTTTTCAAATCCTCTTCATTAATCAAATCTTCAAATCCTCTTCATCAATCCTTTTCGAATTGTCTTCATAAATCAAATATCTCTCATAGGAATATTTCTTCCCATTGACATCAATTGCTACATATTTTTCATGTGTTACTTTCCCAATACATAAGGATGTTTATCATACATTACTCTTCTCCCCCATTGACATCAATGAAAAATGTATGATTATGTCAATTTACTTCATAAGATATGCAATAAGTGTTGAAAACAATTGATCAATTATATATTGTCTTTGATCTTACACAAAATGTCATATCGTTACCAGTCAGTGTATGTTGTGATCACTCGAACAATGAAGATAGTTTCCTATGTCTATTGAACATTCTAGTGTTTTCCAAGTTCATAAGACAATATCTATCAAGTTCACTCAGGCATCGAAGAAAAGTTCATAGAAGTTGAGTGTTAACTGAGCTCACTCAGTTAACAAAGGAAAGTTGGATGGAACTAGCATTAACCGAGCTTACTCGGTTACCAAAGGAAGTTTGCGAAGATGCAGTGTTAATTGAGTTGACTTGGTTAACATAAGAAAATTGTTCTAGTGTTATTATCTACCAAGCAGGGTCGACTAACAAATAATTTTCTTGTTTTGGCATATTGAGTTTAATGGATTTTTTTATTAATTCTAATCGACTGAGGAGATAAATATTAATTATTCTAAGTTGTATTCAAGCTAACTTGATAATGTATATGATATAAGGTCAAGTTGAGAATTGAATGTGTGAGATTGTGTGGAAGATAAGAAGATGCTTAGAGGAAGCGAATTGGAAGGATAAACAAAATATCCTTGTTGGGTGGCAACGATTAATCTGATTAGGAAGGATCAAGTATTTGAGCCAAAATTGAGATCTAAAATCAACAATACAATTGCATCAGCCATCAGGTCATATCATTGTTAGTCTCTAACCATTATACTAGTGTATCAAATCTCTTAACAAAGTTAGCCTAATAGTTATTTGCCAAATCCTCTAACAAGGTGGCATTTTTAGATTGAAGTGTCTAGAGACCTCTAACAAGGCCACTCCTAATAGGGTGATTAAATCCTCCAACAAGGTCACATCTAACAGTGTGTTTTGTAATCTTTAATAGGGTTGGCTCCTAAAAAGGCTCGCTTTAGAAGAGTGAAAAACAATAACTAGTTGCAATTGGTAGTTTTTCCCAAATTGGATTTCCACATTAAATCTTAGTGTCACTTGTGTTCATACTATTTCTTTTGTGTATGCAACTAAGTTAATTAAGGTTAATCAAAGTTAATATTTTAAGGTCTGGATGTTCAGTATTTGCTGAGTAATAGTTTTTGATAAGATAAACAGGTTTTACAGGGACCCTGAAACCCAAAAGTAATTACATAAACATGGCTGAAAATAAGCAAAAAAAGCCTAGCCAAAATAAAACAAGACTAATGGCTGATAATAAGCACGAGGCCCAGCCAACAACAGAGGCCAACAAAAAGGCCAAAACTATCTTTAACAGAACTTAGCAAAAGCCAGAACCAAAAGCCAAAAAGAGAAACAACAAAATCACAAAAGGATAGAACAAGAGGGCTACTCTTCATTCTTCTTCTCGAGATCCTACATGGTCTTGGTAGCCTCATAAATTTTTGGTGCTCCTCGGCCATCTACTCCTGGACTTTCTCCATTTCTTGGTCCAAATTGGTAAAGGTGATATCAGTGGCCATATCTTCATCTGACCTAGCTCCACCTATGTCCTTTCCGTCCTCACCAGCTAGTAGTCCTCTGTCTCTTAGCACACCGGTTAAGGAGAGAATACTATCATTGATTGAATTGAGGAGAGAGATCATCTGACTAGCCAAATTATGATTGAAGTTTTCAAGATTCTTAATTCTCCTCTCAGCCAGACTGACTAGATCCTCCTGATCCTCTTGATTCTCGTTTTTAGTCTTCTTCTTGTTGCCCTCCAACTGACAAACCTTCTCTCTGACCTCTTCTAGCTCATGGTATAGCCACTTGGTTGATCTAAAACTATCAATCATGTTGTTATGAGCATTGTTCAAAATATTCATACCCATCTCCCTAGCATTATCAGTGATGGCCAAAATAGTAGGATCAATAAGCTCTTCAAGCCGAGGTTGTTCCTGAATTTCCACCAGAATCTGAGGATTCATTACTTCTCTAAAAATTCCAATTGTTGTAGTCTTAACATTGAAAATTTTCCAATCTTTTCTCCTATTCTTGACAAGCACTTCCCCCTCTTTACCACCAGTATTATACTTTTCCTTCTCCTCGGGATGAGAATGAGGATGAATAGGGGATAGAGGGAGAATCATAATATCCGTCCCCTAATTTGAAACCCTCTCATCATCCACATCATCCCTCTTTCGTTTCTTCCCTACATGTTCCTCTTTAATCACCTCTTCCATCTCCTTACCCTCATCATCAGAAGCCATGTCCTCCTCATCCTCATTATAACCCATATCATCTTTACTAGAGGTTTCCTCGTGATCCCTTGGGCTCTTTCTTCTTTGGGTTATAACAGAGGATGACTTCTTAGCATGACCCTTAATTTTCTTACTAGAAGAAACATTCCCCTCCTCCTCTGAGCTTATGCTCTGAATATCATTAGAATTAGAAGAGTAGCTGGAGCTACCATTGTCAGCTTCCGCATCCAGCGAGGGATTGTCGCAAATCGTGTGAGCTTTGAAGTACTCGTGGATAAGCAACAACAATCCCTCATGCAGAGCAGGGTTGATAGTAGGTTTCTTCTTAAAACTAGTTATTGCCTTACTCATGGAGGTAAATAAATATTAAGGGAAAGAAATTTTACTATCATGGAAGAAATGATTAAGAAGAACGAAATGATGGGTTCTTACTCGATCAAACCTAGGGTCTAGAGTAATATATTCAATGATAGCATGCAAAACATACCTCCAGAGCTTCTTGATGGATTTCGTTATATAGAATGTCTCACTTTTAATCAGTTCATTCATTTCTTCAGTGCTCTTCACAAAATCCTTCACTGCATTGGTTGAGAGTTTTTTATCCCTGTAAAACTTGAAACCCTCCATAGGAATCTTAGTAACCACAGCGAAAACCTCCTCTGTGATAAAAAATGAGACACCATTCACCTTCACCTTGCCGTCTTTCCATGAATTCACCATGTTGTTGGTGACCTCAGGATTGAAACCATGAAGTTTTGGAATGTAACTTGCAATCCCTCCCTTTTCCAACTTTTTCCAAACTTTTCCCTCGTTTCTCCATTTCTCCACTTCCCCCGCCGGCTCCTTTCTGTAGCATTCTCCCACCATCTGTTTAGTTTTAGCTCCAACAATTCTCATATACTCCGAGCTCTGCAACTCCTTCACAGACAAAATTTTGGCATTGTTTCTTTGATAAGCACCAAAATAATTCACCTTACAATAACACAAATATTAAATTAAGATATCAACCCAAAAAATGTGTAAAAAAGACAACAATAACCTCAACTATGTGCAAAAACCAAAAAAGCCTTTATGACTTGTACTCATTTCCCAAATTCTTTTAATATTCATTATTGCAATTAGATCTCCACCGTACACCCCTAGATTTTTTCTAGGTTGATAAGGATCTCAGCTTCCACCAAAATATCTTTTCCTAATTACCAAGTAATCAACTTGTCAGAACCCACACCTTTGTTGGCAAACCAATCCACAATTGGTTTTGCTTCTCTGAACAAGTGTGATGTGGACAGTCTCAAATTTTACAAGAGTGTCATGTGTCTCTTCAATTAGATTGGAAATAGACCAAGAAGGAAGGGATTTACCATTTATACAATTAATTATATTATTGGAGTCCCCTTCTAACCAGAGTTTAGTTATCCAGACTTCAAAATCTAGTTTAAGCACATGGCACACTACTCTGGCTTCTACAAAATGATTAGTCTAGAATCCCAATGGAAGAGAAAAAGCTGTGATTCCCTCACCAAAATTATTTCTTATTATTCCATCACTTCCTGAGGGACCTAGATTTCCTTTAGAGGCACCGTCGAAGTTGGCTTCGTACCATCCCTCCGGGGGAAGAAGCCATCTAGATTCCTATCTTTTTAGCTTCCTGTCTTTTTCCTTTTCCATCTTTCTGCCACCAACTTCAATTTCTCCCCCCTTCTTCACTTGATAGTTTTCCTTTATGTTTTTATAAATCTTCCTCCCAAGAACAAGAGCTGGCTCCTCTCGATCCCTAAAGATTCTATTGTTCTTTTCCTTCTAGACAGTCCAACAAAAATGAGGCAAAATCCAGGTGCTTAATTACCGCAAAAAAAAGATTTAAATAGACTTTTCCATTGATTGGAAAAATCCAGAAGATTGTTTGGCATACACCAGCAAATCTCAAAATCTTGGGTTAGGAATTCCCAAACCTCCCTAGAGTAAACACAATGAATGAAAAGATGGTTTCTCGACTCTAGCTAGTTTTTACAAAGAGAACATCTATTAGGCATAACATGTCCTCTCTTTATCAGATTATCTTGCCAATAAAAGATGTTGATCTTTGGAATAAGACCAGGAAGCCAAGCATTCGCCCAAGGGGGTTTCTACCTTAAACACCAAAGAGAGTTATAGCCTGAAGCAACAAAATAACTACCATTGGGATTATCCCCCCAAATCAACTCATCTCTCTTATTACTTAGAACCATAGAGTTTAACACTATCATAATCGATTTTACATCTTTAGATATGAGGGAAAGATTTCTCCATCCCTGGCCAATCCTATAATTGCTTACTTTAAACCCAAATTGTCTCGTACATTCATTCACCCAAACTTCATAAATAGGATTGTTGATAAGGGGACCTTGAAATAACCAACTAGCAGACTATAATTGAATATCCTCCCCACTGCCCAATTTCCAAGAAACTTTGGCCCTAGCCAGGTCCCTAGCCTTTAGGATACCATTCCAGATGATCGACCCTTTAGGAATGTCCTCATTGTTTAAGATAAAATGAAGAGAGGGCCTTCTGATGTACTTATTTACCAGGATATCCCTCCATTCACCAGTGTTGTTGAAAACATGCCATATTTGCTTAGTCAGAAGAGCCTCATTGAGATGGGTTAACTTCCTTATGCCAAGACCGCCATACCTCTTAGGAAGATAGACATTCTCCCAAGCAACAAGAGGATACCTTTTTATCCCTTCAAGGCTTGTCCATAGAAAGTCCCTCTAAAATTTTTCCATTTTCTCAACAAATCTCACTGGAATCGCAAACAAGCTCAAAGCATACATAGGAAAGTTCTGTAGATTAGATTTGACTAGCTGACATTTATTTGCCTGGTTGAGTGAAGAACCTTTCCAACCAACCAAATTTTTACTGAATCTTTCCAATATCCCTTTCCAGAAGGAGTCTGGGGGAGAAGAGCCCAAAGGGAGCCCTAGATAGGTAGAGCGAAGCTTTCCCACTCTGCAGCCAAGGATCCTAGCAATTTTTCTTTGTCTGGCTTCTAGGGCATTAACAAAGAATATCAAGCTCTTCTCCCAATTTATCAGTTGTCTCGACCCTCTAGTGTAAATATCAAGTATCTCCTTCATAGCCTTAGCCTCCTTAATAGACGCCTCCCCCCCCCTCCCCCATTATTATATTGTCCACAAATTGTTGGTGGGAGAAAGGATCACATTTTGATGAAGGTTTGATCCCCTTGAGACTTCCATCTTTCTTTTTGCACTCAATAAGCCTACTAATACATTCAGCCAAAATAATGAAAAAAAAAGGCAAGAGGGGGTCTCCCTGTCTAAGACCTCTAGAAGGTTTAAAGAATTTTGAAGGAGCTCCATTAACCAAAACAATAAGAGAAGAGGTTGAAACAAGCTGAGAGATAATCTTACAGACTTTTTGATCGAATCCAAAGGCCTAGAGGACCAAACCTAGAAAAGACCAGTCAACCCGATCATAGGCTTTAGATAGATCCAGTTTAAGCAACATACCTTCACATTTACTAGCTTCCATAGAATGAATAACTTCATGAACCATCATTATCAAATCTAAAATCTGTCTTCCAAGGACAAAGCCAGTTTGTTGCTGAGATGTAATCAGAGGGAGAATTTTGAGCATCCTAGAAGTAAGCACCTTCGAGATGATCTTATAAAAAGAGTTGCATAAACTGATAGGTCTGAACTTATCCAAAGATTTTTCCCTAGGAGATTTAGGAATGAGGACCAAGAAAGTGGAATTTATCTCCTTGAGAATACTTCTACTCCAAAGAACTCCTGAACAACCTTCACCACATCTTCCATAACCACCTGCTAGTACATTTGAAAAAAGAAGGTAGGAAACCCATCCGGACCTAGAGATTTATCAACAGGCAAGGAAAAAAGAGCCTCTCTAACTTCCAGAGCATTAGGAATAGCCCAAAGAATTTTGTTGTGGTGGGGTTGGATTATCTAATGGATACAAGAAACAATGTCATCCTGATCCACCCTTGATAACAAGGGGTCCCAAGAAAAAAGAGAAGAGAAGAAAGAGACCACCTCAGCAGAGATATCAATATCTTTAGTCAACAAAACCTGCCCCCTCTTGATTCTAGAGATTCTGTTATTAGCTCTATCCTTAAGAGTGGAAAGGTAAAACAAATTCGTATTTTAATCTCCATCCTTGAGCCAATTTATCCCTGATCTTTGTCTCCAAAACTTTTCCTCCTTATTGATAACATTGTGCAAGTCTGAAAGAATAGATAGCTCAACCTTCCTATTTATCTCATTATAGCCTTCTTGTTGTATATTGTATTGAATTGAAGTTAATTTATTGGACAGATCCTCCTTATCATGAAAGATACGACCAAAGTCCATTTTGTTCCACACTTTGATCAACCTCTTCACATTGCTCAGTTTCCTGGTAACTCTAAACATAACAGTTCCTTCCACATCAATCCCCCGCCAGAATTCCAATTTTTCTAGTAGATATGGGTGAGAAGTCCACATTTTTTCAAACCTAAAAGGAAAGTTCCTTCTTGGTGCAATAGGAACAATTGAAAGGGAAATAGGAGATTGATCAGAGCCAACTCTAAGAAGCAGAGATAACTTACAAGAGAAGGTTTGCAACCAATCAAGAGAAATTAAAGCTCTTTCCAATCTGACCTAAATACACTCTTAACCAATTGTTTTGTTAGACCAAGTAAAGACACCTCCCATAAGATCCAAATCCAAAAAATCCAAACCATTAATAAAACTAGAGAGGTCCTGTTTACTATCCCAATCTGGTGCCAGGCCCCCCATCTTCTCCTCATCCACAAGTGGAGTATTCAAATCTCCCATAATGATACCTTTCCTTAAGTTACTAGTCTACACCAGCTCTCCTACTTTAGACCAGTAAATCTTTCTTTCTCTTTTGTTATTAGGAGCATATAAAATATTCAGCAAAAACCAACTTTCATTAGAATGCATATGGTAGACTCTACAAAAAAGAATGTTACCATCATTATATTTTGGTTCAAATCTAAAATGCTTGTTATTATATGAAATCAACAGACCCCCAGACACACCCTCTGAGTCTAAAGCTAAACCACTCATGATGTTGCTAAATTTAATGTTCCCCAAACTTTCCTTCTTCATTTTGGTTTCCTAAATTAAAAAAACATCAGGCCTTTGGTCCCTGATCATATTTGTAACAATCTCCTATTTGTGGATTCCATTGAGTCCACAAGTGTTCCAAGATAGGATCTTCATGCTTTGATTGATGAGAAAGATTCTTGGATGGTGCGATACATTCCATCCATAATATTTCTTCTTGTTTTCTCCTTTCTAAGTTTGTTCTTGCTTTTCCTACCCGACTGATTAGAGATAAGCTTAAGATCAGATTTTACCTTGCTCCTGGTAGTAGCTAGAAAAGCAGGTGAAGGGTCTCGACTGTTCTTCTTCTTTCTATTTTTGACCACATACTAGGGAGCTTCATTAGCGTCCTTGCAATTATCAAACAAAGCTTCTAGTCTAGCCAAATGTCCTGGTGTGGTGGCTGAGAGTCACTCAATGATTCTGTTCATAGTCTTAGGGGTTACCCTATTGACCGGGCTTGTGTTAGATTCCTAGGATAGAGGAGGATCACCTTTCGTAGGTTCCTTTAGAGAGTCTAGGACAAAGGATAACTCTAGTTTTAGATTGGTAGAAAATAGAAAATTTGTTGAGTAACAGTTGATATTATAGTGCTTGTTGAGTTACAACATATTGCTAGTGTTAACTGAGTGCCTGTGTGTTAATCGAGTAACAACAATTCTAGTAGAATTTATGTTTTGTATTGACATCTAAGGGATCTAGGATTTATTTTTGTGGTAATTGATTCACCTCTCCCCTCTTCGTTACTCATCTTATATTTCCAATAATTGGTATTAGAGTTTTTGGTGCTTGCAGAGAAGGTTTCAAGGACCTAAGCTAAATATCAAGATGTCTTATAGGAGAGAGATTCCCAAGTTGAACAAAGATAACTTTGAGGCATGACAGGAACTAATGAAGCTACATCTAGAAACCATTAGTGATTCAAGTCTAAAATATTTGAATGCTCAATATAAAATTCCTATTGAAACAATGACTATGGAGGAAATTGTTGAAAAGAAGAATCATAACATTATGATGATTGACACTGCATCAACTCTTAACTATGTTGAATTTGATGAGGTCATAAGGTGTGCTACTACTCATGAGATGTGGACCAAACTAAAGGATATCTATGGAGGTGATGATAATGTGAGAAGAGCCAAGGCATAAAGCTTGAGAGGTCAGTTTGATCAGATGAAGATGAGGGAAGATGAAAATATTGCAATATATGTGGACATAATCAAAGCTAGTGTAAGTGTAATCAAAGCCTCTATAGGGAAAATTGATGATGTCACAGTGGTAAGAAAGGTACTCAAGACCCTTCTTCCTATCTATGCAATCAGAGTGTCAGCTATTCAAGAGATGAGATGTGATCCAAACGATAAGATAATTGCAGATGCTTTAGTGGGAAGATTGACAATATTTGAGCTAGATAACTATGATAATTATGTTCCTAGTTCTAGCAATCTTGAGTCTGCACTTGAAGTAGAATTGTCACTCAAAAAGAAAGATGCAAATTCTAAAGGAAAACAATATTAAAGTGAAGATGAAGATAGTTTTGATAGTGATCTTGAAGCCATTAAAGCATTTCTTGCAAGAAGATATCCCGAAGGAAAAGGAAAGTGCAAAGATAAAATTCCTCTAATATATTTTTCTTGCGAAGAAGTTGGTCACATTGCTGCAAGGTGTCCAAACAAAGAAAACAAAGATGAAAAGAACAAATACAAAGGAAAGAAGGATTTCAAAAGATACAAGGACTACAAGGATAAAGGTAAGAAGTCTTGTTTCATGGCTAAAGATTTAGTTAGTATTGATGATGATGAAATGGTCTATATTGTTGTAAGAGATGAATTTGATGATGAAGAAGATAAAATGACACTTATTTCTCATGTTAGCAAAAATGATACATGGATTATTGTTAGTGGTTGTTCTCATTGACTGGTGATAAAATAAATTTTGAACATATGGAACACAGTGATGGTGGAAGTGTAAGATTTGGAAACAATGAACCATGTTGCATAAAAGGAAAGGTTGTATTTCTCTAACCTATGAACTCAGACGTGATAATGCTTATTGGGTTGAAGGATTGAAACATAATCTACTGAGTGTGGTAGAATTGAATAACATTAGATTCAAGGTAGAATTCATTAATGGGAAGACCAAGCTACTAGATGGAAAAGGAAATCTAGTTAGGTTCGGTAATCAAACAAAAGGTTACTTATTCTACCTAGATCCTAGTGAAAGTTCATGTTTCATTGCTCAAGTAGAAGAAAGCTGGTTATGACATAAAATGTTACGTCATGTGAACTTTGATAACCTAATCAAGATAAGAGAGAACAAAAGAGTAAGAGTTATTCCTAGTATGAGGAAACCTAATATGGGTCTATGCAAGAATTGTCAAATTGGTAAGATGGAAAAAAACAAGTTTCAAGAGAAAGAACTATCATTCTAAAGAAGTCTTGGAGCTGGTTCATAGAAACCTTTGTGGACCTATTGACATTGAGAGCTATAGTGGAGATAAGTACTTTTTTCTATTTGTTGACGATTATTCTAGGATGATGACAATCATGTATCTGAAAGATAAGTCCAAAGCTTTTCGAAAGTTCAAGTGGTATCTGACTAGAGTAGACAAGGAAACATAAAAGAAGCTGAAATATTTGAGATTAGATAGAGGAGGTGAACTCATTTATAATGAATTCAATGAATTCTTCATTGAAAGAGGAATCAAAAGACAAGTATCGATCCCTACTACACCTCAGCAGAATGGTATAGTAGAAAAAATGAATAGATCAATCATGGATTGTACAAGAACCCTAATGGTAGAAACAAATGTTGTAACCAAATATTGGAAGGAAGCAATTGGTACAACATTTTATACCTTAAACAAAGTACAAGAGGGTATGTGCAGGATCATGGTCAACAAAACTATGGCCTCAAGTGGGAGTGAAAAACTAGCAAATCAGGGTTATGTCAACTTGACACATAATTTTAAAGTGGTTCTAGACTTTATATCAAAAAGCTGTAAGAAAATAATTTGTAGGAAATTGAATGTTTTTTCTAAACTACTAGGCCTTATCTAGAGAAATAAATAATTGATTGGTCAAAAGTTTGGATTTTAATGCAGTATTACAAAAATTTTAGGGTGAAAATAAAAAGTAGGTGTATGTATGACCACCTTAATCAAAATCAAATGAAAAAATATTTTTAATATAATTAAAGATATAAAAGGTAGACTCATGCTCGAATGTGACAGATATTTTTGGGTATTTTTCATCCAAATAAATAATTAAATATGAATTTTCCACTAAAACGTTTTTAGAAAAAACTCCCATGTTTGACCACCTTAACTAATAGAAAACTTTACCAAATTTAATTTTTCTTATTCTTGGCAAAGCATATAATGTGACACAACTTTTGGATTTAAAAAATGTTATACCATTTGAAAGTTATAGCTATCTTTCAATCAATATGTCAATCAACACTTTACAATCATTTTCATTGAAAATTAACTAATAAATACTTATCGAACTCAAAATTTGACAACAATTATATCGATGGAATCTCGAGAGTGTTATAAAAAAACCCTTTTCATTTCATTCAATTTTGATGAAAATAACATTGTCAGATGGCTACTCGAAGTTTGAGTGTTAGTGAAACCCTTCTTAAACCACATTTTTTGGGTTGACCAAATAGAGTTGGTAAATACTGAGCCTAATCAGATACCTAAAATCAAATCAGATATCCGATTAGGTCTGTGATTTTTCAATTGAAATTCTGGAAGAAAATTTGAGAGGAAATAAATTTGAGAGGGAAACTTTAGAGTGTTTTAGAGAAAAATTTATTTGGGGGAAGTGTGGACATTGATATTATTATTATTATATATTATTATTATTATTATTAAATTATAGTAATATGTATGATTATTATTATTAAATATATAAAGTAATATTATATGACTATTATTATATATAATAATATATATGGTTATTATTAATATTAAATCTATAATCTAGTAACATATATGATTATTATTGTTATATAATCTAATAATATATTATTATTATATTAAAATATACAATATTATATTTTTATTAAATATAATATTGTCATAAAATGCATTGAAACCTATGACCCCTTTCGATGCATTTCATTACAACATATGTCCATAGGGCCCCTAGTGACCCCTTTTGGTGCATTCCCAATGGGTCTTAGGGGTCCTAGGGACATACATTGCCATGAAATGCATTGAGAGGGGTCATAGGTTAACCCATGACCCCTCTCGATGCATTGGAACCAACAAAATGCACCCCTAGAGACATAGGTTGTGATGGAATGTGTGGAGAAGGGTCATAGGTCATCCTATGGCCCCTTTTGACCCATATAAATGATTATAATATGTCCCTAGGGGTTCTAGGACCCTTAGAGACATATGTTGTCATGGAATGTGTCGAAAGGGGTCATAGGTCATCCTATGACCCCTTTCGACCCAAATAAACCATTATAATATGTCCCTAGGGGTCCTAGGACCCCCAGCGGCATATGATGTAATAAAAAGTGTCAAAAGAGGTCATAGGTCATCCTATGGCCCTTTTTGACCCATATAAACAGTTCTAATATGTTCGTAGGGGTCGTAGGACCCCTAGAGACATATGTCATCATAGAATGTGTCAAAAAGGGTCATAGGTCATCTTATGGCCCCTTTTGACCCATGTAAATGATTATAATATGTCCCTAGGGGTCCTAGGACCCCAAGAGACATATGTCATCATGGAATGTGTTAAAAGGGGTCATAGGTAATCTTATGGCCCCTTTCAACCCATATAAATGATTCTAATATGTCCTTAGGGGTCCTAGGACCCCTAGAGACATATGTCATCATGAAATGTGTTGAAAAGGGTCATAGATCATCCTATAGCCCATTTCGACCCATATAAATGATTCTAATATGTCCCTAGGGGTCCTAGGGCCCCTAGAGACATGTTGTAATAAAATGTGTCGAAAGGGGTCATAAGATGACCTATGACCCCTTTCAACCCATATAAACAATTATAATATTTCTCTAGGGGTCCTAGGACCCCTAGAGACATATTTGTAATAAAATGTGTTGAAAGGGGTCATAGGTCATCCTATGAACCCTTTCAACCCATATAAATGATTCTAATATGTCCTTAAGGGTCCTAGGACCCCTAGAGACATATATCATCATGGAATGTGTCGAAAGGGGTCATAGGTCATCCCATGGCCCCTTTCGACCCATATAAATAATTCTAATATGTCCCTAGGGGTCCTAGGGCCCCTAGAGACATATGTTGTAACAAAATGTGTCGAAAGGGATCATACGTCATCCTATGACCCCTTTCGACCCATATAAATGATTATAATATGTCCCTAGGGGTCCTAGGACCCCTAGAGACATATGTCATCATGGAATGTGTCGAAAGGGATCATAGGTCATCCTATGGCCCCTTTCGACCCATATAAACGATTATAATGTCCTTAGGGGTCTTAGGACCTCTAGAGAAATATGTCATCATGGAATGTGTCGAACGAGGTCATAGGTCATCCTATAGCCCCTTTCGACTCATATAAATGATTATAATATGTCCCTAGGGGTCCTAGGACCCCTAGAGACATATATCATCATGGAATGTGTCACCTTTCGACTCATATAAATGACTCTAATATGTCCCTAGGGGTCTTAGGACCCCTAGAGACATATTTTGTAATAAAATGTGTCGAAAAGGGTCATAGGTCATCCTATGACCCCTTTCAACCCATATAAATGATGATAATATGTCATCATGGAATATGTCTAAAGGGGTCATAGGTCATCTTATGGCCCCTTTCGACCCATATAAATGATTATAATATGTCCCTAGGGGTCTTAAGACCCCTAGAGACATATATTATTATGGAATGTGTCGAAAGGGGTCATAGGTCATCCTATGGCCCCTTTTGACCCGTATAAATGATTCTAATATGTCCCTAGGGGTCTTAGGGCCCCTAGAGACATGTTGTAATAAAATGTGTTGAAAGGGGTCATAGGTCATCCTATGGCCCCTTTTGACCCATATAAACAATTATAATATGTCCCTAGGGGTCCTAGGACCTCTAGAGACATTTGCCATCATGGAATGTGTCAAAAGGGGTCATAGGTCATCATATGGCCCCTTTCAACCGATATAAATGATTCTAATATGTCCCTAGGGGTATCATTGAATGTGTTGAAAGGGGTCATAGGTCATCCTATGGCCCTTTTCGACCCATATAAATGATTATAATGTCCCTAGGGGTCCTAGGACCTCTAGAGACATATGTTGTCATGGAATGTGTTGAAAGGGGTCATAGGTCATCTTATGGCCCCTTTTGACCCATATAAATGATTATAATATGTCCCTAGGGGTCCTAGGACCCCGAGAGACATATGTCATCATGGAATGTGTCAAAAAGGGGTCATAGGTCATCCTATGACCCCTTTCAACCCATATAAACGATTCTAATATGTCCTTAGGTGTCTTAGGACCCCTAGAGACATATTTCGTCATGGAATGTGTCAAAAGGGGTCATAGGTCATCTTATGGCCCCTTTCGACCCATATAAACGATTCTAATATGTCCCTAGAGGTCCTAGGGCCCCTAGACACTTATGTCATCATGAAATGTGTCGAAAGGGGTCATAGGTCATCCTATGGCCCCTTTCAACCCATGTAAACAATTATAATGTCCCTAGGGGTTCTAGGACCCCTAGAGACATATGTCATCATGGAATGTGTCAAAAGGGGTCATTGGTCATCTTATGGCCCCTTTCGATCCATATAAATGATTATAATGTCCTTAGGGTCCTAGGACCCCTAGAGACATGTCATCATGGAGTGTGTCGAAAGGGGTCATAGGTCATCCTATGACCCCTTTCAACACATATAAACAATTATAATATGTCCCTAGGGGTCACAGGACCTCTAGAGACATATGTCATCATGGAATGTGTCGACAGGGGTCATAGGTCATCCTATGACCCCTTTCAACCCATATAAACGATTATAATATGTCCCTAGGGATCCTAGGACCCATAGAGACATATGTTGTAATAAAATGTGTCGAAAGGGGTCATAGGTCATCCTATGGTCCCTTTCGACCCATATAAATGATTATAATATGTTCGCAAGGGTCCTAGGATCCCTAGAGACATATGTCATCATGAAATGTGTCGAAAGGGGTCATAGGTCATCCTATAGCCCCTTTCAACCCATATAAACGATTCTAATATGTTCCTAAGGGCCCTAGGGCCCCTAGAGACATATGTTGTAATAAAATGTGTTGAAAGGGGTCATAGATTATCCTATGACCCCTTTCAACCTATATAAACAATTATAATATGTCCCTAGGGGTCCTAGGTCATAATAATAATAATAATAACAACAACAATATTATATGTTGTTATAGTAACAAATAAAAATAATATAGTAAACATATAATAATATAGTAAAAATAATAATAATATAATATAATAATTATATATATACTAATATATATATATTATATATAGATAATAATAATAATATAATGTATTATTATATATTAATAACATAGGTCATAATAATATATATTATAGATAATAATAATATATATTAATAACATATATAATATATTACGTTATTATATTTAATAATAATATAGTAAAAATAATAATAATACAATATAATAATCATATATATTAATATGTTATATTTATAGATTATAATAATAATAATAACATAATATATTATTATATATTAATAGTTAACATAGGTAATAATAATAATAACATATATTACCTTATTATATTTAATAATAATAATAATAATATAATATAATAATTTCATATATATATATTAATATATATTATATATTTATAGATTATAATAATAATAACATATATTATTATATTTAATAATAATATAATATAATAATACATTATAAGCTAATACATAATTCATAACTCATATGTTTTGGTAATTCATAACTCATAACTCATATAATAATATTATAAACTAATACATTATAGTAATTCATTTTTACCTCCAATATTTTGGTGCAATATAGGATATCCGATTTCAAATCAGGTATTCAATCTGAAATTGGATACCCAATTTCACTAGCATTATTTTCACAAAATATTCCCTGTCACTATAGACTTGACAACATCACTTTTTATGGGTCTTTTTCATGGGTTTTAGAAAAAGTCACGTTTTGGGGCCCAAACAATTGAAAAAAGTTTGATAATATCTCCCTAGGTGTCCGATATTGTCATATGAATGGAGAGCAACAATTGTCAAAAGGCTAAATGCAAAAGGAAGGTATCCAATGAAAAAATTGTGACATATAGGGAAAGGGACAAAGTAGAACACCGAAGGAAAAGACAAGGTATGTTAAATATGAGTCAAGTTGATGATGAATTAGGCAAAGGTGAAATCATAGAGTCAGATAATGAATATGCGCAATTGAGAAATAAAAATGTACCAATTGAAAATGATAATGCCGGGATTGAAAATTTAGAGAATGAAAATTTGAAGGATGAAATACTACCAGGTCATAATGTAAATTGCATGATTGACCATGCCGAACATGACAATTTATAGGAACCTAATGCACATGAACCTTACATATCTCCTAATTATAATCGACATGAAGGTTGTAGAACACCAAAATCTATAATTGAAATTTATGAAATGATTATTACCAATTTGAAAGGAAAAAAATCAGAAAGAACGATTCAGTTATGGGCTTCAAGACTATATAAGATATTTTTCATCAACAAGACAGTGGTGGAGCAATGTCAGCTTTTTATACACTTATTACACATGCAAAAGATGAGACCTATGCTTTCCAAATTGAAGATTCATGTCAATAAAAAATTGGAAAGAAATGCCATTATTGTGAAGAATCTTTTTAGTGCTTGCAATAGTATTGGGAAAAATAGTAGGGAGAAGGATAGGAGAGCTGCTCGAAGGGTTATTACAACCTCTTTGGTAAGTCATCATTTGAGAAAGGGTAGATATATGAGACAAATTTGTATTGATTTGAACCTAAATCATAATACTTTGAGAAGAGCACTTAGTCGACGAGAGAGAATTGATGATCCTCTTCAAAATGAAACATGGGCTTTTGGTGGGAGACTTCCACATTTTGATAAGAAGCTATCTAATGATGTGAAGGAAGAAATTACACAATTTTGGCACTCTAGCTCACGAGTATCACCCAATGCTAAATACGTATTAAATTTGATAATTGGCATCAGAGACCACATGCCACATCCTAAACACTATTTGGAGGTAAGTCAAACTATGTTGTGCAAACAATTTAGAGAGAGCCATCCAAGTCTTCAATTATCACAAAGGGCTTTTGAATCTTTGAAGCCATTTTATTGTGTGCCACTTAAAATTGGAAATACATGCTGTTGCAAATATCATGTCGAATTTTCTATGCACCATGAACTATTATGATCCATCTGTTCTACTTTGCATAGTAAAGAAATGTTGGAGAATTGTGGTGCGAGTGGGCTTCCAAAATCATCAAAAGACTTGCTAGATCAATTTTTATGTCATAGAGTTGATGGTTGTTTCTTTTATAGAAATGATTGCTTAAATGAGAAGTGTTCAGAATGCGATGGCTTATCCAAGTTTGACACATGTTTCCATGAGGGGTGCGAACAAGATCTTGGAAAGATAATAGTAAAAAAAAGGTATATGAAATGGTGAAATACACATTGAAGAGTGGGGGTGAGGGCTCTAGATGTGAATTGGTTGCAAAAGAAATTAGTGTGGCTAGTTTTATTTCAGATTTCAAGGCAAATCTTTTCTACAAGTATGCAAGACATAGTCATAGGTTTTAGTGGTTGGATCAACAATTTAGAATGTGTAAGGAGACTTTTCCCATTGGTACTATTATATCAGTTGTTGATTTTGCTAAGAACTACACATTGCAACCTCAAAATGAGACACAATCTCAGCATTACAACTCCATTTAGATTGTTATTTTTCGTCCACATAACATATAGACATGCCCTTAATAGTGTAGAAGAGAATTGAAAGATTATTAGAGAGTATCATTTTTATATGAGTGATGATAGATCTCACTCTCACGAGTTTGTGCAACATTGTTTCGAGAATTATTTTGATTTCTTATAGGAGCATGCAATTTTTATGGATAGACATATCATTTGGTCAGATAACTATACATGTCAATTCAAGAATGCTTGCATGTTTTATTGGTTGTGTAGGATGCACGTAGAGAGGGGGGTACCTCATATTTGGAGTTTACTTGAGTTTGGCCATGGGAAAATGGAACATGATGGAGCAGCGGCATGTGTGGAAAGAGCTCTAGTTAAGGAGCAATTGAAGATTTCAGTAGCAAAGCTTCTTGATTCTCAGAGCACTGTTGATTGGTGCAATTTAGCATTATCACAGAGGGGAACTCTTGATTCAGTAGTACACAGGTTCTTTTGATTGGTTGAGAAACGGTCCATAGGTGATAGATCAAATTGTGCTATGGTGAAAGACTCATAAAAAATGCATTCATTATGGAGCTCTGATTCTAGTACATGGACCATTTGGACATGACAACTAGCTTGCTTTTGTCCTAGTTTTTTTCAGTGCGATCGGGATCATTGTGAGTCGAGTGAGTGGGTAAACACATGGGATCCACATTATCTTACTCCATTTTCTATCATACCCTCTATCAGAAATGATGACATGGAAAGTTCAATTGAGCATAAACATCTATAAGATCTTCTTCAGCCAAGACATGTCTTTGCATTGGTTGCACCATAGGGGAATGATGAGAAATTTGATTATTGGTTAGCACATTGTGTAAGAGGTAAAAAAAAATCTTGCACAACCAATCACAGATGATGATGGATTCACATATCCTACTGGTTCAGTGGTTGTCACTGGAACATGACTGCCGACATACATGCTTAGAAGGAATGAAATTCTTGCATTCGAAGAC
This sequence comes from Cupressus sempervirens, assembly GCA_028749045.1. NCBI lineage: Eukaryota > Viridiplantae > Streptophyta > Pinopsida > Cupressales > Cupressaceae > Cupressus > Cupressus sempervirens. Next base: position 49,335,877 of record CM053789.1, on the reverse strand, counting down.
TATCAAAAGCAAAAATAATTCTCATATATTTGCATCTTATTATTGCAAAAAATGTAAAGTTTTTGAAGCATCAAGGAAGACTAAAAGTAAAAGAACTTTTTACTATTACCAATGCTAATCATGAAGCCCTATTGGAGACCCTAAAACAGAGAGAGGACCCTACTGGAACACTCAACTAGGTATATTTACTTCTTATGTTATTTTCTTCATAATAATTCAATGAACTAATGATTACCTTGTTTAATACAATAAGTTACTAATATTTTTTATGATATTGGAATGTAGGTACATCATGAAGAGTTGGGGTGGGGGGGTGTTTGGGAGAATTCCTAAGATTTATGATGTATTATGATGTAAAATGTGAAGATTTTTTATATATGATTTTTGTAATAATAAAAAAGATAGGTTAAATTAATTACGTATCCTAATTTGTATTTTGGTAGGTTCTTTGTAAGGAATTATAAGAGGAAGATATTGAACAAGTTCTTGCAAATCATATTTGCATGTGATACAAGGCTATAAGGACAATTTTAAGAGCATTTATAGATATATGAGTATTGAATCAAGGAGACAATAAAAGATAATTGCTTGTGGATATCTTATTACAAGTTTGGCTTTTAAATTTTTTTTTGACATAGAGTTGACATTATGATTATTAAAACCACTTTTATCAAACTAATCAAATGAGACTAATCTAGAAAATATGAAGGAACAATTAGAATACTTGATTCCTTAAAAAACAATTTGGGGAAGGTGTCAAGAAGTTTGAATACTAATTCGCAATGAGGCATTGAAACAAGAAGTGATTTTATGATGGTAATATTGTTTAAGCCTTTTACTACAAGTCTTATCAATGCATTTCATTTTTTTTACTTTTTTTATGGTGTGAGGTTTCCATTTTATATTTTACTCATTATTTTATTCTAATAATGTGATCTTGTATATTGTCAAAGTTAAACCCTTGTATATTGTCAACATTTGGGACTGAATCAACATGTTGCATTTGATCCTCTCCATAATCATCTTCATGTTTAGGTGCTAGTTTGAATGGTGACTCCTCCCTTGACTTGAGCTGGGAAAAATACCCAATTGCATAGCCCCTTGAAAGCACAAACTTTAAGCTTGATTTGCTAGTTTCTTTAGTGTCTCATTTTTGTTGGTTCATCATGGTTACCATGCATTATTAGAACCATGCAAACTCTTCCTCCATTGGTAAAAAGTGTGGCAACAATGCTTACTAAATTGATTTGCCCCCTGATATTAACTTGTCTCCTATATTTAATGTTTATGACCTATATGCTTTCAAAGGTACTTTTTCAATTGATGTGGATGTAGGTACGCTTGAAGAAACCAAGGAGGAGTTAAAGAAAGCCATACCATATATGCTTAAACCAGTGGTGGAACCTATTTTGGACAAGAGGATAAGTAAGAAAACAAGGAGGAAAACATATTATTATTATCTAGTATAGTGGAAGGGGCAAACAACAATAGATGCCACTTGGTTGACAAAGAAGGCTCTTAAGGCCTATGGCATTGAACCTTCACTTCTCAACACTCCAGAGATTGGAGTTTCTTTTATGCAGGGGAGAATGGTCTAGAGCACCTAATTTTTTTTTCTTTTCTTTATGTAATAAGGTCTAGGGATAGATCTAATTATCTCCCTATGAACACCCACTTTTGTAATGGACACAAGACCCCATGGTGCAACTATAAGCCTTGGGTATCAACTGGTCCAATAAAGTGGATTTTTGGTTATTTCTATGTTTTCTAGGTAGTCTAGGTGTTTATAACACTAGTAGGGTCCCTAGGAGTTTGTGGAATCCATTTACAAGCAAATTTGCAATAAAAGTTGTCTTAGCGCAAAAATTGCAAAAAGTTGCTTAACAACTTTTGCAATTTTCTTGACAACTTTTCAAAATGTAACTCCTAACGGCTACAATTGCAAATAGACTATAAAGGCTTTGAACATTTGAAGAAGGAGATAGATTGAAAAAACACATTGTACTTGCTCTCAAATCAATAAAAACTTGTTGTTTCTAGTGCATTTTTTTTAATTTCTCACGTGCAGTATGGAACCAAATGTTTGAAGGGTGAACTTTTTACATTGATAAGTTTGCACTATTCATTTAAAAGATCTTGGTTTTGGTTTGAAGTCCCTATCAATCATTTTGGAAAAGATATTCTATTTTCTTGGTTGCTCGTCTGAGAAAGCCTTAAAATCAAGGTTTGGTCACAAAAATGACCCTAACTTGATTCTCCACCGGTGGATTTATTTCCATTTTGGCATGGAGAAAGTTAGGGATGTACTTTATCATATTTTGGAAGTTTTGGAGCAGGAGGTTGCATTGGTGAATTTTGAGAACGAGCCCTAGGTCAAATATCTCTATGTATTTGACCCTGTTTTGGAGGAATTTGAGTGGATAGGATGGTGGAAAGAGTTTGAGGACTTGACCTATAAAATAAAGTACCATTATCTGAGTCTAAAGAATAGCCTGGTGGTGGAGATTTGACTTCATGTACCCATTATTGACCATTTGCCTTGAAAACCAAGCCTAAAGTGGCTAATTAGGTTTGTGTACTTGGTGCTGGTTGAGATATGCTGGAGTGGAGTTGGCCTTTGAAACTTTCAAGTTTTTTAGTATTTGGAAAAGGGTACTCTAATTAGAATTTTATTTCCTAGGTCCTTTGGTAAGTTTTGGAGTTATTGGTCAAAATCTGTTTTAGGATACCTAATAGGCTACTAGGTCTAATTGAGAAAATTGAGCTTTGGGTTGTTGGGAGTGCAACCAGTGGTTGATTCACCTTGTTTGTGTTGAGACCAAGTTGTTCCAAGCCCTTGCTAGTGGTGGAAAGACCTAGAACAACAAAATCCTTATTTTTCCCATTTTGAGGGAGATTGTCATATTTGCATTGAATTGGGTGCATGTGGTTTTGGGTCTTAATTGTGGAAGGTAAGTCTAGAAGCCTTTTTCACTATTTGTTGGGAGAAGTATCCATTTAAGGAAGTAGACCAAGTCTTTTGTTAAATCCTTGTGAAAACCTTGAAGGCTGTGTAGGAGTTGGCTTGATCCTTGCTTCCATTGTGCTATCTCTACATTATCCATGGTCAAGGAGTCCCTTCCTTTTGTTAAGGTAGCTCAAAGTTCATAACAACTATCAACCTGATGAATGCTCTTGAGAAATGGACCCATCTTGCATTCATGCTTAGAATCATTAGGAAAAATGCATATACTCTAAATTTTCAGTAGCAAGGTTCTGACAAAAAACTTTTACAATACTATAAAAATAATCTTCTAAGCTTTGGTTAGCTACCATCTCATTCATAGTTTTTATTGTGATTATGTGGTTTGAATCACATCTTCCTCATTCTACTCAACAAAAGAAGGTAATGGCATTTTAAAATCAATATAGTTGGTCCAAGAAGGCCTCCATGTCAGTTTGATGATTTGACCATGTAGGGGCTCATATAGGGGTTGTTCCATTTCTTTTGCAAGGCTATGACCCCTAAAACTTGGAATCTCAAAAATAGGAGGTATACTTGGATATTATAGAGGATCAACATGCCTAGAGCTTGGAAATTCATTTTTGAGAGCCTCCACTTTAATGGGTTGGTTCATTGACTAGGAACACAAGGTGGTTGGGTCTTTACCTCTTGAAATTGAGAAAATTGCAATCTCATCTACTCTTATTTTATAGTTATCTCTCTTGCAAGATATTCATCATACTTCCTTTGTTGCCAATCCATTTTTTGTTGATCTTGGTAAGAACACTCATCATTATGCATGTAATACTCTTGTTCTCTATTAATACTCCTCATCTCCTCTTATGCTATCAACATGCTTGGGATAGTTCATAAAAGTTCATAGATGCACCACATCCATAAAAGTTCATAAAAATAACATTCTACGACATTAAAGAATGATTGTCCATTTTCACAAACTCTTTAGCATCTCCAAATGAGCTATTCATTAATATGGTGATTTAACATCACCAAAACATGTTGAACTCTTAGGCCTACCCCTTGAAAGAAGAGTAAAATAGACAAGAATCCCTTTGCATGCAATCTCAAGCCTCCCCAAATGAACTAGTCATTACCAAGGTGGTTCAACATCACCCATTAGTGTTGAACCCTTAGGCCAACCCTTCCAACTGAGAGAAAAACCAATTCTTAGTCCAATAACATTAATGAAATACAAGGTTGTTGATCATTCACATACCTAGTATGTCTAATAAAAAAAGTTTTCAAGAATGCATGACATGTTTCCAAATGCATATCCATAAAAATGCACAAAAAAGAAATTCTACAATATTAAAGAATGCTAGTCCCTTTGCACACTCCCTTTAGCATCTCTAGAAGAGCTAGTGATTTCTGTGTGGATTCAATATCACCCAAACATGTTGAGCCCTTAGGCCCACCCATTTGAATTATTAAGAAAATTAATTGGTTATCCAAAAATTCTCATGCTAAGAAAGCTTGTTAATTGATCACATACCAACCACATCTCATGAAAAAATAAAATCAAGTAATGCATACATGAGGTAGGTACAATCACTAACCATTCCATGCACTTTTTATCACATTAATACATGGAACACTAGTGCAGAGCACCTAATCCTTTTTCTTTTCTTGATGTGATAAGGTCTAGGGATAGATCTAATGATCTCCCTATGACCATCCACATTTGTAATGGAAACAAGACCCCATAGTGCAACTATAAGCCTTGGGCATCAATTGGTTCAATAAAGTGGATTTTTAGTAAATTCCATGTCTTCTAGGTAAGTCTAGGTGTTTAGAACATTAGTAGGGTCCCTAGGAGTTTTTAGAGTCCATTTGCAAACAAATTTGCAATAAAACTTGTCTTATCACAAAAATTACAAAAATTGCAAAAAGTTGCTTAGAAACTTTTGCAATTTTCTTGACAACTTTTCAAAATGTAACTGCTAACGGCTAGAACTATCCATAGGTTGGTTAAATTAGTTGTAAATAGCCTATATAGGCTTTGAGCATTTGAAGAAGGAGCTAGATTGAAGAAATGCATTGTACTTGCTCTCAAATCAGTAAAGAACTTGTTGTTTCTAGTGCATTTTTCTGATTTTCCACATGCAGTATGGAACCAAATGGTTGAAGGGTAAAATTTTTGCATTGATGAATTGGCACTGTCTACTTATAAGATTTTGGTTTTGGTTTGAAGTCCCTATCAATCATTTTGAAAAAATTTATTCAATTTCCAAATACACATCCATAAAAGTGCATAAAAATAACATTCTACGACATTAAAGGATCACCACAACGTAACTTTAAAATTGCTAATCTTGACATCGAATCATCGGTGCCATTAGCTATGGGTGGGTGGGTGAACCCTAGTGACACCCTTGTTCTGACCATGGAGACCATCAATCCTTCACGACCACTCCATACCGAGGAGTCTTCAAGGTGCTCTAAGTGCATTTTGAGGTCGATCTTCATAAGGTTGTAACTCGAAGCTCGTGAGGGCTATTGATGAACCATTAAATACTACAGGACAGTGATGTCAAGGCCTACAATAAACTATCTCATTTTTAAGAGATCACCTTCCGTTTGGATTCGGCACATCGATCTCACTTGATGCCAAAACTCGTAATGTGCCTTAGTTCATAGGTGCACCACAACGTAACTTTGAAACCACTGATGTTGGCATCAAATCATCAGCACCATTAGCTCCAAATGGGAAGGTGAACCCTATTAACACCCTTGTTCCAATGGTAGAGACCCTCCATCATCTGTGGCCACCCCATACTGAGGAATCTCCAAAGTGCTCTAAGTGCGTTTCAAGGTTGATCTTTCGAGGGCTGTAATTTAGAGCTCATGAGGGCTATTGATGAACTATTGAATGCTACAAGATGGTGATGATGAGGCCTAAAATAACCTATCTCATTTTTGAGAGATCACCTTCCATTTGGATTTGGTACATCGATCTCATTCAATGCCAAAACTCGCAGTGTGCCTCAGTTCATAGGTGCACCACAACGTAACTTTGAAACCGTTGATCTTGGCATTGAATCATCAGTGCCATTAGCTCCAAATGGGTGGGTAAACCTTAGTGACACCCTTTTCTAGCTATGGAGACCCTCCATCATCTGTGGCCACCCTATACCGAGGAGTCTCCAAGGTACTCTAAGTGCATTTAGAGGCCGATCTTCTGAGGGCCGTAACTCGAAGCTCATGATGGCTATCGATGAACTATCAAATACTACTAGATAGTGATGTTGATGCCTAAAATAAATTATCTCATTTTTGAGATATCACCTTCCATTTGGATTTGGCACAATGATCTCGCTTGAGGCCAAAACTCGTAGTGTGCCTCAGTTCATAGGTGCACCACAACGTAACTTTGAAGTCACTGATCTTGGCATCAAATTTTCAGTGCCATTAGCTCCAAATGGGCGGGTGAACCCTAATGACACCCTTTTTCTAGTCATGAAGACCCTCCATTGTCCACGACCACCCTATACTGAGGAGTCTTCAAGGTGCTCTAAGTGCATTTCAAGGTTGATTTTTTGAGGGTTGTAACTCGGAGCTCATGAGGGATATCGATGAACTGTCAAATGCTATAGGATGATGATGCTAAGGCCTAAAATAATCTATCTCATTTTTGAGAGATCACATTCCATTTGGATTTGGCATAGTGATCTTGCTCGATGCCAAAACTTTTAGTGTGCCTCAGTTTATAGGTACACCATAGTGTAACTTTGAAACCGCTAATCTTGGCATTGAATCATCAGTGCCATTAGCTCTAGATGGGTAGGTGAACCCTAGTGACACCCTTGTTCCTACCATGGAGACCCTCAATCATCCATGGCCACCCCATACTGAGGAGTCTCCAAGGTGCTCTAAGTGCGTTTCGAGGTTGATCTTTTGAGGGTTGTAACTTGGAGCTCATGAGGACTATTGATGAACTATTGAATACTATAGGACAATGATGTTGAGGACTAAAAAAACCTATCTCATTTTTGAGAGATCACATTCCATTTGGATTCGGCACAACGATCTTGCTCGATGCCAAAACTTGCAGTGTGTCTCAATTCATAGGTGCACCACAACGTAACTTTGAAACCGTTGATCTTGGCATAAAATCCTTAGGGACATTAGCTCTGGATGGGCAGGTGAACCTTAGTGACACCCTTATTCTGGCTATGGAGACTATCCATTGTCCGCAGCCACCCCGTACCAAGGAGACTCCAAGGTGCTCTAAGTGCATTTCGAGGTCAATCTTCTAAGGGCCATAACTCGAAGCTCGTAAGGGCTATCCATGAACCGTTGAATGCTATAGGAAAATGAGCCATAAATTTTTCTTGAAAAGTGAAAATGAGTGCAAAGAATCATTTGGGGGTTTGAGCATGACCATACAAGGTTGGAAGCACCTATATAAGTTGTGAAATGATAACATGCATTAATGAAGCCAATTTTGTTAAGTGGATCAGTATGGGTAATCTAATCAATGTGAGAAATGTATAGAAGTTATTCATATGGATATAGTATTGGGGAAACAAGTTAAAAAGGTTTGATCCTATCAAGTCTCTTAGGATATTTTGAGGTTATGTTGAAATTGAAAAGTTGTAGTATGAGGATAGTAACAAAGTGAAGTGCTAGTTATCAAAGATTATGAGTCTAGGTATGAGTTCATGGTTGGGAATAGAATCCATGGTTGAGGAGTGGAGTCCTTAAGTGTGTTGAGATTAGATTTGAATTCAAGAGTTAGTTTCAAGGTTGAAGGTGGAGTTTAAAATCAGATTTGGGGTTATGTGAACCTTGTGTAGGAGGTTAACAAGTGTGTTTATGTCATGCTAGCACTTCAAATTAAATATTGCATCCAAAATTGATAATAAAGGTTGTTAAAATGTTATTCACAAATTATTTCATTTGAATCAAATAAAAAAATATATTTAAAATTAATGATATTCTATAAACATGAACAATACACATGATCCACGATAAATTGAACAATACTGGATACTAAATTAATATGTATATCATTGTGTACATAAATGACAAAAATATATATCAAAATACATGTATCCATAGATAAATTATACAAGTATAAATCAAAGATCATGTATCCATAGACAAAGTGCACAAATATATATCAAAATACATAGATCCATATACAAAATGTGGCTGATCATGCCATCGAAATGTGTATAATATCAATGTTTCTGTAAACAATGTGGCATATGCCATCTCAAAATGTCTCATGACACATCCTATGACAACTATACTATCTTAGGGTACTGGTGGATATGTAGCCTCTTCGTTGCACTAGGTGGATCAAATGCCTCCTACATAAACAAAAAGGAAAACTCAAAGTTAGACTACTAAATTTATATGATTCTTTGTATCTAACATTGAATTATGCAAATGCATAATGATTTTTTTTTAATGAAGACTTATACTATTAAGCTGTCATAATAAATACTTCTCTTGTTGACCACTTATGCAAATTAGGAGTCCTCTCATATGCCCTCAGCAATGCTTGTATCTTGCTGATTGTGGCCTGTGTATGTTCAAATATGTTTGTCAAATGAATCTACAACTTAAACTATAACATTATAATTCATAGCATGCTAAATTTATAACATGTAGGCTCCTCCTCAGAATATATTGGCTGCATCATCAAATCTACAAAACTCTCTCGTCAAACCTCATGTGCACTAGGAGTCTCCTATGAGAAACAAAATAGTAGTTGTTAATATCACATAAATTAGTTTTGAATTTATTTATGAAGATAAGGAAAATAAAAAATAAATGATACTTATAAATACAATGGGGCTCTCAGTGCAAATGGAAATGCCTGAGCATCTATGACATGAAATCTGTATGGGCTCATCGCCAGTAGCCATGCCCTATATACAATAAAGAATGTAATTAAATTTCATTACCACAAACATTTTACAAGAATGCATCGATATTTAATCAAATAGAAAGCACTTAATTACCTAATTTCCTTTGTCAATGGGTGCTTGTCAATGGGTGCTAGCTCATCCCCCGCACTTTGTCCCCTAGGGACAGGTAGTACCTGCAAGATAAAAGAAAGATTAGAAACCATATATGCTACAATATCAAATAGAAAAAACAATGAGAACACAAAATAATGTACCATAGATGTCTCAAGGTGCGTGGCATTATCAACCTGTTTGAGCTCCTTCTCGGTCATCAACTAAACATGAATGAAGATCACATACATGTATAAGTCAGTATGGCTTAAAAATTAAAATTACTATATTATAAAAATTAACTTTAAATCAAATATGTCATAAAACAAAATGTATACACATACTAACATAGAAGGAGTCCATGCCTCTGCATTCCACTCCTCTCTTGCATCAGGGTCTATAGCCTCTGCACTTGTGTCTGGTGTATCCTCATCTAATACAAAATGATACTTAGGAAGATCACCTATGGGACCCAGTAAAATATTCTTGCATGTAATGCAAGTGTGAGGCACACAAATGTGTGATGAACTAGCCAATGATGAACTAGCAACAACATCATCAACATGGGGAGGCAAGATTGACCTAGTTTGAGATATCAATAGGCTACTTAGTCTATGAATGGCTCTAATGGTCTGAGAGTTAGCCTCTACCATAATATCAAGATGCTGCACTCAAGAAGGGGGGAGACATCAGTAGGGGGGACAAAAGTGCCAAATTTCTTTTGCTGTGAATAGGGTCTATCCTGAGGAGCTCCTAGTCCTACACCCATGTTGGGCTTCATGCTCCAATAGTTCACTTTGAGTTTCAACACAAATTATGAATATAATTTTATAAGGAAATAAAATGGCACTTATAAATTGCTATGTGGAGGGATATCAAAAACCACCCACCAACGATCCCAAAAGTTTGCATGTATGGCGTCATTTGTGCACCATGTAATCGATAGTTTGGGTTTTTTGCAATCGACTGGTATACCAATTTTTGGGTTTGCAAAAAGTCCAGCCCAATCATCTTTGGTTATATTGAGGGCCGCAACCTCATCATAGTCCAAGCCATCATCAAAAATCTCATGCAATTTTTCACATCAACAAAGAGCGGCATTTTGTGGTCGGTAAGGGTTTCAATGTTATCCACTATGGTGTTTAACATGGATAACATAGGAGCTAATGCAGGTACATTATTATATGTTCTTCACAAAGCCGTCAATTGGGTGAGATTTTCAATTATCAAATCCTCAATTCGAGGAGGGTTTTGAGGGGGTAAAGGATCATTTTGTGGATGATTTTATGGGGGCACTAGATCATTTGTGGGGGGGGGGGGGGGGGGGTGGTTACTAGGAATAGTATTCCTTGCCTCATGGTCATCATTTTGATCATCCATTCCTATCAATTTCTAAAACATAATTTATATTAAAAAATCCTAAATTTTAACAATTTCGATCAAAAAAATGCTAAATTCTAATGAATTCAACTAAAACTAACAAATTTATGATAAAATTTATTAAATTTATATTAAAATTGATTAAGAAAAAAACCCACCTTATATCATGTATAATATATAAAACCCGATATCCGAGCTGCTGAGCACCAAAAAGCCTGTGAAAATAACTAGCAGTTGTCTTTTTATTTATTTATTAACATTGACAGATATCGGGTATTTGATATTATATCAGATATTTGATATAATATCCGATATCTATTGTTACTAAAAAAAAAAGGAGACAACCCACAATTTCTTCAGGAAATAAGATTGTGAAAACAACTTGCGGGTTGTCTTTTGTCTTTTTTTTAATAACACTGGCAGATATTGGGTATTCGATATAATAATGGGTATTTGATATCAAATCGGATACTCGATAAGGGTTGGGGCTTACTTTCCAAGTTTGGTACCTAGATAGGTGAAAAAAAGTCAGAGCAGATTTTGAAATGCTTTTAGATGTTTTCAAACTCTATTTTTTTCACATTGCCACTTTTTGGCACACCATGATCCTGCATATACCCAAGAAGAAAGACTCAAATCAAACTCCTTATGAACTATGGTATGACTACAAACCTAATGTAAGTTACTTGAAAGTATTTGGTAGCAAATGTTATATTTTGAAGGAGACTTGGAAAGGTAAATTTGATGTCAAAAGTGATGAAGGCATATTCCTAGGATACTGTAGCAGAAGTAAAGCATAAAAATGTTTGAATCTAACCACTCATAAGATCATAGAAAATGCACATGTGAAAATTGATGAGTTTGTAGAAAAGAGTGAAGAAGGGAGCAACAAAGAACCTAGAGATTATTGAAAGTTTATTTACTTTAAACCTAATACATTGCTTAATCTAATTGGAAGTCAACAAACATCACCTTTTGAGTCCCCAAAATCTCCGAAAGCATCTGATTTGTAGCCAATGCAACTTGAGTCACAGTCTAAAGGACCCGAGTCATAGTCAGAGGCTACCAAATTGTAGCTAGTGCAACCCAAGTCTGAATCTGAAGGACCCAAGTTGCAATCAAAGGCTATTGAGTTGTAGCCAGTGTAACTCGAGTTTGAATCTGAAGGACCTGAGTCACAGATAGTGGGACCTAAACATGATACTGAAAATCATGTTGAAGCAATTGGAACAAGTTATAAATCCAAAGTACTTGTATTAACAAGATATGTCAGAAGGCACCATGCACCTGAGTAGATCATTAGAGACAAGCCAGATGGTACAATGACAAGGAACAAATTGAAAGGTACATGTTTACTTACTAAATTTGAACCTAGAATAATTAAAGATGCTTTGGATAATAAAAGTTGGATCAAAGAAATGAATTAAGAGATAGAACATATAGAAAGGAATAAGACCTAGACTCTTGTTCTTAGACCCAAGGATAAGAATGTAATGAGACTAAGTGGGTTTTTCAAAAATAAGCTGAATGAAGAAGGAGAAGTTTCGAGAATCAAAGCAAGGTTAGTATGCAAAGGTTATTCTCAAGAGAAAGGTATTGATTATGGTGAAACTTTTTCTAGCATTGCAAGATTAGAAGGTGTTAGGACTCTTCTTTCTTATGTTGCACATAAAGGATTTAAAGTATATCAAAAGTATGTGAAATCTGCATTCTTGAATGAAATTCTAGAAAAAGAAGTTTACATAGAAAAACCTAAAGGTTTTGTAGATTCTAGTAAAAGGGATATGGTTTGTAAACTACAGAAAGCATTGTATGGTCTCAAGCAAGCTCCCAAAGCTTGGTATGAAGGACTCTATAATTATTTGATGAAGACTGGCTTTCAAAGGACAAATGATAATAAAAATCTATACATCAAAGGAGGACTAGACAAGAAGATTGCATGTTGGAAAAAAACTTTGTTAATGATATATTATTTACTAGAAATGATGATTTGTGTAAAGCTTTTTCAAAGGAAATGAATAAGGAATTTGGGATGTCAATGTTTGGATAAATCAAATTCTTTATTGGCTTGTAGATTCAATAGAAGAAAGATGGTATTTGTTGGTGTTTTAAAACGTTACACTGATGAGAATATGATACATCTAGGGGTAGCTACTTCCCATCTACAACATACATTTTCAGACACTAGGCCAACTATAAGGCTAGACTCTTCTTTTACTTTAGGCTCTGCAAAACCTAGGCAAGTGTATCTCAGATTCATTTATATGGTACCAGTTGTTCAAAAGCATACACTTGAAGCTAAATAAAGCAGATAAAACCTTTGTTTCTCCTATACTTATATAATAATAGAGATGTGTAGTAGAAAATTGTAAATCTATGAAATCCACAAGCTGAGTGAGGGCATCCTTTTAGCTCTTAAATGGAAAGGGAAAGTGGATGATTATAAATTTGATTTTAGAAAATCCCCAAATATGCAACAATAAGAACAAATTGATCCTATAGTTGATCAATGCCTTATCTATACGGAAATTCCATAAGTCACACACATAAATCTATGATACCAATGACATTCCATATATCAAGATATCAGATCTATCCTATCATTTTGTGAATCAAAAATTAGTGTTCATAAAGACCTCATTCTCATGAAATATCCTTCTTGAATAACTAACAACCTTGTCAAATATATCAAGCATTTACTTAGCTCTTTGTCCCAACAAAAAAACATACTAGACTTACAACCTTAAGGGGATGCAAAAGGGTCTAAGTTATTTGTCCCTAAATGACAAAACATTGCAAATTATAAAGATACGAGATGATAATTAGAATGAAACTGAGAAGTTTGTTTCTCATTGTATTCATTTCTTTGAAACTATACATTCAAGATGCATTTAAATAACTTCTAAAACTACTAAGTAGATTAGAACTATCTATATTTGCTTCATTACCACTGTTCATACAAGAGAGGAAACTAAAGAATGGTGGTATCACAATAATGAGAAAATTTCTTCAAGACTGGAACCCCTACAATGACAAAGAAAGAGAAAGATATAGGAAAAAAAAATGAAGATGGATCTAAGCTAGAAGTGACATGGGTCCACTTGAATCTTCATTCCTTTTTGTTGCAAAACATCTCTCTTCTCTGTACAACTAAAATTAGATAGGAATCTCATCATTATTGTGTAGCAAACTTGAAATATCTCCTCCTAATGATGAAAAACCCTATTATGATAAAATCAATAGGTATGCATCTAAAATGCTAATAAATCATTCATTAAACTAACTTGGAGGTGAGAAAAATCATCTCTAAATGCATCCCTAATGCCTTCTGGACACATCCAGTTCACCATCTTACTAAAAATCAAATTTGAACTACTATACCTGAATGTGATTGAAAAATGAGTAACTAAGACAAAACCTTGAATAACTCGAACAAGCTGCCTCCTGTGCAAAAAAAACTTTAAATATGGAAAGTTCACTTTCTGCTAGTTCCAATGGTATATGATAGTGTTATGTCAACTTATCAGGACTGGCAAAAATCTCCATTTAAAAATTACGCCCTTGGTATTGACTTGCAGATCTGCACTTCATTTTCCAAAAAATTAAAATCTCCTAAGGTCAAAACTATATGTTATAACCTCTATTAATTAAAAAATACGCTTGCACATGATTTTGACGAAAATAATAAATAATTTGAAATTTTGCATTTTGAAAATTTTCCCTCACTTTCCATCTAGGTCAAACTAGGTATGACCATGATGTGGCACATGTCACATTCTGATTTGCCTGTTCCTACCCCATCACTTATTCTTCCAGTACTTCTACCACCTGGGAGCCACATGGCACCACTAGATTGGTCCTCATTCTATCATGTCTGAATGGGCTTGCTATGACATGGCGGCCTCTGATGGGGTTGCCATATCACCATACTTAACTGGCATGCATCTTTCCTTAGTGATGTATCAACAATAGTTTGATTTGGTGCACTTGATCTTCTCATTGCCACATCACCACTCGAATGACACATGTCACGTTGTAATTGTCACCATATCACTATCCCCATCAACACTTTTCTATGCCATCGCAACATAGTGACATCACAAAATGTGGCACCTTCAGACACATCATTGCTCTATCATATGCCTCATAATCTATGCCATGTCATCTCCCCCACCATGTGGTGGCTTGTCACTTTGTCACCATGAAATCTTGGGTTTGCCACATCATTAGCAACATAGCAACATTGAACCACATGTCACTCCTCGCCACATGGAGAACTTATTTTTCTTGTCAAGTTTGAAAGCCTTGCCATGTGTCCCTCTATCAATGGTCCTCTACTGCCACTTTTTAGTTTCTGGTTGGTTAGGCAAATCCACGTGTATGCTACATCATCATCTCATTTGGGACATTTTGGTCAAAATACCCTTAGCTTTTCTCGAGCTTGGCCAGGTGGGCCCCTCACACGTGAGTTGAGGCTCCAAAAGCCATTGTGTCTTTAAGACACTTAAAGTGTGAGTGGAATTATATTTAAAAACAAAAAGGTCTTCCCCTCCTATGAATGTGGGATTAAAATTTTGAATTGTTCATTTTATTTCAACTTAGACACTCCTCTCTCAGCTGTTGCATGTGCTTCCTCTCTTAAAAAATGTTCAGACGAGTACGAAGATCATTCAATGTTCCAGCTAAATGAAGACAAACATCAAAGATGTTCTTCCCAAGAAATGAATGGATCGCTCTAAAAATCATTACAATATTGCATGAATCTGCAATGATGTGTGACACTTTCTCTATTTGCTTGGGATCAACCTTCAATTGTATCAACCTCTTGTCAATCACAATTTAAATGCATAGCCCCTTGTCTCTGCATCACATGGTCACCATGTCCATCTGAACTCGGAATTGGCAGGCTACTAAAACGTGTCTTCAAATAGCACTCCAGACTTGATCTCATCCCCATTCCAAACCAAAAACATGGAGGGTTTTCACAAATAATCTTTGGGGTTGCTAGATTATATATGCAAAAAACCTTCTTAACAATGGCAGATAGCTAGGAGTTTTCAAGGCACATCCTCCTCCATCAATAGAGAAGTAAAGATCTATAATTAGTCTCTTCTTCTCCATATTCACTCAATATCATTTCTCCTACTACTGCTATCCATTCCTACTCCTTCCTTGTCATGGAGCTCTTGCTTGTCAGCTATGGATGCTTCTCTCCAAATGGATAATTTGGCTATGAAAGGTGAGCGATAATCCATGAGTTGAATAAATCCTCCTCAAAATCATTCCATGAAATCCCATTATTTGATTGAGTTTCTTCACCTTCAACAGTTGACACAAGTGTAGAAATCTTGTTTTTCAAAATGTGGCAAGCAACAATGCTAGCTATTATTAACACTACAATGGCTCCCAAATTATACATGAAACATGGGCCAACCATTCTAGGTTAGAAGTACCCAAGAAATACACAAATATTAACCTTGCAAGCAATGAGAATTGCTTCACAAGCATCTCGCTTTATTGTATCTATTTCAGTTTCCATGATTGCATGGGGAGAGAGTGTGATAGTTAAGCCTATCATGAAAGCAAGGAGTTGTATGGGGAAAGCACCGAGGATGAAAGCCTTTGTCAAGAAAAATAATGTTTTTTTGGGATGAGTGGATAAACTCCTTGCTTTCATGACTATTCCAAAGAAACTATTAAATACCAATTATTCCTTCTTGACTTAGCTCAAACACAAAAAATCCCCCATAGAGGAAGCATCAAGCATCCAATCTAGATAAAGAATGCTTCTCTATTACCACTAGATTGATCCAATCTCTGCATCAACTACTCAAATGTATGTTAGGACATAACCCCAAACATACCTCTCAAGTACTCAAAAGTATCCTTGGGAAAAGCTTTTGTAAATATGTTTGATATCTGCTCCTTTGTGCTTACATATTCCAATCTAATCTCCTTCTTAGCAACTTTCTCTCTCAAGAAGTAATACTTAATAGATATATGCTCTGTCTTTGAATGTAAAACATGAATCTTTGACATAGTCATTGCACTTGTATTGTCACAATGTATAATAACAAGCTTTGTAAACTCTATCCCAATGTCCTTCAACATTCATTTCATCCAAATGATCCGATCAAAACTATTTGCTGTTGCTACATACCCTACTTTTTTCAGCATGAATGTTGATATTCCTATGGGGGAGTATCTTAAGATTGGTGGAGAGATGTCACAGTGATCATATGTCACATTCATGGCATTGTTTTTCAGTAATGTCAACATGCATGTTATTCTATAAATGATCGACAAAGCAACAAGACAAATATTGAGTTTCCACAATTTGAGGATTTAAGACGAAGCTATGTGTAGTTGAGGATGTGTTGTAATGAATGTCCTAATTATGTGGTTGAGCATGCATGCACATATATAAAGACAATTGAAAGTTATTCAAGATTTATTGAAGATAATTTTTAGATAGAGTTCTCGAGAAGGAATTACTATTGTTTTGATTATATCTCCTAACAAAGATAGAATCTTGTTAAGCACAACTGTACAATAATAGAAGACATAATGAAGATGTAGTGGTCAAACACACACATCCTAATGTTGGACGTAAGACTGTGAGCCAACAATATTATAAAATTGTGAAAAGATGTAATATAGCATGTATTGTATTATCATATTATGGTCCTATGTTAATTGTAAACTAAGAAAGCCTCAAGGTTGACTTAATAATTAGCTTTAGGATTTGGTATATTTTCCTTGTGGAATATATGTATTGAAGAGTGATCACGTGGTATGATTTATGTGTAATGCGAGAATGAAAAATTGGATGTGAGATTTAGTGAACCTCATATTGAATATTTTGAGATCAGAGAAATGTTTGGTGCATTTAAGACATGAGAGATGACATAGAGACTCTATTTGGAAAAAAAAATGACGTGCAAAGTTATTTATTTGTATTATTCTATGAAGGATAATACTATTATTTTGTGGTGACTAATCAAGAAAGTAATGGACATACTTCATAAATTCTTTGTAAAGTTTTTGGTCTGTGGCTAACGTATGGCCGACATATGGCCAACATGTTGTAATCCTAGAGCAACATAAAAATACTTGTATAAAAGGGCTTAGGGTTAGGGATTGTTTCATTGTTGTGATGCAAAAATTGGTTCTTGGAGTACTATTGAGCTATAAGGGATTACAGATTGTAATTAGGTTGTAATCATTGAATCGTAATAATATCAGACTTGCTATTTAGTGGACATAGCCCAAGGATTGGGTGAACCAAGTTAAATCTTGGTGCCTTGTGTTCTTTTCTATGTGATCTATTATTTTCTGTTATTGTTTATGTTTGCATGTAATTATTATTTCTATCTATGGTTTAATCCTAACAAGTGGTATCAGACCGAGGTTATTTTTTTAGTTATCCCCAACAAGAAAGTCTCACAGGTTGAGTGGGAGTCTCATGGTTGAGTGGGAGCGATGGTAGACGAGGGTAAGCTAAGGGTTGATAGGTTTAATGGGTAGAACCTGTAGTTATGAAAAATGCAAATAAAAGACTATCTTTATTAGAAGGATTTATAGAAGCCGTTAGAAGGTAAAGCAAAGAATTAGGGATCTATGTCAAATGATGAATGGAATCTTTTGGACAGAAAGGCACTTGGAAGTATTCAATTATGCTTGGCACCATCAGTGGCATTTGATATTACAAAAGAAAATACAATAGAAGAGTTGACGAAAACCCTAGCCACACTGTATGAAAAACCCTTTGCTTCAAACAAGGTATTTCTCATGAAGCATTTATTTAATATGAAAATGGCAGAAGGTGAATCTATTGCAGATAATTTAAATGAGTTTAATACTATTACTAGTCAGTTATCTTCTATTGGTATCAATTTTGAAGAAAAAATTAGGGCTCTCTTGATTTTGTGTTCTTTTTCTGAAAGCTAGAATGACTTGGTAATGGCTGTGAGTAATTTTGTTCTTGGATCTAGTACCCTAAAATATGATGATGTGATCAGTGTTATTTTGAGTAAGGAAACTCGTAGGAAATCCTCAAGTGGATATACATCAGGAAGTGCTTTGAATGCACAAAGAAGGGGTAGAATGAATGAGAGAGGAAGTAATTCTGGAAATGATGAGAAATCAAGAGGAAAGTCAAAGGGGAGGAGGTCTCAATCGAGAGGACTAAACGACTATTGGTACTATGGGAAACTAGGTCATAAAAAGAAAGATTGTTGAAATTGAAAGAAAAATGAAAGAGAAACCAAATGGAGACAAGGAAGAAAATGTGGTAACAAATCCAAAGAGGATTCTTTACTTCTATCTTTAGAAAGTGTTGATGATTCATGGGTTTTAGATTCTAGTGCTTCATTTCATGCTACAACTCATAGAGGTTGTTTCATTGATTATGTCCAAGGGGATTTTGGGCTTGTTTATTTGGGAGATAATGAACCCTGTCAGATTGTTGGAAAGGGAAAAAATAAAATTAAGTTACAGAATGGGAATCATTGGCTACTACATAAGGTAAGACATGTTTCAAGGTTGAGTAGGCATTTAATTTCAGTAGGGCAACTTAGTGATAAGGGCTGTATAGTTAATTTTAATGATAAAAATTGGAAGGTTTTAAAAATATCCCTTGTAGTAGAAAAAGGTGTGAAAGTAGGCACCTTATATCTTTGTACACTCATATTGTTCCTTCTACTTTAATTGTTCCAGAGAAAAATGAATGTTCAGGAACAATTGCTACACTTGAGTAGGGAGAATAAATAGCTGCTGTAGATTCTGATACAGTGTTGTGACACAATAGACTTGGGCATATGAGTGAGAAAGGTATGAAGTTAATTCATTCAAAGAAAGTTTTACTAGGTCTGAAATGTGTTAATATGAATTTTTGTGAAAGTTGTATGTATGAAAAACAAAAGAGAGTGAGTTTTGTAAAGACTGGGAAGGAAAACAAAAAGGAGAAATTAGAGCTTGTGCATACAGATGTATGGGGACTGGTTCTGGTATCTTCCCTTGGTGGCTCTCATTATTATGTTACATTTATTAATGACACAACTAGAAAAGTATGAGTTTATTTCCTTAGACAGAAATCTAATGTATTTCAAACTTTTAAGAAATGAAAATGCTTGGTTGAAAATGAGACTTGTAAGAAATTAAAATGTCTCAAATCTCATAATGGTGGTGAGATGTATTTGTGAATTTGAAGGTTATTTTTCCACTAATGGTATTCATAGACAAAAAACTATTCCAAGGACTCCATAGGAAAATGGAGTGGCTAAACACATGAACATGACTATAATGGAGCGTGTAAGGAGCATGAGGTTGCATGCTAGGTTTCCCTTACACATGTGGGTGGAGGTTGTCAGTACTGCTGTATATTTGATTAATAGAGGTCCATCTACTCCTTTGGGTTGTGCTATTCCAGAGGAAGCATGGAATGGTAAGAAGGTGAGTTATTCTTTTCTCAAAACCTTCAACTGTGAAGTATTTGCTCACATAGGCTCTAAAAATAGAACCAAGCTGGAAGCTAAGTCAAAGAAATGTATATTTGTTGGATATGACATTAATGAATTTGGTTATAGGCTTTGGAATTTTGAAAATCATAAAATTGTAAGAAGCAAGGATGTCATATTCAATGAGAAAGTGTTGTACAAAGATCTGTTGTAGCAACATGAGAAGAAAGAAGATGATTATGTAGTGCTGGATGATACTCCAAAAGCTGATGTTCTAGCCATTCCTCATGATGTGCAACAACCGCAACAACAAATACCACACAAACTGGTGAATGTTAGATGGTCAACAAGGAAAATTAGACCTCCAAAAAGATTTTCTCCTTCTTTGTATTCAATTTTACTTATTGATGCTAGTG
Organism: Cupressus sempervirens; assembly: GCA_028749045.1. Taxonomy (NCBI): domain Eukaryota; kingdom Viridiplantae; phylum Streptophyta; class Pinopsida; order Cupressales; family Cupressaceae; genus Cupressus; species Cupressus sempervirens. The sequence goes on along the minus strand of CM053789.1, from coordinate 49,315,653 downwards.
AACCTGAATATTATGATGAAGTAGTGCAGATGGATACTAAGATTCAATGGGAGTCTACAATGAAAGACGAAATCGACTCTTTGTTGAAGAATAAGACATGGGATTAATGAAAGTTGCCTTGCAAGTAAAAGAACTTTATAGAATAAGTGGGTTTACAAGTTGAAAGAAGAGGAAGGAGGTAAGAAAAGATTTAAAGCCAGTTTAGTTATGAAAGGATTTGCACATAAAAAGGGCATTGATATTGATGAGATATTTTCTCCTATTGTTAAGATGACTTCTATCCATACTATTTTAAGTCTTGTGGCTACTAAAGATTTTCATTTAGAGTAGCTTAATGTTAAAATAACCTTTCTTCATGGTGATTTGGATGAAGAGATATATGGTTCAACCACAAGAATTTGTGGTCAAAGGTAAGGATAACTTAGTGTACAAATTGGAGAAAAGTTTATATGGCTTGAAGCAAGCACCTTAGCAATGGTATCTGAAATTTGACATTTTTATGCATGGGCATGGCTACAATAGGTGTCATTCAGATTATTGTATTTATTTTAATAGGTTGGATGATGATAGGTATATTATTTTATGTTTATATGTTGATGATATGCTTGTAGTTGGGTCTAACATGGATCACATTAAGGAGCTGAAATGCCAATTAGCACATGCATTTTCTATGAAGGATTTGGGGGCAGCAAAACAAATCCTTGGTATAAAAATTTGTAGAGATATGAAAAATAGAAAATTGATGCTATCTCAAGCTGATTATGTTGAGAAGGTGTTGCAATGTTTCTCTATGGAGAATGCTAAAGCTATCAGTACACCTTTACCTAGTCATTTAAAGTTGACTAAGGAGATGTGTCCTAAGACATAAGAAGAGGAGGGTAAGATGTCCAAGGTATCCTATGCTTCAAGTGTAGGAAGCTTGATGTATGCTATGGTATGTACTAGGCTAGATATTGCACATGTAGTGGAGGTCATTAGTAGGTATATGAGTCATCCATGAATTGAGCATTGGAATGCCGTCAAATGGATTTTCATATATTTGAGAGGAACATCTAATAAGTGTTTACACTTTGAGGGCTCTACTATTGATTTATAGGGCTATGTTGATTCAGATTTGGTAGGGGATATTGATACTAGGCAGAGTACTATAGGTTATGTCTTTACTGTTGATGGGGCAGCCGTGAGTTGGGTTTCTAGGTTACAGAAGGTTAATGCTTTATCCACTACAAAGGCAAAGAATGTAGCCACTATAGAGGTAGCCAAGGAGATGATATGGCTTCAATTCTTCTTGGAATAATTGGGACACCCTCAGAGAGATAATTATTTGTTTAAAGATAGTCAAAGTGCCATTCATCTTGAAAGAATTCAGCTCTGCATTCAAAGACCAAACACATATAGTTGCGGTACCATTTCATTCGGTCAATTTTGGAGGATGGATAGTTAAAGCTAGATAAGATACATACATATGACAATCCAACATATATGTTTACAACTATAGTAACAAGGGAGAATTTTAACTCCTCTTCTACTTCAGTTGGTCTTCTAGACTGCACATGAATAAAAGAATAGTAGAGTCTAGGGTGGTTTGATCCAGTGGGAGCCCCATGTGGTAGCAGTATAGCTATAGGATTAGTCTCCAAGTGGGAGATTGTTGTTTAGTGTGGAGCTTGATTAGTCCCCAAGTGGGAGATTATTAGTTTGTGGTGATTGATCAGGAAAGTACTATACATACTTCATAAATTTTTGGGTTGTGGCTAACATATGGCTGACATATGGTCGACATGTTGTAACCCTAAAGTGGCATAAAAATACTTGTATAAAAGCGCTTAGGGTTAGGGATTGTTTCATTATGGTGATGCAAAAATTGGTTCTTGCAACAGTTTTGAGCTGAAAGGGATTACAGATTGTAATCAAGTTGTAATCACTAGATTGTAATAATATTAGACTTGTTTTTTGGTGGATGTAGCCTAGGGATTGGGTGAACCACATTAAATCTTGGTGCCTTGTGTTCTTTTCGGTGTGATCTATTATTTTCTATTATTGTTTATATTTGCATGTAATTGTTATTTCTGTCTATGGTTTAATCCTAACAAATACTAATATTAGTTGGATAGTGAGTTTGAAGATGCTTCCTCTAAAGTTATTTGGAAAATGGGTCCTTTTCCTTTCTCAACTCTTAATAGTGTTGGCACAACTATTAACAGGGTTGGAATCTCCTCACAGGGATTCAAAGTCTTCTAATAGGGGCTGATATATATTGTATGTATTTTATTAACTCCTAACAAAGTCCATCTTCTTGCAAGGAACTTATACATTAGTACATCATTTTGTGGGTACCATCCCCATTGGGGTTTTCCCTTTGATCAAGGGTTTCTCTAGTTAACAAATATGGTATTATTATGTATGGTGATTTTGCTATGGTTTTTGCACTTATTGCTAACATGTTTCAGATTAAATTAGGTTGATAAATGTTGTTTTAATTGGATAACTGATTCACCTCCCCTCATAGTTATCTTGGTGGACTTTACTTTCTAACAATTTGTATTAGAGCATCAAGTCCTTGAAGGAAAAGCTTAACAAGTTTAGGAGATCTATGACGAGTCATTTCACAAAAGAAATTATGAAGCTTGATGGAGTTAACTATGACAATTAGAAAGAGAAGATGAAGACATATTTGCTATGCATGGGTCTAATATATTAGGAGATCACTAAAAATGAGAAGGAAATAGTTGATGAAGACAAGCTTGAATCTTGTATAGAAACTTAGAGAGATATTTTTATGTGTAATATGCTTTCTAGCGAAGCACTTTTGACAACTCTTCCTAAAAATGAGTATAGTTAGGTAAAATCTTTGAATCCAACATGTAAAATTTGGAAAGCTTCGAAAAGAATGCTAGAAAGGTTAGATTGCAGAATTGAATTTATTTATTTAAAGAAGCTAAAATGATAGAAGATGAATCTATAAGAAGTTATTTTGGTAGAATATCAAATTTTTTTGTATTAATAAAAGCTTGTAATGGAAAGAAGGATGACGATGAAATTGTATGGAAGATTATGAAAATTTTGACACCTACATATAAGCATATATCATAGATGATTGAACAAGTTATACCATGCACAAAGAAATTCACAAGAGAAACTCTTCTTTGAAGATTGGAATTAGTTGAGTTTAGTTTGAGACAAAGTGGAGATTTTCCTAGGATTGAGATGACTTTCAGTGCATTGAGTTTTCAACCTACATTGAAAAGAATTGAAAGTACTATTGGAGATTATGCTAGTAGCAACAAAAGAAAATGAAAAGAAAACAAAAAGATTGAAGAAGGAATTGTCCTACTTGTGAGAAGAGAACTTGAAGGTAAGAAAATTGTTAAATTTTGTACTTGTAATAAATATGGTCATTATGCTTCTAAGTTCCCTAAGAGAGTAAATAAGTATAGAAGGAATTTCAAACCTATGAAGCCTAGAGAATGTCTCTATGCAAATGATAAAGATCTAAAAACTAGCGTGGAAAGATTTTTGAGTAAAAGTGATGAAATAGGATTTGTTGCAATTAAGGAGGAACATCCCAAAAAAGAAGTTAGAAAAGAGAGATCCCTAGTGTCACAAGTGGAAAAGAAGAAATATGATTGGATTATAGATAGTAGTTATTCAAACCATATGGCTGGAGATATGAACAAGTTCATTGAATACAATAGTTGTGATGGAGGAATTGTTAGAGTTGGAAACAATAGAATATAATCTATTACTCTTAATGGGAAAGCTAACACCAATGACATTTATTTTTTTGATGATCTGAAACAAAATCTTTTGAGCATTGGAAAATTAAGGGAAAATAGATACCAGTTGCAATTCACAGAGAAGACATGCATTATTAAGGATACAAATGGTAAGATGATTGATATTGGTACAAGAACAAGAGGTAATGTTTGCAGTTGTATCCTATTGATATGACATGTTTAGTTGCTAAAGTTGACAATAGTTGGTTATGACACAAGAGGTTTTGTCACATAAACCTTGATAATATTGTGAAGCTCAATACTATGCTTGTTGTTAGCGATTTTCCTAAAATTGTGAAGCCTACTAACATGTTATGCAAGGAATGTGTTATGGAAAAGCAACATTTTATTTTTATTTTTTGAGCAATAAGTTTACTACATCAGAGAAATTGGAGACAGTACACACAAATTAGAGTGGTACTACAAAGACAAGAGCTTTCTATAGTAAAAGGTATTCCATGGTTCTTGTTGAAAGTTTTACTAGAATGATGTGGGTAACATTTATTGGAATGAATTCTGAAGCAATTGAGATGTTTAAGATGTTTAGGAATAGATTTGAAAATGAATCTAGCTTGAAGATTAAATGTTTGAGATCTGATAGAGGTGGAGAGTTTACTTCAAATGAGTTTGATAGTTTTGTAAAGTAAATGGAATTGAAAGACAACTTTCAGCCCCTAAAATGCCTAAGTAGAATGGTATAGAAGAGAGGAGAAACACATCAGTGATAGAGGCAACAAGAGCTATGATGTTTGAGAATGATGTTTCAAAAATATTTTGGAGAAAATCAATTAATATAATAGTATAGACCACAAATAGAGAACATATCAGACAAGGCATTGGTAAAATCCCTTATGAGCTTGGGTTTGGACATGAACCCTCAGTTAAGTATTTTAGAATCTTTGGAAATAAGTGTTACATTAAGAGAAGATGATATTGGTAAGTTTGATGTAAGAAGTGATGCATGTAGGTTTCATGGTTATACATTGAAAAATAGAGCTTACACATGTTTTAATAAGAGAACTAAGACTATTGTTGAGAGCATAAATGTTAAAGCTGATGAGAAGTTTATAATTCAAGAAAGAATGCATGATTATAATTCTAATGAAGAGATTAATCCAAGGCTAACCAAGATAATGTTGAGTTGTTTTATGAGACTGCCACAAATTTGTAGAATGACATACAAATTGTGGAACATAGAGAAGAACCAAAGAGTGAGCCCAAAGATGAAGAAAGAATTCAGATAATGACACCTAATAATAATTCGATAAAGAATCATCCTATTGATCAGGTTATTGGTAGCAAGGACAATAGAGTTATGACAAGGAACAAGATACAAAGAAAATATACATGTTTGATTTCACAAGTAGAACCTAAAAGTGTTGATGAAGCTAGTAAGGATGATTTTTGTATTAAATCTATGCGAGAATAATTATATCACATTGAAAAGAATGATACATGAAAATTGGTACCTCTAAACCTAAGAACAAGAATGTTATAGGAACTAAGTGGATTATCAAAAATAAGATGAATAAAAAAGGTGAAGTTTTAAGAAATAAAGCAAGACTGGTATGTAAATATTATTCACAACATGAAGGTATACATTATGAGGAAAAATTTGAACCTATAGCTAGAAGAGAGGTACTTAGAACATTTTTGGCATATGCGGCTAACAAGAAATTCAAATTATATTGGATAGATGTCAAATCAACATTTTTGAATGGAGAACTTGAGGAAGAAGTTTACACTAAGCAGCCTGATGGTTTTCCTTTAACATAAGGAGATATCATTTTCAAGTTGAAGAAATAATTATATGAATTAACATGAACACCTAGAGCATGATATGCAAGATTGGACAAGTATTTGGAATAATTGGGATTTTCTAAATGTACTATAGACATCAATCTGTATTTGAAGGATATTGAGAATGCCTTACTAATTGTTGAAGTGTTTTTGGATGATAGGAAAACCATTATATCACTTGAAATACTATACAAGAAAACGTGCCCCCAAAGATTAGGCTAACTTTGTTTACCTAGTGCAGAGCTCCATAATAGGAACATAAATGTTATTTAGAGAAAACATGATTGAAATAAAACTCATTGGCACATGATATATAAATAACCTTACTATCAATGAGTTGCCTAATCTTTTAATGTAAAGTTTGACATTCATTAGTAGAGTGATCATTAAATCTATGATATAAATAAAAAGGAAGAATACTCAAGTGTGTACTACATTTCTTTTTGCATTTAGGTCTAGTAATCATCTTAGAATGAAGGAGTTTAGGAAAAAGAACTTCTTGGTCAAAATCCTTCATAGTTTCATCATGTTTTGAAGTGTTACTTGAGATGTTGTTAGCATTGATTTTTTGTTGAGGATTAAATCCCAATCCATAAGAATTATTATGCCCCTCATTCTATAAGGACATTCAAATTCCCTGTTTATGCTTACCACATGCTTGACCATTGAATCCTTGTTTAACTAGGAAATGATAACTAGGACCATAATGCGTAGCCATATTAGGAGTCAATGGAAGTTAATTAGTCACAATGTCATCATTAGTAGGTTTGACAGTTTCATTATGAATATAAGCAATGATAAGGTTGGTTCAAAGAGCTTTACAAGTAAAAAATTTTTGTTTAAACTCTTTTTGTGGCTTCATATTATCAAGGTTAGAAACCTTATATTTAAGCCAATAAAGGTAGGATTAAAATCCATGGTTCCCCAACCATCACCAAGAAGAGCATTAGAGGAAGAAGGATTACTATTAGAAATAGGAGTATTATGGGTTTGAATATTTAGACAAGGATTTGGCACATCATCCACATGAGTGTATACATCATGTTGTTATGTATAAACTTGACTTTACGGTGAAGGTTGGAAGGGATAATATGCATCTCATGCAACCGAGACCTACCTAAAAGAAGGTTATAATTGAGAGGTCTAGGCATAACATGGATAGATGTATTTAGGATTATTGGACCTACTTTGATAGGTAAGGTAATTAATCCCAAAGTGTTCTTAGCAATTTTGTCAAAGCCACATATAGGAACATTATCAGGTTGAATAGTTGAAAGATCAACTTGAATTTCTTTGAGCATGTTCATGCTAAAAACATTAAGCCCAGATCCATTATCAATTAAGGTCCTAGGAATGATACTTTTATTGATAGTGACAGCTACCATAAGAGCATCATATTGATTTTGAACTTCTTTAGAAGCTAAATCTTTTGAGTAAATACAAATGTCAAGAGTACTCAGGATAGTATTCATGCATTGTAAGAAGTTATTGATGTTCTCTTGATTAGGAGGTGGAGTGGGAAGAGTCATGTTGGTAAATAGATTTGTTCTTTTTTATTTGACTCTTAAATACCCAAAGTTCTGAACAATATTTGGTTACAACAGTTGAAAAGCCATCTGTAGATGAATGGGCTTTTCTCTGAATTAATAGGTACAGTTCCCTATGATAGATTTTCAGTGAATTATGTTTATTCTTATCATCTAATTTGGGGGTGTGTTCTTAACTTGAGAATAGTAGAGGTATAACCAAGCTAGACTTAGACATGATTTAACTCAGGTGAACATAAGTTTTTAATAGTCTATTTGGTTTTATGCATCCACACATCTTATGAATTCATAAAACTTTCCCACGAGCTAAACTACAAGAACTTAAATCTATACTTTAACTGCTAAATTGATAACACTTAAAATTCCTCTCAGAATGAACAATAACAATACTTATCATGTTCATTTTTCATATTATAAACAGGGGAAGTAAAACTCTATTTCTTCCTCGTCCCAATCCAAACCATAAGAGAAAGACAAAAACTTAATCTAACACCAACTGGAATAGAAATTAATCAATATAAAATACTCTTGATTGTCTCTACAACAAGAAGTATTTCACACCAATTTTTTTGCTGATCCTCTATTCATCACTCAACTTTGTACATATAGGGTTTAAGAGATGACTGTTACAATAGAAACTTAATCAATTCATCTTTTCAGAAAGACAAATGGCAAGATGCCAGTTTGTCACATTACAAAATTTGCAAAATTGACAGAAATTGCAAAAGAAAGTGAAAATGAGGCATCATTTGAATCACTTGGACTTCTTCCCCTTTTCAGCTTTTTCCCTATATGCCTTGGCAACAACTATAACTAGAACTAGTTCCTCATGACTATGCACATGTACATTATTGAATCACAAGAGCCACTTTGAATGCTCTCAAGCCAGTTCCTTCACAACATTTAATTGATTTGGCAATTCTTCCATAGCCACATGTACCCATCCACTAAGTGTTTGCAACTCTACCACTTTGTTTTGACTACTTGAAGTCATTCTAGACAGATTACTCAAGTATATGGAGAATTTTTTCTTCATTACTTCTACTCCAATAAGAGCTTTCCCTTGCCCACCAGTTTGTGAATCAATGTGTAATCCTCGCATGAGTTTGAATGCTCTGTCTTGGTTCTTCTTCACTTTTTCCCTTGTTTTTTTGAGTCCTTCTTCAACTTCTTGAATGATCTCCTGCTTAAATTGCATACTTTGAAGCCATTCAAATAGAGGCTCAGTCCCTTTCTTCAAAATCTTTTCTTCAACCACCTCTTTTGCCTTCATTTGGATGATCATTTTCAAGAGTGAAATGCATTCATCACATCTTGCCTTCTTTGTGGCCAAAGTGTTGCAATTAGATATGATATTATCTTTCTTAGTTTCCAATCGAAGGATAACATTTCCAATTTGATCAATTATAGAAATTCCATCTAAATTGAGTTTCTTAATCTATTCCTTTCCAATCTGGCCAAAATGCCTATCTTTCTAGAGTTGCGAGATAAAAGCCTGTACTTCTGCTGTGGTAGGATTCTGAGTAGAAGGTACACCAGTGATGGTTGCTAATGGGACAACCAATTTCCTGATAAACCTATTCAATTCTTCTATCTCAGCCTTCATCTTAATTTTTGACAATTTTAGGCTTTCCAATTGTTCTTCTATCACCTCATTACTTGATCTCTACAAGCCCACTTTTGTATCATGTCTAGCTTCTGCAAGATCAATTGAGTGTAGAGTGAAGTCATCAAGTGACATATCTTCAATTCTTCTTGCTTTATTTGGCTTCGATATCTCCATGGTCAAGTGCACTATTTTTGGATCTTGTCCAAGTATCGATAGGGTCTTCTGCTTCTTAGCTTTCACCACCGCAATCCTGGAGCGAACCGCTTGAGACACAATGTCCTTCACAAGTAAAATCTCACCTTTTCTTTTCTTCTTCCTTTCTAAGGTTTCTTCTAACCAAGACTCTATACCAATCACCTTAGAAGCTATCCCAAGTGACTCTATGCTAAACATCTTCTTCTTTACTAGATTCACTACTACTGTAGTTGCAAAGAAAGGATTCTTTGGATGTTGAAAAAGAAGCCTAGATGAACTCAGGGCTTTCTCTTCCTCTTGAGTTGTCTTCGCAACTTCATTAGATTCAGTGGACTCACTGCTACTATTCTTTTCATCCCCAATATCTACTATCTGAATGGGGGAACCAGTTGACTTCAAAAGAGGAGCACTTACAGACGGAACAGGGCTATGATGAGGAGATGGAATTGGAGTAACATGAGGAGATGGAGTTGGAGTAACGTGAGGAGATGAGACTAGAGCATTAACACCATCCTTTGAATCTTCCATATTCTTTTCTTTGATACTAGGTTAGGCTCCAATAACTAGTAGAGGACTGCCCTGGCAAGTTGGAGCTATCAAAATGTTCTTCTTCGGGGGTTGATCACCTCTTCTTGTAGATTGAGCAGGTCCTTGAGTAGCTGTAGTTGTAACACTGGGTGTGGCACTCTGAGAAGAAGTAGGAGTAGCAACGACTGGAGAAGCTTGAGTAGTCTTACTCTTACTCCAGCCCTTTTTTGCTGTCCACTCAACCCATTTCCTAGTCCTCTTAATGATCCAAGCCATCGTAACATCAAACTATTCCTCTATATCCATGTAAGGTTTAGAACTGATAGGAGTATTCCTTAGTTTAGTCAAATATGTATTACTATACATATTTTGCTCATCATCCTCTAGCCCTTCCACATCTAAGTCAATGCCATATGTCTTTACTTGATCCACTGTAAATATGGAAAAAGCATGATCTCGGCTCTCCAACTCATCTTTAAAATCTACCCAATAATCCTCCATAGTAGGAACATGCTTGAGTACACTTCCAATTTGAAGCACATCTCTGGCATACCGATTTTGGTCAAACATAGGCCTCTCCATTTCATACTCCTCTAACTTATACTTGTTCTTGAATGCCTTAAGCATGTTTTTAGCATTTGATCGAGACTCACAACTGTAGGCTCTAACTTTCATCAGGAATTCATATCCCTTCTTCCTCAAATTGGTGCTCAACACATTTACCTGAATTACTTGTCTCACGATCTCAATGAGCATGATCATGTCATTCAGGTATCTGGGAAGCTTTAGGGGAAATCCATCGAAAGCTGCAAGACATAAATATGAAAAGGATGAGAATTGAATGAAATAGCTACCAAACTGACTAATGGTCGCCATCACTTCTGGGCTGAATCTCCTCTCTGGGCATCCTTGGAGTTCCCTGCAAATCCTCATTGTAAATGCATCATTAACTCTGATATACTTTGCATAACTATTCTGTAATTACGAGCATGCATAAAACTCATAACTCTTTACATCATCTAGAAAGTTCTGTATTCTAGGTGTAGACACCTAAATCTGATTACACCACTTCGATAATCTTATTTAACTATCTCTAAAGGCATCATTAATTAAATTCCTATTTAATTAATCCGTTTCCATCTCCTAGCTGATTAATTTAATCAATCATCTATAGTCCTAATTGATAAATCAAATAACCCATTATTTATCAATTAATCCTATTCTCCTATCTAATTCCAAAATCTTCATTTATTAAATAAATCTATTTGATAAATAAAGCCCTCAAATCCAATAATCCCTAAACTATCATAAATCCTCCATTTAGCCTAATCCACCCCATCCACCCATACTAACCTAGCTTAGCCACTAACTCACCCACCCTCATGAATGTCATCCACTTGCATATCTCTAACAAACCTAATCTAATCCTAAATCACCTCTAATCCCCCCCCCTAACCTTGTCACATTCCCTAAGTGAGTTTAAGACTTTTCTAAGCCAAGCAAAGTCAACAATCTCAGCTCCTTCTAAAATATCCCAACCACATGCCTTCAATGCTCTTACAAGGCCATAAAGACTCTTACAAGCCCAATGAATGCTCTTACAAGAACTTATGAGGGCCATTTAAGGCCTTGAGCCTCATTTTTTGACTCATCCTTGCCCTTTCCTCCATCCACTCACCCTATGACATGTGTCACTCCCTGGTTGGTGCTAAACAAGCACAATCCATGTGCTCGCCTTTGAGTGCATCCTAGCCCTCCTTAAGCTTTCATCTCTCCTTGCATCTTGACCCTCCATCCCTCAAGCCCTTGGCCTATAAATTGAATCCCCTCCCAAGCCATATGATCACAACCTTTAAGCTAAAGTTATAATGCCATTTTAAGACCAAGTTTCACAACAAAGCCATCATCCACACCCAAATCCAAATCCTCCATTGAAGCTATTTTGAGCATTTGAGCATACATACCAAACCTATCAAATAGACTCATCCCTAAAACAAGAGAACAAACTCATTGAGAGAGCCCCTTAATGGCTCACATTCTCATTTGAGTTGTTTCCTGTTTGTCTCACTTTATGTTATGTTTAACAAGTTTGTAAATGCTTTTGATTTCTTAGTTTAGTATTTCTTGCATGCTTATTTCTCATATACACTAGGAAGGCCAAGCCATAATTGTAGGGAGGCTAACATATATATTAAGAAAGAAGACATGTAAAATGAATTGTAGAACTTTGCTACACTAAAGGCTCTGGATAGATGCTCACTTACCTCATATGCCCAATCAATATACATTGTATCTGAGAAAATTATTTGCACCAAAAAGAAATAATGCTCTACAAAATTAAGTGCTTCTACCTAATCTTTCAATCGATGCAAAAGGACCAGAATGTTCATGATCTTGGGCTTGAGATCAGTGCCGAAAAGGGTTTTAGGAACTTTACTCTTAGCTCCCCTTGGTTTCTAAAACCAAAATTTCATAATCTCTTTTTGCCATACCATTTTCTTCAAAGAGAATTCTAACATAGCTCCTCCTATTGTCAATTCAGAGAACTCTTCTTGCTCTAGAATCTAGAGACAATTGACTACTACTTGTCTATCAATTGAGATTAACATCGTTTGATCAGGCAGTAAGATTTGCTTAGTATCCGAGTTGTAGTGATTGATACATTCAACGATTAGCTCCAGGGGTTGTACTGCTACTAGAAATCTGGTTTCTTCTACCAGTCCACTTCCTTGGAGTTTCTCCATTATGGGATGGATTGGTTCCATCCTTAGCCTTCTTTGGAAATCTTGCATGTCGAAGAAACAAAGTGAAGTGTCTGTGATATTCTTCCATATAGACTTGATTCCACCTAGTCCATCAAAACTGGTGAATCTTGTTGCCATTTTGTTTGATATAGAAGTAAACTGAAATTCAACAATTGTAAATAGTGCAAGGAGTGAACCTTGTAACTTCAAAAGTTTTTGAAAGCAGTATTCAATACAACAACATAACAATTCAAAAGAGAAAGTAGTAATTTGAAAATCTGTTATGTTCATCTTTATATAAGAACCCTTAATCTGTTCGTTGATTTTCATGATCCATGCCACATGAGAAAATTTAAGGATAAATCCATTGAATTAGTAAATGTGAGGGTTCTAATAGATTTTTCCTTGCCCTTTCACTATTTCTATTGGCCCAACGGTAACTTTCTTTAATTACAAACTTACTTTCCCATTTTTACCCAGTTTTGAAGAAATAAAGACGGAGTACTCCTTGGAGGAAAACCCACCTGGCTGAATTCTGTTTAAAATACTTTCACATATGTAACAAATTTGCTTCCATTACTTTCCCAAAACACCTTGTGATCAATTTTCCAAATAACCATGCTTGTAGGGGTGATTTTCCATTAGATGCAAAAAATTGCTTCCGAGGGTAGAAACCTCACAGAGGGGAAGGCAATCTTCGCTTTTCTGCCTTTGTCTTTGTTTTGCTTCCTATGCCCAAATCACTTGACTTCAAGTGTTCAAAAAATATGAATGAGACTTCAAAAGTGAAAAATGGGACCTACTGACTTACTTTGCCTTTATGCAAATGCCCTTTTGGAAAACTAACTTCTTGGTTTGTAGTCCGCCGAGGAGAAGTTGTTTTAGAGTTTTTCCCCGAAACTTATTCTGATAATCTTAGTGAATTTTGAATAATTCTCATGGTAAAAATATGGCAATACTTGAATTATAAATCCATAATATAATCCTACTCTCCTTGAAGCTCACAAATTGCAATCATAAATCTTCGCAAAGTTTCACCTTTAGGGTGAGAAAACTCGCCAAGGAGAAGATGAAACTAGATTTTTCACAAGTTCAATTTTCTTTATGCCTGGATCAAAATGAGCTGCAAGTAAGTTCATCTGAGATAACGTAATCCAAAAATCTCCATTGAGTAAGGTTCTAAGCTACCCACAAGACTAATGATAATAAGGAAACCCACCTGGTTATGTAATGTGGGAGAAGGGAGAAGATGGAAACCCGATGGAGATACTTATCACTTAAGGAGGAAAGGACCAACTAACTCGACCAGACTAAACATGATACAAGTTAAATTTCCACTTTTGAAAGATAAGTATAGGATGAAAAGTGGGGCAACAGCTGACTCTGACTAGGGACTTGGGTAGAGTATACCCAAGCAAGGAACTCAAAATCTCTAGTTTCACAAAAGAAGATAAAAGGTAGTAACAAAAAAAAAGCAAAAAAAAAACACAAAAAAAGAAAAAAGAAGGGAAGAGAAAAGGCTAACTAAGACACACACAAGGCACTAATCCTAACTATAATAAAACACAGGGGTTACCTATTTTCAAATAGCAATTTGATAGAACTTGAGGTCCTAACTATTATAAGTTAGGGGTAGTACTTCGCCATCTTCATATGCCAACTTGAAAGAATTGTTTGTGAGTGCCTGATAAATCCTGAATGGGCCTTTCAATAAAGTATCAAATTTATTATGCATTCCTTCCAGAGCCTTTCTTTTATCCCAAAGCAACACCATGTCTCCTATCATAAACTTTTTGGGTCTTGTCTTTTTATCAAAAAGCTCTTTCACTTGCATCTGGTACTGTGTAATGTGGTACAATATCTCCCCTTTCTTCTTTGAGTTTTCTCAGATATAGGATCCTCTTCTCTAGACCATCCTTATAAACATCATCCTCAATTACTATTCTAAGTTTGTTCATGGCTAACTCTAGAGGTAGAGGCAAATTGTCTTCAATTCCATAAACCAGTTCATAAGGGGATATACCAATTGCCCTTTTGGGTGTCACTCTATCTGCCCAGAGTGCCTCATGAATCTTTTTGTGCCAGGTCTTCTGATTATCTGAGACTAGCTTCTTAACAATATTAATTAAGTTCTTATTGCTAGACTCTACTTGACCATTTCCTTGAGGGAAATAATCAGATGAATGACCAACGGTGATCCCATACTCAAAACATAAATTAGTAATTTCAATTGAAGAAAAATAAGATGCATTATCCATCACTAGTTTAATAAGAACACCAAAATTGACCAAAATATTCTCTTTTATGAATTCACACACCACCTCAGAAGTAGTCTTCTTTGTAGCTTTGGCTTCTACCCACTTAGTGAAGTAGTCAGTTGCAGTTATTATATATTGATGAATAGCACTGGATGTAGGACTAATAAGACCAATGAAGTCAAGGCCCCATTATTGAAAAGGCCCTTCGATGATAATATGTCTCAATGGTAGAGCAGCTAGTTGAGGGCATCTAGAGCACATCTTGCACTTTTCACACTTTGCTACCCAAGAATATGCATCTTTAAAAAAAATTTTAAAGGCCATGACTGAACAAGAGAAATGTCCCCTGCAAGCTTCATCATGAAATGTCCTCAACATATTTTCTTGCTATTGTTTATCTACACACCTAAGGAAGGTACCATCAATAGCCCTTTTGAAAAGCTTACCATACAAATCACATACTTAGTTGCTTTCAATTTAAAGTCTCTTCTTTGCTTTGCATTTAGGCCTTCTGGACATTCACCATATGTTAAGAAGTAAGAGATATTTTCAAACCATGAATCATAGAGTCCTATAGCTAGCACTAACTACTTCTTAGCCGATTCTTCTGACTCTTCAGAGATTCTATTTTCTGCAATTGCTCTGCACAGAGCATTCCCTCTTATTAGCTTGGTAGGTTTAATCTCTATCCATGCTCCTCCGACATTACCAACTATATCCTACTGTGTTAATACACTTTTAACTGATGTGTTTGGGACAAGGATTAGTACATGTGAGTGTAGAATATAGAACCTAAAATTTTTAAGAGCCTTGACTACTGCAAAAGCATGCTTTTCAATTTGTGAGTATTTTAGCTCATGGATCTTTAAAGGTATGCTCATAAAAGCTATGGGAGCTTGAATTCCTTCATCATTTTCTTGCATAAGGATAGCTGACAATGTATGCTCATAAGCATAACAATAAATAATAAAATCCCATTTATAATTTGGATGACACAGTACTGGGGCATTAGCAATAGCAGTTTTTATATCATGAAAAGCTCACTTTCCCACCTCATTCCATTTAAAATTTGAATTCCCTTTCATCATGTCCACTATATATATAGTAGTTTTCGCAAAATCAAGCACAAACCTTCTGAGGAAATCACCTGCCCAAAGAAAGATTTAACCCCTGTTTTGTTTGAGAGTAGGCTTAGTCTCTGAATAGCTTCTACTCTTTCAGGGTCGATTCTAATGCCTTCCTGGGACACTATATGACCAAGGAGCTTTCCTTCTATCACACAGAAAACTAACTTCTTTGGGTTGAGAGATATTCCATGCTCTCGGAACCTCTATAACACTTTCCTCAAATCTTCCATATGATCTTTTCTCCTCTTCAAAAATACTATAAGATCATCTAAGTATATAACTATGATTCGATATTTTAAGTTAGAAAAGGTTTTGCTCATACATCTCTGAAATGTGGTGCCAACATTAATCAATCCGAAGGGCATTCTTTGATATGCAAATGTACCCCAAGGAGTAGTAAATGCCATTTTATGCTGGTCTTTTTCCTCCACCTCAACCTGATTATAACCTGAGAAACCATTAAGCATAGACATCATCTCAGATCCTCTAACTATTTGTAATAAATGATCCATGTTTGGAAGAGCAAAATTATCTTTAAGAGATGCTTGGTTCAAATTGTGAAAGTCAACACAAATTCTTATCTCCCCATTTTTCTTCCTGACAGGTACTATGTTGGCTATCCAGGTGGAATGATGACTAGGATAGATGATCCTCACTTTCAACATTTTGTCAATTTCTTGGAAGATGGCATCCGCAACTTTAGGATTATAATTTCTTTGTTTTTTCCAAAATGGAACTACATCTAGTTTAAGAGGAATCTGATGTTTCACTTCTCCTCCTCTATAGCTCTTCAAATCTTCATAACTCCATGCAAAAACATCACTATATTCCTCAAATAATTTTTTCGCGGCTTCTCTTTCTTTAGGAGAACAACACTTTTCAATGTTAATCATTTTAGGATCGTGAATATCTCCAATATTCACTCCTTCATATTCACCAGTGGTAGGTCCCTTTTTTTCCTTTTTTTGCTTAATATAGGCATCATGCCTGCTAAACAACTTCTCTAAGGCTAAAAAATAAGGAGGAATAATATTATCCTTTAATTGAACTCCCACATTTTGGCTCTATTCTTTATTTGCACTAGAGATTTTATAATCATTACCACTGGACTGTTGTTCAAAACTAGAGTTATCATTTTCAAGAAAAAGTTGTAAACTCTTATCATCATTAAAAATTTGCCAGGATTATGTGTTATCTGGAACAATAGATTGATATATAATTTCAATCTAATACTTCTTATCCTTAAAGTCTGGATGAGGAAGTAATAGAGAGGCAGAAACTACAAGAGAGTCAGCCTTTGTATTCATCTCTCTTGGCACTGCTATGATAGAGAAGGTGTCTAGGTCCTCTATCTCATCCCAAACTCTATTCCTACAATTTTTCAGCTGATGGTTCTTCACTGAATACTAGCCTTTGATTTGTCTTACAATTAATTCTACATCACCTTGGGCTTTCAATGTTTTTATTCCTCTTTCTTTTTCTATTACTATCCCCAATAATAAGGCCTCATATTCTGCTATATTATTTGTATTTCCAAATTCTAGCTTAAAAGCCAAGGGTTTAGATTCTCCATCTAGGGATATCAATACCACGCCTACTCCTGATCCTGCAGAAGCACAACTTCCATCAAATTTAAGTGTCCAGATGCCTGATACATCTTTATTTCTTTTAGACACTTTCTCACTCTGATTCTCATCTTTTTGTTTTCTTGAACTAGAAATATAAATGGAACTCCTCATGACTAGGCACATGTACATTAGTGAATCTCAAGAGCCACTTTGAATGTTCTCGAGCCAATTCCTTCATATCATTTAATTGATTTGGCAATTCTTCCATATCCATATGTACACATCCACCAAATGTTTGTAACTCTATCACTCTATTTTGATTGCTTGAAGTCATTCTAGACAGATTACTCAAGTATGTTGAGAAGTTGTTCTTCATTACTTCTACTCCAGTAAGAGCTTTTCCTTGCCCACCAGTTTGTGAATCAGTGTGTAATCTTTGCATGAGTTTGAATGCTCTGTCTTGGGTCTTCTTCACTTTTTCCCCTATTTCTTTGAGTCCTTCTTCAGCTTCTTGAATCATCTCCATCTTAAATTACATACTTTGAAGCCATTTGAACAGAGGCTCAATCCCTTTCTTC
The DNA here is from genome assembly GCA_028749045.1 of Cupressus sempervirens. Lineage (NCBI taxonomy): Eukaryota > Viridiplantae > Streptophyta > Pinopsida > Cupressales > Cupressaceae > Cupressus > Cupressus sempervirens. The sequence goes on along the minus strand of CM053789.1, from coordinate 49,297,923 downwards.
AAAATCTTTGTTTCAACCGCCTCTTTTTCCTTCATTTGGATGATCATTTTTAGGAGTGAAATGCATTCATCACATCTTGCCTTCTCTTTGGCCAAAGTGTTGCAATTAGATATGATATTATCTTTCTTAGTTTCCAATCGAAGGATAAAATTTCCAATTTGATCAATCAAAGCAATTCCATCTGAATTGAGTTTCTCAATCCATCCCTTTCCATTCTGGCCAAAATGCCTATCTTTTTGGAGTTGTGAGATAAAAGCTTGTACTTTTGTTGCGGTAGGATTCTAAGTAGCAAGTACACCAGTGATGGTTGCTAATGGGACAACCAGTTGCCTGATAGACCTATTCAATTCTTCTATCTCGGCCTTCATCTTAATTTTTGACAATTTTAGGCTTTCTAGTTGTTCTTCTATCACCTCATTACTTGATCTCCAGAAGCCCACTTTTGTATCGTGTCTAGCTTCTCCAAGATCAATTAAGTGTAGAGTGAAGTCATTAGGTGACATATCTTCAATTCTTCCCACTTTATTCGACTTCACTATCTCTATGGTAAAGTGCCCTATTTTTGGATTTTGTCCAAGTATCGATAAGGTCTTCTACTTCTTAGCTTTCACCATCGCAGTCCCAGAGTGAACCGCTTGAGACACAATGTCCTTTACAGGTACACTCTCACCTTTTCTTTTCTTCTTCCTTTCTAAGGTGTCTTCTAACCAAGACTCTGTACCAATCACCTTAGAAGCTATCCCAAGTGACTCTATGCTAAACATCTTCATCTTTACTGGAGTCACTACTACTGTAGTTGTAGAGAAAGGATTCTTTGGATCTTGAAAAAGAAGCCTAGAAGAACTCAGGGCTTTCTCTTCCTCTTGAGTTGTCTTCACAACTTCATCAAATTTAGTGGACTCACTGCTGCCACTCTTTTCATCCCTAATCTCTACTATCTAAATGGGGGAACTAGCTGACTTCAAAAGAGGAGCGCTTGTAGATGGAACAGGACTATGATGAGGAGATGGAATTGGAGTAACATGAGGAGATGGAGTTGGAGTAACGTGAGGAGATGAGACTGGAGCAGTAACACCATCCTTTGAATCTTTCATCTTCTTTTATTCGATACTAGCTTGGGCTCCAATAACTGGTAGAGGACTGCCTTGGCAAGTTGGAGCTATTGAAATGTTCTTCTTCAGGGGTTGATCACCTCCTCTTGCAAGTTGAGGAGGTCCTTGAGCAACTGTAGTTATAACACTGGGTGTGGCACTCTAAGAAGAATTAGGAGTAGTAGTGGCCAAAGAAGCTTGAGTAGTCTTACTCTTACTCTGGCCCTTATTTTCTATCCACTCAACCCATTTCCTAGTCCTCTTGATGATCTGAGCCATGATAACATCAAAATCTTCCTCTATATCCACATAAGGTTTAGAACTGATAGGATTATTCCTTAGTTTAGTCAAATATGTATTACTATACATATTTTTCCCATCATCCTCTAGCCCTTCCACATCCAAGTCAATGCCATATGTCTTTACTTGATCCTCTATAAATTTGGCAAAAGCCCAATCTTGGCTCTCCAACTCATCTTTACAATCTGCCCAATAATCCTCCAAGTAGTAACATGCTTGATTGCACTTCCAATTTGAAGCACATCTCTAGCATACCCATTTTGGTCAAACATAGGCCTCACCATTTCATACTCCTCTAACTTATACTTGTTCTCAAATTCCTTAAGCATGTTTTTAGCATCTGATCGAGACTCACAACTGTAGGCTCCAAATTTCATGGGTAATTCATATCCCTTCTTCCTCAAACTGGCACTCAGCACATTCACCTGAATTGCTTGTCTCATGATCTCAATGAGCATGATCATGTCATTTGAGTATCTGGGCAGCTTCAGGGAAAATCCATCGAAAGCTGCAAGACGTAAATATGAAAACAATGAGAATTGAATGAAATAGCTACCAAACTGACTGATGGTTGCCATCACTTCTGGGTTGAATCTCCTCTCTAGGAATCCTTGGAGTTCCCTGCAAATCCTCATTGTAAATGCATCATTAACTGTGATATACTCCACATAACTATTCTGTAACTGTAAGCATGTGTAAAACTCATAACTCTTTACATCATCTGGAAAGTTCTCTATTCTAGGAAGGCCCGGCCATAATTTTAGGGAGGCTAACATATATATTAAGAAAGAAGACATGTAAAATGAATTGTAGAACTTTGATGCATTAAGGGCTTTGGATAGATGCTTTCTTACCTCATATGCTCAGTCAATATACTGTGTATTTGAGAAAATTATTTGCACAAAAAAGAAATAATGTTCTGCAAAATTAGGTGCTTCTACCTCACCTTTCAATTGATGCAAAAGGACCAAAATGTCCACAATCTCGGGCTTGAGATCAGTGCCGAAAAGGGTTTTAGGAACCTTACTCTTAGCTCCCCTTAGTTTCTGAAACCAAGATCTCATAATCTCTTTCTGCCATACCATTTTCTTCAAAGAGAAATTTGACATAGCTTCTCCTACTGTCAATTTAGAGAATTCTTCTCACTCTGGAATTTGAAGACAATTGATTATTGCTTGTCTATCAATTAAGATTAACACCATTTGATCAAGTAGTAAGATTTGCTTAGTGTCCGGGTTGTAGTGATTGATACATTCAACGATTAGGTCTGGGGCTTATACTTCTATTGGAAATCTGACTGCTTCTACTAGTCCACTTCCTTAGTGTTTCTCCATTATGGGATAGATTAGTTCCATCCTCAGCTTTGTTTGGAAATCTTGCATGTCAAAGAAACGAAGTGAAATGTCTGTGATATTCTGCCATATAGACTTGATTCCACTCAGTCCATCAAAATCCGTGAATCTTGTTGCCATTTTGTCTGATATATAGGTAAACTAAAATTCAACAATTGCAAATAGTGCAAGGAGTTAACCTTGTAACTTTGAATTTTTTTGAAAGTAGTATTTAGTACAATAGCATAACAGTTCAAAAGAGAAAGCAGTAATTTAAAAATTTGTTATGTTCATCTTTATATAAGAACCCTTAATCCATCTGTTGATTTTCATGATCCATGGCACACGAGAAAATTTAAGGATAAATCCATTGAATTAGTAAATGTGAGGGTTCTAATGGATTTTTCCCTATCCTTTCACTATTTCTATTGGCCCAATGGTAACTTTCTTTAATTATAGACTTACTTTCCCATTTTTACCTAGTTTCGAAGAAATAGAGATGGAGTACTCCTTGGAGGAAAACTCGCATGGCTGAATTTTGTTTAAAATACTTTCACATATGTAACAAATTTTCTTCCATTACTTTCCCAAAAAACCTCATGATCAATTTTCCAAATAACCATGCTTGCAGGGTTGATTTTCCATTAGATGCAAAAAACTACTTTTGGGGGTAGAAACCTTGTAGAGGGGAAGGTAATCTCCACTTTTCTGCCTTTGACATTGTTTTGCCTCCTATGCCCAAATCACTTGACTTCAATCATTCAAAAAATATGAATGAGACTTCAAAAGTGAAAAATGGGACCTGATAACTTACTTTACCTTTACACAAATGCCCTTTCGAAAAACTAACTTCCTGGTTTGAAGTCCATCGAGGAGAAGTTGTTTCAGAGTTTTTTGCCGAAACTTATGCTAATCATCTTAGTGAATTTTGAATGATTCTCACAGTAAAAATATGGCAATACTTGAATGATCAATCCATAATATAATCCTACTCTCCTTCTTCAAGCTCACAAATTGTAATCATAAATCTTCGTGGAGTTTCACCTTCAGGGTGTGAAAACCCACCAAGGAGAAGACGAAACTAGATTTTTTGCAAGTTCAATTTTCTTTATGTCCAGATCAAAATGAGCTATAAGTAAGTTGATCTGAGATAACATAATCCAAGAATCTCCATCGAGCAAGGTTCTAAGCTACTGACAAGACTCGTGATGATAAGGAAACCCACCCGATTATGTAATGCGGGAGAAGGGAGAAGATGGAAACCCGATGGAGATACTTATCACTTAAGGAGGAAAGGACCAATTGACTCGACCAGAATAAACATGATACAAGTTAAATTTCCACTTTTTCCAGATAGGTACAGCATGAAAAGTGGGGCAACAAGCCACTAGAGCTTTTTGCAAGGCTTCATAGTAGGTAGGCAATGTTTGAAGAAACTTCCATAAGGAAATCTTGGCAATGGTATTTTACAATTGGTTTATCGAATCATACTCCTTGCTACGAAGATGAGGTGGAGGAGGTAGAATGGGTTGAGAGGGTGGAAATGAAATAGAAACCACTGGATTAGGTTGAAGGTTACTCCTTGTACGAGACTGAAAGACTCTAAAGACTTCATAGATTTACCCTTAATAGTAATGCAAGGACAACATTTGATAGTCAAAAAAGGTTCTGGATAAACCATGTTAGTCATATCAACACTACAAAAAAATTCATAAGAAGGAAGCAAAGAAGACATCCTAGGAGAAGGTAACATAGAAGCTTGATTCTCCATAAGATCATCACTAAGAGCATCAAGGGAATTCATATCATTCTCTGCTAATGCATCATCACAAGAAGGAATCCCAAATGAAGGTAAAGTATTTATAATGTTTGCATAAGAGAAGTGTGTTTGAATTTTTTTTAGCATCATGTATGAATATGTCATCCATTAATAATTCACCCTTTTGTATGAAAGCTTCTTTACAAGGAGGGGATAAATCAATGTCTTTATCCAAGGGATCATCCAAAATAATTTCATGAGGAAGAGAGTAATCAACATCCAAATCCAAAGGTTCATCCCAAAGAGGAGGATTATCATCCCTATCAATATAGGACATTGTAGGAGTGCCATAAATCACTAAAGATTGATCCCTAAAGGGGGAAGAAGGTAAATTATATTCTAAAGTAGGCTCATAGAAATGACATATATTAGGAGAAGCATTAACATCAACCCTCTACTCATCTCCATAAAGACAAATAGGATGGAGAGATAGATCAAGGTCATCTTCTTGCTCTAATGTATCCTTACAAGGTAATTCAAAAGAGGACAAAGAAACATCACATACACTAAACAAAGTAGTTCTAGGTGTAACACCATGCAATGGTAAGGTAAGAGGAGGATGTTGTGTAATTCCAAAAGTTTTAGACGAATGTTTGGAAAACATTTGAAACAACTTGTGCAACATAATAACAAATAAAGAAATTCATAAAAAATAGATCTAGATGCATTCAAATGAAATTTATATGGATGAAAAGGAAATCAAACATCATAAACACAATAGGGCATCTAATTCCACAAAGCATGAAAAATGTATGTGTTTTTTAAAAATATTTTTGAAGAATTTTTGCAAATTTTTTGTATTCTGAAAAATGCAAGAGCATAAAATAAATCTACTTTTATATGCATGTAAGATCTAACATAAAATGAAAATCTAACACTAAAAGAAAAGAGTTTTCTATCATGTGTTCACAAATATGTAAGATGAAGGTGAAGACACAAGATAGTGTGAAGGGAAATCTAACAACAAAAACATAATAGGACATCTAATTCTACAAAAGAGAGGAGGTAAGCTTGTTGGGTTCACCAAAATGCAAGATGAAGCTGAACAAATAAGAAATATAACAACAAAAATACAATAGGATATCTAATTCCACAAAAGAGAGGGGGTAAGCTTATCAAGTTCACCAAAATGAATAGAAAGAAAATGACCCATTATCTTAGTGGGTTAAGGCCAAGTATTCAAGATGAGATGAGTTTGGTTTGAATGACCAATATTAAGGAGGCATACTATTTTTCCCTAAGAGTTGAGGAGAAAATGAGCAAGAAGTTTGACAACAAGAATAGTGGAAGAGGTCGTGGTGGAAGATCTCGTAGATGATCTTATGGCAGGCAAAATGATGATAAAAAGAACAAAGATTAGGCTAGAAGTACTAGTCAAAATCAGAGGGGAAATAAATCCAATTGTTTCCATGATCAAATCAATAGAGATTAGAGAGGAAGAGGTAGAGCACATGGATCTACAAAAGGAGGCTTCCGTGGGAAATGCTTTCTCTGCGAAGAAGAAGGGCATAGAGCATTTGAATGTTCCCAGCACCAAGGAAGGACCAATCAAGGAACCAAAGGCCAAGCTATAGTTGCACATATTGATGAAGATGCCAAATCATCACATTCCAAAGATGTTGAAAGAGGAGAAGTCCTAGTTAGCAAAAAGAATCCTACTGAGTGGTGAGAATGAGCCTAATCAATGGAGGATTTCATTTTGCACTAGGTGTAAATGTGAAGATAAGTTTTGTGATGTGATCATTGATGGTGAATGCACTGACAATTTGGTGTCAGAAAATATGGTCACAAAGTTGAAGCTGAAGAAGCAAAAACACTCACATCCATACTATATTGCCTGGGTGTAAGATGACCATAAGGTCATGGTCAATGAGCAATGCTTAGTGAAGCTCAAGATCAAAATCTACTAGGATGAGGTACTGTGTGATATCATACCTATGGACATATGTCATATGTTGTCGGGTAGGCTGTGGTAATTTGATAGGCATGATGTACATGATGGGTAAGAAAATACTTACACTCTAACCAAGGATGGACTAAAACATAAGTTGAATCCATTGAAGGAAAAAGAAGAAAAGGTATATAGTGCTATCAGAATATGTTTTGTTGATGAAAATGAATTTCTTAAAGGTATGAAGCATGATGTGTTTTGTTGTGATTCCAAAAGATGGTAAAGAAGAAGTAGATGAAGTACTTGTAGAAGTTAAAAATATGTTGGGAGATTTTTCTGATATTGTGTTAGATAATGTACCTAATGGATTACCCCTAGTGAGGAAGATTAGTCACTAGATGGATATAATTCTAGCAACTAGTTTTCCAAATAAGGCAACATACATAATGACACCAATAGAAAGTGAAGAGTTGAACAAAAAAGTTCATGAGCTATTGTAGAAGGGGTTGATTTGAGAGAGTTTGAGTCCATATGTTGTACTAGTGTTATTATCACCAAAGAAGAATGGAGAATGGAGGATGTGTGTAGATTCTTACACTATTAACAAGATTACAATCAAGTATTCTATTGCCAAGTATAAATGATATTGTAGACTATTTGAGTAGAGCTATAAATTTCACAAAGATAGAATTGAAGAGTGGGTACCATTTGATTCACATCAGAGAAGGTGATGAGTGGAAGACTACCTTCAAGAAAAGGGAAGGATTGTATGAGTGGTTAGTCATGCCTTTTGGGCTAATCAATGCACCAAGCACTTTTATGAGGCTCATGAATAAGGTACTTAAGGATTTTTTGCGTAAGTTTGTCATTATTTACCTAGATGATATTTTGATCTTTAGGAAGACAATAGAGGAGCATTTGATTCATATTCAAAAGGTGTTTGATAAGTTGAGGGAAGAAAAGTTGCTGATAAACCTAAAGAAGTATAGTTTTGTGAAGGAGTTGGTGTACCTAGGATTTGTATGTTAGAATATATAGTCCACCAATATAACTGCGGGGTGTGGGGGGGTTGAATCAGTTATCCATCTAATATCACAATTATCAATCTTAGTAAACTTTAACCATATTAGAAACCACAACAAGATACTCATACACAATAACACCAAATATGTTAACTAGGGAAACCCTTGATCAAATGGAAAACCTCAATGGGGATGATACCCACAAGATGATGTACTAATATAAATGTTCCTTACTTGAGGATGGATCCTAGTAGGAGTCTATTAAAAAATTCAATACATATCAATTCCTATTAGGAGATTCCAACCCTGTTAGGAGTTATGGAAGACAATTGGACCCACTACCCAAACAACTTCAAGTTTAAGATCAATGAACCTACTGTCCAAATGATCTCTATAATATTCCTTGTAGAATAATAGAAATGAAATTTCCTTCCTTCCTCTTCCTCTGTCCTAGCAACCAAACTTTTGCTCCTTTAGATCTTGGAACTAGATCACAAAACTCATAGCCATTAATCCCTTGGATTTCTTACTCACATTCAATAACCTCTTTGCTCCTTTTTGCACTTCGTATTCAACACAATAATTATACACTTACAAGAAAAGAAAACATCTTTACTTTATAACATATCTTCAAAATAATTCCTTGAGTCGGCCTTGAGGCTTTCCCAATTAATTATAATAAGATAATTAATTAAATTAAAATTACAATAGCACTATCAACTCAGTGTATATAAAACTTCTCACATGTGTGATACTAGGGCTTGTGCACTTGTTGACCATTATACTGTCTTTTGTCATTAATTGACTGCTCTTCTTCTCATTACATCTTAGATGAAATATATCAAACAAACATTAGAACATTGTTCTCAAGCACTATGTTTCTATACTTAGTAAATTAGGTACAACTTCCATACATCAAAGTAACAATGAGAAAGTAAACTAAGGGGGGGGTTGGGTTGGATCAATACTTTAAAACTTTAGCCATAACACATTCACCACACATCCATCTCATAATTTAGCATATAAACTAAAATAGCTAACTACACATTTGCATCCACAACATAAAACAAATTTAACACATGAAACATTAAATTTGGTTATCCTAAAACCCTCCACGGAGAAGGTAAAATTTGGGCGAGGATGTTACGCACAAATCTTCACTACTACAATTGTAAAGTATAGCCAGTTATGGTTACAATGAGTTTGATCATAAACTATGATCTACCCTATGAGGGGTATACCCTGTCAAAGGCTTACAAAGAATGTAAGGTCTCACCTTGCTAGAGGAATTAAACTCATAATTAAGTAAGCACTTGGTTAAGAGATTTAAAAGAGCCTGTTAAGACTACAAAACCTATTAAGGCTACTCTATTAGGAGATTTACTCTGTATCACTTGTTAAAATGATTCAACACCATGATCCTTCAGTTAGCACCTCACTGCTAGATGTCAGATATTATCTAACTAATAAATCCTTGATCCTTTTGATCAGATATATCTCCTTTTTCCTTTTTTTGCTTTTCTCTATTCTCTCTAACTAATTCTATAATTCATAAAACTGCAATAACCTCCATAGCCAAAATGAATTCTCTTTCTACACTTAGTATTTGTCTCTTACACATGTTACAAATACTTTAAGATTTTCCTTCTTAAATAAACATAGGTGGAAAGGGTTAGGTTAGAATCAACGATTGTGGTTGATCCATATTGTTGCCTAGTTTATTCCTTAATCTAATTGATTGCATGTACTACATAGGGATTCACAATATTACTCAATCCTTATCTTCTACAATCACAAAATAATGTTTAAGTCAGCCCAAAAATGGTTTACATAGTAGTTTGTTACATTACAAAAAACTATGTCATTGAATTTTCACTTGACATCTAAAGGCTCTAATGCTCAGCAAACACTGCGCTCTTAGTGTTGTAACTCAACTTCTGAACAACTCGACACACATTGTTTACTTGACACCTGAATCACTCAACACATACTATCTTCTTGGCTCCTGAATGACTTGACACACATAGACTACTAGAAAAATACTAGTACTTCTTGACACTAACTATCATATTGCTTGACATGTATTGTCGAAACCTTATGTTCATCATACACTATGCACTTGGCTTGCACTATGTTTCTCCTAGATAATGACTTAAGTATTTTGTTATTGCCTTTTTGTTGTCACAAAAGCTTGCACCCTTGTCCAAAGTTTTTACCTAAGGACAACCTTATGAAACATGGAAACAACCTCCAAGCTTTGGGACTTGAATTATGAGGTTGAGTCTCTAGAGAATGCTTGCTTCCTCTGCTATTAGGATGCACTTAAGCTACTCTTGAAGAGAAAAGGGAGAAGGAATACATGAAAATAACTACCTAATCTATTCTAAGGAGTGTATAGATCAATCTCTACCCATACATGCATAGTATAATTATCATAACAATCCAAAGATATACGGATTTAGACTTTCTTTAATCTATTATCTACATATAGCTTAGACAACCAAATGAGTGACATGAGAAAAAAGAGCTTCACTTTATATCATTCATAGGCCAAAAGAGATATACAAATGTAGGTTATAGATATTCACAATACATCGAAGAAAGGCAGACAAAGCTTTCATAGTACATTAGTGGCTAAAAGAGATAAGATAGGATGTCATATAATTCAGAGGCAAAGAGAGAATTTATAGTAGTATGCCAAGGCAATACCAGTGAAACAGAGAAGATTTGACCCTAAGAAAGATTAAAAAATCTATAACTTAGATAGCTTCCACTCTAAGATAAAACTCAACAATTGCATTCAAAATTACAGAGAATAATTACTACAAAAATTGGAAAAGATTTGATTACTGTGCAAATCCATATGTGAGAAGATCACTTCTCCACCAAAAAATCTATGAGAGGAAAAGAACAATGACCCTTAATCTACTGACTGAGTATATGGATCAATACGCGGTGATGGAGTGTTATTTTACATTTTTTAGGCTGGGGAACGATGAAAGTGGTTGCAAGAGATCGAAAAGAATAGATCTATCATCAAAGGGCTACTTTCTCTATCATCAACTTGACAAATCAGATATAAAAGCACAGGTCAACCATATTAAATTGTCATTTTGTACCTTTTTAGCTACTTGATTGGTCAAGAAATCATCCTTTTCCAGCTTGAAGGGTGAAGCTCCTTATATATTTTGGTCAACACTAAAACTCTCGATCCTATGAGCATCATTTGTGGTCAAAACCCTTCATGTCACCTTTTGTTCATGACCTCTCCTTATATGATCTCATGATCACCTATACTTCGTACCATCAAGCCCATCCTTCATTCTCTTTATAATCCTCTGACAACAACAAGTCCTATGATCTCTCGACAAAATGATGGAATGATAACACCACTGGCATAAGGTCATGGTGCCATTATTCTCCCCTTGTGATGTCATAGACATTGTTGATTTGAACTTTATGATCTTACGACTGTAGCCCATCATAAATTGACAACTGTGATAATAAATGTTGCAATCCTACGATCAAGGTTTGACTATGTTTTCTCATGACCTAGGGTGGCATCCTTGCTTGTGCTTGCAACCTTATGAACCTAAGATCATATGACCAACCTTCCCTTTGTAGCATCAGCAATCGAGGAAGTCAACCTTGTGATCCTACGATCGTTGACTCTCATGTTATTAGAACACATATCTTTTTGGCTTGTGATCCTTCGAGGTCTTCAATATCATGACAATTGATGCTATGCCAGTCCTCCACTTTGAGTCCTTAGAAGATTTCCTTGTGGTGCCTATAATGTCATGATCACTTACTGTCATTACATTGTGCAAGAGCTTTCTTTGGCTTACGATCCCTTGACTATCTCAGACATTATGATAACTTGATGGCTTGACCAATAGGAGCCTCAGAGCATCTTATCACTATTTGATTTGCCCAACGATCCTTTAATACATGACCTATCATAATATTGGGACCATATCATTTTGTCGAGGCTCTGGAATTTTGAAATACAATATGAATTTGAATCCTGTGACCTTTGAGTGGGTTTAAATATTTTAAAATCAATCCTTGGTAGGAAGGCACTTTTGGTGCACATTTCTAGTGATTCGAGGGGGATGCAAGCTTGCTCGGCATATGACCAGTGACCATTAAAAGATCCATTAGGCTATGAAGTCTCCAAAACCATGAAAACTCATCAAGTTCATCACTCCTACTACATTTTGAGCCATGAAACATGCTCTTCTACCACTACAACTCTATAAAACTATAATAAAAAAATCTCTACAATAAAACATATGCTCGACATTGATGCAGGAGCATCCTGGGTTGCACTACTATCCTGCATGTTCTAAGTTTTTCTTTCCTAGTCTTTTTATGAGTTGTAATGTCTTGCATTGTCAATATTTAATAGTTTCCAAGCATTGGAGATACATTGGATAACATTTCCCTCATGATTGCATAGAGATTGGATGGACTGAGTTGAAGTTAGAGCCATTTTTACCTTGTTATTGGAACTGTGTTTTTCTGGTTTCTAGGTGCTTGTTGCAGGATGTGTAACTAATTATCCTTAATGAATGAGAGGGTGTGCATTTCAAGTATTGAAGAGGGCCTATAGTAATTCCTTTTTTCAAAGGGGCAAGTCCTAATTAATTATAAGTTGAGAGATAAGACAATTCTCCTAAAGCATCAATTTTTGGCAGTTTGTGCGATGAGTTTCTGTGCTTAACTTTTAGGATAGATGTGCACTTATCCTTGGTGAATCAGCCTTTGTTCCTTTAAGGGGTTATAGAGGACCTAAATCAATACCTACTATTTGAAGTGCAAGGTATAATTTAGTTGGAGCTATGAGATAGCATGATTTTGATCGGGCATCAATTTTTGGACATTTAATTGTTGTTGCAGGCTGACTTGTGGCTCTTCAAGTATTTAATGTTAGGTTTATTTTCATGTTGGGTATTTAATATCTCTTGAGAGCCAACTTGTGGATTCTCTATGTTCTATAATGATCTATAAGCCATTTTTTCTAGTATAAATAAAGTGTTTAGGCTTAGAGCTAGTGCAATTTTTAGGGATGATTGGAGAGCAGAATTGGAAAGTGCAAATTTGAAATAGGATTTTAGATCATGAATGTATTTTGTGTCTAGCCATAACCCAGAAGGCCTTACAACTAGGCATGTATGCTAATCATTTCATTAATCAATAAAATAATATTGTTCTCTTTCAATGGTGTTTTTCTCTTTTGTGTTTGCTTCTGTTGTGTTAACTCTTGCATGGTGGTTTGGGTAGCTAAGTGTGCCAATTAGCCTTAGTTACTCGCACCTCCCTACGTTAGGTGGTACTTGAGGTTTGTCCTTGTGGAGATCGGATCATGTAGAAAACTAATTTAGTTTTGTTTGTAGGATTAGAAATCTTTCGATTTGACCTATAACTTGTAGAGGGTTACAATCTTTCAGGAACTTGATTTGTAAAGATGGTTCATGGTAGAGGAAATGCCAATAATGCTATATTGGATCCATTGAGACAAATTGCAGCTAGATTAGATGCTATGGAGACAACCCAGAGGAGAGGAGCACATCTTAATTATGTAAGTGATGATGAAATAGTAGGAAAAAACCATAATCCAAAACTAGAAGAAGATCAAAATGAGGAAAGATTGTTGAGAGTATTGTCAAGAGTGTTAGATTAGGTGAAAAACTAATCTCCCAAGAACACCTGCATGCATAACCCTGTCACATGGATGAAGTAAAGAATAGTAGCAAGAAAAAATTATGGAGGCCAAAAAGCTAGATCCATCTTATGGACATGCAAAGAGCAATCTCTCATATAATCCAATAAGCGAATGAATAAAATACAAAGAGGTGAATCCTTATAAAGGAATCACGAAACCCGAAAAGGGAAACTAAAGCCTAAAAATGCTAGGGTTGCACAATATAATTAATAAAATATTAATTATATGCACCTACAAGATAGCTTAAGAAAACTAGAGTAATAGGCAACTTAATTAATTAAATCAAAGTGATTTAATTAATAAGTTAGAACAAATAATTACTCTAACACCCTCCCTTAAGCGAAGCTCAGGAGGTAAGCTAACCTAGCACAGCTATGAAAGTAGAATTGGGTTCCGGCAACAAGGCCTGATCAGGTATCCAATCACAAAAAAATCTCTATAAAGAGGAGAAATAGAGAGAACCACATGGGAAAAACCCTACTCCAAAAAGAGATAGCAAAGAATGTTCCAGAAGAAGGAACAAAGAGATCAGAAGAGAATCATTGAAGCATGAAGAACTGCAAAACTCTGTCAAAATTCTGATCTGTAGAACCTCCATGGAAATAGAAGGCATGAACCATCAACCAAAAAAGCATAGAAAAACAATATAACCTCCCCTTAATGTAGGTGAGGTGACAGGTAGCTGAAAAGATGGGCCAAAAATCTCCTACAACATAAGAGCCAAACACATCGAGAGTGAGGTACAAACACCAATAAAGGCACGTGTTATTGACACTGCATGAGAAAATAGAGAAAGAGGGCCTATAAGCGGCAAACAACTATCCCCCCCCATGGCACTTTATAAAATAGTGCGAGTACAACGAATCACAATGATGAAAAGGATCTTGAAACGTAAGAGTGGCACTTTATCTCAGTGCGTTGCATAAAGATGCTTACAATGAATATCAACAATGATAAAAAAAACATAAGGCTGAAACAATAGAAGGTAGAGCCCAAAACGAAGCATCTGAAGCAACAAAATTGATCTCCGGACCTGAAACAATAAGGATATCCACCAGAATGCTAAAATGCAAAAGATTGAATAGGATGTTCCTAGAATAGAATCTGGAACAACAACTAGCATCACTGAAAAGAGCACAGAAAGAGCTTTCTGGCGATATAAAGAAGTCCAAAATCGGAGATCGAAAGCTGAAGATACGCCTCCCGAAGTGCAAAACAGAACATCTGGCTTTGACTACCAAAATAGGCAACCAAACTACATCAAAACCCAAAAACACCTATACCAGCATCTCTGTCTCGGAACTAGCTTTTCGGTGCATTTTTTGGATCGAAAAAATATGTCCGTATGCTCAAGTTACGGAGAAAAAACACCAAGGCCTCCAGAATGCATGAAAAATTATTATTTTTTTACTAAAAAAATAATAAAAAAACAAAAAACCATTTAAAAAATCCCACCACCCAAGGAGTAGAGGCGGATTGGCATAGGGGCTGAGTGGAGCAGAGGTATTGAGAGGCCACACCGATGGAGGAGGGTGGGTGGACGGCTGGCGGCGGTGGAGCCGCTGTGGCCACCGAGCTGCTGGCGATCTGCAGGACCGCAGGCGGTTTACCAGAGCCGCTAGCAGTTTCGATGACTGCCAGTGGTTTTTCTAACTGCTATGGACAAAAATCACTTTTTTCCAATTTTTTTTAATGATTTTTTTAATTTTTCTGCCTCGTACTGCGTGCAGGGGGCCATACGGCCCTGTCGAACAAATTTTTTTTGACTCCTAGACCAACGGTGTCCAAAATGGACAAATTTTATATGGATTATGGGGTTATTGGGCGCTCTGAGTGCAACGGTGATGTCTGTTTGAGCCCAAAGTGACCAAAAAGAAAGGTCCCCCCTAAATCCACATAAAAAGCTTCTAAAACCCTTGAAAAAAGTAGCTTCTGAAATGCTTCAACAAACCACGAACAGCGAGCAGCAAGCTTGCTCCGATACCATGTTAGATTAGGTGAAAAACTAATCTCCCAAGAACACCTGCATGCATAACCCTGTCACATGGATGAAGCAAAGAACAAAAGCAAGAAAAAATTATGGAGGCCAAAAAGCCAGATCCATCTTATGGACATGTAAAGAGCAATCTCTCATATAATCCAATGAGGGAATGAATAAAATTTAAAGAGGTGAATCCTTATAAAGGAATCACGAAACCCGAAAAGGGAAACTAAAGCCTAAAAAAGCTAGGGTTGCACAATATAATTAATAAAATATTAATTATATGCACCTACAAGATAGCTTAAGAAAACTAGAGTAATAGGCAACTTAATTAATTAAATCAAAGTGATTTAATTAATAAGTTAGAACAAATAATTACTCTAACAAAGGGCACATTCAAAGCCTATTGTAGAAGTTGTTCCTTATGATGGCAATTCAGACACCAATTTTGTATTGGATTGGATCTCAGATATGGAGAAGTTCTTTGAGTATGAAAATACTTCTGATAATAAGAAGGTGAAGATTGCAGTTACTAGGTTGAAAGGTCATTCTTCACTATGGTGGGAGCATTTGCAAACTGATAGACACAGAAGAGGAAAGGAGAAAATCAGAACTTGGCCGAAGATGGTGAGCACGATAAAGAACAAATTCTTTCCTATTGATTACCAAGTTAGCTTGTTGATAAAGATGCAAAATTTGAGACAAAAGGATATGACTGTGATAGAGTATACTGAGGAATTCTAGAGATTGGACATCAGATCTAGACATGTGGATGATGAAGTTGAGAAAATTGCAAGGTACATAAATGGATTGAGATCTGGAATTCAAGATGAAATAAGTTTTGTGAAGTTGGAAAGTGTGGAAGAAGCATACCGATATGCCCTGAAAGCTAAGGAGATCTTGAAAAAGAAGCACAAACAAAGACAAAGAGGTAGATGTGGTAGATTCCAGAGAGGCAGAGGTAGATCTTATGGAAAAATTGGTAGATCTAACAATTCTGTGCGTGATAAAGGAAAATCTAAATGGAAGAACGATGACAAAGACAAGACTAAGTGGAAAGGTGGTAGTTCTTATCAAGGAGGTACTGGTTCTTACCAAGGAAGAGGTAATTCATATTCTAGAGGTAGCTTTCATGGTAATTGTTTTAGATGTGATAAAGAAGGGCATAGATCTTCTAAAAGTGGGTAGAATAATAGAAATATTGTGATTGAAGGAGACATTGAGAGTTCACCAAGTGGACTTGAGGCTAGAGAAAATCTAATGGTGAGAAGAATCTTATGTAATAAGGGAAGTGATGAGGAACCTATTTTAAGAAGAAGTCTATTCAAGACTAGATGTAAGATGGCTGGAAAATGCTGCAAGGTGATCATTGATAGTGGAAGTTCTAAAATTTGGCATTTGAAGACTTGGTTACAAAGTTGCAATTGTAGAGGCTGAAGCATCCTAAACCCTATCATGTTTCATGGATCAAGGATGAGCATAAGATATTGGTATTTGATCAATGTGTTGTGAAGTTCAAGATTATATATTACTTTGATGAAGTGTTGTGTGATATTATGCTTATAAATTGTTGTCATATTTTGTTGGGTAGACCTTGCAAATATGATAGATATGTTGTACATGATGAAAAATTGTATCAATATACTCTTTGGGTAAATGGGAAGAAAAAAATATTGCTGCCTTTGATTGAAAGTCCAGATGAAGTTAGTTGTAATGCAATAAAAGCTTGCATGGTTAATGGAAAGCAATTTGAAAAGAAAGTAAAGAAGAATCAGGGTTTTTTTTGTATTAGTTCCTAGAGGACTGAGTGTTGGTAGTAATGATCAAGCAATAGAAGTTGGTAATGACTGAGTGATAGAAAATAGTGGCAGTCGAGTACGAGAAGAAATTGTAGAATTACTGAATAAGTATAAGGATATTGTTGTTGAAGATATTCCTAATAGTTTACAACCAGTAAGAAGTATAAGCCATTGTATGGATTTGATTCTTGGAGCTAGTTTGCCAAACAAAGCACCATATAGATTGACACCTACAGAGAATGAAGAACTTAATAGACAAGTGCACGAGTTGCTGCAAAAAAGACTAATATAAGAAAGTTTGAGTCCATGTGTTGTACTTACTATATTATCACCTAAGAAGAATGGAGAATGGAGAATGTGTACTGATTCTAGAGCTATTAACAAGATCACAGTGAAATATAGGTTTCCTATGCTGATGATGGATGACATAATGAATTGTTTGAGTGGAAAAATTATTTTTATCAAAATTGAATTTGAAGAGTGGCTATCATTAGATCAAAATCATAGAAGGTGATGAGTGAAAGACTACTTTCAAGAGAAAAAATGGTTTGTACGAATGGTTGGTTATGCCTTATGGTTTGACTAATGCACCTAGTACCTTAATGAGGTTGACGAATGAAGTTCTAAAAAGATTCTTGGGTAAGTTTTTGATTGTTTATTTGGATGAAATTATGATATTTAGCAAGACTAAGGAAGAATATCTTGAGCATATTGGGCAAGTATTGTAGAGGTTGAAAGAGGAAAAACTGCTAACTAATCTGAAAAAGTGTTCTTTTATGCAAGAAGAGAATGTGTATTTGGGATTTGTTATTTCAGCTGATGGTTTGAAGATGGATCTTGAGAAGATTAAAGTAATTTTAGAGTGGTCTACACTTGAGAATGTGATGAGGTAAGATCATTTCATGGTTTGGCTAGTTTCTACAGAAAATTCATAAGAAATTTCAATTCTATTTGTAATGCTATGACTGAGACAATCAGAGAAGATAAAAAGGAATTCAAGTGGACACATGAAGTTGATAAGAGTTTTGAGACTTTGAAACAAAAGGTTGTTGGGTTACCAGTATTGGCTTTGCCTGATTTCAATAAGGTATTTCAAGTTGAATGTGATGCAAGTGGTAATGCAATAGGAGTTGTATTAAGTCAAGAAGGTAAACCTGTTGCTTTCTTTGGTGAAAAGTTGAATGATGCTAAAAGGAAGTATTCTATGTATGATCAATAATTTTATGCTATTGTCCAAGCATTGAAAAAGTTGAGACATTATTTGATTCCTAAGGAGTTTGTATTGTATGCTAATCATAAAGCTTTACAATACTTGGGAAGTCAACACAAATTGAATTAGAGACATATGAAGACATCATGATTTTCAATTTGGTGATGAGGTAATGGCTCATTTGAAGAAAGGAAGATTTTCAATTGGAACATACAGTAAGGTGAAGATGAAGAAGTTTGGACCTTGTAAGATCTTGAAGAAGTTTGGCAGTGGAAACACTTATGAAATTGAGTCACCTTATGACATAGGTCTATCTCCTATATTTAATGTTGTTGATTTATAAAAGTATCATGAGTCAAATGATGTAGTTTTTGTATTAGAAGATTATCCTAAGAAGTAGATTGAAGAAGTTGAACAGATATTGGATCAAAGAGTTGGTGAGAGTACAAGGGGAAAAGATTATTATGAATATCTGGTGAAGTGGAAGAATAGACCTATGGAAGATGCTTCATAGATTTATCAATATGAGTTGGATTCAGCTTAGGTTGTGCCATCTCAATGATTCAAGAGAATCATTTATTCCAACTTTGGTTGGCTGATGCAGGAGCATGCTAGGTTGCATTGCTATCCTGCATGTTCTTAATTTTTCTTTCCTAGTTTTTCCTAAGATGCAATGTCTTGCATTACCAAGCTTTTAGTAATTTTTGATCATTGGAGAACCTTTCCCTCATGATTGCATAGAGATTGGATGGATTGAGTTGAAGTTAGAGCCATTTTTACCTTCCTTCTAGAACTATATTTTTATAGTTTTTGGGTGCCTATTGCGCGATATTAACTAATTATTTTTAATGAATGAGAGGATGCACATTTTAGATATTGAAGAGGGCCTATAGTAATTCTTTGTATAAAAGGTGAATATCCTAATTCCTTATAAGTTGGGAGATATGACAATTCTCCTAAAGTATCAATTTCTTGCAGTTTGTGCAATGAGTTTCTGTGCTTAACTTTTAGGCTAGATGCACACTTATCCTTGGTGAGTCAACATTTGTACCTTTTAGGGGTTGTAGAGGACCTAAATTACTACCTATGGTTTGAAGCACAAGTTATAATTCAATTAGAGATATGAGATATGGTGATTTTTCTCGGGTATCGATTTCTAGACATTTAATTGTTGTTGTAGGCCAACTTGTGGCTCTTTAAGTATTTAATGTTAGGTTTATTTTCATGTTGGGTATTTAATATCTATTGAGAGCTGACTTGTGGCTTCTCTATGTTCCAAAATGATCTATAACCCATTTTTGCTAGTATAAATAGAGTGTTTAGGCTTAGAGCTAGGGTAATTTTTAGAGATGATTGGAGAGCAGAACTAGAAAGTGTAAATTTGAAACTAGATCTTGGACCATGAATATATTTTGTATTTGATAGTAACCTAGAAGGCCTTATAGTTGGTCATGTATGCTGATCATTTCATGAATCAATAAAATAATATTTTTCTCTTTCTCTATGGTGTTGTTCTCTTTCGTATTTGCTTCCGTTGTATTAACTCTTGCATGGTGGTTTGGGTAGCCAAGTGTGCCAATTGGCCTTAGTTATTTGCACCTCTGTATGTCAGACATTTATTGGAAAATACGAACAAACATAAAGAAACTACTCTAACTATGTACAAGAAGCATCATCTTTTCTCAAAAATAAGGTTTAAGATATATTCCATTTATTAGACAAAATTTCACTGTCAAGTCTGCTTAAATGGAAAGCATTGGCCTATTTACAATTGATAATGATATAGGGACCACTCCATAAGGCATCAAATTTTGAGTGCCTCCCTACTTTTTCTCGGTCTGCATCTGATTTAAGAACAAGATCACCTTTGAAATTTCTAACCTTAGCTTTCTTATCAAATTTTCTCTTTATTTTTTGCTGATGTATCTCCAAGGTCTGTGCAACCTGATTTGTTTTCTCCTCTAGCTCCATCAAATCTACCATTCTTATAGACATAGCATAATTTTCAATTAGTTCCAACTGATGAGCTAGCTCTAGGGATGGAAGCTTCAATGAAATAAGAAGTTTAACTTCCCTGCCATACACTAACATAAATGAAGAATTTCTAATAGCTCTCTTAGGCATTATTCTATTAGCTCATAGGGTTGTCCTCAATTTTTGTTGCCAGTAACTTTAATTATCCTCAATAGTCTTCTTGATGATTCCAGTCAAATTCTTATTGGAGGACTCATCCAAGCCATTAGCTTGGTGGTAGCAATTAAAAGAAGTGCTCAGGTAAATGCCATGATCAATTGCCCATGCACAAATCTGAGCTCCTAAAAATGATTTTGCATTATCTAAAATTATGGTGGAAGGAGCACCAAACCTAGTAACAATTCCACTAAGAAATTCAACTACCAAAGCCTCTGTAGCATCTTTCAAGGCTACTACCTTTGTCTACCTTGTAAAGTAATCTGTTGTAGCCAAAATCCACCTATGACCAGAACTAGAAGGTGGATTAATGAGACCTATGAAATCTAATCCCCACTAAACAAAGGGTTGATCAAACTAGATGGGATGAAGTGGGAGGGTTGCAAGTCTCTATTTACCTGAGAAGAAAGTGCACTTTTCAGACTTCCTTACATTTTTGTAGAAATCGTGGAACAAGGATGGCTAGTAGTAACTAGCTATCATGATTTTTATTGCAGTGGTTCTTGCTGAAAAGTGGCCACCATCAGGACCATCATAGAGCTCCCTAGTCATTCTCTCTACTTTATCTACACCAATATATCTTAACAAGGCTCCATTTAAGTCCTTCCTAAATAGAATACCATCAACCATGACATAAGGAATATACTGCAATCTAAAATATCTTCTTTTTACCCTATCTAATCCTTGAGGATATCCATTTACTGATAAGAAGGTCATCATATCATCAATTTGACTCCTTGAATTGTCATTTCTCACCTCCTGTTGTTCTATCAACATCAAGGAAACTTCTTCATCTATTGTTTCTTGAGATGAGATCATCTCCTTTCACAATCCTTTCCCTCTTAACAATTTGGTGATCTGGATGTCCACATCATACTCCATCACCTTAA
Organism: Cupressus sempervirens; assembly: GCA_028749045.1. Classification (NCBI taxonomy): domain Eukaryota; kingdom Viridiplantae; phylum Streptophyta; class Pinopsida; order Cupressales; family Cupressaceae; genus Cupressus; species Cupressus sempervirens. Next base: position 49,276,671 of record CM053789.1, on the reverse strand, counting down.
TGATCCAACCTGCTCTTTTCTCACTAATATCTCTACTCAATAGGCAATCTTTAATACTTTCATGAGGGACCGATAAGTAGATCTTATTGTGGGATAAAAGATGTTTGAATTTCTTCAAAGATCTTATGACTACAAGAGTTTTCTTCTCCACATAGCTATATTTGTGTCCATACTCCTTCACTTGTTCACTAAAGAAAGCAATAGGTTATTCTTCATTTTAATCATTCAATTGAGTCAAAAAAGTAGAAATACTTGATTCACCTCCTAAGGTGTAAAGAATGAAATCCTTATCAAACTTCAGATTGATGAGAGTAGGGGCTGAGGCTATGGCTATTTTGATCTCTTTAAAACTTTCTTTCTCTTAGTCTATAAAAAGACCATATTCTTTTTAAGCATAGTTGTAAGAGTCTTCACCATGGTAGCTAAGTTAGGAATAAATCTCCTCACAAAATTTATTCTACCAAGAAAAATTCGTAGTCATTTCTTATGACTAGGGAGGGAAAGAGCAAGTATTGCCTTTGTTCTTTCTAGATCAATGGTCAGACCATCCTTAGATACAATGTGCCCTAATAATTTTTCTTGATTAGTGGAAAAGACACATTCGCTTAGATTTAAAGATACTCCATACTCTCTACATCTTATAAACACTTGTCTGAGATGATCAAAATGATATGCTACATTCTTTCAATACATGGTGATATCATCAAGGTAGACCAAAAAAAATCTTTCAATCATGTTTTTGAAGGCCATCTCCATTGCCTTTTGAAATGTGGCACTCACATTTGTTAGCCCAAAAGGCATTTTACTATAGGCATAGGTGTCCCATTTGGTGGTGAAAGTAGTCTTATATCTGTCAGCCTCTTTGACTAATACTTGGTTATAACTTGAGAATCCATCCAAGAAAAAGAATCTCTCTAAACCACTAACCTTAGACAATATTTGTTCCATGGAAGGGAGGGGATGATGATCTTTAAGAGACGCTTGGTTAAGATCCCTAAAGTCCACACATAGTTTGATTTCCCCACTCTTCTTCCTAATAAGGACAAGGTTTTCCACCCAAGAGGAATGCTAAATAGGGAAAATGATATTGGCCTCAATTAATTTAGATAACTCTTTTCTCATTAATGGCCCAATCTTGAGATTCACTAGCCTCTACTTTTTCCTAACAGGTTTGACATTATCAACTAAATCTATAGCATCTTGAAATAGACTGGGGTCAAAACCCTTTAAATAATCATATGTCCAAGTAAATACTTGATTAATTTCTTGACATAAATGAACACAAGTTTCTTGCTCAGTTTCAATACCTTCCCCATGTTTAGCATCCTTCCATCAACAATTGCAACTAGCATATCATCTTTGTTTGTAGCAAGGTTCATACCTCTATCACTTGCTTGGTCATCGAGATTGAAGACACTCTCTAATTTAATGAGACGCTTAAGAAACTTATTGGAGCCGAGGTTGATGATTTGATCACCATATTGGTCATGCAATCTTGGTTGATTTCTATTTGAGAACTCTGCTTCATTCTACAAGAAACTTACAATTTGTGCATCAAATTCGAAGACTTGCCAATTGATATTATTGTCAAGAATACTATGCCTAACCACCACTTTAATCTACTATCTCTTCCATGTTCAAGGCTTCTTGGCACATCATAAGATGCACCCATTGCTCCAAGTTAGTCAACATGTCTATTTCCTCTTCTAGGGATAATTTGAATATTAAATGCAATGAAACTTTCAAGAAAATCCCATACTCTATGTTTATAAGACTTGAGCAAACCATTCTTGGTGATATTTTGATTCCTCACCTAATTAACCACTAGAACACTATCTTTATATACACTTAAGATTTAAATTCCTCTTTTTTGAGCAAGTAGGAGACCCCAAATTTATGCTTCATACTTTGCCACATTATTGGTATAATTGAATTGAAACCTAAATGAGAAGTAGTACTTTTCTAGTGTAGGAGAAACCAACATCACACCAGCCCTTGATCCATTTTTATTCCTAGATCCATCAAAGTACACGGTCCATAACCCATCGGTATCTTCTTTGATTTTCATTAAGTTGGGAAAAAGAGCATCTTTTTTTGATATACAATAAGTGCCAAGGTCTATCTCTAAGGTTTTTGACATAAGATCAAATTGATATGCATTAGCCCATTCATCTAAGATGAAATTAGGTATCTCTACTAGAGAAGTGGCAGCCTCATTTTCTATGTCATTCTCATCTATCTCTAGGATAGTGCAGTTCATATTGATGAGTGTTGGTGTAAATAAGTATTCACTATTTACACTTAAGTTTACTTAGGTTAATGCATTATTTATTATTTTGCATTATTTTATTATTTTATTTTGTGAGACACTTAAGAGTTTGTGCACCTATTTGAGTTGTCATGTTGACAACATAGGAGTACGCAACTCTATTTTAGCACATGGTGTCTATAACACTAATTTGCGTGTCACAACCTTGTAGGCTTCTCTTCTCATTACCACACTTACTTTCATGCTTAATGGAGGATAACCCATATTTGGTAGACATGTGTCTGGTTGTATGACTTATCATGATGCTGATTATGAAACATTCTAGATGTATCTCAGAGGCCTTTATATATAGGCACTCCTAGTGTACTTTCACATAGCATATTGAATGAACTCTCTCTCCTGGTCTATAGTTGTGCTTATGTTTGAGTTCTTAGTTCTTAGGTGAATTTTTTCCATAGGCAAATTCTTATAGTAGATAAAAAAAAATGCACTTTCAAAAAAAATGGAACCTAATAAAGTGACCAGATGTGCCTATATGGAGAATTTGAAGTTGCAAAATACAAAATTATGTAGGTATAGTCACTAAAAAATGTAATTTATGCACAATCCTTGCACCAAAACTAGAAAACAATACCACCACTAGATTATTTAGGAAATTTGACCCAATTTCAAAAAAAAATTGCACCTAAATTAGAGTCTGAATGTCTGAGTTATGGGCTTGCAAAGTCAGACCACCAATTCAAAAAGAAATTTGGAAGAAAAACCATGATCTTAAATTTGATAGTCAAATGACCATTGCAATAGTTTTAAATGGCTTGGAAATGACAGTCAAAAGACCATCAATTTTTTTTCCCTTGACTGGCTGACATTAGCGAAAAAGAGCCCTCTTGCTGACGTTGTGTCTGTACAATACAACTAAGTACACGTGGCACTGGTACAAATGATGCATACTTCTCTATCAGGTGCTGACAAGTAGTATACGTGGAAAAGAAGGAGGTCTAGCTAATGAACATGTGTCAGCTTGTGTGTAGGTCTGACTAGACGGTGATTGTCCACGTGGCTGAAAATAACAATCCACGTGTTCCCAGGTGGCACCAAAAAATAGAGCCGACCAAATAGTTGATGTTGTGCTAGAATCTGTCAGGTCAATGGAATATTCATGCTTATGGTCAGAATATGCCACCATGGGGAGGATTAAACAAAATGGCAGGCGGATTTTAATCGCGTCTCAAAAATTTAAGACAATGCTGGTAGGAGTTAAGTCTGGTGCCGAAGAACAAAATATGGTGGCCGGGGTCTTCAAATGTTGCTATCGAAACTATATTTGTCATCCATCAGGTTTTAGTGGGAAATATCCTCATCGATCATGCAGGGTGTTTGAACAATGTTTAGAATGCACACTTGCCACCTTCTGTTGGGCTAGCCAGATTTGTGTGGTCACAGGCTAGAATTTGGGATGAAGACTGGAGGCTTTGGTTGGGGCTTCGATTGGTGTTATATCTACGAGCTAGAAATTTGTGCAGTACAGTCGCTAAAAAATTGTAGACAAACAACTGCTGCCCACAAAAATAGACATCTGTGACAAAATAAAATGAACCTCCAAATGGCAGAGCCAAGGTGTCACTGCCCGATTCTGCTAAAACAAATTTTCTTTGTTGGGTGCCTGAAGGGCAAAATAATTTTGAACAATACTGATGGAAAATTATAGATAAATAAAAACATGTAGATCTGAATAATCAATTAAATCTACAAAAAATGACCATACCCAAACTGCAAATTAGGGCCTCTGGGTTTTGATTTGCAAATTTTTTTTGCTTCACCATCGACTTTGGGCCAAGGCAGCTGAGTTTATAGTCGATCTTCACTAGTTCAACATTCTAAATGCAATGGTGAGATCAGATCTGGCTCTAGACACTCCCAATTTCTGTAGTACTATGGATCTGAGCTGAGGCGCTGAAGCAACAGTGGTCTCGAACGCCTATGTGATGAGGAATTCTCCAAGTGTTGATACCATGTAAGAATTTGCCTAAGGGAAAAATTTACCCAGGAACTAAGAACTCAAACACAAGCACAATTGTAGACCAAGAGAGAGTATGATCAAAATGATGATATATTCATTCAATATGCCATGTGAAAGTACACTAGGAGTGCCTGTATATAAAGGCCTTTGAGATACATTTAGAATGCCTCATAATCAGCATCATGATAAGTCATACAACCAGGCACATGTCCACTAGATATGGGTTATCCTCCATTAAGCATAGAAGTAAGTATGGTGATGAGAGGATAAGCCTACAAGGGTGTGGCACACAAATCAGTGTTGTAGACACCATGTGCTAAAATAGAGTTGCATACTCCTGTTTTGTCAACATAACAACTCAAAAAGGTGCACAACTCCTAAGTGTCTCACAAAATAAAATAATAAATTAATGCAAAATAATAAAATAATGCATTAACCTAAGTAAACTTAAGTAAGTGTAAATAGTGAATACTTATTTACACCAGCAATGAGATTAGGAGTGTAGGGCTCAATGTGATGGAGGGCTAATGGTTCTACTCTGATCGAAGCTTTAGTTCCATACCTTGTTCTAGAATACATGTATGACTAGTCAGAGGATATGTAACCACCTATTTGGGTAGTGAAATATCTTGAAAGATAAATGCAAAGGTGTGGTTTAATCTCAACAATTGATATATCTTAAACTATAGGTTAACCAAGGCATGCATTTGAGGCCATTTTAACATTCCTAAGGATTCCTATAGTTTCGACAGTACTACCATCTAACTTCAAGACATCCTTAACAATGGGCTCATATTTCACTTCTAAGATATCAACAACACATTTAGGCATTACTGACCTACTAGCCATTGAATCAATCATGCAATTGTGAACTAGTTTATCTCCTATAGTCAGAAAAACATAAAATAGAGGAGGTCTAACCTTTTTACCTATTTCTACCTCTTTTGATGGTTGTACCAAACTCACAAAATTCTCCATGCTAGGCAGTTGATCTTTGAGTTCAATGCTTTCCAAATCCTATTGCCACAGCCTCCTTTGTGATGGTATGGTAGCCACAACATCCCACATAGAAATATTTACATTGGTCTTCCTCATTTGATCTACCACACTAAAAGATGCATTAGATGCCTTAGTAGAAACCCTAGATGTAGAAGGTTGAGATGGAATAGCTCAAGGGTCATTCACATCTCCTCTGCTATCATTTTGCTTTTGCTACTGAGAAGCATTAGTAGGTTGATTAGCATTGTGTTGCTGATCCACTGCTTGTACATGAGGAACTACACTTGATGTTGAAGCCTAATTAGGAGGAGAAGTAACATCTTTACCAACTCTTCTCTTGCTCTTAGTATTGTAACCACAAGAATCCTGATTTACATTACAATGCTCTTCCACTAGACGGTTCATGGAAGAACAACCATCCTATAGAAAAGTATCATCAGGTTGATCAGTATTATGTTGCTAGGCAACTATTCACTTTGGTACAGTTAATGCCAAGTAAGATTCTACCTTCTGACACATGCAATATCTATAGGGTCTGTTACAAGAAGGGTATAAATCTTGATCTTGGGAAAGATTGTTTCGAGGGACTAAAGCCCTATTTAGGTTGGTGTTTGTAGTATGGGGGTGGTCGATAGGTTTTATTTTGATTGTAGGGGACATGACTTTGGTTTGGGGATCTACCATGAATGGGACGTTGACTCTAGAGTTGGAGAGGCCTATTATTTTGAGCCTGTTTCCTCTTCATAGTCACCAATTCATTGCCCATTTTTTGCACTACTACATTGTTGTACTCCATCTTCTTTTCTTGATCTTGCATCCTCCTATCGACATTCTGCATTAGTGTTTGTATCATGAACTCAATCCTATCAAATCCATTAGAAGATGTGGAGGCTATTGGGACCACATCAAGAGGTTGACTTGCAGAGGAAGTATGAATAGGGACTACAACAAGCTGATGATTGGGCATTTCAGGGAAGAAAGTCATTAAGGGTCTTAGAGCTAACTTCCCTCCCTATATTAACATATTTTCTGCTCTTATGGCAACCTCATAAGCATTTGGTAGGGTGTCCTCTCCCATAGACTACATAGTGGTAGTAATATCACTGTTGAAGGCTCTGAGGTAATACAAGAATGCTGACGTAGTGCAAGGTAGGAGAATCCCCAAAGAAGATGTTCTATCCCCTAATAAATAACCACACAATGGAAACACAACAACAAAGCAAGAAAAATGCAAGATTTGATTCCAAATCACAACTCTTTATTTATAAAAATAACTGTTTACATGCAATATGCCCAACTATAAGGTCTTTTGGGTTAGAGCCAAATGCAACAAAAAATACAATAACAGTTTTACAAGATCCCACAAGATTCAACTCAGAACACTAATCCCAGCTAGTCCAAATCTGCACTCTAGTAGAAACCTCCAAGGAAGATCTTAGCTTGTGCTTGCAAGCCCACCAAGCATTCTCCTTGTTCTCCAAGCCACAACTACTAGCTCTTCAAAGTTTTCTCCTAGACTTCATCCTCTTCCTCAAGCTAGATGATCATTCCATGAAAATGAATGGTTTAAAGACTCCACAAGACCCCCTAATTATACCCAACTAAGCCACAAGTTGGCCTAGCAATTAAAAATTAAATAAAACCCTTGCATTCAATGCATATTTAAGCCACATGTCAGCTCACAACAAACATTAAATACAAAATGTTAACCTTCACATCAACCCAAAGTTAACACATGATAACCATAGGAAAATACTTAGGACAAGTCCCAAGTTTACAATACAGATTTAAATGCACATAGGAGAGATAACCAAGGCCACAAATAGGTCCACAAAAACTCCCAGATTGATCCACAACATGATCACATGTTGCATGCATTAAATGCACCAAGAACTCTAGTTGGCACCAACAAACTTCTGAGTGACAACAAACTCCCAAGCATCTCTGAACTCCCAATACATGCCGAGCATAATAGACCATGCCAAGCTCCAAGACAATATTGAGCTCCATAGACCATGCCAATCTCCCAGAGCATTGCAAACACCAGTCCAAGCACCCTCCAAAGAAACTACTGAGCCTCCTCCCATGAACTCCAAAGTAGTCACCAAACAAACCCAAGATGCTCCTGCATCAAATGCATCACCAGGGGAGGGCTTTACTGTAATAGATATTCTGTCCCTTGCCTTTTGAAATCTATAATTAAAAGTAGTCATACATTCATAGGGTGCCCTCTTGATAATTGTCAGTTGTTCTAAAAGTGATAGGTGATCACTTTTGTCCTTAAAATGCTTGCATAGGGCTGCTCCTAACCTATCCTAATCAACAACAGAGTTATGAGGCAAATCTCTATATCATTATAGCAATTTACCCTTCAAGCATGAGGCTAGAAACCTAACAAAAACATCATCCTCAGTAACGATACGAATATTGTAGATGTTAGACACCTCTTGAATATGCCTGACAAGGGAAATGGAGGTTTCACTAGTAAACTCAAGTATATTTTTTAGAGTCTATACTAGTATGTCATGCCATTGGGCTAATAGGAGGGGACTTCCACCATTAAAGGTGGCAAAAGCATGAGCTCTAGCCATGTAAGCAAGTGATCTATTGATATGAGCAAATGGTATTCTAGGTTGAGATCTAACAACAGGAAGAGTGGAGATGGATCTTACATGGGTATGTGTTACTGTTGCACTCCTAACTAGTGAAAGAGATACCCTAGCCTTTCTTCTTGGATTAGAAAAAGAAAGCTCGTAGTATTGGAACTTACCTCTAGAAGATGCCCTTGTGTGTGTCTTGGACATGAACAACAACTTTGTTCTAGAAACCAAATTGTGCTTGAAGCATGGAGTCACCAAGTACTTGAACAAATGAGCCTCTTGAAGGCTTTAACACTGAAGGCAGTACTATCTCTCAACATGAACATGAAATCTCTCTTTGACACTAGTTGAACTTTAAATGTTTAATATGTCCCACTGGGTGTACCAAAAAATATTGTCACAAAAGCTCACCTTTATCTAAATTTTTTACCTAAGGACAACCTTATAAAACATGGAAACAATCTCCAAGTTGTAGGACTTGAACTATGAGGTTGGGTCTCTCGAGAAGGCTAACTTCCTCTTCTATTAGGATACACTTAAACTACTCTTGAAGAGAACTTAAACTACTCTTGAAGAGAAAAGGGAGAAGAAATACATGAAAGTAACTACCTAATCTATTCTAAGGAGGTGATGCACCAAAATAGGGTGTATAGACCAATCTCTACCCATACATGCATAGTACAATCATCATGACAATCCAAAGATATACAGATTCATACTTGCTTTAAACTATTAGCTACATATAGGTCAAACAACTAAATGAGTGACACGAGAAAAAAGATCTTCACTTCTTATCATTCATAGGACAAAAGAGATACTAAAATGTAGGTTATAAATATTCACAGTACATCGAAGAGAGGCAAACAAAGCTTGCATAGTACATCAGTGGCTGAAAGAGATAAAATAGGATGACATATTACTCAGAGGAAAAGAGGAAATTTATAGTAGTATGCTAGGGAAATACTAGAGAAACAAAGATTATTTGACCCTAAGAAAGATTACAAAATCTTATTTTATAGTGTAAGGATAACTTAGATAGCTTTCACTCTAAGATAAAACTCAACAGATTCATTCAAAATTGTAGAGAATAATTACTACAAAAATAGGAAAAGATCTAATAACCATGCAAACCTAGATGTGATAAGATCACTTATCCACCAAACAATCTTTGAGAGGACAAGAACGATGACCATTAATCTTTTGACTGAGTAGATGGATCAACAAGTGTTGATGGAGTGTTCTTTGCATTTATTAGGCCTAGAGAATGATGAAAATGGTTGGAGGAGATCAAAAAGATTAGATATATCAACAAAGAGTTGCTTCTTTTGTCATCAACTTGCCAAAATCAGATAGAAAAGTATAGGTCAACTATATTCAACTATTATTCTATACCTTTCTTGCTACTTGATTGTTTGGGAAATCCTCCTTTCCTAGTTTGATGGGTGAAGTTGCTTATATATTTTGGTCAACACTAAAACTTTTGATCCTACAAGCATCAATTGTGGTCAAAACCCTTCATGTCACCTTTTTTAATGACCCCTAACTTCTACGATCTCGCAATCACCTATACTTCATAGCATCGAGAGCCCATTTTTCATTCTCTTTATGATCCTTTGATAGCAACAAGTCCTATGATCTCTCAACATAATGATAGCATGATAACATCCCAGGTGTAAGGTTGTAGTGCCATTATTCTCCCCTTGCGATGTCATGGACACTATTGATTTGAGCTTTACGATCTTATGGTCACAATCCATTGTGATATTGGTAGTTGTGGCAATAAACCTTGTGATCCTACAATTGAAATTTGACTATATTTTGTCATCACCTTAGGAAGCACCCTTGCTTGTGCTTGCAACCTTATGACCCTAAGATCATATGACCAACCTTCCCCTTTGTAGCATCAGCAATCTGGGAAGTCAACCCTATGATCCTATGATCATTGACTCTCATAGCATCAAAACACATATCCTTTTGGCTCGCGATCCTACAAGGTCTCTTATATCATGACAACTTGATGCTATGCCAATCCTCCACTTTGAGTCCTTGGAAGAAATCCTTGTGGCACCTACAATCTCATGATCTCTTACTATCATAACATCAGGCAAGACCTTTCTTTGTCTTACAATCCCTTAACTATCTATGATTTTATGACAACCTGACCACTCGACCAACAAGAGCCTCATAGCATCTTATCACTACTTTATTCACCCAAAAATCCTCCGATACATGAGCTATTGTAAGATCGGAAAAATATCATTCTATCACGGCTCTGAGATTTTGAAATATAATATAATTTTGAATCTTGTGACCATTGAGTGGGTTTAAATATTTTAAATTCAATCCTTGGTGAGAGGGCATGTTTGACTAATACTTGTCAAAACCAAAATGAGATTAAAAATCTCCCCCTTCAACATGAGTGGCAAAAACACTTTGTTCATATCTATACAACCTTATTATAAGCATAACTCAAACAATATATATTCTTGACTTGGCTCGAAGACTTCAATTTTTTACAAAATGGATGACTTATCATTCATACCTTATAAATCCATTACTCCATTACTTGCCCTAAGTAAATGTTTCATTTTTTTCTACTTCTACTTATGATACTCCCCCTAAGTACATACATCTTATGGAAAATTCATCATTGTCTCCAAAAAAATTCTATCCCCCTTCTTTGAAACTTATGTCAGTTGGGTGATACACTAATAGTGTGTTTATCTAAAAATGATTTATGGATCTCCATGATAATCTTTAATGCTACATCCCAATTGTTGCTAGCTATGTCAATATATTGATATTGAATGTCTAGCTAGGCAACAAGGATAACTAATCCATCATGTGTTAAAAGATGAGAGAATCTTTCTTAATCAATGTCTCAACATGGATTGGATACTAATCAAGGTGGATCCAATGGTAGCATCTTGTTCTTGCATCTTGACAAGCTCACCTTGAGTAGACAAAAACATCTAAAAATGTGACTGACTTTGATCAGGAAATAACATTAATGTAGTACTTGTTAGTTGTAGATCTCCCTACAACTGGTTGATAGCCCTTTGAACCTATTGCGTGAAAAGATTAACATCACAAAGCTTAGTGTGTAGAGAGAAAATATTATCTAACACCTTCTTCAAACTTTCCACTTTGGTTGCTAAGTCAACCTATTTGAGTGCAATTGCACTAGATATCTTCTCTAATACCTTTGCATGAAATTTCCTTTCAAACCATTCTAAGAGTTTAACATTAGAATCCAGGTCTTCATCCTTTATCTTGTCAACAATATTGAAAATTTTCTCAATGATAGGCTTATATTCATTCATATCAGGGAGACTAAAAGCATCACAAAATATATCTTTAATCTCATGTGAAAATTCCTTTTGCTTGTACTCCCTTCTCAATATTTCTTGCCTCTTTTTCCTTTGTAGAGCTTCCTATAGAATACCCATCTCTTCAATATTGATTGTATTAAGATCAAACTTTGTAAATTTAATCCTTTCATATAAACTTACATCACCATATGATGTATCATCTGCACTCTTTGATGTACTAGGACTAGGCCTTGATATTTGTAAAGGTGTAGCATCTGTACTCAGCCTCTGAAGAGTTTGACTAGTAAGAGGAGACAGAGAAATTGGTAGTATGACCAGTATTTGTATATAAACATTTTCCTCTAGCTTAGTAGTCAACTTTAACTCTTTACTCTAATTAACTTCCTTCACTTCCTTGTGAGCTTCACCTTGTACTTGTGGAATAGGTGCAATACTTTCTTCTTGACCTGTGCGTACTATAGTTCCATCTTTTTCAACAATTACTAATGCTTGCAAACTTGAATTGTTTAGGCTAGGCATTGATGTATCTATTGGTTGTCTTGCTACATCTTTCATTTGAAATACAACTATGGGCATTGCAAATGGTGTAGCAATTGTAGAAACTATTTGTACTAGTTTTGCACTTTGATCTGTTTGAAGGTCATGTATCTTTATCTTTCACCCCTATAGATTGAGGGGGCACATTAGATGTTTCTTGTGGTTTCTCCCTTGTAGATGCAAGTTTTTCCTTCTAAATCTCATCTACTCTTACCAATAGAAGGTTTTTCATAGTTGTGTTGTTATCATAGAGTCTGTCAAAATCTTCTTTAAATCCTCTTCAGTCAAAGGATTGACATTCTATACTAATGTGTTAGGAACATCCTTGAGAAGCACTGAGTTCTATTAACTCAATTGGTCTCTGTGTGGAGGAATTGCATTTGACACTTGTACATCTTGATGTTCGTCTTCAATTGTATCCTCTTATGTTGTCTCTTCAATACCATCCACATTGCCTTGTTTGTCTTGAACTTCTATTGCTTGTGCACCTTTTTCCTCTACACCCTTTTTAGGTTCCTTTTTCTCTTCAACTACTTTCTTTTCTATGGCCTTGGTCAATAGACCATAAATATTTTTCCAAAGAAATGTGCTTTGAGTCACTACTTATTCTATCTGATTTCTCAAAATATTAAAAGCTCTATACTTGGGGGAAAATATCCCCTTGTATTTATTCATAGCGTGAGCCATCATTTTCTTGTCCAAAGCAAGCATAACTTGGGCTAATTGAGCCTCTCTTATTTTCTTTTTAGTGGTCAAACTACATTGCCACTTTTTCTCAACTTGGTGATATAGAATTTTAAGTAAGGAGTTGGCAATCTCTAGTGGAGTAGATTTAAATGTAGCCATCATCTCATATATGGCTTCTTCAACTTTATTCTTATCTACACTCCCTAGCTTATAAAAATCTAAATGTGTGAAACTAGATAAATTTGCATTTGTAATTATATTTTCACACAGATTATCTATATCAGAAGAGGGATTGTGTCTTACCACATTGAATTGACTCAAGTCATCCAACCATGTCTTCTCCTCATCTAGATCTTCCTTCTTTTTCTTCTTTCTCAACCTCTTATAGATCTTCCTTGTAGGCTGGCTCGACTCTATTGTAGCAATTGTCCTTTTTCCCTTAGGCTTATCAACTTCAATAGCCTATGTAGTGGTTCCCTTGTGCTTGACCTAGTTGTAGGTACTATAGGCTTCTCAATTTTCTCCACTCTTTGTTCCTTTTCTTTTCTCTTTTTCTTAGCTTCCTTTGGTGCTTCCTTGACTTCTTCTCCCTTGACATCTTATGGATATTCTTGCCTATCTTCACCTAGGCCTTGTGTTAATTCCAATGGAGCTTGGCCTTAGTCTTCCACTTCATCATCATCATCATCTTCTTCTTCTTCACCAAATCTCTCTTTTAGCTTCGTAGCTATTTTGTGCTTCTTCCTAGGAATTGTAGCTATTTTCAAGTCAATTGTGATTCTTGATTTGGCTTCCTCATAATGTCTAAATGAGGTGGAACTCTTGTCAATATCTTTTGCTAATAGAGGTTTTATTACTATAGAGGCCTCATCTTCATTGATTTCATATGGAAAGGGTTTCATCCATCTAACTCTAGGTATTGCTGCTTGTACATATGTGTAGTCTACATCCACTAAGAGACAAACATCTTTGTAATGTTACTTCACTAGTGATACATGTATCCTCAAAGTAGCTAGTTATTACTAATGCAAAGTTATGCTCAATATGTTCAATAAATTCTTCTATCTAATGTGTGTTAGTCCTATTTGTCTTCCACACCACTTTACCAAATGTAGGAAAAGTGTTTTGCACATAAAATAATATGAAAACTAGTAAAGAATTGATCTTGCATGATGCACTTTTTTCTTTTCCGATGACCTCCAAGTTTTCTGATAACTATTGTAGTTGGAACTTGATAAGGTCATAAAATGGTCTCTCTTTACTATCTTGTAACCAAAATCAACATCCAAACATGAAACACTATTCAATCAGCTAGACTAAAAGAATTTGTGAGCTATTAATCTCACTACAAAGGTGACGAGGGGGTCTGATATAGTATCAATAGACATCCCTCTTTTATTTCATATGATGCATGTATTCTTTTCAATCACTTCCTTTGCATCACTACGCATACTCTTAGGTCTATCTAGGGTGGGGTACCTTGATATTTTGTTTATAATCCTCTTAGTGATCTTAGCTGGTCCATTCTCCAACCAAATATAGTTATCATGTATGTGACTCAGCACTATTTTGATCCATTTGGTCTTGAATACTTGGGGAAAGTATAGGGAATGGTTTAACCCTTTCATCTCTACAATTTTATTCTCTTCCCTCAAGACTCCATTATCACAAAGTTGACTTTATATATCCCTAATCTACATCGCTCCTACCTCTCCAATTTTACATGTATAACAACATCTCATATCTTGGATCATGAGAACTTTTGGTGGTATCATTGATAACGCACTAGACGGGTCTCCTTTATATGCAATTTTAGGAGTACTTTGAAAAGGGGGCTACCTCACATCATTAGTTATTAATTAAACATTGAAAACTCCCTTCCCCTCTTTCCTAACACTTGTAGAAGAGCTAGATTCCATTTTGACTACTTAGGGTTTGCGAAAAATCAAACTATGTAACTCAACAATAGCTAAATACCTTTCAAATCTGATAAATGAGGTTGAGTAGTAGTCAAATATAGTTACAAAATGCTTAAATCTCTTTTTACAATTCTCCTTTGTTCTCTTTATGCACTCTATCAACTTTGATAAGTGAAATGAGTCAAAAATTGAATATATAACCCTTCATATTCGACTTAAATGCTTAATGCTTACACAACTGTAAGATCGGTTATCATAGGATTTGCATCTCGCTTGACTAACAAATGATTTCTAATATACTTTGGCTAACATAGTGAGCTCGACCAATGCTAACACAACTCCATCGCTCAACTATAACTATAATATCATTCATGTTTGGAAACAATTGTGAAACTTTCCATGCTTGGCAACAATATAGAAAATAACAAAACTATAGATTTTCTCTAGGTTCTAATCAATTCATTGCATCTTGATTCATGCATATATAATCTTTTTAAATCTTAGATTCTTTGAATTGATGCGTAATATAAATTTTGAAATATCAATCCCATACATATCTCTTGATTACCTAGTTGGGGGTGATGTGATCACCCAATCCATTAGATGCAGTGATCTCATCTGCAATTGATGTACTATAATCTTCCTTCTTCTTCCATGTATTGATCATCTGTATCTTTACCATTTCAACATCAACCTTCTCTTTGCCCTTGTTGAATTCATTGCTCCATGTAGGTGACCTTGTTGGATAGTTTCTGTTGACATGACCAGTCCTCAAACAACTAAAACATATAGTCTCATTCAACCATCTATTGTAGTTGCCTTTGAAATGTGTTCTAATGCAATTTTCAAGAATGTGACCATACTGTCAACAATAGTGACAACTATACCTTGTGTTATAATCCCAATCATATGAATTTCCATTGTGGTTTCCTTTTGTTTTCTCATTTGATGTCCACTTGGATTTGGATCTACACACATATGCCTTGTGTCCATATTCTAACAATTGTAACAATAGTCTTCAAATCTTTTTGTGTTGATAGTTTTCTTACATTCATGTGCCTAATGTCCTTGTTTCTTGCATTTCTAATAGTGACCCTTAAATTTCTACCTAGGGTTCTGATTTTCATTTCCGCTCTTACAAAGATTTGCTATGTCACCCAATTTTCCATAGTTATGACAAGTAAGTTTGTTGTACTTACCTTTGTTTCTCCTTTGTTCACCACTTCTAAATGATTCTCCTTCTTTAGTAGTGGTGTATCCCAATCCAGTAGTATCATTGTTAGGTCTTAATGTCTTTCCTATTCAATCATCTCTTGTTTCCTTGAGTTGATGTAGGACAACCTATATTTTAATCATATGCTTATCAATAGTCTTTCCTAATTTGTAGACTTCCATCTTCAAGATCTTACCTCTAAAGTTATCAAACTTTCCTTCAAGAGAACTCAACTCTGATACCAATTATTAGAAATAACAATGGGAAAGAAAACTTTGAGAGAAGGGGGGGTGAATCATGTTAGAAACAATAGTCCATCAAGATAACTGAGGGAGGGTGGTGGTGAATCAGTTATCTGAGAATTAAAACATTTTTTTTTTAAAACAAACTTAATCATTCATCCAAAGTAAACAAAAACCATAATAAAATGCACATAGACAATTACACTAGATATGTTAACTAGGGAAAAACCCAGTGGGAATGATGCCCACAAGATGATGTACTAATTTAAATATTCATTGTTAGAGGATGGACCCTATTAAGAGTCTCTTACAAAATTTAGTACACAAAGCCCCTATAAGGAGACTTTTAATCCCTATTAGGAGATTCCAACCCTGTTAAGAGTTGTAGTGCAATGTATGTAAGATGAGCCCATTGCCCAAACATGCCATTTCAACTACAAGAAGAGCTCACTACTCAAACATGCAATTTACTAGTATGTTATTCTTTCCTTTGTTCTATCAACTAAACCAATCATTGTCAAACCTTGTAAACCAGGTCACAAACCTCAGATCCAAATATCAAAATTTGGATCACTCAACAAAACCTCAACAATGAAGTTTCCTTCACTTTCATTTTGCTTTGCTCAACTTCACATTCTGCACTTGTACTGCTTCCATAATTATGTTTCCAAATCATTACCTGATAAAGGAAAATGTCCTTCCTTTATACCAAGTCCTCAAAATAATTACCTGAGTTGGCTATTAAACCTTCTCAATTAATTATTATAGGACTACATTAAGAACATTTTACACTTAGTGATAACATAAATCTTTTGTCTTGCAACTTGAACAACTTTCTGTACACGCAATATTATGATGAGAAAACTTAGCCACATCATTATCAACATGTCTTCTTCATGTCCTCAACCTTGATTCTTATAAGAACAACTATGCTAAGAAATGTAACAAGTTTACCAGAACATGGCTCTATAAAATCTATCTCAGAACAGACATCACCAAAACTTACATAACTTCTTCCAGACTTATCATTTCTTCTTCTGATGTTAATTGCATATATCAGATACTTAGATGTATCTCCCATAAATTTGAATAGTTATAATGCTCAACTAGCTATCCATACCAACTTGATATTTCCACTATTCTTCCATCAGATACCACAAAAAACTACTATGTTGACATCAATGAAAAAATCAGTCATGAATGTAACATATCATCATAGTAACATATCTACAATAATCCCCCATAGGAATATCATCAACATTCATGCTTGCAACAATATCCCCTTTTGGAATTGATGACAAAATAGATGAAAAACATCTAGTTCCAAGAATACCAACAAAAGACTGTTCATCATCTTTTCAAATCCTCTTCATCAATCATTCTCCCTTATTGATATACCTTGATGTGCTTTCTGTCAAACTATCATTCCATGCTATACTGATGCCAAACTTTTCTAATTGTCATGTTGTTCATGATGTTCTTCCTCATGATCTTCTCCCCCATGATGTCATGATGTTTTTCATGCAATATTTCTCCCCCATTGATGTCAATGTCAAAGGTTTCAACAACCAACTTTACTACATCAAATTTTGCAATAACTAATTCTTACTTAGCTCAAGTGTCCAAAGACACTATGTTTCTGTTGCAGACTATTGGATTCATAGCTTCTCTCCAAAATGTCTCGGATACATCATTCTCAGGTAACATAGCCCTTGGAGCTTTTGTAACTGACCTATTCCTTCTCTTTGCAATACCATTATGTTCAGGAGTCTTCAACTCAATTCATTTTTCTACTCTAGGATCAAATCTTTGATTCTCATTTTGCAAATCATTGTTAATGATAACTTCCACATTTTCATGGTTAGCCTCTGTATCAACAATAGTTACCAAAGCTATATCTTGTAATACTTCCTCTCTCTTAACCAAATTATCTTTATCACAATCATTCAAGAATCTTTCCATACTTGCTTTAAATTCTTCATCTTCATCAGAAATCAAACTCTTTCTAGTTTTTCTTGCTCTCTTAGGGCATGTAGATGCATAATGACCAAATTCATTACATATCCAACAAGAGAGAATTTCCATACCTTCTTGTTCTCTTCTCATAACCAGATCAATACCTTCCTTGATCTTCATGACTTCTTTGGATAGCTCACAAAGATTTTCTATCTTTTGTGTCAAAATTTCCACTATCTAAATTAGGACTATCTTTGCATGCCATGATCTCTCAAAGGTGTTAAGCTTTATCTTCAAGGATCTGATGCTCTGATACCAATTGCTAGAAACAATAGTCCACCAAGATAACTAAGAGGGGTGGGATTGGGGTATCTGAGAATTAAAACATTTATCTTCTTGAAACAAACTTAATTATTCATCCAAAGTAAACAACAACTATAATAAGATGCACATAGACAATTACACCAGATATGTTAACTAGGAAAACCATTGATCAAAGGGAAACCTCGGTGGGAATGATGCTCATGAGATGATGTATTAATATAAATATTCTTAGTTAGAGGATGGACCCTCTTAGGAGTCTATTGCAACATTTAGTACATAGAGTCCATGTTAGGAGACTTTGAATCCCTATTAGAAGTTGTACCAACCCTGTTAGGAGTTGTAGTACAATGTATGCAAGATGAGCCCACTGCCAAACATGCAATTTCAACTACAAGAAGAGTTGACTGCTCAAAAATGAAATTTACTATTTTGTTCTTCTTTTCTTTGTTTTTTCAACCAAACCAATCACTATCAAACTTTGTAGACCAGGCCATGAACCTTGAATCCAAATATCAAAGCTCATATCACTCAATAAAACCTTGACAATGAAGTTTCCTTCACTTGCGTTCTACTTTGCTTAACTTCACATTTTGCACTTGTACTGCTTCCACAATTACTTTTCCATGTGATTACCTGATAAAGGAAAATGTCCTTCCTTTATACCAAGTCTTCAAAATAATTCCTTGAGTTAGTTGTTAGACCTTCTCAATTAATTATTATAGGACCACATTAAAAACACATTACACTTAGCGATAACATAAATCTTCTATCTTGCAACTTGAATAACTTTATGTACACGCAATATTATGACGGGTGAACTCAGCCACATCATCATCAACATGTCTTCTTCATGTCCTCAACCTTGATTGTTAGAATAACAACTCTGTTAAGAGATATAACATGTTTACTAGAACATCCCTCTGTAAACTCTATCTCAAAACAAACACTACCAAAACTTACATAACTTCTTCTAGACTTATCATTTCTTCTTCTAACATTAATTACACATACCAAATACTTAGATGTATCTCCCATAATCTTTGATAGTTATAATGCTTAACTAGCTATCTGTACCGGCTTGATCTTTTTGTTGTTCTTCTGTCAGATACTACAAAAAAGTGCTATGTTGACATCAATGACAAACTCAATTGTGAATGTAACATATCATCATAGTAACATATTTGCAATACTCCCCCATAGGGACATCATTAACATTCATGCTTGCAATAAATCACCACTTCAAAACTTTAACCATAAAACATTCACCATACATCCATCTCATAATTTAGCATATAAACTGAAATAGCTAACTACACAATTGCATGCATAGCATATAAAACATTTAACAAATGACACAATAAATTTGATTACCCAGAAATTCTCCAAGGAGAAGGTAAAACTAGGGTGAGGATGACACCCACAGATATTCACTATTGCAATTGTAGAGTGTATCTAATTATGGTTACAATGAGTTTGATCATAAACTATGATCTACCTTGTGAGGGGTCTACCCTATCAAAAATTTACAAAGACTATTAGGTCTAACCTTGCTAGAGGATTTAAACTCACAATTAAGTAAGAACTCAATTAAGAGATTTATAAGAGCCTGTTAAGACTACGAAACATGTTAAGGCTATTTTGTTTGGAGATCCACTCTATATCTCCTGTTAAAATGATTCAACACCATGATCTTTCAGCTAGCAACTCACTGTTAGATGTATGATATTCTTTTTATTAATAAATCCTTGATCCTTCTAATCAGATATGTCTCCTCTATCCTTTCTTTGCTTTTTTTTATTCTCTCTAACCTATTTTGCAATTCATAATACTGTCATAACCTCCATAGCCACCATGAATCCTTTCTCTACACATAGAATTCATCTCTCATGCATATTACAAAATCTTTGGAGTTTTCCTTCTTAAATAAACATAGGTGGAAAGGGTTAGGTTAGAATCAATGAATTTGGTTGATCCATATTGCCACCTAATTCATCCCTTAATTTGATTGGTTGAATGTACTGCATAGGGATTAACAATATGAATCGATGCTTATCTTCTATAATCACAAAATAATGTTTATGTCAGCTCAAAAATGGTTCACATAGTAGTTTGTGCCATTACAAACAACTATGTCATTGACTATTCACTCAACATCCAAAGACTCTGATGCTCGAGAAAATGCAGTGCTCTTAACATTGTAACTTGGATTTTGAACAACTCGAAACACATTGTTTACTTGGCACCTGAATCACTCAGTACATACTATTTTTTTGGCTCCTGAATGAATTTGCAAACATAGACTTCTTGACACTGACTATCATATTACTCAACATGTATTGTCTGGAAACTTATGCTCTACATACACTATGCACTTGGCTTCCACTATGTTTCTACTAGATAATGACACTTAAGTGTTTTGTCACTGCCTTGTTAAAACCAAAATGAGATCAACAAATCCTCGACTTACATCACGAAAACTTAACCACGTCATTAAGACATAGTGTAGAGTATGTCCTCAGTCATGCATCATTAGACAATCAAAACATTGTTCGTACAACTAAGATCTATGTCTGGTACTCTATCAGTCTACACAGACTTACTATTATGTTGACATCAATGAAAAGTATAGTCATAAATACAACATGTCAATATTCTCCAATGCTTAGGATACTTCCCCAATGTAGTATCATCAATATTCATGCTAACAATCTCCCACTTTGGCATTGATGGCAACATAGATAAAAAAATCTAAGTTCCAAGAATACCAAATTGTTACTCTTCTGTTATTCTTGTTGTCGCCTTCTCAAATCCTTTTCATTAATCAATATTTGAAATCCTTTGGAACACCGCTCTGTTCATCATCTTTTTAAGATCGGCAACAATTGTTCACAATAAACAACCAACTATACATATCTCCCCCATAGAGATATTCCTCCTTCTTGTCACATGCATCTTTCTAAATCTCCCTAATAACTACTTAGGAGATGATTTTCATGTATATTACCCCCCATCGACATCAATGAAAAAATCCTCATCATGTCAATATACCAATTATTAATACTTTGTTCATATACTACTCCAAGTCTTCAACCAACTCAAATTTCCAAAGACACTTTTCAAAACCAAATATCAAGAGTCCTTAATGACTCAACTATCAACAAATACTACCCCATACAAAAAGCATCAGCATTCAGTCACATCTAACAATAGTGCCCTATACCACTAGACTGATGCACTCTCTACATCATCTACTCTGAAGTAGGTAGGGGCATAACCCCAAGCATACCTCTAAAGTACTCAAATGTATCTTTAGGTAAGGGCTTTGTAAAGATATTTGCAATTTGATCTTTAGTGTTCACATACTCCAACTTAATCTCTTTTTCTACTGCCTTCTCTCTCAAGACATGATACTTAATGGATATATGCTTAGTCTTTGAATGCAATATAGGATTCTTAGACATACTTACAATTAGAATATATAGTCCACTTATACAAATGAGAAGGGGTGTGTGTAAGGAAACTTAAAACAAAGAATATAATTGTTTCCACATAACTCACAATAGATCTGCAATAAATATGGAATTAAAAATCTACATGCAACAAAACGGACAACATACCCACAAAAATTGTGACATAAGATATACTTTGAGAAATCTTTATTAAGGGAAAAACCCAGCCTTCAAAAGCATCCATCACCATGCATTATTCAGCAAAAAACACCACTACAATACAACTATTGAAGCCTTCAAAGCCATAGCCATAACCAAACAATCCATGTGAACAAGCATGAATCCGCACATCCCATGTCATGCTTCCAACCTTCACAAATGCTCCCTTGGCTAACCTATCAAGCCTTGTCCCATTCAACTCTTTCTCTTTTTGCCTTCTTTTTCTCTCACCAATAACTACCCTTGTGGCATTACATAAACAATCAAGTGGTATTACATAAACCATGTGCTATCTAACCTATTGACCCCATATTTAATATTGAAAATTTAATTCTTTTTTCCAATATTAAATAATTGCATGAAATATTATCAAAATGCTACAATACAACTCATCAAATATATCCCATGGGAATCTTTACATGTTGCACATCCATCTAAGTACAACATTACATAATAAAATAAAATAATACAATATAACAATATTATGCAATGTGTGCAATACCCTTTATCTCAACAATCTCTCACTTATTGTATACATTGCATAGGGTCAATGTGTAGCCACATAAATGAACAATCCCTCCTAGCACATCCACCATCATGGATCAAAGTACATCATGTGCTCCATTCAGGTACCTATAACAAAAAAAAAGTATCCATCTTCTCAAACATGAATGATCTCACCTCTTATTATGCCATTGCCACCATACATACATAAAAGCCATCCAAAAAAAAAGCCACCCAACCTATTGCATTAGAAGATCATAAAATCCTATACCAACTAAAATGCCAAGCAAAAAAATCTAATCCAAAGGTGATCACATGTATTCGTAGTTGTCAAAATATCTACAGCTGAAATAACACCCACAAAAAGTGTCAAACTCATCTAACTATCCATACCTCCAAAGGTATACCAAGTGAATCTCACATAATTAACATATTCAGTCTGTAACATGCAATCACAAGCCTTAAGAGCAATACCTGCCACATATATACCACGAAGCTCCCACTACAAAAGATAATGTCAAATCTATAACAAATCCACTCACAACATCTCAAAGAAGTGAATCCATGTCATCTCAAGGACATCCACAAAACATAAACTAATAACCTCCAAGAACAACTTTCATAACAAGTCTCCAACACTCTCCAAAGTTCTCTACAACCAATAGAGGAAAGAGAAAGAAATAACCATGTCATCTCTCAAATGAAATATATGAGCACAAATCAATGATCACCATCTCTAACCAATCTCAAATCCAATGTAAGTAAAACTGAATATCTAGGAAGATAACCAAGACCAAAGAGAAATCATGCAAATCATAACCTATATCATGTTCTTCTACACACACCTCTAGATGTAAACTATGCAAGTATGATCTGCTCCATAAAACCCCAATAAGAAGCTTCAACAACACCCAAACCATACCATATAACTAATCATGGATGTAAGCCTCTCACAAGAAGATCAAACTCATAAACTATTCCTAATCCAAGGATATGCCCAATATAAAACCATCTCCCAAACTCAACCATCCTAACAACATATGCAAATGGAGATAACCGATGCTAAACCATCTCTCAAATGAATCCTCTAAAAATAACTCATGTATCATAGCTCAAGATCCATATCCATGAAAGACAATCATAAAAATAATGTGCCTGAGAGAAACAATGGGCTATACCTCTCAAGAAGAAAATCGCAGAGTAGACCAAGAGTAGGGAATGAGAATCCTCATCAACATATCCAACTCTTCAACCAAGACTCATCTAAGAACAATCTCCTCTCAAGTCTATATCAAGTGACTGCCCCTTAGACTTCCTGCTAAAACCATCAACTGTCCCAACAAATACTTCTCTAATCCAAGACAAATCAACACCACCACAATCTCTAAGTATCTATGAGCACTTGTAACCAGTCAATCCACATCAAATCCAAATGTAACATAGCAATATCATGAAGTATCCAACTTATGATCAATGTACTCAATACAAAGAAACTAAACCAAGATCAATGTCAAAGTTCCAACTACGTCCTTAGGAACATAAACATGACAACATGATCTTACCATCTCAACCAAAGAGAGATAACATGCTCCATATGAACATACTATAACATGCCAAAACTCTAAATGTGTATCAAGAGTATATCATGACATTAAAAAAAAGATACCATCCTAAAACTAAGGATAACATAGCAAATTAAAGCATAAACCACACCTTTATAAAGAACCCCATTAGTCTCAAGATGTAACCATCTCCACACACCATGAAGAAAACTATCTCCACATAAAATGAAGAACCATCTCCACACACCATGAAGATAATCAAGAACTCCATAAGTCCTCAAGACCTAACTATCTTCAAACACCATGAAGATAACCAAGTGCACCATGCAAATGTCAAAGATGTTTCTACAACAACAGGATCTAAAACAAATCTCCAACATCTGCAAACACTCAATAAATATATCAATGCCAACAACTCCCACTCAACTATGGTACCAAGTCACCTATGGGATCATAAAATCCATCTCCTACATGAAGATCCTCCAAGTTTACACTCACACAACCAAAGTGTCAATACCAAGTGAAACCAAGATCTTCGAACTAAGAGGATACAAAGAAAAATTAGGAACTAATCCTACACTGTCACCTCATCACTGCCAAAAGCTCTCACTAAACTGTGTATCCAAGCTATCCATGACATCATGATGAAAAACCCATCTTCTAACCATGAGAATCAACCAAGACATCAAACCATTAAAGAACTCAAAGTGCACATCATGAGCTCCTCAAAAGAAATCAAATAACCATGATCTTCAACCAAGAAGATATACCACCATAACCAAATTAGGAATCTAAACCAATGAACATTAGAGATGTACCTGTGTATCTAATCATGTCATGCCAAAATACATGGCACCATGATCACATCCATGAAACAAGAAACTGACTCTCAAAGTGTCCAACCTGTTAGCATAAAATAGTCAACCACAATCCTCCATCATAACTATACCTGGTAACAACATCTCATCCCTTCTACATGAAGAAAAATCATGTGACTTAGGGCATAGACAACACAAATCCAAACCACCAATTTAAATATGCATCAATAATAAAAGATCAATAAGAAAAGACAACCCATAACCAAGCCATAAATGCAACCTGTAAGTATAAACCGCTTACAACACTACACAACTTGTAGACTCAGCAAGCCATCATACATATCAAAATCAAATACTGATAACCATATCATCATGAGACCAATCTGAAATATGAACTGAGTATACAATGACATCAAATTTTAAATTTTCAAATATACAATGTCATAAACTTATAATGTCATCATAGTTAATATATACCATAAACTGTTCAGATTAATATATCACCAAGTAAACCATGTCAAACTTGCACTAAATCTAAACAGCTATTTAGAGCTCTCCAAGAGCTTTTCGTTGACTACTCGAAGTCTAAAATCTAACTTTGTATACCCAAGTTATGCCCTAATCTGTGCTAAAAATAAATAACATTTGACTTTTAGACTCTTAAAACCTAATAGAATGTCAAAATCACAGAACCAAACCTACATCAAGTTGTAGTGCTCTGAATTAGCTTTTCAATGCCTATAAGAAGTCTAAAATCCGATATTTTGAGAGAAAGTTATGGTCATTTTACTAAGACAGTCTTTTTACCATTTTCATTGCGATTTTTTTTTGTAACGAAAATTCTGACAGGATTAAATTTGATGCCCATCATGGGCTGAAACTAAAAAAATCTTTCATTTCCTCTGAACATGGCCAAACTAGGGCATATTATATATCAAAATTTATGGAAACATCGACTCGAGTCCAATTGGAGGTCTGTTTTTACCCAAGAGGTCATTTTTGCAGGCTCCCCTTAAAACCCCCTTTTAAATGAAACATTCGATCTGCAATAAACAACTCATATATCTGCCCTTTTTTTTATCCTCTTATGCAGTCTCATGAATTCAATCTAGGGTTATAATAATAAAACCATAACTCTGATACCACTTGTAAGGAAATTTGCAATAAAGAACATAACATTTTCCACATAGCTCATAATAGATATGAAATAAATACAAAATTAAAAATCTATATGCAATAGTATAAACAACATACCCACAAAAATTGTGACACAAGCTATACCTTGGGAAATCCTCATTGAGGGAAAAACCCAACCTCCAAAAGCATCCATCACCATGTATTATTCAACAAAAAACACCATTACAATACAATCATGGAAGCCTTCAAAACCATAGTCACAACCAAGCAATCCATGTGAACAAGCATAAATCCACACATCCCATGCCATGCTTCCAACCTTCACAAATGCTCTTAGAATGTTCATCACCTTCAAAGCTATTTTTGAATGCTTTCCAAATCTTATAATTAGTATCAAGTGATTTTACCTGGTTGTACTTTACTTCAAGAAGTGCAGACAATAGTGTCTCTTTAGCTCTCATATTACATGTGAATAGTTTTGTCTATTTCTCAGTACAAGTTTCCATCTCACTTTCAACAATTATAGTCTTTGTTGATTTTGTCAAGATCCAATATCCTAGACCCATACACAATAGATGTGTCTTCATCTTTTCCGTTCAACTGTTATAATTTGTTCCATCAATCTTCTTCTTAACCATGTAATCAAAGTAAACAACAACCAAAACAAGATACAAATAGACAATTATACTAGATTTGTTAACTAGGGAAACCCTTGATCAGAGGGAAAACTCCAATGGGGATGGTACCCACAAGATGATGTACTAATATAAATATTTCTTGTTAGAAGATAGACCCTGTTAAGAGTCTGTTACAACATTTAGTACATATGAGCCCCCGTTAGGAGACTTTGAATCTTTATTAGGAGTGATGGTGCCCAAATTTTTGCATAATTAGAACTCTGATTTGAGCATCCTCTCTATTTTGTTATGCTAAAAACTAGTGTTATATTTTGCATGTTTATGACCTTTTTGATATGAATTTTCCTTTATCTCTAAGTCACAACTTCATACACCTTAAAAAAATTCACATAAACCAATCGAAAAGAGGTCACCATATCTTTTGACTTGACATTTCCCTTAGCTAACTTATCCTATATTTGCATCCCATTTAAAACAAAAGTTTGTGCTAACATAGTTATGGACCTTCTAGATTTCATGAGTTACTCCATGAAGACATGTTGATTTGTAATAAAGATAAAGATCCTCCTCTTTTCGATGCAGCCTAGCCATCATGTGTTCATTCTGGAATTATGAGAGCATTTGGCCCTTGAACTGGAGATGTCCATGACTGAAATTTTCAGAGAGGATTGGTTGATTGATATAATGGAATTACCAAAATAAATTAATAAACTATACAACTATATTAAACTAGCCACTGCTTCAACATTATACAAAGTTACTTGATGTCATACATATCATGAGGAATTTCTAAACCATTAGGAAAATAGAATGTTTTTAGAACAGAGGATTATGTTTAGATTGATACATATTAGTAGTAAGTAGTAAAGGAGATATAAAAGAATTATGTTATCACAAAAATCTGGTACTTGAAGGACCAACTCTTTCCAAGGCATGGTGGGTTCTATTACAAAAGAAATACTTATTAAAGGCAACGATAAGGAGTACAAAGTTCCAAATTCATAAATACTAAATTTGTACCTAAAGCCATATGAAGTCATTGATTATAAGCATGCAAGTTATATGGAGGATACAACAATAAAAGTTATGAATTCACAATAAAAAATGAAGTCAAGCTATACAAATAAACCAATCCTAAAAGTTGAATGGAGGACTCCAGGTCAGACACCGAGGACCCTATTTGGATTTGAAATGGTTGAGAAAACACATTGTAAGCAAGCAATATAAATGAGAGATGTCATCAGATATCTATGCGATGAATTAGTGTTTCTCACATACAGGACCATAAATAAATCACACTCAGTGAACATCAAGAGAAGTTGCAGAGTATCGAATAAGGAGGACTATTAAACAACAAGGAGGGACGTTATCAAAGCCTGCTTTAATTACAAAGAATACATATCCTAATATGTGCATCAAGCATTAAGGAGTTGGGAAAAAACTCATGCCATAAAATGATTAAAGAAGTCATCGAGGGTCAAACCAAGCACAGAAAGATGTATGGATGAAATACAAGTTGTTTGAATAGGAGATTGGAAGCCGTGGGTATAAGGAGATATGTTGCCGTTAAAAACTATGCCTAGCCTAGTTTCTCATTTTGACGAAAACCATCTATTAATGCATCATGATAACTATAGATCAAAAAAATATGAGTTAAAAGACAAAGGGTTAATGTTATAGATGATATTTCTAAAAGAATATGAAAAGAACCTGATAAATCATAAAAGATATGAATTAACAAAATGGAGAGGTGCATTAGAATTAGAATATGTAATTATTTTTTAGAAATATGACCCTTCATTCGAAAAGTCCTCTCTCTCTCTCTCTCTCTCTCTCTCTCTCTCTCTCTCTCTCTCTCTCTCTCTCTCTCTCGCTCTCTCTCGGGGCATAGATAAAACAATAAGACACATTCAATATTTGAAAACAATCATTCTCAAGAGAAAGTACTTTATATTTATTATTTGTATGGAGGAATAAGGGCTTAAATATGACTTTGTAATATAAATTCATTTATTTTAATTTTATAATAAAATAAAATGTATTTTGTTTATTTTTAAATGGCATGGAGATTTAAACTGCAGATGAATCGTCCTTTGTAATTATTTTTTAGAATTTGGTATACAATTCAAATGTCAGATAACTAGACATGGTCATTTAGCATTTTAAATTCGATCATCACAGATATTGTGAAATATTAAATTGTTTCTGTATCTATATGCAGTTTGTCTCCTTATTAGAGGAGTTAAAGCTCAATTTGGACTAATTTCAGATTGCATTATATTTGGTTCATCACATCTTGATTATTTAATTGTTGGCAATTTAAATGCATAAGAACTTTATAAAGTTGTATGTGAAAATTCACTGAAGTTGACTCTATTGCCCGAATGAGCAGAGGCATTAGTCTTTCTATTATTGAAGTTAGGAAATCTATATATTCCTTCCTACAAGCATCGAATCCATTATTAACAAACCTTATACAAATCATTCAACTATTCCAAACACTCAGCATTTAGTTTCATTTTAATTGAGTTCCAGGACCTTGCCAGTTGGAGAACTCCAAAAGCTTAAATTCGCTTTAGAAAAGTGTAGAACCAAGCAAATTAGGTTTGAAGAGAAGGTCTACCTGTAAAGTTATATGTCAGCTGTGATCTTGATTGGTGTAAATCTCAATTTTATTAGTCTTGCTTCTGAAGATTGAGTTTCTTGAACTGGATATACGTAAATTTTATGTATTGTAATCTACAAGTTTGAAGGTAAGATTACTGTTGTTATTGATCTACCCTTACTGCAGATTATAATCATATTATATATATGTGACATGAGCAGCGAAGGGACGTGATGAAGAATCACTTATCAAACTAATTATGCATCCCATGTTCCTGAGACAGGTCACAACCTTATACCATATTAATAATAATATGTCTGCGGTTTGTTAAGCGGAAGGTGGAGTATTACGTCAGAAGATATATATCATAATCTTCGGTGGTAAAAGATTTATAATCGCCAATGACAGTATTAATATATTGTTCTTACTTATGTGAGTAATAAGGTTGTTATCGGCAGATCACAATATAGTGATCTATCAATAATATGAATAATAATGAATTGATTACGTTATACAAACTAATCACAAATATATATATATATATATATATATATATATATATATATATATATATATATATATATGCATATAATATTATATGTATATATAAATATATATATAATTACGTAATCAGTCTAAACTTTGATTGAAAATAATCATAAGAAATTATAAATTCAATTTCACATGGCTAACATTCTTAACACTACCCACCTAGGTGTAGCAGAGCTTGAAGTGCAAGGGAATCAAAGTGATTCTCATTGGCCAAAACTGAATGCAAAATCCTATTAGAGAAGTGTCAGGCTCTTGAATTTCCAATCTACAGTTTTGGGAACCAACAAGAAGATTCCAACCCTATTAGGTGTTGTGTCAACCCTGTCAGGAGTTGTAGAAGGCAAAAGGACCCACTGTCCAAACAACTTCTAGGGCAAGACCGCTAAACTTCACTGTCCGATTGATCTCTCAATTATTTCTTGTTGAATAATTGTTCGTACTATACTTTCTCCTCTTTCCTCTATCCTATCAACTGGACCAATAACTGTCAGACCTTGTAGACCAAATCATGAACCTTGAATCCAATTACCAAACCTCAAATCTCACAATAATACCTTGGCAATAAAGTTTTATCTAACATTGCTCTGTTCTTCTTATTTTCGCATATCAATCTAAGTACTCTACTTCACTTGCTTGTCTTATTCACTTTCCGATCTTCTAAATACCTTAGCAATAAAGGAAAATGTCCTTCCTTATACCAAATCCATAAAACAATTCCCTTGAGTTGGTTGTTACAGTTTCTCAATTATTTTGAGGACCTCATTAAGAACATGTTGCACTTAGCAATAACATTAATCTATCACCTCGTAACTTGAATAACTTTTTACACGTGTAACATTATGACGAGCGAGCTTAGTCACGTCATCTCTAGAATGTCTTCTACACGTCTTTAACTTCAGCTTCTCAGAATAACAACTCTGTTAATAAATATAACAAGTCTAACAAAACATGTTTTTGTAAACTCTATCTCTTAACAATTTTCACCAAAAGATGCATAACTTCATCTGGACTTAATATCTTATGTTCCCAAGGTTATTTGCATATACTAGACACTTAGTAGTGTCTCTCATTAACCTCTCTAGTGAAAATACTCAACAAACTCTCCATACCAACTCGATCTATACCGTTATTTTTCTGTCAGATACCACAGGAAACTGATATGTTGACATCAATGACAGACACAATCATGAATGTAACATATCATCATTACAATGCTCCCCCATAGAAATATCATCAACATTCATGCTTCCAACATATAGTCAGTCTGTAACCTTTCCTTCCAATAGTTTTTTTTATGTCTGTAGTTCGTTTACTAATAACTTAATGTCTTTAGCCGCTTATGCAGCTACAGTGCTCAGAAGTGTTGAGGACATCTGCAACTGTGATGCTGCATTTGCTGAGTTGTCTATGTTACTAGTCATTTATTTGCAAAGTATAATAGGGCATTGTATGACAGGTATTTTGAAGGCTTATTGTCAGCTCTTATAAGGCTCTTGCCAAGTATATCTACTGCATGTAGTCTTCATGTTAAAACGGCTATGGCAACTGGCAGATAAACTGTCCAATACATTGAATTTTTAATTTATTAATGTAATTTCTTTCAATAAATTTTTTTGGTACAAATCAAATGTAAGCTCTCAATTTTGAGACATCCACACAACAGCAATAAACAAACCTTCATGCCACACTTCTTCCATATAATTGATCAACAATTCTTTTCAATATGGTTATAGCTTTCCCCTCCTCACATTTGTTCATTGTAGCCATAAACCCCTTATGTATTTTAGCATCGCATAGTGATAGTTTAACACCACGGTCTTGGACATCACTCCTCTGCTTGGTGTTGTGGAGAACTGTAACCATCCATTTTCCTTCTTGTGGAAAATAATGCACATCAGTATTGAGATTTTCAAGTCCTTTCAGATAAGCAGCACAAGATGTTACAAGTAATGCACATATAGTGATTTCATTCGACAAGTTTCCCAATTCAAGCGATGCCCCAGTCCTTCCACGCTGAATCTCAGTCACTGCAGGTGCATCGATCAAGTCAGAAAACAGATTTACGTTCAATCTTGAGGCAGCTTGATCAATCAGCTTCCCTGTTAAAATGGTATACTCTGATGGCAGTCTCTGATACATTTAACAAATTACTGTAAAATGACTGAACATTACATAATTGAGAGAAATATTAGACAGGTAAACACAATAAATAATTATAATAAGCATAAAGAAGTGTTACAGGGAAAAAAAATTAGACTAAAATTTTTGTATTTGATTTTTGTTAAATTTAACAAATTCAAGTTGCACAATGAATGAGAAAAACGATATGCAGATTTTTTAAACCCTCAATATAATTTAAGTAATACCTTCAGTCCATTAATGCAATTCCATATGGCTGGATCCCCATTGTCCCCCTCTTGAATTAACAGACTTTTTAGTTCTTCCAGTACTTCAAGACCACCTATGTACGGCAGCTTATCACATTCACCAATCTCAATGCGTTCCAGGCAACGTAGACATTTAAGACTTGGCAAGGATTTCAACTGTTTACATCCCTTTGTGCATAACACTCGAAGCCCTGTTATAGAAGATAAACCTGAAATTGTTTCCAATTTGTGACATCCCCACACTAAAAGAGTGTTCAACCGCCTAAGCAGTTGTAAGTCCACTTCAATAAGATTTGACATGTGTGATAGTTCTAGTGATCGAAGCTGAGGGCAAATATCTCCACTTATAAACAATTTTGATAGATTTAAATTCCCCAAATACATGGTTTGAAGGCTATTCATGCAGCTCCTAGTAGAAGATTCACGGTGAGTTGAATCTCTAGCTCTACAATTTCTCAGGTCCAAATCACCACTTAAAGCAACCTTCCACATATTCAATCTTCTAAGTTTGTTGAGTTTTTTGACTGACTGTGAGAAGGATGCTGCTTCAGTGTTTGTATCCTCAAGGGATATAAATATAACTAATTCTTCCAAATGATTGAACGTTCCTATAAAATCTGGAAGATTATGTAATGAGGGACAGTGCCGAATCTGCAGCACTCTCAATTCGAAAGAAGCCTGGAATTCACAAAAAATCTCAAACAATATAATAAGCCTCACTAGTAAACAGTCTTCATGGAACTACTACTCTGAAAATATATGCTCTGCCATGAAGGTGCAAGGGCTTATACAGAAGACACATCGTGATCAATGCACATTGCATACCCAAACACTCCAGCAAACAGCCACTACATTAACCATAACACAACAGCTGTTTGCTTTGATGAGTAGTGAATGAAGACTTAACTTTCAGAAAACAAAAATGAAATACCTGAGCGTCTATCTGCAACTTTTGCTGAAGAGCACTCCATGATTCTAGACCCCAAATAGTTAAACATTGTAATTTTTGCAGAGGAATCCATGAAGGACTGCTTTTTAGCTTGCCACCTCTGTTATCGATTTCAAGCCACAGGAGTACAGTTGATGTCTCAACAGAGTCATCTAAATTACCTATGAAATAAGTGAGTTTGATGTTAAGGGACATGTCCTCAAACGAATGCAGACATCTGCCCTTTGTTTCTGCTAGGATCCTTTTGAATCCCTTTGCTTCCTGCAAATAAGGATCAACGTTAAATTTGTGCAGAAGAAGAACATTAAATAAATAATAATAATTAAAATGCTGTTTCAAAAGTGTTTCTGTTATTTCAAAGCTGTGAAGTAGAAGAACACCATAGATCTGAGATCCTCAGGTCGCCAGAGCCGACGAGGGTCCCAATCATCTGCCATTTGTCTTCCTAGATCTCGGAGGTGATCATGCATTCTAAACATATTTAGCTTGCCCACCACTTCAACTAGACACCTATCTTGCAGGGTTTGAATTGCTTGTTCTGCGCTCCAACGACACCCCTTCCATACTGATATAGCTACATTTTTTTTCTCGTTAATAAAGAAACAAGCAATATCCATAAAAATATGTTTCTCCTGACTTTCCAGACCATCAAAGCTGATTTTAAGCCTTTGCATTATATCTTTGGGCTGGATATTCCCAATTTTTTCCAATTCTAATTCCCAATAGTTCTCATTCCTACCACAAACATGGGCACCCAAAACTTTTAGTGAGAGGGGCAAACCTCCACAGAATTTGACGAAGCTTTCAACCAAATTACTATATCCTCTGGGCGTATGCTGTCCACGGAAAGCATGGCTGCAAAAGAGTGCTTTCGCATGATGCCTATCCATTCGCTTCATTTTATAATTGACGGTGATATTTGCACCCATTAACATACTTTGATCACGGGTTGTAATAATTACCAGGCTACCAGGACTCAGCAGAGCTTCAAATAACAGGGCATGTAACTGGTCCCAATGATCGATATCATCTATTACTATAAGAAAATCAAAACCCAAATATTTTGCCCTTCTCAGACGATACTCTAGCTGACCTATTCCTTCATGCACATTACTAAACTTCCGATCTTCATGGAAGAGATTTTTGAATAGCTGACTTTGTAAGAAGTGCAGTTCACCTTTGGCATATGATTCTCTCACATCAAAGAGAAAACAAGATGCATCGTAGGCTGAACGCTTCCTGTTAACCAGTTCTTTCGCCAAAGTGGTCTTCCCAGACCCACCGAGTCCATATATCCCTATTATCTTGACCTTGTCCTGCACTATCTCTGAGCAACATCTTTTGAAATCTTGGACGAGTTCATCAAGTCCAATCGGATATTCTGCAACATGTAAAAGTATCCTCTTTTCTAGTTCTTGCAGCACACGGGACACAATCTTTTCGCACAAATCACTGAAAGCCGAAAATAAGAATTTCTTCAGATATTCATTTCACTCAGTTAACCTCTTGAGAAATCAATAGGAAACCAAGAATTTCTTTAGAAAGCTATATATTCCCCTAAGCTAAGCTCAATGTCTTTACAACGAGTGGCTTAAAAAGGAAAAATAAAATACAGTTGAATGCACCACAAATTCTAAGGTTCATGAAAAATATAAACAGAATCATGCAACTAAAGGCATAAAATTAACACGGGATCATGATCATCGGAGTTATCCCACGCCCTAATTATACAGGTCTTTTGTATCTACAATCAATAACAGTTATGTCCTCTCTCTCATCTTTTCGTGCTTAAAGCTGTGAATCTTATACACCAGATAGAAATTTCAAAACCCTTCGACCCATAACAACAAACCCCGGACGATAAAAAAGGATAAGTTACAATTGACATCAAGATCCAAATTAAGCAAATCCTCTATTAGAAGTTTTTATAAAGAAATAACAGTAACCTTGCTGCAATCTATTAAAAACCAGGCCGAATCTGAAACCCTTGACAGAAAACGGTAAACCCGTAACGAGTAAAAAGATAAATTTCAATTGAAATAATTTGAAGATCCAACTCAAACAAATCCTAAATTAGAACCTTGTATGAAGAAATAACAATAAACTTACTCTCCATACTGGCTCTGTTCATAGCCAGATACATTTGAATCACATACGAGGGCATCTTTCCACCCTTTTAGCTTCTGATAGTTCCTGTCTTTACTTCCATGTTCAGCAAATGCGGCAGCATATGTTCCCTTCTCGTTGTCGATATGTCGTAGCTCCCATGGCTGAACATCATAGAACACAGGAATAAACAGAGATTCAGGACACTGCTGTAGCATAAGAGCGAGCTCGTCTAAACACCAGGAGGAGCTGGCATATCCTTTTGAAAAAATGGCTATTTGGACAACTGATGAGCATATGGCGTTGTGAATGGCAAAGGGAATAGAATCTCCTCCCTGTATCTCTTCACGGTCTAGAAATGCTCGACACCCCCTATCCTGAAGAAGTTTGTAAAGCTGTTTAGCAAGAGTATTTTTGACGTCAGGGCCTCGGTGGCTAATGAAGACATCATAAATTTTAGGGGACGCAGTCGATCTTTCATTTTGATATTTGTATTCTATAATCTCTTGGGGAGATGAAGAGGAGGAAGCCATGATTGTAAATCTCTGAAGCAGAGCGTGCTGTATTTGATGCAATGATACAATGCAAATTATTTGCTACCTAAGCTTTAGAGATGGGAAGAAGGAGGGCAGCGGCTGTCCGGCCCCTAATTTCGTTCTGGCTGGAAGCCCCATGCCATACATACCAACGCCCATGAGTCTGAACGATAGCATCTCCACTTGTCGAGTCATTTATCCGCCCTTTTTGTTTTCTGAGCCTCCCAAAGTCAAATCGAAGTTGATTACTTAATACTCTGCCAGAGAGGATTTGGCAGTTATCAGGTCCATACTAAAAATAAAAATAAAAATTAGTGTTACACTAAATTATTTTAGTGTTATCCGAATTATTAGTCCCTGCCTTGCAAGTAATGTTTTCGTAGTGGCACATCATTATTAATTTAGCTTGAGATAAGCTGTCTTTTCCAAAGGTTTGAAAAAGAAATATTTTTAGAGTTTATTTTAAAATTATATTCCTAATTTTCTATTGGTGGTGTGGGTTTTTCCAAGGGTAAATTTATATTTTAATTGTGAAAAAAAATGATGTCATATTAATCGTGACAATAGCTCACATATTAATTGTTACAGCGATCTTGTAGAAGGTATAGGTTTCAAAACAAACAAGTGGCAAGTCATTCTTTTGTCTACTTTGTGTAGAAGTCAAATCAAAGAGCGTTGTTAAGTTTCAAATACTTTTTAAAGGTATTTTTAATATCTCTTTTTTATGACATCCCTAGTAGATTTTGAATTTTTTTGATGAATAGTCCTTTTCAATTAATAAAATTTACTAAGATTACAATCCACTAAAAAGGGGCCGAGGGATACAGGATCACCCTGCGAAAGAGTTCAAACGGCCGAAGCTGGAATAAATAACATGGCCTCAGCCATAAACTATAAACTATTCATAAAAAAAAAAAACCACAACCTTAGGTTGCCAATGCAGTACCAGTAGAGGGAGGAGGATCATCTTTATCTGGAAATCTCCACGCATCAGTGAGATTGTGAGGTAGATTGGGAACAGTCCAGTCGTCAACAGCATCTGCAGGATCTGGGGTAGTCGCAGTCTCCACATCCTTCTTGTCTGGCCGTGGAGGAGAAATTGCCAAGGCCAGCCGAGGAAACTTGCCAGAGTGCGCCCGTCCAGGGGGAGGAGCCGAAGACCGGCCAGAAGCCCACCCAGGGGGGGGAGCCGGGGACCAGCCAGAACCACCACGCGGTGGGGAAGCGAAGCGACACCTCCAACCACCATGACCACCACCAGGAGAGCGGTGGCGAGGACCCTGGGAGCGCGGCGTATGTGAATGGCGGCCAAAGGACTGGCGTCGAGCGGCGACCGCCAAATGAGGAGGCATCGACCGAGGCATACGGAGGCACTCTGGCAATGGTGCAAGAAGCATTGCCCCAATGATTTAACAATTCCTGTAAGTGTGCAACCTCTAGGGCAACTTTATTAGCTTGCACCTGTATCTGCATAATGATATTGTTACAAATGCATGCCTTAGTGTACATAGCAATGTTAACATCCAAAAAGCTGTGAGTGAATAAAACTGCATTCCTATCTTTCCACAGAGAAAACAAAATTTCCATCCTGAAAGTATGCCAAATCTGGGAGAACTTCCGAGGAAATCTGGGGGAATCACCCAGTAGGATCATGTGCCATGAAAAAGGTTTGGGCCTAAAAGGTTTGAAAAAATCATGAATCCAATGCCAATAATTCTAAGCATGCTTGCAAAATCAAAAAATATGCAAAAAGGACTCAGGTTGGCCACAGAAGGGGCATCTGGGATTAGGAACCCCAATGTGCTTGAGCCGAGGTCCCATG
This sequence comes from Cupressus sempervirens, assembly GCA_028749045.1. Lineage (NCBI taxonomy): Eukaryota > Viridiplantae > Streptophyta > Pinopsida > Cupressales > Cupressaceae > Cupressus > Cupressus sempervirens. The sequence goes on along the minus strand of CM053789.1, from coordinate 49,239,289 downwards.
GGAAGACCTTGGAAGGCAAGGCACCAAGCAAAGTGTGCAATCTTAGGTTCTATAATGGCACTCCAAATGGTGTCGAACCGTTTTCTCCATTGAGAAAGCGAAGAATGCAGATGCCACCATTGATTAAGCATGTCCACCATCAGAAGGTGGGGCGAAAGCCATCTGTATCCCATATTGGGCTTATAATTGGTAAATGGAGTGGCAGGAAACCACTTCCAATCATACCACCAAGGACGAACAGACTGAATCCCCACTTTATGAAGTAAGTGCACAAAGATGGACGGCAATAGAAGGTCATAAGTCTGGCGATCGGCACGAACAAGGCGGTATTGAACTTGCATATCCTCCCATGACCTAAAATTCATGGTGACTCTTGAAAAAATGTCCTTGGTAGTGTGAATGCCATGTTTAAAGAAACGCAGAGCATTGACACCTTGAGTCTTGGCAAGAGGAGTACCTTGGAAGGCAAACAGGGGAGACCACCAAATGTTCTGTTGATTTAAGGACAACCCATTGCGAAACTCATCACCAACCCAACGAAGCCAAGGTTTAACAGCTTCCCAAGCTTTCCAGATGCTCTTTATAACAAAAGAGCCCTGTATGACCACTGGTTCATGCATAGTGAGAAGGGTCTGAAAACCAATCCCCTTCCACGCCAGTCTGTTAGCAGGAAAGCCTGAAGAGATGCAATGCCTAACAAGAATTTTCCAGGCTTCATCTCCAGAAATAGCTTTGATAATCCATTTAGCACAGAGGGCAAGGCCCTGCTTCCGAGTGGAAAGCAGGCCGAGACCCCTAGATTCCCTTGGGAGACAACAAAAATCCCAAGCAACTCTGTGAAAACCATGATGGTCAGAACCAGAGGCCCAAAGAAAATCTCTGAGAAAATGTTCTAATTTGAGATAGGAAGCTTTGGAGGGAGCCCAACAAGAAGAATAATACACATGGGTGGCAGCCAAAATCTTAGAACAAATCTAGAATTTACCAGCAAGAGAAAGCGGCTTAGTGATCCAATAATCAAGCTTTTTCCTAATCTTTGTAAGCACAGCATTCCAAAGTTCCACAGGGGAAGCCTAGAAAGAAAAGGGAATGCCAAGAAAGCGGAAGATTTCTCCATGAGTAACCCATTTCCATTGGAATTGGAAATTCAATATTACTTATTAAATGTTTCAATACTGACATTTCGAATAAAATTTACCATCTAACTCTACATTCTATTTATATTTAAAATTGTCGGTATTAAAAAATCATTCTTATAAATTAGAAATATTAAATTGAAAAATATTATTTATAAAACAAATATATTTAGAAAGTTATATTAAATAAGAATGATTATTTAATATTTAACAACTACTATAAAAATTTAGATCAATTTTTTCATATGTTATATCAATTTTTTCATATGTTAACTTATTAATCATGATACAAATATCTAATGTCAAATAGGACATATCAAATATATATCATAGTCTTGGAATATTTTTAATTAAAAATTAACTGTTTATAATATATATCTATTTTCATTTTATTTTTATAAATATTGAAACTAATTAAAAAAATTAATATAATGATAGTTATTAATTTTGGATAGTTGTTATATTAGTGATATTTAAAAATTCAATTTATTTATTTTAAATTATTTAATACTTGCAATTTTTTTATATCTTTCCTCTTAAATATTTTTATTTTTATTTTGACCTAAACGTTCAATACCATCTTTCAGCAGCAACTGTTTATAGTTCTCAGTTTCCAGATTTTGAGGATACAATATTTGAATGCTTTCTGTTGTGTGAATGGTGTCTTAATTTTTTACTAACAATTTTATTACCTCTCCCATTAAAATTTTACATAAACAAAATAGAGTGCATTGCAAACTATGAATTTCATGTTAACAACCATTCCTATTTCCTCCTGGTTACCAACCTATGCTTAATTGTAAAGACAAATTATGATGGCAGGGACTCCAACTCCATTAGAGCTCTTGTTATTTTATAGCTTTTAGTAATTAAATTCAATTATTCAAATTTTAATATTAATATTGTATTTTATATAGTGAAAATTGTTCATTGAGTATTACATGTATCTTTATGTTTTGTTTTTATGATTGATTGTGTCTTACTGTTTTAAAGTATAAAAATCAATTATTTAACAAGTGTCACATAATGGCATGTAGTTACCATTATAATTTAGATATTGATTATAATATATATGCCAAATTACCTAATTCTCTATGGGATTTATTCCAAGCATGGTCAATCTTATACTTTAAGTCAATGTTCTCATGTCTTTGGAAGTGCATCCCTACATTTGTAGTATGGGCAATTTGGTGGGAAAGAAACAAGAGAATTTTAGACAGGCGTCATCTCCAATACCTCAATTTTTGGAAGGATTAGAGAGATCAATTGTTGAGCTTGTTAATGCTTCAGTAAGTAAATATAAGGGTAAACATGTTTTGTCTCCTTGGGATGTCTATGTTATTCAGTGGTGGAAGAATTTACTTTTTCCTCATCTTCCTACTCCATTATGTCCATCCAAGATTCCTCTTATCTGAGCACAATCCAAGTGGATTCCTTCAAGTGAGGGTTTTTTCAAACTCAATTTTGATGGGGCCTCTAGAGGAAATCTAGGCAACTTTGGCTATGGCATAGTCATTAGAGATTTTAAAGGTCATGTGATTGCAGAAAAGTCATCTTCTCTCACTCAATGTACTAATAACAAAGCTGAAGCCTTGACCTTGCTTTTTGGTTTGGAACTTGCAAAATCACTTTCTATATCTGAGTTACATGTTGAAGGGGATTCATCCATTTTTATTAGTGTGTGTATTAAACGACATGTATATAATTGGTCCATATAGTATATATTACATCAAGTATGATCTCTTCTTGGTTCAATCTCTGAAGGTTACATCGTGCATACTTCTAGAGAAGGAAATCTTTTAGCTGTGTCTGGCTAATTTGGGTACTGACAAGGTTTATATTGACTCTTTACTTTTCCTACTTAACCTCCTTGATCTCCCAACATCGTAAATATTATGACAAAGGATATGTTTAGAATAAGGTTGAGTCCTCCTCATATTTTATTTGATAGTAAATCATGACTTCTCTATGATTTCACATGTTTTTTCTTTTATGTATCTCACTTGTTCTTTTGGGATATTATATGTAGATCAAGGTCTTGGATTACACTTGCATCAAATGGCTGTCTATATCATGGTCTTAATTGAAGTTTCGGATGTAGATTAGTGATGGTAATCTCTGTGACAATTTTTGGTTGGGCTTTGGGTCTTGTCTTTGGCACCAATCAATGAATTGTATTCATATGAGTTTTGGGCTCTTTGTAACTACTATTTTCTTGATTTGGGAATCTCTAGGACAAGATTCATTAGCATTGATTGATACTCTCTCTTGATGCAGTATTTATTCTTCTGCATCCCTTTTTTGTATCAGAGAATGATCAAAGTTTTTCTTTTCTAGTTCTTTTCTCCCGGGGCTTTTTTGAACTAGTTATTATTTATATAAATATAATGTTTCGCCAATATATATATATATATATATATATATATATATATATATATATATATATATATTTAAAATAATTATTAAAACTTTGTATATTATATTATATTATTCAATATATTAAAATAGTAAAATATGTTAAATAGAATATGTTATTTTAGAAATAATTAAAATATATATTATGGAATATTAAGAACATGTTTTGTTAATTGTTAATGACTTAGTAAAATTTAATAAATGACATAATAGCCCTGGTTTTTAGTAATATTAGATATAGGTTAAAATCTAATGAGATATTGCAAGCACTTGTTTATAACTAGTGATTAGATTTTTCTATTTCAACCAATTATATGCAAATATTTTCCTTTTTAATTTTTAATTTTGATTTTTGTAATGGTAATATGTGAATTTTTTAATTTTTAAAATTCTTAAAATTATTTTACTTGAACTTGATTCGCTCATACATTACTGGTCTTATATAGGAGCGAAACTACTATCCAATATATTTTAGTTGTGATAAATAATTTAGTACTATCAAATATTTTAGTTGTGATATGTAATAACACTATTAGATATTTTAGTTGTGATGAATAACAACGTTGAGGGAAAATAATATTTTATTTAGTTTCTAAATATTTATTTTAGCATAATCATTAATTTCATCATATTAACTTTTCTATTACTTAAAATTTGAAACAAAGCTATTCATTAGCATATATAAAAAAATAAATGAAAATGTCAAAATATTTTCTTATTGGCTTAGAATATAGTTCAAATATTTTATTATTGTTTAGTGCACGAGCACCTAGAGTAAGGTCAAACCCTAAGTCTAATGTGTGGTTTGTATATGGTCTAACCAACCATTAGGATAATAAGGAGTAGTGATAAAGTCCTAAGGTGTGTGTAGGAGGTTAGAGTTGATAGGATTTGTTTTAAGAATCTAATTTGGTCAATTAATTCCTAATTAGAGGAAATTGCAAAAATTGCTTTAGGAGGCAAAATGAGGTGAAACTTCATAAAAAGGGGCAAAAAGGTGTGTAAATATGGCCCTTAGATGTTCTAAGGTCATTCTAGGAGGTTTTATAAGTTTCTTTTCAAGTTGGGAGTGTCTAAGAGCAAGATTGCAAAAGTTGTCAAAAAGTTGCATTGACAACTTCATAGGTAGTTTTTGCGAAACCAACAAGTTGGGCAATTATAGTTTGAACTATATGCTAGGATGAAGTAGGAATTATATTTAAGACTTTTCCAACTCAGGTCCAGTGGTTGGACAGTTGGGTGTATGGACAACACCAATAACATGACAGTTGTTGAGCATTTGAGCGTAGTTTTGGAGTTTTGGTTGGAATTTTGGATTGAATAGAAGACTATTTTTTATGAAGTGGGATCTTGTGTTCATGTCTTGAATGTATGTGCAATTTTTTTTGGTTTTAAATAGGCATTCAATAAGATTTAGAAAATTATTTGTTTTTGTTAATCTCGTTCTCCAGTTTTGTTTAACTAGTATGGAATGGGCTATAGCTTGAGTGTCCTTGGTTTAATCACTATAGCTCTTGGATGTAAGGAAACTTACAATAAAAAATATAATCGTTTCCACATAACCCATAATAGATCTAAAATAAACATGCAATTGAAATCCACATGCAAGAGAATAAACAACATACCCACAAAAATTGTGACACAAGATATACTCTAGGAAACCTTTATTGAGAGAAAAAAAACCAACCTCCAAAAGCATCCATCACCATGTATTATTCAACAAAAACATCATTGCAATACAACCATGGAAGCCTTCAATGTCATAGCCACAACCAAGCAATCCATGTGAACAAGCATGAAACCACACATCCCATGTCATGCTTCCAACATTCACAAAATTTTCCCTTGGCTAACCGATCAAGCCTTGTACCGCTCGACTTTTCTTCCTTTTTTGTCTTCTTATTCTCCTTGTCTCTACAACTACCCTTGTGGTTGCTTATATAGTAGAAAGTTCTACAAAACCACCAAGTGGTATTACATAAACCATGTGCTATCTAACTCATTTAACCCACATTTAATATTGGAATTTTAAATATTTTTTCCAATATTAAATAATTACATAAAATATTATCACAATGTTACAATACAACTCATCAAGTATATCCCATCCATGTTGCATGTCCATCTAGGTGAAATATTACATAATAAAATAAAACAACATAATATAACAATATTATGCAATGTGTGTAACACCCATTATCTCAACAATCTCCCACTTGTTGTATACATTGCATAGGGTCAATCTGTAGCCACATAAATGAAGAAGGGAACAATCCTTCCTAACACATCCACCATCATGGATCAAAGTAAACAAAGTGCTCCATCCTAGTACCCGCAGCAAAATCAAAGTATCTAGCATCTCAAACATGAATGATCTCACCTCCTATTATGCCACTGCTACTAGACATACATAGAAGTCATCCAAAGAGAAAGCCACCCAACCTGTCACATTAGAAGATCATAAAATCCTATACCAACTGAAATGCCAAGCACAAAAAATTTGATCCAAAGGTAATCACATGTATATATAGTCGTCAAAATATCCATAGCTGAAATAGCACCCATAACAAGTGTCAAACCCATCCAACTATCCATACCTCCAAAGGTATACCAAGTGAGTTTCACAACACTGACATATCCAATCTATAACTTGCAATCACAAGCCTCAAGAGAAATACCTACCACATATATACCAAGAAGCTCCCATAGAAAAATATAATGTCAAATCTATAACCAATCCACTCGCAACATCTCAAATAAGTGAATCCATGTAGTCTCAAGGACATTCACAATACAAACCAATAACCTACAAGAAAAACTCTCATAACAAATCTTCAACAGTCTCCCAAGCTCTCCACAACCAACATAGGAAAGAGATAAAGGAATAACCATGTCATCTCTCACATGACATACATGAGCACAAACTAGTGATCACAATCTCTAACCAATCTCAAATCCAATGTAAGCAAAACCGAACATTTAGGAAGATAACCAAGACCAAAGAGAAACCATGCAAATCATAACTTGTATCATGTCCTTCTACATGCACCTCTATATGTAAACTATGCAAGTATGATCTCCTTAATAAAACCCCAACCAAGAAGCCACAACAACACTTAAACCATAACATATAACTAATCATGGATGTAAGCCTTGAACAAGAAAATCAAACTCATAAACCATTCCTAATCCAAGGAATAACACTTCCTAATCCAAAGAATATGCCCAATATAAAACCATCTCCCAAACTCAAGCATCATAACAACATATGCAAATGGAAATAACCAATGCTAAACCATCTCTCAAATGAACCCTCTAGAATTAACTCATGTACCATAGCTCAAGATCCATATCCATGAAAGACAAGCATAAACATAATGCACCTGAGAGAAACAATGGGCTATACTTATTAAGTAGCAAAACTGTTGAGTAGACCAAGAGTGGGGAATGAGAATGCTTATCAAGATATCCAAGTCTCCAACCAAGACTCGTCTAAGAACAATCTCCTCTCAAGTCCATATCAGGTGAATTCCCCTCAGAATTCCTACTGAAACCATCAACTGTCCCAACAAATACTTCTCTAATCCAAGAGAAATCAACATCACCACTATCTCTAAGTATCCATGAGCACTTGTAACCAATCAATCCATGCCAACTCCAATTGAAACATAGCAATATTATGAAGTATCTAGCTTATGATCAATGTATTCAATACCAAGAAACTAAACCAAGATCATTATCAAAGTTCCAACCATGGCCTCAGGAACATAGAGATGACAACATGATCTAACCATCTCAACCATAGAGATAACATGCTCCATATGAACATACATAGCATGTCAAAACTCTAAATGCATATCAAGAGTATATCATGACATAATAATAAAACCATCCTAACACTAAAGATAACATGTTAAATGAAAGCATAAACCACACCTTTACCAAGAACCCCATTAGTCCTCAAGATGCAACTATCTCCAGACACCATGAAGATAACCAAGAACCCTACGAGTCTTCAAGATCTAACCATCAAAGAACTCAAAGTGCACATCATGAGCTCCTCAAAAGAAACCAAATGATCATGATCCTCAACCAATAAGATATACCACCATAACCAAATCAGGAATCCAAGCCAATGAACATCAAGGGTGTACTTGTATATCCAATCATGTCATGACAAAATCTATGACACCATGATCACATCCATGAATCAAGCATTTGACTCTCAATGTGTCCAACCTATCAGCATAAAATAGTCAACCACAATCCTCCACTATGACTGTACTTGGTAACAAGATCTCATTCCTTCTACATGAAAAATAAATTAGCAAATCATATGACTTGGGGCATAGACAACCCAAATCCAAGACACCAATCTGAGTATGCATTAATAATGAAAGATCAATGGGCAAAGACAACACATAACCAAGCTATAAATGCAACGTGTAAGTATAGACTGCTTACAACACTGCATAACTTGTTGACCCAACAAGTCATCATACATATCCAAACCAAACACTAATAACCATATCATCATTAGACCAATTTGAAATATGAATTGAGTATACAATGACATCCAATCTTAAATCTCCAAATATACAATGTCATAAACTTACAATGCTACCATAGTCAATATATATCATAAATTGTTCAAACTAATATATCACCAAATAAATTATGCCAAACTTGCATCAAATCTAAACCAATGTGTAGAAATCTCCAAAAGCTTTTTGTTGACTACTCGAAGTCCAAAGTCCAACTCTGTATGCCCAAGTTATGCCCTAATCTATGCTCAAAATAAATAATATTTGAATTTCGGGCTCTTAAAATCTGACAAAATATCAAAATCATAGAACCAAACCTACACCAAGTTGTAGTGCTCTGAATTAGCTTTCCAACACTTGCAAGAAGTCTAAAATATGATATATTGAGAGAAAGTTATGGTTGTTTTACTAAGATAGTCTTTTTACCATTTTCACTATGATTTTTTTTTGTGACAAAAATATTTGACGGGATTAAATTTGATGGCCATCATAGGCTAAAACTAAAAAACTCTTTCATTTCCTCTGAACATGGCCATACTAGGGCATATTATATACTAAAATTTATGGAAACATCAACTCAGATCTAATGGTGAGGTTTGTTTTTGCCCAGGAGGTCATTTCTGCAAGCTCCCCCTAAAACCCTCATTTACATGAAATATCTAAAAAACCCTATTATCCAACAATTTCACACACCCAAAATCTACCAATATCCCATCATAATAGCAAACCCAAAACTCTTAGATTTGCAATAAACAACTCATATGTCTTGTCCTTTCTTTTATCCTCTCATGCATTCTCATGGATTTAATGTAGGGTTACAATAATTAAACCATAGCTCTGATACCACTTGTAAGGAAATGTGCAACAACGAATATAACTATTTTCACATAACCCATAATAGATCTAAAATAAACATGCAATTGAAATTCACATGTAAGAGAATAGACAACATACCCACAAAAATTGTGACACAAGATATACCCTGGGAAACCCTCATTGAGGGAAAGAACTTAGCCTCAAAAGCATCCATCACCATGTATTATTAAGCAAAAACACCATTGCAATACAAGCATGGATACCTTCAATGTCATAGCCACAACTAAGCAATCCATGTGAACAAGCATGAATCCACACATCCCATGTTATGCTTCCAACCTTCACAAAATGCTCCCTTGCCTAGCTTGTCAAGTCTTGTACTGCTCGACTTGTTCCCTTTTTTTGTCTTCTTCTTCTCGTTGTCTCTACAATTATCGTTGTGGTTATTTATATAGTAGAAAGTTCCACAAAATCACTAAGTGGTATGACATAAACCATGTGCTAAAACTTGTGCTACCTAACCCACTGACCCCACATTTAATATTGAAATTTTAATTCTTTTTTCTAATATTAAATAATTACATGAAATATTATCACAATGTTACAATACAACTCATCAAGTATATCTCATGGAAATCTTTACATGTTGCACATCCATTTAGGTGCAACATTACATAATAAAATGAAATAACACAATATAACAATATTATGTAATGTGTACAACACCCATTATCTCAACAAGGTGAATTAGTTATCCAACTAATATCACAATTATCAACCTTAAAAAAACTTAACCATATGAGTAATATAAATTGAGACCACAACAAGATACTCATACACAATAACACTAGATATGTTAACTAGGGAAACCTTTCATTAGAGGGAAAATCCCAGTGGGGATGGTACCCATAAGATGATGTACTAATATAAATATTCCTTGCTAGAGGATGGGCCTTATTAGGAGTCTATGAATACATATAGTACATATGAGTCCCTGTTAGGAGACTTTGAATCCCTTTAAAGAGATTCCAACCCTGTTAGGAGTTGTGAAAGACAAGTGGACCCACTACCTAAATAGCTTCAAGGGCAAGACCAATGAATCCACTGTCGAAATCATCTTTGTATTATTTGTTGTAGAATAATAGAATGGTACTGTATTGTTACTTCCTCTTTCTTTATCCTTTCAACTAGACTTTAGCTCCTTCTGATCTTGTAACCAGATCACAAATCTCGCATCTAATAATCCCTTGGATTGTTTACATGCATTCAATAAGCATTCTTCTCCTTTTCATACTTTGTACTTCAATAACAATCACAATACTTCAATAGACACATTACAATCAAGGAAAACATCTTTCCTTTATACAATATCTTCATAATAATTCATAGATGTTAGGATTAACCTCAGACAAAAATAACAGTTACATGCAAATATAACTAATACTAAAGAATAGTAGATTGCATAAAAGAGAACACAAGACACCAAGATTTAATGTGGTTCACCCAATCCTTGGGCTACGTGCACCAACAATAAGTCCAATATTATTATTATCCAGTGATTACAATCTGCAATCCCTTACAATGCAATACTGCCACAAGAAGCTATAATATCACCATTACATTATGAAATCCCTAACCCTAAGCCTTTTTATACAAGCTTTTTTTTGCTTGCAAAATTAGGGCTAGAAAAATAGATAAATAGTAGCTGAAGCCTTTTACAATATAAGAGCATTTTTTCCTTTGGGGGTGTTGCCCCTAAAAACCTTCATGGGGACGTTGCCCCTCAACCCCACCCTGTACTATGATAGGGAGCACACTTGGGGCACTGCCACATGACTTTGCAGGGGCGTTGTCCCTTGACCTCGTCTTGGGGGCATTGCCTCCTAACCCTATCAGAAATAATTTGGAGGGAAACCACATCAAATAAACCTCTAAGTATGATTAGTGTTGGTGTAAATAAGTATTTACTTATTACACTTACTTAAGTGTTACTTAGGTTAATGCATTATTTAATTATATTGCATTATTTTATTATTATTTTAAGTGAGACACTTAGGAGTTTGTGAACTCTCATTGAATTACGCAACTCTAATTAGGCACATGGTGTCTACAACACAGGAGTATGCATCATTCACTGAGTTGTCATGATGACAACATAGTTATCAGCACTCCTCATTTAGCACATGTTGTCTACTCCACTGATTTGCGTGCTACACCATTGTAGGCTTATCCCCACATCATCACACTTAATCCCGTGCTTAATGGAGGATAACCCATATCTGGTGGACATGTGCCTGGTTGTATGACATATCATAGTGCTAACTTCTATGCATTCTAGAAGCTCTCCTGAGGCCTTTATATTCAGGCACTCCTAGTGTACTCTTGTATCCATTTATTGAATGAATATCATCATTCTGATCATACTCTGCCTATTTTGGTCTACTGTGTGCTTGTGTTGAGTTCTTTAGTTCTTGGGTGAATTCTGGCCTAAGACAAATTCTTACATGGTATCAGAGCTAAGGAATATTCTCATCACGTAGCCATTTGAGACCGTTCATGCTTCAGCACCTCGACACGATTTTAGAGGATTCGCAGAAATTGGGAGTGTCTAGAACTAGATCTGACCTCTTCATTGTGTTCGAAGCGTCGATTTAGTGAAGATTGATTATAAACTCGCCTATATTGGGTGAAAGTTGATCATGAGGCAATTTTTTTTTGCAAATCGACACCCAAAGGCACCGATTTGCAATTTGGGTATGATCTTTTTATTGATTTGATTAATTATTTTTTTTAGATCTGCATCTTTTCTCTATTATTACTGAGTATTTTTTTGAAAGTATTTTCGGAATTAATTCTCCTGTCAGAGGAAAAATATTTTGCAGTATGGGCTATCAGATCCCGTACTGCACATTGTGGTGGAATTATCATATTATCGTAGGAAATATCTTATTTAAGATGCCGGTCGTACACTGCGAAATCTGTACATCTCAACCACAGCGAGACAGACCTTCACCAGCAATCAGCAAACAAAATCTGGCTACTTCACCAATCGTCGACCCACCCTTCCATTACTCCGGGCATAGCAACCGTCAAACACAAACTGGCGGGTACTTTCAACATCACCAATGGGTGCTTTACTTATATCGCAAAGCACTGTACCTTTTAAACAACACTCATTGCGCTCCCCCATGAATGTGGGATAAAACGTTGAGGTTTCGGCAACTGCACTTCGATCTCTGGCAAGAAACTAAATTCTGGTGACAAAATTAAAAACTTCGACGATGACATTGAATTTCAGACCTCTAGATACTAGCCTGTACCTGCGACATGCGGTGAGGTTTGACTCGCCCACCTGTTCTGCCATGTGGTGATCTGTAATTCGCCCAGACAGACACACGTCAACAGCCACCTGTATTTTTGCTTGTCCCAGTTAGCACATACGTGGCGACACGCCATTAGCCACAAGGACACTCATACATTTTCGTATGTGATGATGTCATCATGACGTCATGCTGACATCATCCAAGGGCTTGCGATTTTGCTGACGTTGTCATTTTATGAGCTTAAAATTGATGCCCATATGGATGTCAAAATAGGCCAAATTAGAACTGCTACGATGGTCGTATGACCATCAAATTTAACCCCATCTTTTGTTGGTGCAACCCCTCACCAAATTGATTTTCAATTTTGCAGTTCGACTTCAAGAGGCCATAACTTGCACATCCGAACTCCAAATCAAGTGCAATTTTTTTTGAAATTAGGTAGAATTTTCTAAATTTATTAGTGGTGTAGCTATTTTCTAGTTTTAGTGCATGGATTGTTCATAAATTCCATTTTTTTGGGACTGTACCTAGATAATCCTACATTTTGCAACTTCAAATGCTCTGTATGGGCATTTATGGAGTCAAAAAAAAGTTCTATTTTTTTTGAAGAGCATAATTTTTCATCTACTTTCCAGATATGGCATCAAATTGTAGAGTTGTGTGGAAAAAATTGTCACTTTTAGCAATAGGGCCTTACTTTGTTTTGTAATGCTTCAGTATTGTAGCACATTGTAAAGTTTCAGATTTGTACTCTATCAAGAGGTTGTAGCAAGCAAAATTAGAAGTCCACAAAGGCCAAAATTGGTAGGTGGCCCATTGTAATTGCACTACTGATAAAGTGCCCAAAGCATCTATTTTGGGGGGGTTTCTTGATTTAGTGAAAAGGGGGGGGTGTTCTTGGTGTTGTGTTCTCTCTTTTTTGCACTCTTTCATTTTCTGCATTATGGGCAACTTTAAGTTTCCTAAATTAACTCCTCATAACTATGCTTCATGGTCAATCAAAATGTTGTATCACTTAATGCATAATGGAGTTTCACAATATGTAGATGGTACTCTTCCTAAACCAACAGGTGATAATGTATCAACAATTGAAATTTCAGATTGGGTAGCCATGGATAGGAAAGCCCTAGGTGATATATGTTTGGGGGTAGATGATAAAATCATGTATCAAATCAAAAAATGTACTACATCCAAGGAAGCTTGGGATACCCTCGAAAGCCTTTATGGTAAAGTGTCTGAAGAGGATGTATTCAAAATTGAAGATGAGCTTGTTTCCTTAGATCCTAATTCGTATGACTCAATACAGGACTTCATCATTAAGGTGAATGAATTAAGGACAAAGCTTACTGATTGTGGAAATTCTATCAAAGATGACAGACTGATCTATCTCATCCATAACAAGCTGCCATCTGAATATTCCACATTTGTATCTTCTTTTAACACCTCAAAGACTACCTTAGGGTCTACCTACAAGAAAGTAACTTTTGATGAATATGCTAAACTGTTGGATGATGAAGAAAAGAAGTTGAAATCAATGGGAATTCTCAAAACACCTTAGTCCAAAGCATTGGTGGCCAATGAGGGTTCTCAACATTCAGCTGGACAATCTTCAAATAAAGGAAAGGGTAAGAAGAAATGGAAGAGTAAATCCGACGATGCAGAAAAGACAACACCTCAATCCAATCAACAAGGCAAGTCCTCGAATTCCAACAAGAAAGGGGACAACAATAATAAGGAGAAGAAGAAGTGTGCTTATTGCAAGAAATCGGGTCATGAAGAGCATGAGTGTTATATCAAATAGATTGATGAGTTAACCAACATCATGAAGAAACATAATGTTCCATTGCCTAATGCTTACAAGGAGAAGGGATCTTCTTCAAATTCAAAGGGCAAAGGGGAAGCATTCATGGCAAATGCAAACTCTTCAAAGGAATGGATATTTGACTCCGGTGCCTCATATCATATGGGTTCTTCAAAGGAGGATTTTTCTTCATTGAATCACTCAAAGTTACCGCACATCTTCATGGGGAATGATAGCAAAATGGAAGTTGAAGGAAAAGGAAACGTGGAGATGGAAAATGGGGAGTTTCAAGAGGTTCTCTATGTTCCACACCTAAGTTCAAATCTCCTATCAATCTACCAAGTCACTCACTTTGGAGATGGACATATAGTTGAGTTCCTTCTAGACTCAGTAAAAGTGCACAATCTTAAAGATAATTCCTTGGTTGTAGTGGGGAAAGTGAATGATCACACGAGGTTATACTCTTTCTCTCATTTTGTGCCCAAGTCTCCTTCAAAGGCCTTGCTATCACAAACACATTCAAACATGCAATTATGGCATGAGCAGTATGGTCATCTTGACTACCACTATCTTCAACAACTTTGCACATACCAAATGGTCAAAGGTCTACCTCAAACCAACTTTTCTAAGGGTAAATGTTCATCAGATTCAGTGGATATGCATCCAGAGGGGAAGTTACAAAGAGGGAAGTCTTCTAGAGCAACAAGTGTTCTTCAAATGGTTCACATGGTATTAGCAGGTCCTTTTGCATTCAGACAGGGTCGCTACATACTTACCTTAGTTGATGACTTTTCAAGGTTCACTTGGGTCTACTTTTTGCATAGCAAGAGTGAAGTGTTGGACACATTTCTAGACTTCAAGGCTCATGTAGAATAGAAATCCAAGAAAGCCATCAAAATACTCTTAATGGATAATGGAAACATGGATGTGAATAGAAGACTTAAGGACTTTTGTAGACATGAGGGAATTGATCTTTAGACTCCTTCAACATTCAATCCACATAAGACAGATGTTGCAACATTGAGGATTCACACTCTTAAGTCTATGGCAAGTTGCATGATTCATGCCAAGTCTCTAGATCCATCATTAGAAGTCAAAGCAATCTCCAGTGCCACTCACATTCTTAATCGTTCTCCTCATCCAGCCTTAGATGGAAAAACTCCTTTTGAGGCATGGTACGACAGAAAACCTATTGTGACACACTTCAGAGTCTTTGGTTGTCCTGCTTGGGCAAAGAGATTTTCCAGGGGTCACAAGACATAGAAATATCGGCCTTGTACCTTCATTGGTTATGAAGATAGTGTGAAGGCATACATACTTCTAGATCCTAAGACACATTAGATATTTATGGAGAAGGATGTACATTTTGAGGAAAGTTCACCCAGCTTGTCCTCTACTCCTCTTCGCACATCATACAATGTGGATATTGATAGTGATTCCAGTGATAGTGCTTCAACAGATTCAGACATGTGGATTTCTGTCAACAGATACAGTGAGAGGTCACTTCATCAGTTCAGTCCACATGCATACATCGCCACAATGATAGCTCTAGAACAACAGGGTACATCTAGTCTTCCAGATATAGGTTTAGCGACAAATTTGGGGGACAGTATTCACAATCTGCCTCTTCTTCTTGATGCAGAATTACCTTCTTCAGTTGTCATGAGGGTTTCAGACTCTCTTGTTCATTCTCTACTTGATCAATCCTCACAGGTTGAAGTGATTGTGGATACTTATGATCAACAGTTGCAGTAGGGTTCTTCATCAGTTGTAGAGATAGACAGTTCTTTGGGATAGGTTCTTCAACTAGTTGAGCAGGTTTCAGAGACATCACTTATCCATGGGATTCTTTCCACACACAATAGAAGCATATCATTTGTACCCTTGGCATTGTTTCTTCCTAATGGGAGGAACACCATTTTGCAATCTTGGATCAACTTCTTCATTGGAGCACTCACTGTTCAGCATTCTTCTTTGGGGGGGGGAGGAGCCCATCTTGTCTCTCTTCCTCCTCTCATCATTCTCTTATGTATATATTGGATGTATGTCGTAATGGGGGGGTATTGACTATTCCATCCATCCATGCATCCTCTTTATCTCTCTTTTTGGGGGAGGGTTTTTCCCATGAGGTTTTCCCTCTTTCCCCACTTTATGGGAGATTTCATATGATTATGTACATGGGTACCTAACATGGCCTAGTAGCTGGGACCCATATTGCATTTCATCCTAGATTGTGTAAGCTTAAGGGCATTCCCCTAACTTGCACTTAAGGGGGATTGTTGGTGTAAATAAGTATTTACTTATTACACTTACTTAAGTTTTACTTAGGTTAATGCATTATTTAATTATATTGCATTATTTTATTATTATTTTAAGTGAGACACTTAGGAGTTTGTGAACTCTCATTGAGTTACACAACTCTAATTAGGCACATGGTGTCTACAACATAGGAGTATGCATCATTCACTGAGTTGTCATGATGACAACACAATTATCAGCACTCCTCATTTAGCACATGTTGTCTATTCCACTGATTTGCGTGCTACACCATTGTAGGCTTATCCCCACATCATCACACTTCATGCTTAATGGAGGATAACCCATATCTGGTGGACATGTGCCTGGTTGTATGACATATCATAGTGCTGACTTCTATGCATTCTAGAAGCTCTCCTGAGGCCTTTATATTCAGGCACTCCTAGTGTACTCTTGTATCCAGTTATTGAATAAATATCGTCATTCTGATCATACTCTGCCTATTTTGGTCTACTATGTGCTTGTGTTGAGTTCTTTAGTTCTTGGGTGAATTCTGGCCTAAGCCAAATTCTTACAATTAGGCTCCACATCACAACACTTGAGTCGGGCTTGAGGCTTTCACGAATAATTATAATAAGATAATTAATTAATTACAATTACAATAACACCGTTGGCTCATAGTGTATACAAAACTTCACATGTGTGTTACTAGGGCTTGCATACTCACTAACATCGCTAGTTGACTATCCTCTATCACTGCTTGATTGTACATATGTTGGTTACATCTTAGAGTTAAGATAGCCAACAATTATTAGGAACTACTTTCCCAATCAGGTACATCTTTTGTATGTCTTTAATTTAGGATCTACACACTTGACCACATCATCAAGACACTATGAAAAACATGTCCATAACTGTGCATCACTAGATAATCAAACCATTGTCTCTACCATCAATATCTTTGTCTGCTACTTAGCCAATCTTTACAAAAACCGTGCTATATTGACATCAATGAAAAACACAATCATGAATGTTATGCCCTTAATATTATTATATATAGGGTTATGAATAGTCAACTTGTGGCTATCTTAATCTTTAATTAAGTCATGTTATCATTATTATATTATAATTTAGGTAAGTAGGTCGACATAGGTGTTATGAAGGGTTGTGTCTATTCAGCCTAAGCATAATTGGTATATGTAGGAGGTTGTGAGTCTTATTTCATCATCATGTTGTGAAGTATGTTCTCATTAGAGATATTTGGAGGTTGCCCCCTCAAAGTGGCCTATTACTCTTAGATATTATCAAGTATTTATATAATATTTCAAATTATTTCTTCTATTGTGCTGGTTATTTCATTACAAGTGGTATCAGAGCATGATCTTGGCACCATAGAGGCAAGCTTTTTTCTCAACATTGGGGCAATTTTGGGAAGAGCATAACTTTAAGATTTTAGTGATTTTTTCAAAGATTTTTAAAGGGTTTTTGAAGAACATATTAAAGAAGCTATAATCCAAAATTTAGAGGAATTGGAGCAATTTGAGGAAATTATTGTAGAATTACTATTTCTACATATTTTTTTGAGATCTTCATATCTCTCACATCTTGCCAAATTGGAGTATAACTTGTATTGGGGTTTTCAATACATAGTAGAGGAGCCTAAATTCAAAGCTTGGAGAAATTGAAAAACAAAAATAAACAAGATATTGCAAAATTAGGAAAATTCTCTCTCAAGGCAGCAAATTTGCTAATTTTTTTGGGGATTTTTTCTGAGTAAGGATTTCTTGGCCCAAGTAAGTTATAGAAAAAATAAAATCAGAGAATTTACATTTCATTTGTGTGATTTATTTCAAAAATATTGATTTCCATCATGACGGGGCCTCCAAGAAGAGGCAAAAATAATTCTACCACATCGGGGAAATCCTCTGATCAAGATTGAGAAGCAACAAAGGATAGTAAGCCCAATGAGGAACTTAGTAAGTTCAAGGAAGAGGTTAAGAAGGATATGTGTGACCTACGAGGAGATATATCAGATATACAAAGCATGTTAAGCACCTATGTGAATGAAACAAGGAAGGAGCTCTCAAGTAATCAAAGTGAAACCTTCAAGTCAACTAATAATGACACAAATTTTATTAAATCCTATGGGATCTAGGAATTTTTTTCCAAAGGTGGATATGTGAAAATTTGATGGCAAAGATCCTCTAACATGGATAAATCAAATGGAGATTTTTTTTTGAAATATATCAAATCCCATATGGACAAAAGGTTACGATGGATTTCTTATATCTAGAACTAGACCAATTAATTTGGTATTTTTGGCTTTGTACTGATAGGAGCAAAAAGCTCTCACTATATCACAGTCAATTTTTATAGAAGAGCTCCAAGCACAATATAGCAATTGTGTGAATGAAAACTTCTTTAGCCAACTTGCTAAGCTTCAACAACAAACAAGATTAGTTAAGGATTATATTGAACAATTCCAAAATTTATCCTTAAGAGTGGATACAATTACAGAGGAGAACTTGAATGATTTATTCTTGGGTGGTCTCAAGGATCACATTCAACATGAGGTACACATGTTTTATCCCAGTTTAGTAAATGAGTCCTTTATATTGGCACGCAGGGTAGAAATTAGGGGGCTAATGTGACAAGAGATAAAGGATATTTAATGCTTTATCTTCCTCAACCTACTAGGTTGACTCCACAACAAATTAAGGAGAAAAGAGAAAAAGGGTTGTATTTTAATTGTGACAGAAAATATAGTCGAGGACATAAATGTAGTGAAAAGAAATTGTTCTATATTGAAGGTCCAAGTGAGGAAGAGGAGGATGAGCCCATATTAGAGAAGGATAGGGAGTTAGGTGAGGAATCACATGATTCTCAACCAATCATTTCTTGTCATGCACTTTCAAGTTTTAGTGTACCACAAACTCTCAAGGTAGTGGGTTTCTTAAATAAGTAGAAAGTAACAGTGTTGATCGACTCAAGTAGTACTCATAATTTCATCAAACAAATGTTGGCAACTCTTCTAAATTGTTTTATATATCTATCCCCAGAGTTTTAGGTTTTGATTGTAGATAGGGGTATAGCTAGTTGTTAAGGGAAGTATCATAACATCAAATTATCCATGGGAGATTATCAACTTGATACCCCAATGTATGCAATATCTATGGTTGCAACAAATATTGTTTTGGGAGTACAATGACTTACTACATTGGGAACAATTGACATGAACTTCCAAGAACTATTCATGTGATTTCAATCACAAAGAAATGTAGTAGAGCTAAGGGGATTGAAGGCAAAATCCTCGCATTTGGTAAGCTCTCATAAAATGTAAAAACTTCTTAAGAAAATTTTAGATGGATTTGTGGCCTAGCTATGTTCATTAGAATTCTTTCAATCTAATGCTCTTACTCATCTAGATTTATAAGAAATCATTGATCATCACTCAGTGATTCTTGGAAATATGCCTAAAGGACTTCCTCCTAAGAGGGATCATGACCATGCCATACAACTAGTTCTAGGGAGTTAACTGCCATTAGACCTTATAGGTACCCACACATACAAAAAAGTGAGATAGAAAAAAATGTTGAGGAAATGCTAGAGGTAGGAATTATCAGGCCTAGTGAAAGTGCTTAATCTTCACCTGTTGTGTTGGTGCATAAGAAGGATGAAACTTGGCGCATGTTTCCAGATTATAGAGTGCTCAAAAAGTACACCATTAAAGATAAGTTTCCTATTCTAGTCATTGATGATCTTCTAGATGAATTAAATGGAGCTATGTATTTACCAAGTTAAATCATAGATCGCGTTATCACCAAATTCAAATTAAGGAGGAAGATATTTGTAAGACAACATTTCAAACTCATGAAGGTCATTATGAATTTTTGGTGATGCCACTCGGTCTTACCAATGCACCATCTACATTCCAAAGTTTGATGAATTCCATTTTTAACAAGTTCTTGAGAAAGTTTGTGTTAGTGTTTTTTGATGATATAATAATTTATAGCAAGACTTGGGAAGAACATTTGTAGCATGTAGATCAAGCATTCTAATTACTCAAAGATCATCAACTCTATGCTAAGCCATCCAAGTGTGCTTTTGGTCTTAAGGAGGTGGAGTATTTGAGACACATAGTTTCACATAGAGTAAAGGTGGACCCTAACAAAATTAAGGCTATCATGGAATGGCCTGTTCCAAAAACTATTAAGAAGTTGAGGGGTTTCTTGGGATTGATAGGATACTATAGAAGATTTGTGAAGAATTATGGTCATATAGTAGCATCCCTTACAACTCTATTGAAGAAGTATTCTTTTCATTGGGATGAATTTGCTAATGTACCATTTGAGAAATTGAAGAGGGCTATGTGTACAAATCCAATGCTTACCACTCCAGACTTCACCAAGGAATTCATTATGGAATGTGATGCTTCTAGAAATGGGATAGGAGCAGTTCTAATGCAAGAAGGTCAACCAATTGCTTTTGGGAGTCAACAATTAAAAGGTAAAAATCAACTCAAACTTATTTATGAGAAGGAAATGTTAGCAATCCTTCATGTAGTTAAAAAATGGAGGCCTTATTTAATGGGTCGACACTTCAAGGTTAAGATAGATCATGATAACCTAAAATATTTTTTGGAACAAAGATTATCATTAGAAGAACAACAAAAGTGGGTCACTAAGATGTTGGGATATGACTTTGAAATTTTATACAAGAAAGGGAAGGAAAATATTGTGGCCAATGCACTTTCCAGGAAGGATGAAAAAGATGAAGCCTTATTGCATGCCCTTTCAATATTACAAGAAAATTGGGTGGTAGAAGCCAAAGAAGAGTGGAAAAATGATGCTACAACAAGTAATCTCATCCAACAAATAAAAAGTGACCCTAGTAGTTTAGATAAGTTTTTTTTAAAGGGGGATATTCTTTGGTATAAGGAGCACTTGTATCTCTGCAAGAATTCTACTCTTAAACACAAGATTCTCAAAGAGCTATAGGAGTCCCCAATTGGTGGCCATTCAAGATTTTTGAAGACATATCATAGGGTCAAGCAATTTTTTTTTTGGAAGGGCTAAAAGGTGATGTTAAAAAGATTATGGCTAAATGTTTGGTTTGTCAAAGAAATAAGGGGGAAACAATTAAGACACCAGGTCTCTTGTAGCCTTTATCTATTCCTAGCCAATGTTGGAAAGAGGTATCCATGGACTTCATCACAAGGCTCCCCAAATCTAAATTTCATAATGTCATTATGGTAGTAGTTGATTTCCTCACTAAATATGCACATTTGATTGCATTATCACATCCTTTTACAACAACTATAGTGGTGAAAGTTTTCTTGGAGAATATCCAAAAGCTACATGGTACACCTAAGGTTATTGTTAGTGATCATGATCCTATCTTTACTAGTCACTTTTGGAAAGATTTATTCTCATGTGTGGGTACTCAATTGGCTCATAGTTCTTCATACCATCTACAATCAAATGGGTAAACTGAGGTGGTTAATAAATGTTTGGAAGGATATCTACATTGTTTCACTTTAGAAAAATAATCTCAATGGGTAGATTGGCTACCTCTTGTAGAATGGTGGTACAATACTTCTTTTCATAGCTCATCAAAAATGTCTCCATTTTTGGCACTTTATGGATATCATCCTCCTTCCATCACATCATCATTAAAGGTGTCACCAAGAGTTCAAGCAGTAGAGGATCACTTGCTTCATCAACAATAGGTACTTTCAAGACTCAAGGAGAATTTAGCTATGGGATAAAATCAAATGAAACAACAACCATACCAACATTGTATTGAAGGAAATTTTGAAGTTAGGGACTAGGTCATCTTGAGATTGCAACCTTATAAAAAAAATTCAATGAAGCAAAAAAAAAGGAATAATAAGTTGTCTCCAAGATATTGTGGAACATACCAAATCATGCAAAATATTGGTAGTGTTTG
The DNA here is from genome assembly GCA_028749045.1 of Cupressus sempervirens. NCBI lineage: Eukaryota > Viridiplantae > Streptophyta > Pinopsida > Cupressales > Cupressaceae > Cupressus > Cupressus sempervirens. The sequence goes on along the minus strand of CM053789.1, from coordinate 49,217,049 downwards.
CTTCAAGTTTGAGTTGCCACCAAAAACAAAGATACATCTAGTTTTTCATGTTTCTTGTTTGAAGAAGGTAATTGGGCAAGATATTCCTACTCAAATAGTACTACCAAAACTTGATGAAGAAAGGAAGAATAATTTTGGAACTAGAGTGCATTCTTCAAACACACACGAAGAAGTTGAGGAACAAAATCCTGACTCAATATCTCATCCAATGAAAGAATTTACTAGTTGAAGAGGCCACATGGGAGGATGAGGAGTTTATTTAAAAGAATCCACACATGGTTAGAATTGAGGAAAATGGTTCTTTCAAGAGAGGGGGCATATATTATTGTATATAGGCTTATGAATAGTCAACTTGTGGCTATCTTAATCCTTAATTAAGTCATGTTATCATTATTATATTATAATTTAGGTAGGTAGGTCAACCTAGGTGTTATGAAGGGTTGTGTCTATTCAACCTAAGCATAATTGGTATATATAGGAGGTTGTGAGTCTTATTTCATCATCATGTTGTGAAATGTGTTCTTATTGGAGATATTTGGAGGTTGCTCCCTCGAAATGGCCTATTACTTTCAGCTACTATCAAGTATTTATATAATATTTCATATTATTTCTTCTATTGTGCAAGTTATTTCATTAAAATGAATGCAACATGTCAATACTCTCTAATGCTCAGGATACTCCCCAAAAGTAGTGTTGAATCAACATTCATGCTAACACTTATTGTACTTGTGTTGTCATAGTATATGATAACATGTTATGTAAAATCAATCCCAATATCCTTCAACATCTAATTTATCCACATAAATTTATTATAATTATTTGTTGCTGCTACATACTTTGCCTCTGTTGTACTCTTTGAAATATAATTATTTGTTGCTGCTACATACTTTGCCTCTGTTGTACTCTTTGAAATACAATCCTATTTCTTGCTTAGCCAAGAAACTAATCTTCCTCCAAGAAATAATACTCCACCAATGGTTCTTTTTCTGCCATCCATACTACCTGTCCAATCTACATCAGTATATACACATAAAGTGAAATCACTTGATCTATCATAACATATTCCATAATAAGATGTTCCCTTCAAATATCTAAATATCCTCTTTACTATTGCATAATGATACTCAGTAGAATCAACTTGAAATCTAGCTATAATCCCATCTGCATTTGCTATATTTGGTCTAGTGTGAGTGAGATATTGTAATCCTCCAATCATGGATCTATATTTCTTCTATTCAACTATAGTTGTCTCATATTTCAAGATAACTTGTGACTAGTTATCATAGGTGTACCAATAAGCTAACAACTCTCCAATCCAAATATTTAGCTTATGAAATGAAAATACCATCACTGTTCTACACAATTTGCAATCCTCGAAAAATATTCATTTCTCCTTTCATACTCATTTCAAATTCATTCTTCATTTCCTCAGAAAACTTATCACTTTCTTCATCATTGCCTCCAAATTTTATATCATCAAAAAATATTACTATGATAAATAAATCTTTATCAAATTCTCTCAAATACAAATTACTATATGTCATACCTTTAACAAATCCAACCTTTGTCAAATACATATCAAACCTTGCATACCAGGTTCTAGGTGCTTACTTTAGACAATATAGGACTTTCTTTAGTTTGCATACCATCTCATTTTCTTCTGTCAAAGGGAATCCTTCAGGCTACTCAATGTATACCTCTTCTTCAAGTTCTCCATTCAGGAAATCTGATTTAACATCCATCTAATATACTTTGAACTTCTTATTTTTTGCATAAGCTAAGAACATTCTTACTTCCTCCATTCTTGCTATAGGAGCATACGTCTCCTCATAGTCTATGCCTTCTTACTCTGAATAACCATTGTGAACAAGTCTAGCCTTGTTCCTCATAACTTCTCCTTGTTCATTCATCTTGTTTTTAAATACCCATTTGGTTCCTATCACATTCTTATCTTTAGGTCTAGGAACTAACTCTCATGTCTCATTCTTCACAATCAAATCCAATTCTTCCTTCATTTCTTGAATCCAATGACCATCCTTACATGCTTCATTTTCACTCTTAGGTTGAACTTGAGAAATCAGACATAATTCCTCATTAACCCTATTCCTTATCATCACACCTTTGTCTTTACTTCCAATTATCTTCTTTGGATGGTGATTCTTTGTCATGTTCTTGTTAGACATAGTTGTTTCCATTTCAAATCTTATCTCATCTCTTTGTTCGAACCTATGTTCTCCTCTTTTCTGAACATTTATCACATCATTCTGTAGATTATTGTTAGTCTCAAATAAACTTTCAACATCCTTCCTAACAATTCCAAAAGTACCTTCTTCTTCATTAGAATTATAATCTACCATCTTTTCTTTAGTACAAAACTTTTCATCAATCTTTACATTTGTGGACTCAACTATAGTCTTGGTTTTATGATTAAAACATTTGTATGCCTTACTTTTCAATGAACAACCAACAAATATACCTTCATCACTTCTTGGATCAAACTTACCAATGTCATAATCTCTATTAATGTAACACTTGCTTCCAAATATTTTGAAATACTTAGCTAATGGTGAATGAACAAATCATAATTCATAAGGGGTCTTTTTCATACCTTTTTTGATCTATACTATGTTCATAGTGTACACTACTATATTTACTACTTCTCTCCAAAGTGTCTTGGATACATCATTATCAAACAACATCGTTCTTGTTTCCTTTGAAATTGATTTGTTCCTTCTTTCTGCAATCCCATTTTTCTCAAGAGGCTTGGGTGAAGATATCTATCTTTTGATTCCTTTCTCTTCACAAAATATGTTAAACTCTCTAGAGGTGAATTATCCTCATCGGTCCGATCTTAAAAACTTAATCTTGACACCTAATTCATTTTCAACTCTATTCTTAAATATGTCAAACTTCTCAAAAGATTCAAACTTCTTTTTGATAAATGTTACCCACATCATCATAGTGAAATCAGAAACAAAAACCATGAAATACCTTTCACCATAGAATCCTCTAGTTCTTGTAGGACCACTCAAATATGTGTGAACAATTTCTTGTTTCTCTGTCATAGTGAACTTCTTTTTGGAAAAAGATACTTTCTTTTTCTCAGCCAAAATGCACTCTTTGAAAACAATATTAGTAGGCTTTGTTATTTTAGGAATGTCTCTAACTGCAAATTTCTTGCTAACTTTCAAAATATTATCAAAGTTTATATGACAAAATACCCTATGCCATAACCAACTATTATCAACTTTTACAACCAAACATGTCATTTTAGTAGGATTCAACTCAAATACATTACCTCTGGACCTAGTTCCAATTCCAATCATGTTACCATCCTTATCCTTGATAATGCAAGTCTTTTCTGTGAATTAGAATTAATATCCATTGTCCATCAACTGTCCAACACTCAAAAAAATAATGCTTCAATCGATCAACAAAATAAATATTATTAGTATTAGTTCTTCTATCTAAAGTAATGGATCCAATCCCTATAATATGATAGGTTGCATTGCTACCAACGCTAACAATGCCTCCATCATAGTTCCTAAACTTAACAAATTTATTCATATCACTAGTCATGTGATGTGAACAACCCTTGTCAATTATCCAATCAAACTTCTTTTCAACTTGGGAAACTAGAGCTTTTTTTTCTTCTCTAATTTCTCTATCAATATCATCTTCCTTAATAGCTACAAAACCTAATTCATTGTCAATTTCACTTTGAGCTCTTTCATTGGATTCCTCATCTTCATTAGCACACAAAAAATTTCTATCTCTCCTAAGCTTAAAATTTCCCTTATACTTTTCTCTCTCTTTAAGGACATTTAGATGCATAATGACTAAAATCATTACATGTCCACTATTTAAAGATATTCTTACCATCTTTTTCTCTTCTCAAAAGAAGTGCTACACCTTCTTCAATCTTCTTGTCTTCATTAGATTTGGTTTTTCTGCTACAAGCAAAATCTCCATGTATACTTGTGCTTCAAGACATGCATGGCCGAATATTAAGGGCACTAAAGGTTGTCTCTACTCTTGTTAATTCTCTAGTTTTTCTTAGATCTACTTCTTCTACTCCCAATCTTTCAAGCAACATTTCCCTAGTGAATCATTAGTGTTGGGTATTAGTAGCTGAATCATCTGAGCTACTTACTTTAATGGTGGTGTTAGAGTCTTCAAGATCTTCCATACAACCTCATCTTCTTCCTTGGTTTGACCATGTGACTTGATTCCTACAATAATCTTTAATATCCTACCAATATAGATTTTTACAGATTCATCTTCCATCATTTTAGCATCTTGAAAGCACATATCCAATTCTACAATCTTACTCTCTTTGTTTGTGTCTTACCTTCAAAAATAGATTCTAATGCTTTCCAAATCTCATGAGATGTTTGGAGTGACTTTACTTGACTATATCCATTTTGTGGAAGAGCTAATATTAGATCATCTTTGGCTTTCATGTTACACATGAATAGATCTCTCTTTGCCTCACTCCATTCTTCAAGCTTTTCTTGTTTCCCAATTGTCTTGCTAGCTTTTGTCAAAAGCCAATAACCTGGACCTATGCACAACAAATGAGTCTTTGATTGGAATTACAATAAGAAAGGTGAACTTCTGAGAGTGAGGGGGGAAGAGGGGTGAATCAGTAGTTCAAACTTGGACTCATAAAACTTTCACCATACATCCATCTCATACATTTAATAGAAAAACTAAAATAACATGTAAAGCATATACATCTAAATCATGTAAACATGCAAGCATTCACACACATAACACTAGATATGATTACCTAGAAACCCTCTAACTGAGAAGGTAAAACTAGGGTGGGGATAACACCCACAAATCTTTACTACTGCAACAATAAAGTGTATCCAATGAAGGGTACAATGTTTTGATCATGAAACATGATCTACCCTATGAAAGGTCTTCCCTATTAAAGGCTTACAAAGAATGTTAGGTCTCACCTTATTAGAGGGCTTCAACACCTTATTAGAGGTGTTCTCGGTTAAAGGAATTTAATTTACAACTAAGTAAGCACCCTAGTAAAGGATTTCATATAGCCTATTAGGACTACTTTGTAAAGAGATTTGACTAAAACCACTTGTTAAAATGTCTTAGCATAGATCTTGCTGTGGGCACTAGCTTGCCTGATAACATATCACCTCTAAAAAAATGTTTTCTTGATCCTTCTTGATTAGATGTCTCTTTTCTGTATCCTTTTCTCTATCCTATGTTCTAGTCTAATTGATTCTGCAATGTAGTTTCACTTCATAACATTCTAAGTCACTATGAATGCTCTATTTGCGCATGCAAACTTCTCTCTTCTCTCCTTCAATTCCTTACAAACTCCCCTTGAAAGTTTAGAGTTTCATCCTCCTTAAGAAGACTTGGTGACTTAGGGCTAGGTCTGAATCTACAATAGATTCATCCATTTTGTTGTTTAAACCTTCCCATTTTCTGATTTTCTGCGTGTAATTGCATAGGGAATCTGACTAGAGATTCATCCTTATCTCCAAAATATCAAAATCTAATCTTAAGTTGGATGAAAAACCATTTACATAGTTGTTTGTACCATGTTTCAAACAAATATGTCAAAACTATTTCACTTAGCATCTAAAGTCTCTGATGCTTGGCATACACTAATCTTTATACTATGACTCGACACCTGTATTGCTCAACATCCACTGCTTACAAGGCTCTTGTGTTACTTGGTGTAGTCTATTTGCGTGGCACTTCAATGACTTGGCACATGAGTGGCTTGACACTCACTATGACTCAACATGGTCTAATATTTACATGTTGTGTCAACATGTTACTAGCTTGGCATGAACTAAGTAAGTAACTTAAGTTTGTTGACACTCACTTGTCAAAACCAATCTGAGATCAACAATCTCCCCCTTTGACATGAGTGTCAAAAACACTAGAATATACATTAATATGCTTGATCTCTCAAGCATAACATATCTTAACTCAGCTTATATACAAAACTTCAAAATTTCAAAATTTTGTAATAACTTAGATACCTCAAAATTTGATAACTCCCCCTAAGTTGATATATCTATTTTGGAATCAAAATTTTGTACTCTTGCTGAGTAAATGTGTTTCTACTGATACACCTTGACTTGATGCTCTATTTTGTTGATACTCTTTCATCTGATATCTTCTTTTTTCATTCTCCTATTGTTCTCAATTTCTCCAAAAATATATCTCCCCCTTCACTTTAGTCTCCCCCTCAAAAATATATCTCCCCCTTTTTCAAACTTATGTCAATGGGCTATACGCTTATTTTGTGTCTATCCAAAAAGGATTTATGGACATCAAATATCATCTTGAGGATTGCATCCTAGTTATCACATGCAACATCCAATGACTTGATTTGGATGGCAAGCTCGGCAGAAGGTGAACTAGACCATGTAAGGTAGAAAGATTGGGGTCTTTCTTCAGTAGAGTTTCAACATAGCCTAGCTCCTTGTGCGGTATTTCCATATGGGGGGTGAGAGTCGCTTGGATGCTAGTCAGTTTGGCCCTTATGTTGGCCTCATCTGATGTCAGTACAACTAATTGACTTTGTGTTTGAAGCAATGTCCTAAAATGTTTCTTGCTCTGAGCTAGATTCATTGGTAGTTTTGCACCTGATGTAGAAATTTGACTTGTTAGACTCAAAATATGACTTTTGATCTCTTGGGTGAAGAGTGATGGGTTGCACAATTTAGTGTACAATGAGAAAATGTTCTCAAGTACCTTCTTCATATCCTCAACCCTAGTTTCTAATGTAATTTGTGTGAGTGCTATGTCACTAGATATTTTCTCATTTACTTTGTTCTAGAATTTCTTTTCTGACCATTCTAACAATTTAGCATCAGTATCAAGGTTTTCATTACTAACCTTCTCCAATATATATGAATTTTTTTCTAGTAGTATCTTGGTCTCATCTAGATTTGGTAGACTAAATGCATCTAAAAAATGTCTTTGATGTCATGTAGTGCATGCTTCTACCTGTGTTCTCTCCTAAGCATTTCCTGATGCTTTTTCCTTTCTAGGGCCCACTGTTATATGCCTATTTGTTCTAATGTCATGGTATCATAATCATATTTGGGTATGATAATTTCTTCATCAAGTCTCACATCTCCATTACGAATTACCTTTTCAGCCTTTGATGAGCTTGGGCTAGGCACTGAGATCTGCAGTGGAATAACATCTATGCTCAACTTCTAAAGAGTTTGTGTGGAAGGAGTGCCAAATAATGGTAAGGTTACCAGGGCTTGGATGATAGTTTTCTCCTTTAGTTGTGGTGTCATTTCACTCTCTTCAGGCTTGCCCTATTCTTCCACTATGACTTGACTTACACCTTGTCCTTGTGCAGATAGGTCTATCTGACCTATTTGTTGTTGTCCTGTAGTGGTGGCTTGCTCTTTTGCTATCATCTTCTCATTAGTATAAATTTTGGCAATTGTATCAACCTTGGTATATGTATCCTTTGGAATTTGGATCAATGGTTGTACATTAATGACTGGAGGGATGATGGAAGGTGGTTCTTGTGGATTCACCTTTTCCCTTGCAACATCAATCATTTTATTTTGTATCTCATCTACACTAATCAAAATAGGATTATTGCAAAGTTTAGATTACAGTGTAGATTGATCTAATATCTTCTTCAAATCTTCCTTAGTAAGGGGATTGATGTTCTAAGTTGATATATCATAAACATCCTTGATAGTTACAGTTTTAGTTGTCTCAGTTGTGTCATGTGAAGGGCTGACACTCAACAATTGTGTATCTTGCACACTCTATTCGTCTTGCTACTCAAGCTCAGCTATTTCCTTAACATCTAATTCCATTTCTATTTCTCCTCCAATTGGGTTATTTTTCTCATCATCATCTTCATTATCATCAACCTTAGTAAGTTTAGGCTCTCCTTTCTTTACTATAGTCAATCCATATGTTACTTTCCATTTTTGTGTGGACTTTTTGACTACATCTTCAATATTATTTTGTAAAATTCTAAAAGCTCTATATTTAGGTGTGAAATTAACAACATACTTCTTTAAAACCTTAGCAATTTGTGCCTTAGTTAATTTAGGCATTACTTGGGCTAGTGTAGTCTCCCTGATTTGTTTCTCTAAGTTTAGACAGTAATACCATTTTTTCTCAACTATGTCATATAGACTTTTAGGCATAGAGTTAGTGGAGTTGTCTTGAATTTTTCCATCATGGCATATAGGGCCTCCTCCACTTTACCCAATTTATCAAAATCAACATGACTGAATCTTGATAGATCAACATTATTCTTAATGTTTTCGCATAAATTTTCAAGATCTGAAAGAGGGTTATGACTCACCACCTTGAATTGGATGATGCCGCTGACTCTGTTTTATCCTCTTTAGAATTTGGTTGTGCAATATAATTTCTTCTTGGTCTCTTTTTCTCTTGACCTCCTTGTTCTATTTTTTGTCTTTTCTTTGGCCTTTTGTGTGGCTTCTCATGTGCTGACTCTTATTGTAGGTGTAGTGAGCTTTGGTTGAATTGGTTAGGCGATTTTCTTAGTCCTTGCCATAGGTTGTGCCTTGGCCTTCCTCTTCTTTGTCTCGATACAAGTAGGTGCTTCATCGGCTTCTTCTCCCGTGGCACCTTCAGTATCCTCTTCTTTGTCTTCTCCCATACCTTGAGTCAATGCTAGAGGTTCTTGTGCTCAGGTTTCCTCTTCCTCTTCATCCACCTCTTCTTCTTCTTCTTCTTCCTCCTCGACACCCTCTCCAAACTTAGCTTTCAAGTTCTTCACTAGCTTGACCTTCTTCTTGATAACTAAAGTAGTCTTTATTTCAATGGTGATCTTGGACTTTGCCACTTCGTAATTTCTAAATCTTTTTGTAGTTTTGTCTACCTCTTTTGCAAGTAAAGCCGTTATGGATGCAAAGGCTTCATCCACATCTATTTCATAACCTAAGGGTCTCAACCATCTCACCCTTGGTATAACAACTTGTACAAATGTATAATCAACATCCATAAGAAAACAAATGTCATCATAGTGTTTCTCAACTAAGGATACTGGTATTCTTAGTCTCTTTTTCATTAACTGCTTAAAATCTTCAATGTGGCTTGTCATTAGGGATTAAAAATTCTCTCCTAACTGCTCAATAAACTCACCAATCTGTACAGCTACTAATCTATTTGTTTTCATCCCACAGCACCAAATGAGGATAATGTTTTTTGCACATAAAAGAATATACAAATCAATATAGAGCCAAATTTACATTGTGCACTCTTACTTTTCCTGAATGCTCCAAGATTTTCCATCAATTACTGCAACTTTAGCTCTGCTAGATCATATGTATGATCTTTCTTGAAAACCTTGTATCCAACATCCAAAGCTATATAGGGCACATTGTTCAATCTACTGGATTGATAGAACTTGTATGATGTAACTCTTACAACAAAATTTATTAGAGGATCAATGATTGTGTCTATTGTCATGCCTCTCTTGTTCAAGACAACTCCAATATTCTTCTCAATTACTTCTTTTGAATCACTCCTCAATGTCTTAGGCCAATCAAGGGTTGGGTAGCTAGTAACCCTATGGATTATTCTCTTAGTAATCTTGATAGGTCCATTCTCCAACCATAACGAACCATCATGGATTCGGCTAAGCACAATTCTTATCCTATTTGTCTTAAATACATCTGAAAAATCTAGGGCTCATGTTAATCCCTTTCTCTCAACAATTTTGAATTCTTCTTTCAAAACACTATTGTCACAAAGTTTTTTGTATGCTTCTCTAATTTCCATATCCCCAATGCTTCCTATCTTATAGGTGTGGCATTTTCTTACATCTTGCACCATTATTACATTTGGTGGAATCATTGACAATGCACCAAAAGGGTCTTTCTTATACTAAATGTTAGCGATAGCTTTGAAAATGGGCTGCTTAACTTCATTACTTACCCACTGAACATTCAAAACTTCTTTCCCTTCTACTTTCTTTGAACTTGATGCCATAATGTGAAACTAGGGTTTATGAAAATTAAAACTGCATAGCTTGGCTTTTGATAAATACCTTAGAAATTTTGATGAACTAGTGTGAGATCACTACTAGAATCTTCTACAGTCACTTGAAAAAAATTTGCAAATAACCTTCTACTCTTCTCGCTCTTTCTTGGATTTGAAATGATGAAGAATGAGCTAAAATCAATCAAATACCCTTTGAAAACCCTGCAATTAATGTTAAATGCTTATACAACTGTAAGCTTAGCATCAACCAATTTCAGGCTCACTCAACATCCATTGATATTTCTATTACTCAACAACCATTGCGAGCTCAACATCAAGTAACATTCCACTTAGGACATTTAGGAAACTTTTCATTCTCGGTAACAACATGAAAAACTTAAAGGTTTGTCTTGAATTCTTAACAACATCTTACATCTTTGTTTATGCTAATATAATCCTTATAGTACTAGAACCTTTTGGAACTAATGTATAATATAACTTTTAGATATTAGTCCCACATACCTTTTGATTGCCTAGTTTGATGAGGTGTGATCACTTGACCCATTGGGTGAAGTGATCCCTTCTCCATTTGATGTGTTGCAATCATCTTTCTTTTTCCATGTCTTATTCATCTCTTCTCTAATGTGTTCAACATTCACATTGCATTTTCCTTTATCAAATTCACAACTTGGTGCCTTCAACTTTGTTGGACAATACCTATTGATATGACTAGTTTTTAAATAGCTAAAACATGTGGTTTGACTTAACCATCTTTGATAGTTACCTCTGAAATGTGTCCTAATGTAGTTTTCAGGAACATGTCCATATTTTTGATAGTAATGACAACATATTTTGTATTATAATCCCAATTATAAGAGTTACCATTGTTTCTTACCTTTGTGTGCCTGCTTGATGACCACATGGATTTGGATCTGCATTCAAAAGCTCTATATCCACACTTTTGATAGTTGTAGCAATATCCTTCAAATCATTGTATGTGTATAGTCTTGGTTTTGCATTCATGTGCTTGATGACCTTTCTTGTTGCACTTATGACAATGAATCATGTTCTTGTGCTTAACATTTTGATTTTTAGTCTTGCTCCTGCACACATTAGTAGTATGTCCTTTCTTAGCACAATTATGACAAGTAGGTTTGTAGTTCTTACCTTTGTTATTCCTTTCTTTAGCACTTTTGGATGACTCTCCTTCTTTAGTACTTGTATATCTCAGTCCAGATGTACCATTATTGGATCTAGGGGATCTCAATAATTGATTAAAGTATTTGATGGCTTCATTTGGTTTGTTGAAGTTTTTAGTATATTCCTTTTTCTCTCTTTACATCACTCTGCAATTGTTCATTCTACAACTTCAATGCAGTTATCTCAATTTCCTTGTCATTTAACTCATAGTTGGCATTCATTATTTGGCTTAGAGTATCCAATTGCATATTGGAGATCTTGGTTAGCTCCATTGACTTTTCTTTTAGTTTTTTGTTGAAGATTCTTTTGTCTTCTTCAATCATGGCTTTGTCTTCTATAGCTTTCTTCTTTTGTTCAGTTACCTCACATAATAGTATGGATTGTGATTCTTGCTCTAATTTGAGATTTTTGATTTCCTCAGCTTGTACTCTATTCTTTTCCATTAGATCTACAATTGCTGAATCAAATTCATTGGAGTCACCATTGGAAAACAACTTGGTAGTGTTGATCTTTTTGTAGTGTGTGTCATTTTTTGCAATAGCAATTTCTTTCCTTCTCTTCAAGGACTTCTTTAATTCTTCTGTTGCTTCATCCAAGATGTAGAATGAGTTGTATTTCAATTCCTTGATTCTCAATAATGTTTCCCAATTTGTAGACTTCCATTTCAAGATCTTTCCTCAAAGCTATAAAGCTTATATTTTAGAGAACTTAGCTTTGATACCAATTGTTGGAATTACAATAGGAAAGGTGAACTTCAAGGGGTTGGGGGTGGTGGAGTGTTGAATCAGTAGTTCAAACTTGGACCCATAAAACTTTCACCATACATCCATCTCATACATTTAATAGAAAAATTGAAATAACATGCAAAGTATATACATCTAAATCATCTAAACATGCAAGCATTCACACACATAACACGAGATATGATTACCCAGAAACCCTCCAAGTGAGAAGGTAAAATTGGGGTGGGGATGACACCCACAAATCTTTGCTACTACAACAATAAAGTGTATCAAATGAAGGGTACAATGTTTTGATCATGAAACATGATCTACCCTGTTAAAGGTTTACAAAGACTGTTAGGGCTCACCTTATTAGAGGATTTCAACACCCTATTAGAATTGTGCCTAGTTAAAGGACTTTAACTTACAACTAAGTAAGCACCCTGTTAGAGGATTTCATACATCATGTTAGGCCTACTCTATAAAGAGATTTGACTGAAATCACCTATTAAATTGTCTCAGCATAGATCCTATGGTTGGCACTTGCTTTCCTAATAAAAAATCACCTTTGAACAATTTTTTCTTGATCCTTCTTGATCAGATGTCTCTTTGGTGTATCCTTTTCTCTATCCTTTATTTTTATCTAACTAATTCTACAATATAGTTTCACTTCATAATATTCTAAGTCACTATGAATGCTCTATTTGTGCATGCAAACTTCTCTCTTCACTCCTTCAATTCCTTAGACACTCTCCTTGAAAGTTTAAAGTTTCATCATCCTTAAGAAGACTTGGTGATTTAGGGTTAGGTATGAATCTATGACTGAGATTCATACATTTTTCCACTTAAACCTTCTCATTTTTCTGATTAGCTACATGTAATTTCATAGGAAATCCAACTAGAGATTTGTCCTTATCTCCAAAATATCAAAATCTAATCTTAAGTCAACTCAAAAATGGTTTACATAGTTGTTTGTGCCATTTCAAAAAAATATGTCAAAACTATTTCACTTGGCATCTGAAGTCTCTAATGTTCTATATACACTAATCTTTATACTATGACTCAACACCTGTATTGCTCGACATCCACTATTTACTCGACTCTTATGGTACTCAACATAGTCTATCCCCTTGGCACTTGAGTGACTCAGTAATGAATGGCTCGACACATGAGTGGCTTGGCACTCACTATGACTCAACATGGTCTAATGTGTACATGTTGTGCTTAACATGTACTACTAGTTTGGCATGAACTAAGTAAGTGACTTAAGTGTGTTGACACTCACTTGTCAAAACTAATCTGAGATCAACATCTTCATCTTCTCCTTCCAATTTTCATAGTTGGCCCCATCAAATCTAGGACTATCCTTTATGAAAATATTTGTCATTAATCTCTCAAAGCTGTTATGCTTTATCCTTCAAGGATCTAATGGTCTAATACTAATTATTAGAATATATAGTCTACCAATATAACTAAGAGGGGGGTGGTTGAATTAGTTATCCAAATATTATCACAACTATTATCCTTATTAAACTTTAACCATATCAAAAACCACAACAAGATACTTATACAAAATAACACAAGATATGTTAACTAGGGAAACCCCTGATCAGAGGGAAAACCCTGGTGGGGATGATACCCACAAGATGATGTACTGATATAAATATTCCTTGTTAGATGATGGACCCTGTTAGGTGTCTATAACAACATTCAATACATATTAGTCCCTATTAGGAGACTTTGAATGCCTATTAGGAGATTCCAACCCTGTTAGGAGTTGCTGAAGATAGCTGGACCCACTACCTAAACAACTTCAAGGTTAAGATCAATGAACCCAGTATCCAAATAATCTCTGTATTATTCTTTGAAGAAAAATAGAAATGAAATTTCCTTCCTTCCTCTTCCTTTGTCTTGTCAACCAGGCTTTTGCTCCTTCAATTCTTGTAACTAGATCACAAAACTTGCATTGAATAATCCCTTGGATCACTTACACACATTCAGTAAAAACGCTTCTTCTTTTCACACTTTTCATATACTTTACACATACAATAATATTATAAATAAGAAAAAAATCTTTCTTTTATACCATATCTTCAAAATAATTCCTTGAGTCCGCCTTGAGGATTTCCTAGTTAATTATAATAAGATTATTAATTAAATTATAGTTACACTAGCACTATCAACTCATAGTCTATACAACTTATGATCCAGTACAAGGTAGGAGAATCCCCAAAGGAGATGTCTTATCCCCAAGAAAATAACCACATAACAGAAGATAAGCAACAATACAAGATGTGATCCCAAATTATAATGTTTATTCATAAAATAATTGATTACATGCAATGTGTTAGGTTGTAAGGCCGTAAGAGAATAATAGTTCTACAAGATCCCTCAAGATCCCATCCAAACCCTAGCTATTCCAAATCCACACTTTGGTAGAAACCTGCAAGGAGTATCTAAACTTGTGCTCACAAGCCCACCAAGCAATCTCTTTGTTTCCCAAGCCTTAGCTATTAGTTCTTCTCAAAATTTTCTCCTCTACCACCTCCTCTTCTCCAAGATGGATGAATAATGACTAAATACTTCACAATACCCCCTACTTATACCCAACTAAGCCACAAGTTAGCCCAATAAGCTACAAATTAAATATCCTTAATATTAACTACATGTAGAGCCACAAGTCGGCCTCCTATAGAAATTAAATACCAAATACCTTAAAAGGCTTACAACACTTATTAAATATATAAAAAATAATTAACCAAGACCCAAATAGGTCCACTCAACTCCACAAAAATCCCTCCAATATGCAGGATAGCCAATTACCCCAAGATGCTCCTGCATCGAACTCCCTAGGTACAAACAAAAGTGTGGCTCACACTTTAATGCCCAATAAAAAATCCACTATTGTCTTCATCTTTACCAAAGGTTTCCACTCCAACAGGGACAAGAAAATCAACATGAAGATAATCCACATCTGCATACATTTGTCAAACACCAGAATCCCAATCATCCAATCAACATGCTCACTCCTAGGAACAAATTAAACATAATGCTTCACCAACAAAACCTCATTCACATTAGAAACTAATGAATACACACCAACAACAAAAAACTCCACATCAACAACAATATGTAGATCTCCATCGACACATTCCAAACTCACAATACCAACAATTTTGTTATACACAACAAGATGCTCTACAACATACAAGTCACCACCAACAACAACTAAATCATCCACAATCAAGTGCTCTACAATATCCATGTCAAACTCAACCAAGTAATCATGAAAACCAATCTCCATCCTAGAATCAACAAGGTTAGCAATATCCTCGTCAAAAACCTCTAGTTTCTCTCTAGCTTATGTATCAGACTCCACAAATTGATCAAGAAAACCAACCTCTTCGACCTTGTCCTTGTGATGTCATCTTCTCTCTCAAACAAGTCTTTTAAGTAGCTAGAAAACCATCTTTCAGATCGATAGACTCCAACTCTAGTAACATACAACTTCCTTCTTCTATTTCTCAAATCTTTTAGAAAAAAAACATCCATAATATCATCCACCTAAGCTATTATCTCATTAATCCTCCTGTCCACTATATCACAAAGATTCACAATCATCCTAGGGTCCAATCCTCTCAGAGCCATTTTCCAAGATCTTCACAAACCCTCTGGAAATAATTACCAATAGATCAATCTTCCCAAACAAGATCAATCCTCCATCTTCACAACTATAGATCCATCTGCATTTTCTCCTAAGGTCCCGGTGCAAACTACCTCAACTTTGGCAATCTATCTACACACTCAGGAATAACCTGGCTTTGATACCATTTGATGTAGTACAAGGTAGGAGAATCCTCAAAGGAGATTTTCTAGCCCCCAACAAATAAACACATAGTAGAAGATAAACAATAATGCAAGATCTGATACCAAATAATAAATGTTTATTCATAAAATAATTGATTACATACAACATGTTGAGTAGTGAGGTCTTCTTGTATACATCCAAATATAAAGAAAGTAATAGTTTTACAAGATCCCATCCAAACCCTAGCTAGTCCAGATCCACACTCTAGTAGAAACCTCCAAGGAAGATCTAAACTTGTGCTTGCAAGCCCACCAAGCAGTTTCCTTGTTTCCCAAACCTCAGCTACTAACTCTTCTCAAAATTTACTCCTCTACCAACTCCTCTTCTCCAAGATAGATGAATAATGAATAAATACTTCACAATACCCCCTACTTATATCCAACGAAGCCACAAGTTGACCCAGTAAGCTACAAATTAAATATCCCTTAAATTAACTACATGTAGAGCCACAAGTTGGCCTCCTATAGAAATTAAATACCAAATGCCTTAAAAGGCGTACAACACTTATTAAATGCATCAAAAATAATTAAGAAAGACCCAAATAGGTCCACTCAACTCCACCAAAATCCCTCCAACATGCAGGATAACCAACTACCCTAGAAGGCTCTTGCATCAACTTCTCACACATGATATACTAGAGCTTGCACACTTGCTGATGCCACCATCATATTGTCATGTGTTACTGGCTAACTTTGCATCTTCTTATTACATCTTAGATGAAAGATATTGAACAAACATTAGGATATTGTTCTCAAGCACTCTATTTCTATACTGTTCTCAATAAATTAGGTACAACTTCCATACATTGTCGACTTACATCATGTGCACTTAATGAAATAATTGGGGCACAGTGTAGAACATGTCCTTAGCTACTCATCATCAGACAATCAAACCCTTTTTTGTACAACTAAGATCTATGTCTGCTACTCTATCAATCTTCACAAACTTACTACTATGTTGGCATCAATGAGAAATACAATTATGAATACAACATGTCAATATTCTCCAATGCTTAGGATACTCCTCTAATGTAGTATCATCACCATTCATGCTAACATTGTAGTTTCAATAAAAGGTTTGAAAATGGACCCGCATAAAGTAAAGGCTATCCTTGAATGGCCTACTCCAAATAGTGTTATAGAGGTAAGATCTTTTCATGGACTAGCTAATTTTTATAGAAAGTTCATAAGAGGTTTTAGTAGCATTTGTGGACCCTTGACTAAATAAAATAATGAGAGGGGATATGAAATAATTTAATTGGATTGTAGAGGTAGATAAGAGTTTTAATTTCTTGAAACATAAGGTTATAGAGTAGCCTATTTTAGCACTTCTAGATTTTAACAAGGTGTTTCAAGTAGATTGTGACGATAGTTGTATTGCAATAGGAGTTGTTTTGAGCCAAGTAGGTAGATCGATTTCTTATTTCAGTGAGAAATTGAATGATGCCAAAAGAAAATATTTTATTTATGGTCAGGTTTTTTATGCTATAGTTCATGCATTGAAGAAGTGGAGAAACTATCTTGTTCCTAAGGAGTTTGTTTTGTACACTGATCATCAAGCTTTGTAATATTTGAATAGTTAAGGAAAATTAAACTAAATGCATTTGAAGTGGGTTCAGTTTTTGTAGAGTTATAAATTTTTTTTGAAACACAAGAGTGGGAAGTATAACATAGTTGCAGATGCTCTTAGTAGAAGGCTTGTATAGAACCTATTACACATACACTTGATAGGAAAAAGTGGTTGGGTTTCATGTTCTAGGATATTATGTTGTTCAAAGGAAGCTAGTTGTGTATTCCAAGAAGTTTAATAAGAGAAAATCTCATCAAGAAGAAGCATGGTGGAGGATCAGCTGGACGCTTTTGTAGAGATAAAACCATTGCTTTGGTTGCTGAGAATTATTATTGGCCACAATTGCAGCAAGATGTGAAAAAGTTTGTTAAGATTTGCAAAGTATGTTAGATGGAAAAATGACTGAAGTAGAATACAAGGTTGTATCAACTATTATCTATACTAGAGAAGTTGTGGGAGGATGTAAGCATGGATTTTGTTCTTGGATTACCAAGGACTCAGTGAGGGCATGATTCTATTTTTGTGGTGGTTGAAAAGTTTTCAAAGATGGAATGTTTCATTCCTTGTAAGAAGACTAGCGATGATATTCATATGGAAGAGTTATTTTCCGTAAAAGAGGTGAGACTACAGGGTCTACCACAAAGTATAGTTTCAAATTGAGATACCAATTTTTTTGGGTATTTCCTACGTACATTGTGGAATAAATTGAAGATAGATTTAAAGTTCAGTTCATTATGTCATTTACAAACTGATAGATAGACAAAAGTTGTGAACCAAAGTTTGGGAAATTTACTAAGATGTTTGGTTGGAGACAAGACAAAAGGATGGGAAATGATTTTACCATAGGCATAATTTTCATATAATAATTTTGTCAATAGGAGTACTGGTAAATCATCATTCCAGATTGTATATGGGAGAAATCCTAGAGATGTTTCTGAATTGAGGTAGTTGGATAAAGGAGAGATAAGTAGTGTTGAAGCAGAAAAAATTATTGAACATTTGAAGAACATCCATGAGGAGGTGATGAAGCACATTATAAAAATCAATACACAGTATAAAGATAAGGAAAATGTGAAAAGGAGGTATAAGGAATTTTAGATTGGAGATAAGGTCATGGTTCATTTGAGAAAGGAACATTTTCTAGTGAGTACATATAATAAGCTGAGTATGAAGAAGTTTGGACCGTGCAAGATAGTGAAAAGGCATGATCCTAGAAATACCTATGAAGGGGAGTTACCCACTAAATTGAATATTTTACTAGTATTTAATATTTTTGATTTGACAAAGTTTGATGAAGGAGGTGATGGTGATAAAGTTACAGAAGCACAGTGGACTATTCTAACAACTAGCTCAGCTAGAAAGGAGATTGAGGAGATATTGGATAGTTGTGTTGGAAAAGGTACAAGAAACAAAACTTATGAAGAATACCTTATCAAATATAAAGGGAGGCTACTAGAGGATTCATCATGGCTAGCAAGGGAGGAGGTTAATTGTCTTGGTTTTCCTTTTCACACCTAAGATGTGATGGAGTCACTTATGAAATTAACTCGAGTGTTTGATGTAGGAGCATCCTAGGTGTGAGAGAAATCTTGCATCACCCAAAAATATTTTTTATTTTAATCAGGTTTATTAAATAGGGGGTTACTATTTCTGAGAGCTTACTATTTTTAGTAAGTTTTTCATACGAACTCTAATTTTCTATATGAATGTTCATTTCAAAATTATAAGCCTACCATAAAAATCTCATTGCTCTAGCTTCAGTATTGGAGAAGTTATTGCAAATTTTCGGTGGAAAATTTTGGATAAAAATTTTTGAACTTAGTTTTGAAGGCCTTAGAGGCCCTAGATGAGGTCTAAAAACTTAATGGATGGGCACTTGCATGCATATAAGACTGTAGATCAGGAGCTGAGGTTTCTTAAATGTGGTTATAATAGTCAACTACAGCAACGGTTCAAGAGTTATGGTCTTCCAAAGTTGGGTTGACTAAAACATCCAAAATAAATGTCAAAGGTATTTGGCCAACTTTATATGTATTGTTAGGGTTTGTTGGCCATAGGTATTAAGTTTTAATTCTAGAACCTTCCTGGGCGACATAAAATTGCCTATTTAATAAATGCCCAAATATTTTCTAGAACAACTCTGGGTGATAGTTCACAACTTTATCTTGCAGTTCACTATAATGAAGCACCCATGTGGGTTAGCATATTGTAAATATGAATTATGTATCTCTACATTTGTGGTGATAATAAAAAGCCCATATTTTGTTCTCACAATTATTGTTGTTTCTTTGTTTTTGTTATGTGTTTATAGTATTGAGGGGAGCACCCTTCATCACTTATAACACATGATTCTATTCCTTATAACACCATTTACTCCAGTAGGTCTACTAGCTATAGGGTTTGTTGGTGTAAATAAGTATTTACTTATTACACTTTACTTAAGTTTACTTAGGTTAATGCATTATTTTATTATTTCTTAGGTGAGACACTCGAGAGTTTGCATACTCTTAGGGAGTTGTCATGTTGACAACACTAGATTAAGAAACTCTAATTCAACACATGGTGTCTACAACACTGGAGTTTGCATAATTAACTGAGTTGTCATGTAGACAACATAGTTATTCACACTCCTATTTTAACACATGGTGTCTACAACATAATTTTGTGTGCTATGCCTTTGTAGGCTTATCCTCTCATCATCGCACTTACTCCTACACTTAATGGAGGGTAACCCACACCTGATGGACATGTGCCTAGTTGTATAACTTATCATGTTGCTGATTACTAGGCATTCTAGAAGCATTCCAGAGGCCTTTATATACAAGCACTCCTAGTGTACTTACACATTGAATGAATATCATATCATTATTTTTATCATACTCTTTTGGTCTACTATTGTACTTGTGCTTGAGTTCCTTGGTCTTGGGTAAATTTTTCCCTAAGGTAAATTCTTACATGGTATCAGAGTAGGAAAAGAGGATCACAACACCAAGAAACACTTTTGGCACTTTATACTTAGTGTATTTACAATAGCCACTTGCCAATTTTGGCCTTAGTGGACTTCTAATTTTTCTATTTACAATCTCCTTTTGGAGTTCAAAACTAGAACATTTCAATATAACTCAGATATACAACAATTCTGAAGTTATATCAAAGCATTATAATGCAGAAAAGGACCTAATTCTGAAAGTGATACTTTTGTCCCCACAACCTTATAATCTGATTGTAGAACTAGAAAGTAGATGAAAAATAACACACTTTCAAAAAAAAAGAACCTATTTTTGAGTCCAAATGATCCCGTACAAAGTGTTTGAAGTTGCAAAATGCAGGATTGGAAAGGTAGAGTCACCAAAAGATGCAATTTTTGAAAAATCCATGCACCAAAACTAGAAAAGAACTACACCACTAAAAAAATTAGGAAATTCTAGCCAAAATAAAAAATAATTTCACTCGATTTGGAGCTTGGATGACTAAGATATGGCCTCCCAAAGTCAGACTACCAAATAAAAAATGAATCTAGAAAGGGGTCTGATCAACAAATGATGAGGTTAAATTTGACGATCAAATGACTGTCACAATAGTTCGAATTTGGCTGGGAATGATGGTCATATGGCCATCAATTTCAAATGCATGAAATGATGATATCAGCATACTCGACCCCTTGGATGACATCACGACTAACATGTCATTTATGGATGATGATGTCAGTGGTACAATATCGTATGAAAGTAGTACAGAAAAAACATGTGGCTCCTTGTATGCTACTAATGTATCAATGACTCAGTGCTGATGTGGTACTACTGATTTGGATGGGTCAACATGTTAGACTGCTAACTCTACACTAGTTTGCATACATGTTGTAGCATTGGTAGAGCTGACATGGGGTCAAAGGTAGAAGTGCCACGTGGAGAAATGTTATTGGGCTACATGGTAGCTTATTGGCAGTCTAGTTGGTGAACAGGAGTACGATGCTAACTAGCATGAGAAATTTTTAATTTCAAAAATTAACACAACATAACTATGCTCCATGGTCCATTAAAATGTGGTGTCAATTAATGCATAATCAAGTTTCCCAATATGTTGATGGTACCCTTCCTAAACCAACAGGTGATAAAGTATCTAAAAGTGAAATTAATGATTGGGAATCTACAGATAGGAAAGCTCTAGGTGATATTATGTTGTGGGTTGAAGATAAAATCATTTATCACATAGAGAAGTACAAGACATCCAAGGATTCTTGGGATGCCCTAAAAAACTTGTATGGTAAAGTGTCTAAGGAGGATGTTTATAAAATTGAAGACGAACTTGTCTTCTTAGATCCTAAGGTATTTGATTCTATATAGGATTTCATCATTAAGATGAATGAATTAAGAATAAAGCTTGATGATAGTGGTAGTCCTATTAAAGATGATAGGCTAATCTATCTCATTCATAATAAGCTACCATCTGAGTACTCCACATTTGTTTCTTCTTATAACACCACAAAGACTACATTAGGGGTTGCCTATTAGAAAGTCACTTTTGATCATTATGCTCAACTGTTGTATGATGAAGAAAAGAAGTTGCAATCAATGGGGATTCTCCATTCACCCAAGTCTAACACATTGGTGGCCAATAATGAGGGTTCTCAAACTTCAAATAAAGGAAAGGGTGAGAAGAAGAAGTCAAAAATAACACACAAGAGGATATAGAAAAGACAACACCACCATCAAATCAATAAGGAAAGTCTTCCTCAAATTCAACCAAGAAGGGGGACACTAATAAGGAGAAGAAAAAGTGTGCCTATTGCAAGAAGTTGGGTCATGATGAACATGAGTGTTATCATAAAAAGATTGATGAGTTAACGAACATCATAAAGAAACACAATGTTCCACTACCTAATGCTTATAAAGAGAAAGGATCTTCATCTTCAGATTCAAAGGGCAAAAGGAAAGCACTTATGGAAAACTCAAGTTCTTCAGCGAAATGGATTATTGACTCAAATGCCTCATGCCATATGGGTTCTTCAAAAGGAGACTTTTCTTCATTGAAGTAGTCTAAGGTATCACACATCTTTGTAGGAGATAATACAAAAATGGAAGTTGAAGGGAAAGGACAAGTGGAGATGGAAAATGGGAAATTCAAAGACATTCTCTATGTTCCTAACCTAAGCTCTAATCTCCTCTCAATTTACCAAATCACTCACCTTGGAGATGGAAATAAAGTTGAGTTCCTTCTAGGTTCAGTAATTGTGCACACTCTCAAAGATGATTCATTGGTTGCAGTGCGGAAAGTTAATCATGACACAAGGTTGTATTCTTTCTCTCACTTTGTGCCTAAGTCTCTTTCACATGCCTTGTTGACTCAATCTCATCCACAAATCAAATTATGGCATGACACTAGTACATTTGACCTCAATTTTTGACCATCTATTAAAATATTTTAGATTGGTCAGAATATGGAAGGAAAAATATCTTTTTTTCAAACCCATGCCTGTGTTGGTCGAAATTTCAACCAACATGAGCTTACAATGTTAAAATGAAAAAGGGCAATTTCCTATTTAATTATTATGTTTAACATGGAGCGTGGGAGCTACAAGAGCGAAGGAGCAGGGTTTCCAATCAAGAGCTAACATCGTATCAATTAAAGGAGCAGGGTTTGCTAACAACGTATCAATCAAAGGAGGCAATTTGTGAGGTGATGTGTGAAGGGTTATTAGAGAGTGACAGGTGGAGCTATTAGGGGCAGAGTTATATTATGGACTGTGTTGATTTGATCTACACACCAACAATTCAGATTGATCTTATTCTTCTTTCTTGGTAGCTTGGTGAGAGTGGAATCTGTTGTTGGCGATTTAACTCTGGTATAAGATGGAGGCCAAAATGGTGGATTGCGTAAACTCTAGCCTTAGTTTGCACATGTATCGCAACACCACTTTTATTTTTGAGTGTCTCTGCATGAAATACCCTTCAGAGGTAATTTTTTTTACACCACAAGTAGGGAATTTAACAAAATTTTATTGAGTTGAGCTCGTATGGAAATCTTAAAATGATTATTAGAGTTTAAATTGGAAACATTGTCATAGGGCAGAGTAATGTTCATTGTTTGAGGCATTTCTATTTTTTTCCCTGAGATGTTTTGTTGGCTATCTTGATTATGGTACAGAGACTTGAACTTTGCATGGAAGTAAACATAGCATTTTTATAGTAGTGGAAAACAAAAGTGCACTGTTAAGACCATCTGTAGGACAAAAGTGTTGCGACTATTCCTTCGGCTTATTTATTGATCATGCAAAACATCAAAATACAACTGCCTACTACATCATGGCTATGAATTAAGCCTTTGAATGATACAAAGTGCCAATTTGGAGCGAATTACTATATTACTATGGCAATGCAGTAACTACCCATGCATCATTGCTAAACTCATTAGTACTATTTTAAAAGATTTAAACGAAAGTTGTAGGCATACAATTTCTTATTCTTTTTTCAAATTAATGTATTTTTATTGTTTTTGATGGTTTAGGACTTGGTTTATGTTTCATTCTACATTCTTGTTTCAAGCTTTTATTCCCATAATGTAGTCATCAAATATGACAAAATTATGAAGCAATTGTAGCTGCTACTTTATGGGAAGCAATAAAAATGAATGTATATAAATTGCAGTTATTTTGGGCTTGCACTATTTTATTGTATTGATCTGAATTGGTAACTAAGAATATAAACAATCCCTTTAAAACATTTGGGCTTGCACTATTTTTATTGTAGTTATTTTGTAAAACATTTGGGTTTTAGGATCCTTGTAAAACCTGTTTTACTTAATCAAAAACTAAGAACATAAACAATCCCAAAGAGATCAGCTTTGTAGAAAATTCTTTTAAAGTGTTTCTCCATTGGACTTGGTAATTTATATGATCTCAATTATAATGTCACCCTTGCTGAGCACCAAAATATTGAACTAATTCTTATTTCGCTTGCAAATGAAGACAAATTGTATTGTATTGTTAGCAATTAAGATTCAAGTAGACAACATTTAATTTACAAGTAAATATGCTTAGTAGACAAGCCTTGGCTGCTACAACTGTAACTAGTAAACATTTCATATAAAAAATCTTTTCCATTTGATAAAGTGAATTTTCTTTATATTCTTGCTAGCATCCTTATGGCACCACTGAGTAAGTACAGATCGACCAATACAAACTCTTCTGAATTCATACATGGAAACTCAGACAACCCATTTTTCCCTCACTGGAATTTATTCATCTTGCAACCCCTTGGCTACTTTGTTGAATCTGATTGACACATGCACCTGTCACTTGATCATTAGTTTGAAAATTCCAAAAACACAAATTTCCATTTCCAATATCTATAGCAAATATTTTTCTTCGATATCTTGTCTGTTTCAACTAGTGAAGGATGCAAGCTGTAGACATTGGAATGGTCTAAAACTTTGTTCTTCTACCAAGACAAATTGAAAAAGTGCTTTTGATATATATGGAAAAGTTTTAGAATTATTAATTTTACATTGCCCTTTTTTCACTCGCATCTAAGAATAGGATTGGATGTGCAACTTACAGTTGGTGTTTTGGTTAGACTTCTACTCCAGGAGAAAATAAATTATGATGTATATGTTGCTAGCAATTATGGATTGAAACAAAATTAGTAGGGAAGCTACAAGAGAGAACAGTGCAATCATTTAGAATGGTATTCACTGGGATTAATTTATGTGTCACAGTGTTGCCATATTAAATGCAATAATAAAGCATGGTTATGATATGCATTTCTCATATAATATATATTGTAAAGTCCACTTCCAAGTTTTTAAGTGAGGTTTATAACTAGATATTTGGTATTCTGCACTCAATTACTCTCATGTGTATATAGATCAAATGATTTACTGGCCAGATTGAAGTGTATAGGTATATTCTTCTCTTAGTCAACTCATTTTAATGTTGCATTGTTTTTTTAGGTACTAATGAGGAAAGGAAGCCAGATTTGACAGTGCCAAAGCCAAAATTTGTTATTTAAAACACTCACAAAATTTGATTATTTTGGGGAAATCGACACTCTTAGAGATTTTCATCATAAGCATCAAGAATATCATCATGACTAACTTTTTAATGACAATTTCTGATGGTTGGTGAAGTTATTGTGCATTTTAGGTTCAATGATAGTTAGGCTAGGGTAATATCAATTGCTTGAAGAGCTTATATTGTTCCATCAGAATAACTTGTAATCTAGCGGATTAGAACTACTATAAAAATAGATAGTCTGACTGATTAAATAGATTCTATGTAGCATAAACAATTTCTTTTTTATCACCCATTTGAAAACTGTTAGTAAGTTGAATTGACATTTCTCAGTTTGCTAATTACCATGTCTTGTGATATCACATTTTAGCCCCAGTGATATCTCATGTAGTTGTATTTCTTGTCTCTAGTGAAGCTTGATTCTCATAGGGAACATTATTTTCCCTTAAATTAGAATTGGAATAAAGATTTTGGACCTCCTTCAAAGATTCTCATTGTAAAAAAAACATCTTCTGTAAAATTTTGAGAAAATGCTACCTTTTTAGTGTGTGGCATATTCTATTACTATTGTATCACATTTGACAGACATGAGAGATTTCTGAAAGAAAAGTTTTTGCTGAAGTGATTATATCAACTTGTAAAATGCTATGTCAAACTATGCGAGTCTTTAGAATCCCTATTTTCTGAAATTTTCTATAAATTATCTCAGCTTATATATTAAAAGCAATAATTTTTTAGCCAATGTGATTACTAAAGTGTTAGGCTTAGTTTTCCAATTATTATACCTTGGAAGTACAAGTTTGTAGGTTATTTCTGATATTATTCCTTAGCATTCTATAGCTTCCTTTTGACTGGATGAGGAATTTTCATAATTACCAAGAACCTCCATTATAAGTGCATTGACCTTGTATCTATCCATGTACTCACAATTTTTGGTGATTACATTCACATATAATATAGCCATTTGATTTTTCATTTACTTGTGTACCTTGATTTTATTGGTGATTCTATCCTCTTTGTAGGTACTGGATTACCACCGTGTCCCTTGGTAATGGGGTTTTGTCATTTTGATACACATATTTTTGGAGTTTGATAAGATTTTCCATCTAAATTTTGTGTAATCAATTTGATATTTTTTCTAAATTGCTTAGTTCAAGTAGTTTTTCAAAGCTTATTTTATAAATTAGATTTGAAGTACCTTACATTTCTATTGTCATGCCAAATTTCTTTGATTATGTGGGGAGAAAATTTTGAATTGATTAGGAAAGTCTATTTGTTCAATGGCATAGGCAGATAATGTTAAAATTTTCTTTCCTAGATCTATATGACATGTTCACTCATGACCAAAGGTCTATAGCTTAAGTTGGAGCTGATACATTCAATATTCATAGAAGGAATAACTGGAAGGATTCCAATTACAAATTGTATAGGCTTTATGATTTTACTTCAAACATTGTTATACTCAATAGAATGAGAAACTGCTATGGTAAATAGTCATTAATTTCACCATGAATATGATGGCTCTATGGACTAGAAAATCTCGAGATTTGACAAGTGAGCCAGTTTTGGTTTTGAAAATCATTATTATTTGTATATATTTTGAGGAGTAACAGTTAAATAAATAGTCTGATATTGAACTAGTTGGAAACTTGAGTTTTTTTTTTTTTTTTTTTTCAGATTTTTAATATTTTAAATGTTATTGATCGTTGACAGAGCAGTTTTCAGTTATTGGCATGTTGTTACTTGCGTTGCAATCAAGCTTATCAGGCATACCATATCTTAAAAGGTTTAGATTGGAAGCCATCCATTTATTTGCAGGATGACTAGAATTCCATTGCTATTATGACTTTCTCACTTGAGTTTTTGAAGAAATTTGATACTTTTTAACTTCTTAATTTCATGGGTTTGGTGACTAAAGGGACACAATTACCACAGTCCTGATATTTATTTGCAATTGCTTGCTTTGATATGGGACTTCATTGTGAAGCAGAAGTAGCTTTATGCCCTATCAATGAGCCTAGCACAGAGGTTGTAAGAGAGAACATGTTCACATTATTTTTTTAAATCTTAAAATAACTTTCTTCATTTTGTCTAAATTCATTTTGGTAAATGCTACGGTATTGTTTTATTCCATCTGTATATTTAAGATAATGGCAAGTTTTATATTAAATATTTCGCAAACACAAAACATTTATTACTGACTAGTAAGGGATGGAATTATATGATGTTGAGATCCACAAAAGAAATTCATTCTTTAGCAATCAGGAATAGATACAAAAATATTTTTCTTCTCTTGATTCCTTTTCATTTGATGTGTCTAGGAGATAAGGGGAGTGAAACCTTTTTTTTTCTTTGCGTAGATTCCAAATGGTGCTACTGGTCATTACCTCCTTGGAATGATATACAGGTCGGTACTTAATACTACATCTAATTACAAAATTTAGAATTTGATAAAGTCATTTAGAAACTCCCCAAAACACTGTATGCTAAGTGTTATTGGTTATATCCTTCGATAAAAGCAAATTCAAGGTTGGTTATATTATTATTGTGCATATTTATAGGACTTGACTATTTTTTTAAAATAAAAATTGCTTGCTGCCAATTAATTTAAAATACTTTGATGTTCTCAAGATTCAATGATCTTATTTTTTTAATATCTTGAGACCAACCATGTTGGGGCTGCACTATGTTATATCTTAAAGCTATGTTTGTCTATAGCTTAGCTGAGATGCACTTGATGGTGGATGTGCATACAAAGATTTTTAAACAGAAAGAAATGTATTGAAAATGTCCCAAAATTTTGAGGAAGTTGAAATATGGAATTAAGCTTCATGATGGAATCAATTGTACTAGTTGAACTACAATTTTTAGACTTTCAAAATCATCACATCATATTTATAACAAATGTATTGGCAGTTTAGGAAACAGTTGTTGTCTGAGACTCCAAAGTTCTTAGTAAACGTGGAAAGGTATTATCTATTATGGATTTTAAACTTGTGCTTATTTAAGATGGCTTGTATCCATTATAGTTTCTTCTTAGTTGATCCACCATACATCTATGTGTATTATTTGAGGCATTAAGTGACTGGCACTTTTAGGGTGTTATTGAGCATTCTTGTGTATGTTTAGCTTACAATGCCATTAACATTCATTTCTTATTTGTAGATATTCGTTAATATTTAATTATAATCATTTTCTATGATAAATTGAAATGGAAAGACTTATTTCAGTATTGTTTTATAAAACAGTTGCTAGACTTTGAACAAGAAAAGAATGGGGGATTGAGTCTTGCTTTACAGGTATGATAATTTTTTTCTAAATTTGATTATTTGAATATGCATTTTGAAGGCAATTAACTGATACAATTCTGGCACAGTGAATTTGAAGCTATTTCTACAATTGATTGAATAGTTAATAATTATAAGACACCGGCTTGGGATAGTGACTAAAGAAACTTCTAGACCTGCTTGTTACTCATTTGACAGTAGTGGGGAATCCTAGTCTCTGAAGATCATGCTTACATGCAGTTAGCTCTGAAGTTGCATCTGTTAATAGATAGAGATCATGGAGGGAAATTTATGTTGGATTCCTGAAACAAGAGTTGATTTTTCTTTTTCATCCACTTTGTAGAATTATTCCTATTAGCATTTACATTGCTATCATGTCTGGACTATTATTAAGAATCTAATAGTTGCTTGGAGTGTTTGTTTGTTGTTACTATCCTATGTGGATAAAAATTGTAAGATGTGGTTTATGAGGCATTAGTTGCATCAATTCTCAGTGCCCATGGAAGGCAAACTAGTTTTAACAAGGTTACAGGTTGCAATTAGTAATTAATGGCTTGTGCCTTACATCAAGCGACTCAGAAGCATCCCCATCAGAGGTGGTAGAGCTGTTGGTATTGTGGGGGATATTTTCCCCAAGCTCCATAGTCTTGGAAACATTCCTTATTAGGGACGTGGTTTTTTGAGGGGGACACATCCTTGTGGAACACTATAAAGTTTTGCCAATTTAGAAGTAGTTTTTCGGGTGTATGTCTCAAAGTTGATGCATTTGTATCCTCACTCTCCATGGTACTAATGTGAGCCACTGTTCACCTTGTGGGACCTCACTAGCTTGTTATTCTAATGTATGATATACCTATCCATTTACTATTGCAAGCTATTTATAAGGTGTCATATCTCTATGATAGGATTTCATGTCATGTTAAGAATCTCTATCTTCCATTTCCCCACTCCCCTGTCTCATTTCCCAATATGAAATCACAAGCCAGGATTTTAGTAGGAAAGTGCAGATTTATAATGGAAGTACTTGATGTATAGATTTTCAAAAAAGAATGTAAACACAATTTTAGCTCCAACATTAGGTAACAGCCAAAAACTAGAAACATCAAGTATTTGCATTGAGATCCTTTGACTTCATTACATTCTCAATCTGCATCCACAAGAAAATGTAAATCAGATTATTTGTTTGATAACTCCCAGGTTGTTAAAAATAACACATTGAATTCCATGCTTACATTCATTAGCCTCCTTGGCATCATTAGGTTGAGAAGTGGTTCCTCAGTCCATTCAATATAAGATTCATCATCATTCGGATATTGTGGCATTATTGGGCCGAGTCAGTCTTCAATTAAATTCTCCACTCTAATAGACAAATAATTGGATGCACTAGAATAGTTGAGGAACTTTCTTTGGTAGCCATTACCTACTATATTGAGACAATCAAATGTGTATAGGAACAACTCAAAATTATAAATGTTTTTTCTTTTATTTTTGTTTGTGTTGTTGACCTTCTTGAGTATGTTGCTTGATTTTTTAATTTGGAACAATTTTTTTAATATCTAACTTTGCAGAAGGTAAACTACTGGGCTTCCCTGCAAACTGGGCATCAAATGGCCCCTTTTTGCATATTACTTTTTTTGGTAATAGAAGTACAAGGGATGATAATAGAAACATCCACCATAGTAAATGCCATTCCACAATCCCTAGTGTTAGAATAGCTCATCGTCTTTCCATTCCATATGTTGTTTATAGAACTGTACTTGGGAATCTATGTTTCTTATCTCCTAAACTTAAAGTAGGAAAGCTTCCCATATTACCTTAAAATTAAAACATAACACATGAAAATATTTTGAAGTTCTTCCTTATCAAAAGAATAAATCCTGAAATTCTAACTTAAATCTTATTATTTCTAACCAACAGAGAGGACAACATGATCTTAGTGACATAATTTCAGTCATTGTGAAGATTTAATTGACCTAAGAGAGCATTTTGTTTTGAGTCCATTTGTTTGTGGGCTGTTATATTATTTCTAGTCTCGAGTTTTGAATACACACCCTTTTGTTCTCTTCGTAGCTTGCTTTGTCTTTCTGCTTCTATTTCTAAAGGTACTTTTATTCCTTTCAAGCTAGACTTTTCGAAAAACAAATGGTATCCAAAGTGGCTTAAAACTATTAACAAGACTGTCTCAAAGCTAAAGTTAAGCCATTTTTTTAACATTTAGGCTAAGATCATTGACATCCGAGGGTGGCTTCCAACATATGTCACATAATTCAACTTCATATTCTTAAGCAACTGATTGGTTAAACTGATAAGTGTAGAAGTTTTAAATTTTTTCAAGTTATGTGATGTTCACATATATGTGCATGCTTTCTCGGGTAGTTACTAGGGATTTTGTCCTTGTAAAATTCACAAAGATCAAGGATGCATTGAATCAGAGTCTAAGCGATCTAGAAGAGATGGTGCCATGAGAGTTATCTAAGGAGGTACCTGAGTCAAAAATGATTGCATCTAAATTTATGCATATAATGTACTACATAGAAGTTAGAAACTTAGAACTATGTTTTGATAGTTTGGAGTTGGTTTACTTTAGATGGTATGGATGAGATGTAAAAGTAAAATTCAATATGTTTGTGAACCTTCAGGCACCCTATCAAATAGTTCACATGACTTACATATATCAAAAGTTTTTAAATGTGATATTTTTTTGTTGTAGTTTATGTCATCTAGATTACATTTGAAGTGCATATTAGCTTTTAATTTCATCATGCTATGTGGTATTAGTTAGGCATGACACTGCTAGCTTATTGAGATCTACTGAGATTCATATTCTTGTATCATTGTTTTCTCAATTCTGTTGAAATGTCAAAACAAAATAGATGTCTATTGTTCTATTATCTATAAGACTACAACATATATACCTCTTTTTATCTTGAGTTAGTTTCTCTGCAAGAAGGGATTGCCTCATTTAAATTTTGCATTCAATGGTTCCTATATTTCTCTACTTAGACTGATAAAATTTGGTTATCTTTTGTTAAGTGTGTTTGTAGAGTAGTTTTCTTTATTTTTTGTCACATCTTTTGAATAATTCTCTACAAATATACATGTTCCCATCTTAGTAATCTGTAGGAGGAGCACTCCATGTTCCTTATATAGGGATAATAATGATAATTGAATTGTTGATGCTTCTTTTACATAATATTATTTGATAGGATGTTATAGAGGAACAAACATGAGCATATACAGAGTTTCTGTTCTTGGTTGTTTACATAATTTAGAGTATCTGTTCCTTTTGTGCTAAATGTTTTATTGTTTATCAATTTAGAACTTTCTCCACATTGTGGTCTTGTGTTTTTTATTAATAGATTTATCTTTATTCCATCTCTAAAGTATTTTTTGGGTTTAGTAGAGAGTATGCAATAAGTAATTTTCTTAAAACTGTTGTTTGGATGTACTTGTAGACCAAATGGTGTCTAGCTCCTGGCTGTGAGTATGGTGTTGACTTCGTAATTGGAAGTGGGTGCTATGATATCACTTGCAAATGTTCACACAACTTTTTCTATAATGTAAGTTCTGTTATAATGTGCTTAATAATAGTCCTTCTGGTAGGTGCTTTTCTTTTCCAACAGATTTTTCTTGATTTTAATATATTGTATTGAAACTTAAATAGTTTAAAATTTTGACTGAAACATCTTTAGTGCTCCAAGGAAGCTCATCATCTAGTTGATTGTGAGATAGTAGAAAAATGGATTTTAAGGAACAGTGCAGAATCAGAAAACATGAACTGGTAAGAAATTAAATATTTTATTCCATTCCCTTTTAATACTTGAATGCTAGCTTTGCTAATTATTCCACACTTAATTTGAATTTATTAGGATGCTTTCTACTCAGAGTCAATGTGTCTTGTCTTGAGGATCTTAACAAGGTAGTATTAGGCCATCATCAACCTAATACTAGTCTAGTTAAGCTCCTTGAGATAGAAAACACATATGATAAATGTGGTGCTCAATATTATATAAAAGATGGATGAAATGTTGTTGGCTACTTAGTGGAGCTTTTATTTCAAAACTGCAGTGAGAGATTTTCAATATTAGTTGTCACAAACTTATTGCAGGTTGAATATTCCTACTGGTAGAGACATAAAACTTTATACAACAATAAGTGTGGTGAGATGTGATGCTACAAAAATGACACATATGACTACAAATCATCTAGAAATAGTGGCCAATACATAATAGGATCCTGATGGATTGTTCAAAATGCTGATCTTGATGGTATCTATAGACCATTCAATTGAACTATGTATTTGTTGTAGCCTTCCTCCAAGAGGAGGATTTGGTTGAACTATTCATCTAGGATTCCACATTTTTCATGCATGTATACTAGGGCAGTTGCAACTTAAACAAATATATTCTCTCAATATATCTATTTTGTGCATATTTGGCAACCATGACTTTTGATGACCACCTTACATTCAGGCATCCTATCAAATAGTTCACATGACTTATCTATGCTTCCATTTTGCAAGCATGTCTCCCAAGGAAAATGGTACTACTTCATCTACACCATCTGAAAAAATCCTTTATGCTTTGATGGATGCCTAGAGCTTATCCCAAAGCTCTCATTAAACAGTTATTAGATGATCAATCAAGAGGAAACAATTGAGAGCTTAGAGTGACACAATTTTTAGATGGTCATATGAAATGAAATGGGCGTGTGAGTAGAAAGAAACTAGAAAGACATTGTGTACATATGAAGGCATCATAGGTTGTTATTTGAAGCATCTAGGCTTGGAACAGAAGTTCTAGCCAGATCATTTGGGACATACCCCTCAAAACTATGATGGTTGCAATTGAGATGTTCAATTCATTAAATACATTGTCGGAAGATGGAAGCCTTCTTGCCGTGCTGATGTACTATATTTTTTTAATAGGTGAGACATGTGATTCTACAGTCACATATTTAACCCAAGCATGTAATGAGGAAGACACACAAGCTTCTAGTAATAGAAGTACAACATCTTAATATGGCAGCTTGCTTTAGCTCTAACTGGTCTGTTATATAGCTTCCACTTGGTCAGAGATAGATCTGCAAAATTTTGAGGTAAACTTTCTAATAAGTTTAGATTGGAATAATATAAAATCCTTGACATTTATTTATATGGAACCTGTTGGTAGAATAGAAACTGTTCTCCAGATTACATTTTTTCCACATAGAATAGTTAAAATAAAACTTGATAGTGCAAAGAACAATGGGAAAAATAGGAAAGAGTTTTTCTTCATCAATAAGTAAATGTGTTTAGCATTTTTCAAGACCTTGGCACTTGAGCTGCAGTATCCAGTCTAAGTGTTTCAAGTGCTTGTACCATAAATTTTTATCCATTCAATTACATGTCATGTGTTTTTGCAGGGATCGAGACTAGTTTAAGCCTTCATTAGGAGAACATGTTCATTTCAAAGGATCAAATGCCTACAATGTTCACATTTCAAGTATCAATTATGATTTCGTTCTACTCTCTTTTACATTGATTAATGATATAAATCATTTTTAGGACTGATATAGTTTACATTTTTGTTTTCTAATTGATATGGTTTACATTTTTGTTTAAGGAAGACTTTTGTATCAACATTTCAGATGATATTTCATAATCTATCTTCTACATTAACTAAGATCACATGTCAATTACGCCTCTATAGTTTCTTTTCATCTAGAGACAATTCTAACACTTTGTGAACATTATGTTATGGCAGAAGAAAATAGCAAGGACACTCTTGGCATCATCTACAAGGAGCCATGGGGACAATTCAAAGCAATATGCTTCTCCAAGTAAAAATAAAGAAGCCGATAAAAGAGATGAAGCTTCCTTCCAAGGGGCCAAAACACCTTCCACTCCACGTGAATCACACAACTTCTCAACATCAAGGTCTTCCACATACTAGTCAAATGAAACTAATCTCTCTGACCTTGTTGATATGGACTATGGTAAAGTGTTGTTGGATACAATTGTTCAATTGTGTGTTGTCTTTGATGTCACACAAATGTCATATCAGTCATCAGATAGTGCCTACCAAACTCAAAAGGTCAGCAAAGCAAAAGATAGTGTCTAATGAGCTTAGAAGGTCAGTAAGGCAATAGATAGTGTCTACCGAGCCCAAAAGGTTAGTAAATATAGCTTGCAGTGTCTACCGAGTAGATAGTTGGTTACCGAGCCTTCAAGGTAATCAAAGAAATTTAGTTCTTATCGAGCTCACTTGGTAATCGAAGAAAACATGACAAAAGAAGTTCTTACCGAGAACACTCAATAATCGAGTAAAATATGACAGAAACAGTTCTTACCGAGTTCACTCGGTCATCAAAGGAAATTTGGTAAAAGAATTTCTTACCGAGTAAACTTAGCAGCCAAAGGATTTTAAGATATTGTAATGTTAACTGAGTCAAGAAGGTTAATGCTAGAAATTCTTGGAAGCAGTATTTACCGAGCAGGGTTGGCCAGTGAAGGATTTCATTGTGTTATGAAATAATGTTTATTTGATTAAGAGTAATATCTATAGCCGAATGATAAATGGATTATTGGTAAATGTAACATGTAAATGAGTCGACTTGACAATTTGAATGATATAAGTAAGAGGTCAAGTTTGTGAATTAAAATGTAGAAGTATGTGGAGGTATGAGAAGTTAATGTGATATGAAGATTGATTATTGTGGAAGCAAATTTGAAGGATGATCAGAGATCATTAAGGAGTAGCAGAGTCATATTTAATCAAGGAGGATCTAATGATGCTAAATAGAGACTTGTATCCAGCAAATTCAGTTGCATCTTGTTTAGGTCAATTCATTGTTTCTTTCTAACCATTGTAGCATTGATTTAAAATCTCTTAACAGAGTTGGTTTAACAGCCATTTTGTAAATCCCCTAAAAAGGTGGCAGTTCAGTTGAATTGTTCTAAAGACCTCTAGCAAGGCCACTCCTAACAGGATGATTAAATCCTCTAACAAGGTCACACCTAATAGTGTGTATTGTAACCTTTAACAGGGTTGGCTCCTAATAGGGCTCACTTCAGAAGAGTGAAAATTTGGTGACTAGTTACTTGGTGGTTTTTCCCATATTGAGTTTCTACATTAAATTTGGTGTCTCTTGTGTTCACTTTATTTTCAGTTACATGCATGAATGCTTGAAAAGAAAGTAATAGTTCAATTTACCAAGTTTCAACATTTTTTTGCCAAGTATAAGCAGTAACTAGATCATTAAGACATCTAATGGATTTG
Source organism: Cupressus sempervirens (assembly GCA_028749045.1). Taxonomy (NCBI): domain Eukaryota; kingdom Viridiplantae; phylum Streptophyta; class Pinopsida; order Cupressales; family Cupressaceae; genus Cupressus; species Cupressus sempervirens. Next base: position 49,181,149 of record CM053789.1, on the reverse strand, counting down.
TGGATTAATATTATTGTTAGTAATTGATTCACTCCCCCTCTTAGCTACACTATCTTTAATTCCAACAATTGGCACCAAAGATTTTGGTGCTTACAGGAAAAGTTTTCAAGGATCTAAGCTAAAGATTATGATGTCTTACAAAAGGGAAATTCCAAGACTTGACAGGGATAACTTCTTAGCATGGCAAGGATTGATGAGGCTTCATTTGGCTTCCATTGGTGATACAAGGCTGCAATACCTTGATGAAAAATATGAAGAACCTTCTTGTACATTTTATGTTAATGATATTGTTGAAAAGAAGACTCACAATAACATGATGATTAATATAGCATCTGCTTTGAGTTATGAAGAATTTGATGACATCAAGGATTGCACAACTGCCTTTGAAATGTGGAACAAGCTGAAAGGAATTTATGGAGGAGATGATAATGTGAGAAGAGCTAAAGCAAAAATTTTGAGAGGACAATTTGATCAAATGAGGATGAAAAAATTGCAAAGTATGTTGAAAGAGTTAAAGCATGTGTTAGTGCAATCAAAGCATTTGGAGGAGATATTAGTGAGGAGACAGTTATAAGTAAAGTTCTTAGAACTCTACTTCCCATATATGCAATCAGAGTTTCTACAATTCAAGAAAGGAGATGTGAGGCAAATCATAAAATAAATTTAGAGGCCATAGTTGGAAGATTGATTGCATTTGAGCTAGACAACTATGACAACTATGTTCCAGCAGCCAAGAATGTTGAATTAGCATTTGAACCCAAGATTTCACTTAAAGAAAAAGGGAAAAAGATGAAAGAACCACAATCAGAAAGTGATGAAGAATCAGAACAAAGTTTAGACAATGATCTTGAAGTGGTTGAAGCTCTACTAGCAAGAAAATATTCAAGAGGCAAAGGAAAATACAAAGGTAAAGTTCCTCTAATCTGTTTCTCTTGTGAAGAAATTGGACATATTGCTACTAGGTACCCAAATAAGCAGAACAAAGATGAGAAGAAAGGTCACAAGTACAATGGCAAGAAAGACTCCAAATCATTCAAGGATAAAGGTAAGAAAACATGTTTTATGGCCAAAAATTTTAATGATTCTGATGATGAAGAAGAAGATGAAATTGTCTACATTGCTATAAAAGATGAATCTGATAATGATGAGGAAATGGCACCAATTTCTCATATGAGCAAAAATGATACATGGATCATAGATAGTGGTTGTTCTCATCACATGACTGATGATAAAACTAAGTTTGAATACTTTGAAGACTATGATGGTGGTAGTGTAAGATTTGGTAACAATGAACCTTGTTGTATAAGAGGAAAAGCAAGAATCTCTCTAACAAGGGAACTTGTATGTGATAATGCATATTGGGTAGAAGGACTAAAACACAATTTTTTGAGTGTAGCACAGCTACTCAATAATAGATTCAAAGTAGAATTCATGCATGGAAAAGAAAGATTGTTGAATGGCAAAGGAAAGCTGATTAGATCTGGCACGCAAACAAAAGGTAACTTATTTTATCTTGAACTCGGTGAATGTTCATGTTTCATTGCTCAAATTGAAGAAAGTTGGTTATGGCATAAGAGGTTGTGTCATGTAAACTTTGACAACTTAATAAAGATCAGTAAATTTAGGAAAGTAAGAGGTATTCCTGACATAAAGAAACTTTAGCTTGGTCTATGCAAGAATTCTCAAATTGGTAAAATGGGAAAGACTAGTTTTAAAAGCAAGAACTATTAGACTGAAGAAATTCTAGAAATTGTGCATATTGATTTATGTGGACCTATTGGCATTGAAAGTTATACTAGTGAAAAATTCTTCATTTTGTTTGTTAATGATTATTCAAGAATGATGACTGTCATGTACCTTAGAGAGAAATTAGAAGCATTTGAAAAGTTCAAATGGTATTTGGCTAGAGTAGAAAAGGAAATAGGCAAAAGACTAAAATTCTTAAGGTCTGACAGAGGTGGTGAATTTATTTCACATGAGTTCAATAACTTTTGCATTGAAAGGGGAATCAAAAGATAGTTTTCAACACCTATAACTCCTGAACAAAATGGAATAGCAGAAAGAAGGAACAAATCTATCATGGATTGTGCAAGAACCTTATTGATTGAGAAAGACATTGCTATCAAATACTGGAAGGAAGCTATCAACACTTTAGTTCATACCTTGAACCGAGTACAGTTGAAAAAGGACTCATTCAAAACACCCTATGAGTTGTGGTATGGCTACAAACTCAATGTAAGTTATCTAAAAGTATTTGGAAGCAAATGTTACATTTTGAAAGAATCTAGAAAATATAAAATTGATGTAAAAAGTGATGAAGGAATATTTTTGGGATACTCTTGCCAAAGAAACACATATAGATGTTTGAACTTATCCACTCACAGTCATAGAAAGTGCACATGTGAAAGTGTTAGCTTAAAGAATAAATTTGACAACTGAGTGTTAATACAATTAAACCAAGATCAAGAGTAAGTGCCGAGTAAGATAAAGTGTCGAGCTATAACAAGTGTCGAGTGTAGCAGGTGCCGAGTGTTAACTGGTGTCGAGTGTTAATAGGTGTCGAGTGTAACAGGTACCGAGTGTTAACAGGTGTCGAGTGTTAACAAGTGCTAAGAGAAATAGGTGCCGAGTGTTAACAGGTGCCAAGTGTTAACAAGTGCTGAGAGCAACAAGTGCCAAGAGTAACAGCTGCTGAGTGATACAGTTTTGTTTAGGTGTCGAGCTATCCAGGAAACAACATGTGCCGAGTATCAACAATACTTCAAGAGTTGAGTAACTCAGTAGATCAGCATAAAAGTTTGAAAATGCACAAACTATGATGCAAACAGTTTTTGCAGCCGATAGAAGGTAAACTTTGAGGGATTTAATGATAAAATCGAATCTTTTATTTTTCTCGTGCAATTCACATGCAACCAATAAGAAAAATGATAAAGGCATGACAACCAATCAATAAAAAACAAGTATTGAGCAGGAAATTGAGATTCAATATGGATCGTACATCCAAATGAAACCCTAATCCTTTGCAGTCTTTATAAGGAATATGAAATTTCATTGTAAATAGATGGAAGGACATACAAGGGTGCATAAAGAAATCTGTTTTCAGAAGCAAGGGTTATCAGATCACAAAGGATCAAGATCAAGAGAAGGCGAAAAAGGAGCTTGCATTCAGCAATCAAGGATTGCAATCTATCAGGTTTATTGTATCTAATACTCTCTAGCAATTGTATTAGAATGAAAATCCTATGGTGATAGGTTATCTTTACAACTATTTTGTAAGATCCTTTTGATTAGGTGACTAAAATCCTTTAACAAGGTGACACTTCATGTTAAGTGTTTGTAAATCCTCTAACCAGGTCACTATTAATACAGTGTAAAGCCTTTAACAGGGCAAACCATCAGAAGTGGTTGAAAAATATTGCTGCAGTAAATTTTGTGGGTATCATCCCCACCCCAGTTTTACCTTCTTATTCCTAGAGGGTTTCTGGGTTACCAAATTCTAGTGTTATGAGTTATTGATGCATGAGTTTTGTCGCATGTTTATTTGATGTATTTACATGCATGCAATTTACTTTAAGTTAAAAGTTTTATTGGCTAAAGTGTGATACTTATGATTCACCCCCCCCCTCTCATAAATACTCTTTTCATATTTGAATATTCCAACAATTGGTATTAGAGCAATCTAGGTTCTCACAAGAAAATCCTAATAGCTTGGAGGAAAAGATCTAAAGATGGAAGCTTTCAAACTTGGAAAGATCATTGAAAATCAGGTGATAGATGTGCAACTTGCTCTGCATAGCTTGGAGGAATTCAGAAACAAATTGAGAAACTCATTAAAAAAGAGGAAGGATCTAGCCATAGCTGAAAATGATATACACTACAAGGATATTGATACCACCGACATATTTTCCAGTGGAGACACTAAAGAGTTTGATACAACAATAGCAAAACTGATGGAGAAAAATAAAATTCAAGCAGATGAGATAAGATCTCTCAGGATGGAACATGAATCATAGGCTATAATGATATGTGAAATTACTGAACAAAAGAAAAGAGCAGTTGATGATAAGGTCATGATGGAAAATGACAAAAGGAATCTTGCAAACAGACTTGAAGAAAAATGTACTGAATTGACAAGTATCTCAAACATGCAGATGGATACACTTGCTCAAATGATGAATCTTCATCATGAACTCAATATGAAAGATATTGAGATCTCTACTTTGAAGATGTAGAAGGAAAAAATGCAGAATGAATTAAACAAAGAAAGAGAGGTGGCAAAAAATCTCAACAAATCAAGTGAAGCCATCAAATATTTTGAGCAAGTACTGAAATCTCCAAGATCAACCCATGATACAACAGGGCTTGGATATAACAACACTGAAGTAGGAGAATCATCAAAGAGTGCAGAATAAAGAAGTGAAAAAGGTAAAGATGTTCAACCTTCATGTCATTTTTGTGGAAAGAAAGGACATACATCTAATGTCTGTAGAAGCAAGAATTCCCATCAGCATGACAAACCCAAAAGCATAAATCATTGTCATAAATGCAAGAAGCAAGGTCATCAAGCATATGAATGCAGAACCCAAACTATCAAGACATCAAGATTTGATAGACATTGTTATAAAAGCAAAAAGTATGGACATAGAGCTTTTGAATGTAGATCAAAGTCTATGTGGATAGTAAATCAACCAGCAAAAACATCAAACCATGAATTTTGGGATTACAACACCAGGTACAACTGTCACTATTGTCAAGAATATGGACATATCCCACAGAACTGCATAAGAACACATTTTAGAGGGAACTACAAAAGATGGTTGAGTCAAACTACATGTTTCAGTTGCTTAAAAACTAGTCATGTCAATCAGGAATTGCCCAACAAGGTCAAAGGCATCAAGTTCTGAGTTTAGCAATGGAAAGGCAAAGATAGATGTTGGATATATCATAAGTGAAATGAATAAGACATGGAGGAAGAAAGATGAGTATAGCACATCAAGTACAAAGATCACTTCACCTAATAGGTCAAGTGATCATACTTCATCAAATTAAACAAAGAATAAGTGTGTGGGATTGATAAACCAAGTTACATCATAAATCAGTCCCAAGACATATAAGAACTGCAAAAATGAAATCAGCATAAGCAAAGATGCTAAGTCAAAATTGAGAACTTTTTTGAAGATATGTCAAAGTTGCCTTCAAGAGCTGAGTTGCTAACAACGACCAAGTTGATAGTTGATGCCGAGCTATAAAATATCAATAGGAGCCGAGTAAAGTAAAACACAATGGGAGCCAAGTCATGACGAAACTTTTCAAGTGCCGAGTAGACAATTGGTAGTGTACTAAGCATTTATTACTCTATTTTAAAAGGTACATAAATTCAATTTTTGATCATTTTCCCACCATTCAAGTGAGAAGCAAAGCCGAGAAGAGCGGAGAAGATCAAGTTCAGCTCAGAAGCCATTTGTGAAGATTTCAACAGCGATTCAAGACAAGTTTCATTGATTTAAGGTATTTTACTTAAGTGCCGAGCTATGTAGGACCTATAAACTTGTTTAAATCATAAACCCTAGTTTGGAAAACAATGGCATTTGGGTCAGGAACCACTAAGGGTATAGAGAGTCATGAAGTACAATTGGTCAGCAACAAAGTTAAACAACCTAAATTTAAGCCCATTCCAGAAGTAGCGTACAAGAATGATCCTGCAGGTGCATTATCAGTTATTCCAGATAAAGTTGTTATGGTCCAAGATGTTCGTAGATGTTATAATTGCAAAATTGGTGCCATATTAGAAATCTATAATGCATATGATAAACTATGTGAAAACAAAGTACTGAAAAATGAGTTTTCAATAATAGAAAGAAAAGGATTAACCAAAACCCTAGCATTTCCAACTATTTTCAAAACTGAATGGGTACGGATAGTTCTGAGCCGAATACATGATGGAGCTTTTTGGTTAGAGTCAGGGCCAGTAAAATTCACCAAGAAAACTGTTCATAGGGTTACTGGTATTCCAACCCTAGATCGACCAAAGACCCTGCGAAGTGACAAAAGGGAAGTAATAGAGAAAAATATAGGTGCCAAATGGAACAATAGAGGAATGACTATCGACATAGTCACAGATCCCCTACTAGATTTTTCTGTGAGAATCATTTCACATAAATTCTATCAATCAAGCAGGTTGAACAGTGTACCTTGTGTAGCAGTTGATGTTGCATACAAGATAATCAAAAGGGATCACACTTATGATTTGGCAGAGCTCATGTTTCAACAGATTAATGAAAATCTAGGAGCTATAAGGAAGAGCAAGGGAGCTCAATGCAAATTTGGATCAGTTTTGATGTGCATGTTTTTCTATCTGATGAAAGAATTTCCTTCTATGGGTAAGGTAAGATGGAATCCAGATAAAATGATTGTTGAACAAATTAATGGATACATTGAACAGATGGGTGAAAATTTTGATGCCCAAATGACTGGTTACTTTGAGGACTTCAAAAAGTCCATGAAACAAAGAATGAGAATTCTAGTCTCATTGACTAAGAAATATGAAAAAGACATTTGTTTTCTTGTAGATATAGATTATACCTACATACAAGCAGTTATACCTAGAGTAAGATGGCTTAGGCCACTAGGTTATGAACTTGATGTTGATCAAGCCTCAACAACAATAACAGCCCTACTTACAGAAGAAGCTGATAAAAATGCAAAAAATTTTGGAACCTATGATGTTGTCAAATTAAAGGTGATAACAGATTTCAAGACTGCTTCAGCAGTAAAGAAGAAAGAGAAAATGGTGAGACAAATCAAGAGAAAATTTGGCGTGGAAGAAGAAGGAATAGCAGAAGAAGACGGAGAAGACATTGAAGAAAAAGGAGATGAACTTCAAGGTCTGACTCAAGGGTTAGGAGAAGATAAAGAGGAAAGTGTTGAGGTAGAAGAAGCCAAGGAAGCATCAGTTAAGAGTAAGACCACAACTCCTTCTACTCCTCAATCCAAGGGAAAGAAAGTAGCTGCTCCTGCACCAAACCACAAGGGCTACAACACAAAAATCCCAAGAGGAGGCAAAAGGAAAGAAGAAAGACTCAAAGAAGACTGCTGCTGAGTCAAAGAAAAAGAAATTTATTCCCCAGCCTGAAATAGATGAGGAGAAAATAGAGTCAAAGGACAATAGTCAATTTCAAGTGGTAAGACACAAACCCCAGACTGATGTTGATAAATTATGTTCAAAAATCAGGAATAATGATTTAAAAGGTTTAAAGAACCTAAATTTTTCTAAGCTCACCAAAGAAGAGAAAAATAAATTAGAGGAATCTGTGTATGCTATGATGGCTGAATATGAGCACACACCTCTAGAATTAGATGAATATATGCCAAGAGAATTGTATAAAATTGTAGAAGATAAATGGCATTTTTGTTTACAAATGAAAAAAGAGATAAGGGAGTCAACATTAGCCAAATTGTTTCCTGATTTGACTAAAGATCAAGTAACAAATGCAGTAAAAAGGCATAATAAAAGATTTACTCCCAAGTATAGAGCATTCAGCATATTGCAGAATAAAATTGAAGAGGTAGTTACTAAATCCACAAGATTGGGGAAAATAGTTTACAAGAAAATAGAAGATGTATATAATGAAGAATATAAGGCAAAGGAAAGTGCCAAGACAAAGGAAAAGAAGGCGTCAGAAACCAAAGAAAAAGAGAAGAAACTAGTGGAGAAGAAGAGTAAAGAAGAAAAGGAAGAAGAGGCACATAATGAGGAGAAACAGGAAGAGAAAGATACAACTGAGCCACTAGATCAAAGTATGCAAGATATACAGGTATCTCCTCCTAGTCCTCCTCATGCCACCATCACACCTGCAGGTATCATAAAAATAAAAGATGTTACAGACACTTCAAATCTAAACATCAATCCATTAACTACAAAGGATTTGGAAATCCTTGACCAATCATCACTAGTGGCAAAATTAAGTTCAAATCTTGTATTGGTTAGTGTTGATGAATTACAGAATCTAGAAGTTAAAACAGAGATAGTCAAGATAAAAGCACAAGTGCCACCCTTGACCATACAAACTACTGGTATTCTATTTCTTCCACCACCACCTCCACCAAGTATAGTCACTTATACACTCCAAATGCTGAGTACAACAGTAGGGGAAATAAAAGAAACATCTGAACAACCAACAAATTCAATCCCACCTAGCAATCATAAAAGGGATATTCAAGCTAAAGAAAAAGATGAGACAAAGAAGAAGGAGGAGACTACAATACAAACACTAGTTGCATTACCAAAATTTGGCACTCCAACACAGACTCTTTAGCAGCTGAGCACAGATGGATTATAGCTACAGATCAGGACACCAGGCTCGAGCTCATCAAAGGCAGTTAGGAAACTTCACTATGGAGTTCCTGAGCTTGATGAAGAAATAAAGACCCCATATTATGAATCTAGCACTCTTACTGAAGAAAAGATTAATGAAATTCAGAGTGCATTGGACAAAAGAAGGAGACAAGAAGCACTAAGAAAAGAATACAAGCATAAGCTTACCTTGAATGAAAATAAAGATATATTCACAAAAGCTTTTTGCTTACAATCTCCAGATGAGTCAAGACCAATTATAAAGCAACTATCTGATATAGTTGACTAGGTGACTAATGAAGACCAGGAAACAAATGCTAGATTGCTTGAATTGTCAGAAAGGAAGTTCCAAGGTAAGGTAAATAGTAAAATATCCGGTGATATAGCACTGTCTCAAGAAGAACTGGCAAAGAAAGTTATAACAGTTAAAATTGTACTAGGAAACATCTTTTCCCTGTACAACAAGTTGTGTGATTTTTCCACATTCACATAGGACACTAGCTAGAAAATACTGAGCTTGGAAAACAATCTAAAAATTTCTAGCATGCAACTCCCCACAAATCTAGCTCAGAGTGAGAAGCATTTTGTCCAATCGCTTCACACACAAAGAAAGTTAGCTGTCTTAGCAGCAGAGGAGGCAACCACAAAAGCTAAATTGATGCAAATTCAATTGTCAATAACTCCTCATTTGGAACTACTTCACAAAGAGTAGATAAATGCAGAGACAGTCCTTAGGAAAGACCCCAATCTTTCTTCATCTAATGGACTTGTACACCTAGTAGCAGAGATTTCCATCCAGCATAAGACATTGGATGTCGCATTAGCAAATTGGGATGCAGCTCTGAAGGTACTCCTTGAAGTAAATAGCACATTTTTGGCTAAGTATGGCATTTCATTCTAAGACCCTTTACATAAGTGTCAAAAAGGGGGAGAATAAGTAATAAGAGAGTACTAAGAAGTAAGAGAGTAATAAGAAGTGATTAAGTATGGGGAGTTAAGTACAGGAATGAAATGATAAGTATGATAAAAGGGGGAGATAGCAAATTTGCAAATTTTGAGATAGAAAATTTTGAGATAGCAAAATGTAGGATAAATTCATGAGTCACAACGATCTTAATTAAGTGTTTTTGCCACTCATGTCAAAGGGGGAGATTGTTAGCTTAAAGAATAAATTTGACAACTGAGTGTCAATACACTTAACCAAGATCAAGAGTAAGTATTGAGTAAGATAAAGTGTTGAGCTATAACAAGTGCGGAGTGTAATACGTGCCAAGTGTTAACAGGTGTCGAGTGTTAACAAGTGCCGACTGTTAACAAGTGCTGAGTGTAATAGGTGTCGAGTGTTAATAAGTGCCGAGTGTTAATAGGTGCCGAGTGTTAACAAGTGCCAAGAGCAATAGGTGCCGAGTGTTAACAAGTGCCGAGAGAAACAAGTGCCGAGAGTAACAGGTGCCGAGTGATACAGTTTTGTTTAGGTGTCGAGCTATCTAGGAAATAGCATGTGCCGAGTATCAGCAATACTTCAAGAGCGAGTAACTCAGTAGATCAGCATACAAGTTTGAAAATGCACAAACTATGATGCAAACAATTTTTGCAGCTGACAGAAGGTAAACTTCAAGGGATTTAATGATAAAATCAAATCTTTTATTTTTCCTGTGCAATTCACATGCAGCCAATAAAAAAAATGATAAAGGCATGCAACCAATCAGTAAAAAGCAAGTATTGAGCAGGAAATTGAGATTCAATATGGATCGTACATCCAAATCAAACCTTAAGTCTTTGCAATCCTTATAAGGAAGAAAAAATTTCATTGTAAATAGATGGAAGGACATATAAGGGTGCATAAGGAAATCTGTTTTCAGAAGCAAGGGTTATCAGATCACAAAGGATCAAGATCAAGAGAAGGTGGAAAAGGAGCCTACATTCAGCAATCAAGGATTGTAATCTATCAGGTTTATTGTATCTAATACTCTCTAGTAATTGTATTAGAATGAAAATCCTATGGTGATAGGTTAGCTTTACAGCTATTGTGTAAGATCCTTTTGATTAGGTGACTAAAATCCTTTAACAGGGTGACACTTCATGTTAAGTGTTTGTAAATCCTCTAACCAGGTCACTATTAATACAGTGTAAAGCCTTTAACAGGGCAAACCATCAAAAGTGGTTGAACAATATTGCTGCAGTAAATTTTGTGGGTATCATCCCCACCCCAATTTTACCTTCTTATTCCTGGAGGGTTTCTGGGTTACCAAATTCCAGTGTTATGAGTTATTGATGCATGATTTTTGTCACATGTTTATTTGATGTATTTACATGCATGCAATTTACTTTAAGTTAAAAATTTTATTGGCTAAAGTGTGATACTTATGATTCACCCCCCCTCTCATAAGTACTCTTTTCATATTTGAATATTCCAACAGAAAGTTGATGAGTTTGCAAAAAGAACAAAAGAAGAAAGCAAGAAGGAACCTGAAGACTATAGAAGATTTGTTTACATTGAACCTAATACAATACCAAGTATACCTATCAATTAGGAATCCTCAACTCTCGAGTCTTCATTAACCAAGTCACAAGAAGTTTGTTAGGAACCTGTGTGTTCCTTCTATTTATTTTGTTAGAGTAGTGTTGTTGGACGCATATGCTTTGTAAGTCGTCCCGTGAGTATATTTTATTATCCCACATGCATAGGTAGTATTACTTTTCTAGATCGTACCCAGTATATAAGAATAGGTTGAGGCCCTTGATGGGCACGAACGAATTTATTGTATTGAGCTTGCTCAAAGGAGGTTACCCCCTCGAAGTGGCCTGCGATCAGTAGATTCATTCTGAGTTCTACTATCACTTTGTATTCTGTTATTTCGAGCATTCTCACGATATTGCTATAAGGAGGTTCTTCACATCTGGTATCAGAGCACTCTCTTGGGCTCGCTGGGTGGAAATTACATCAAATTTTTTTTTTTTTTCTGTCGTGGCCTTCAGGTTCCTCTCACTTTTAGTCGTAGCTTCCTTGTTTGCTTTCTGTTTCTGCTCATACTTCCGCAGAACGTCTGCAATATCATTTCGCATACTTCCTTCCTTGGCGACCCAACCCCAAATTTTACATATCAAAGCCCTAAATCCCTCATTTATCTAATTTTAGGGTTTGCCCTATCTTTTTCACCTCTCATCCAATCGCCACCAAACTGAGCCACAAGATTCAATTCCTCATTTTGCTCCCTTATCCCTCTTGGACTGTTCGCCTCATTTCGCCTCCCTACCCTTGAAACCCTCATTTTTCTTTTTCCCTTGTCCCCAGATAGTCTCCCACCACCCGTCGAACACCCATTTCCTATATGAGTTTTACCCAAATCCAAGTTTGCCGTAACTAAAAAAGTTTTTGTTTCTCATCTTCTACCCATTCCAAAAAAAAAAAAAAAAAAAAAAAAAAAAAAAAAATCTTGTTTTATGGTTGTTACGCGTACAGGAGCAAAAATCATGGAAGAGGAAATTGCATCCCTCAAAACCAAACTTCAAGATCTGGATGACAAAATTTTGGGTCTTAACTTTCAGCAGTCAGCCATGAGCCGAAACCATTCAGGAGATACTGGGTCCTCTTCTGGCAATTTCCGTGGACCAAAGCTTGATTTTCCACGCTTCGATGGTTCTGATCCGACTGGATGGATCTATAGGGAAGAGCAGTATTTCAGCTTGCATAATACTTTGGATAACCACAAAGTCCCCCTTGCATCTTTTCATTTGGAACATGAAGCTCTTCAATGGTTCCGTTGGTACATCAAGGCTAATGTAGGCCCAACGTGGAGAGAATTGTGCACCCTCATTTTGGAGCGCTTTGGCCCTAGTTCCTTTGATGATTTCACAGGAGCACTAACTAAACTGCGTCAAATAGGCACTGTAAGAGAATACCAGACAGAGTTTGAAAAATTAGCTAATTACACAGAGGGCTTGTCTGATGAATTCTTCCGTAGTTGTTTTGTCAGTGGTCTGAAGGATGCACTTCGCTCAGAAGTCAAAATGTTTCGACCTACTACAATGATGGAAGCCCTTGGGTTGGCTAAGTTAGCGGAAGACAAGATTAGTGCTCTACAATGCTCCAAATCTAATTTTGTTCCATTCAGAAATACAAGTTCTCACAACCCTCCAGTCATACCAGCTCCCAGAACTACTCCGATCAAGCACTTGTCTGAAACAGAGATGCGAGTCAGGCGAGACAAAGGGCTTTGTTATAATTGTGATGAGAAATGGTCTCGGGGCCATAGATGTGTTCAGCAAAAGCTCTATCTCTTGGATGTGGATTCTCCACCGGAACTGGAAGAATATGTAGATGCTCAGGAAACAGTGGATGATGAGGTTGAGCCTCACCAGCCTGAACCTCCTTCACCAGAAGCTCCACCAGAGATATCTGTCCATGCTTTGGCAGGAGTCACTACTCCACAAACCATGCAGGTCCAGGGTTTCTTCAAGAAGATCCCTCTTACTATACTCATTGATTCTGGTAGCACTCATAACTTCATTGATCCACGAATAGCCAAACAGGCTGATTGCTTTATCCATCCCTGCTCTAGCTTTGAAGTCATGATTGCCAATGGGGGCACTTTACCTTGTAAAGGGAAATGTCGCAATGTGCGTCTCTCTATTGGAGATTATAACATGCGCTCTGACATGTTTGCCTTACCCTTAGGTGGCTGTGATGTGGTTTTGGGTGCCCAATGGTTACGCACTCTTGGCCCCATTCTCTGGGATTTTGCTGAACTTTGGATGCAGTTTTCAGCCGAGGGGCACCAACACACTTTGAAAGGCTTACAACCAGGGTCTCTCAGCATCATCAGTTCACACCGTATGGAAAAACTTCTTAAGAAGAATTCACATGGTGTCATCGCTCAGCTCCATTCCATTCAGATGCAGCCATCAGCAGTCTCTAGCACTCCTGCTGATCTCCAACACATTTTGGACAAGTATTCTGGTATATTTGCTGAACCTGTGGGATTACCTCCTTCTCGTCCAGAGGACCACCGTATTCAGCTCCTTCCTGGCAATGTTCCGCCCAACATCAAGCCCTACCGCTACCCATTTCATCAGAAGACCGAAATCGAGATACTTGTCCGTGACTTACTGAAGCAAGGAATTATTCGCCCTAGTACCAGTTCCTTTTCTTCTCCAGTTCTGCTTGTTCGCAAAAAAGATGGGTCATGGCGACTCTGCATTGATTTCCGAGCACTTAATCATCTCACTATAAAGGACAAGTTTCCCATTCCAGTTGTTGATGAACTTCATGGGGCTCATTTTTTCTCCAAGTTAGATCTTCGTTCTGGGTATCATCAAATTCGGGTTAATGAGGAGGATATACCTAAAACTGCCTTCCGCACACATGATGGTCACTATGAATTTTTAGTCATGCCCTTTGGCCTCACGAATGCTCCTTCAACATTTCAGGCAGTGATGAATAACATATTTCGACCATACCTCCGGAAATTCATTCTGGTCTTCTTTGATGATATCCTCATATATAGCAAAACTTGGGCTGAGCATCTCCATCATCTGGAGCTTGTCTTGCAACTTCTCTCTGATCATCAACTCTGTGCAAACCTATCTAAATGTGTGTTTGGCCAGGAGGAAGTGGAGTATCTCGGGCATATTGTTGCACACCATGGAGTGCGGGTGGATCCTACAAAAATAGATGCCATGAAAACTTGGCCGCATCCTAAAACTCTCAAGAGCCTTCGGGGTTTTTTGGGGTTGACTGGCTACTACCGCAAGTTTGTCAAAGATTACGGGAAAATTGCAGCACCATTGACAGCTCTGTTAAAAAAGGATGCCTTCTCCTAGACCCCTGTTGCTGAGACTGCATTTGAACAACTGAAACAGGCTATGTGCAGTACACCTGTTCTCGCGATGCCAGATTTTTCCAAACCCTTCACTATTGAGAGTGATGCTTGCGGCAATGGATTGGGTGCTGTTCTCCTGCAAGATGACCATCCTATTGCGTTCACTAGCAAAGCCCTCTCTGGTAAGAATCTAGCCCTCTCTACTTCTGAAAAAGAAATGATGGCTATTTTGCATGCTGTACAGAAGTGGAGACCATACCTCTTAGGGAGTCATTTTTGCATTAGAACCGATCACCAAAGTCTGAAATACTTCCTGGAACAACGGGTATCCTCTCCTACACAACAAAAATGGGTCAGCAAACTCATGGGGTATGATTATGAGATCACCTACAAGAAGGGTAAGGAGAATATTGTGGCAAATGCTCTTTCTCGCACATTTGATAATCAAGCTTCCCTTTTCGCTATTTCTATGCCCATTCCCAATTGGTTAGCGTCTGTTCAGCAGGGCTATGACAGTGACTCTTCTTTATCTCAAATCATTCACCAGCTAGCCAATAATCCTTCTGCTATACCACATTACTCTTGGGATGGTGCTTCTCTTCGATACAAGGGTCGACTAGTGCTTCCTCAGAACCCAGCTCTACATCAGGCTATTTTTTATGAACTCCATGCGTCTCCTTCAGTAGGGCACTCAGGCTTCCTCAAAACTTATGAGCGAGCAAGGAGAAACTTCTTTTGGAAAGGGATGAAACAGACGATTCAACAGATGGTGGCTGAATGTGATACTTGCCAACGCCACAAGGGTGAAACGACCCTCCTTCCTGGCTTGCTCGAACCATTGCCCATCCCTACACGGATTTGGACTGATATTTCTATGGATTTCATTGAAGGGCTTCCTAAATCCGGTGGCAAGACAGTGATCTTGGTTGTGGTTGATCGTCTCTCGAAATATAGTCATTTTTGTGCCCTCAGCCACCCCTATACTGCCTCCTCTGTTGCACAAATCTTCATGGACCAGATATTTCGTCTTCATGGACTCCCTTCTTCCATTGTCTCTGATCGTGATGCAACTTTTACCAGTCATTTTTGGACTGAACTGTTTCAGAAAACTGGCACCAAACTGAAGATGAGTTCGGGCTATCACCCACAAACTGATGGTCAAACTGAAATTGTCAATAAATGCTTGGAAACTTATCTTCGTTGCTTCACTTCCGAACAGCAACATCAGTGGGCCAAGTGGCTCCCTTTAGCTGAATGGTGGTACAATACCTCTTACCACACTGCCTCTAAAATGACTCCATATGAAGCAGTCTATGGTCAGGCACCTCCAGTGCTCCTTCCCTACACTCCCAACAGCTCACCAGTCCAGGCAGTTGACATAGTTCTCCGCAGCAGGGATCAGATTCTTTGTACCTTACAGGATAATCTTCACATGGCCCGTAATCGGATGAAACAGCAAGCAGATCAACACCGTTCTGAGCGCTCATTTAAAGTTGGGGATATGGTTTTTCTTCGTCTACAACCATACAAACAATCCTCCCTAAAGCTGAAAGGGCGTCGTAAGCTGGCCCCAAAATTTTATGGGCCTTATAAGGTTCTGCAGAAGATTGGTTCAGTTGCTTATAAACTGGAACTTCCTCCTTCTTCCCACATTCATCCAGTCTTTCATGTTTCTTGTCTAAAGAAAGTTCTGGGTACCACTGTCAGAGCACAAACTACTCTCCCTGAAATGGATATGGAAGGATCCATTATCCTGGAGCCGGTGGCAATCATTGACCAGCGCACTCGCCAGCTTCGCTCTCGCTCCATCTCTGAGGTCTTGATTCAGTGGCATGGCATGCAACCAGAGGATGCTACCTGGGAACCCCTTCTTCAGATTCAACAACAATTTCCACACCTTAAGCTTTGAGGACAAAGCTTTTTTCTAAGGGAGAGGGGATGTTAGGAACCTGTGTGTTCCTTCTGTTTATTTTGTTAGAGTAGTGTTGTTGGACGCATATGCTTTGTAAGTCGTCCCGTGAGTATATTTTATTATCCCACATGCATAGGTAGTATTACTTTTCTAGATCGTACCCAGTATATAAGAATAGGTTGAGGCCCTTGATGGGCACGAACAAATTTATTGTATTGAGCTTGCTCAAAGGAGGTTACCCCCTCGAAGTGGCCTGCGATCAGTAGATTCATTCTGAGTTCTGCTATCACTTTGTATTCTGTTATTTTGAGCATTCTCACGATATTGCTATAAGGAGGTTCTTCACAAAGTTCAAACCGAGTCAACATCTACTGAGCTACAAGAACCCGAGCTGAAAACAGAAGCTACCGAGTTAGCATCTATCGAGCCTGAGCAACCTAAATTAGAACTAGAAGTTGAGAGACAAGGATAAAAATGCAAGACATTCAAAAGGCAAGGAGCCCGTGTTAGCCAAATATGTCAGAAAGCATCAGGCACCAGATCAGATCATTAGTGATAAATCAGAAGGAACAATAAAAAGAAGTAAGTTGAAAGGCACTTGTTTACTTGTTGATTTTGAACCTAGAAATGTCAAAGATGCAGTAGACAATGAAAGTTGGATTGAAGCTATGAATGAAGAGATAGAACAGATAGAGAAAAATAAAACATGGACTCTTATACCTAGACCCAAAGACAAGAATGTGATTGGAACAAAGTGGGTATTCAGAAACAAACTAAATGAAGATGGTAAGGTATCAAAGAACAAAGCTAGACTGGTATGCAAAGGATACTCTTAAGAAGAAGGTGTAGACTATGGAGAAATTTTTGCTCCTATTGCAAGATTGGAAGGTGTCAGAACCTTACTTGCATATGCTGCATAAAAAGGATACAAATTTTATCAGATGGATGTCAAGTCAACATTTCTCAATGGCATATTGGAGGAAGAGCTTTACATTGAGTAGCCTGAAGGTTTTGTTGATCCAGATGAGGACATGGTCTGCAAGTTGCATAAAGCATTATATGGTCTGAAGCAAGCCCCTAGAGCATGGTATGAAAGATTGCATAACTATCTTATTCAGATTGGTTTTCAAAGAACTAATGACAACATTAGTTTGTAGATAAAGGAAGGACCAGATAATAAGATTTTTTTGGTAGAAATATTTGTAGATGATACTTTGTTCATAGGAAATGATGATCTTTGCAAAGAATTTTCAAAACAAATGAACAAGGAATTTGAAATATCAATGTTTGGTGAGATAAAATTATTTTTTGGTCTTCAAATTCAATAGAATAAGAATGGCATCTACATCACCCAATCTAAATACATCAAGGAGATACTGAAATAGTTTGGTATGGAAGATTGCAAACTAGTTGGGACTCCTATGTGTACTGGATTAAAACTCACCAAGGATGATGAATCAAAGGAAGTGGATCAGACATTGCATAGATCTATGATTGGAAAGTTGCAATATGTAGTGCACACAAGACTAGACATTGCCCTTGCAGTAGGAATTGTAGCAAGATTCTCAGAAAAACTGAAAGAAAATCACATGATGGCAATCAAAAGGATCATGAGATACTTGAAAGGAACTGAAGAATATGGATTATGGTATAAACTTGGAGGAAAATTGAATTTAAAGGTGTTTACTGATGTAGATTGGGTAGGAAATATTGATGATATAAAGAGCACAAGTGGAGGAGCTTTCTTTCTCGGAAAAAGGTTGGTTTCTTGGACAAGAAAAAAACAGAATTATACATCTCAATCCACAACAGAAGCTGAATATGTTGTAGTAGCAGTAAATTGCTCAAACATTGTGTGGTTTAAACAATTATTGAAAGGCATGAAGCAAGAAATCATAGAACTAGTTGTTATGTTTTGTGATAACACAAGTGCAATTAACATCTCCAAGAATCCAGTGATGCATTCAAAAACCAAACATATTGCCATAAAGTATCACTTTGTTAGAGAATTGGTGCAAGAAAAGGAAATAAGATTGGAATATGTGCATACAAAGGAACAAATTGCTGACATATTCACAAAGCCTTTACCTAAGGATGCATTCTTGTATCTAAGAGGTAAATTAGGGGTCATTCCTCTATCTAAAGCTCACTAAAATATAGTTTAGTGATGCATCAACAAGAACAAAATTGAAGATATATCAGTTGATGTAGAAGACCAATGAAGACATTGCATATTAATCAGTACATCAGGTACAATGTTATTCAATTGTTTCGAGTTATCTTCGGCATGTGTTGTCAAAGAGGGAGAATATATATTGTCATATCTTTCTAAAATTTGCAAATAATAAGAGTTTGTGTAAGAGGGTGAGATTATATGAAAGAGGGAGTTTTGTATTCTGTCATTAAAAGACTTGTTTTCAAATTTCATTCTGCTATGACATGTTGTGTTGTCATCAATGCCAAAGAGGGAGATTGTTGGATACAATTGTTCAATTGTGTGTTGTCTTTGATGTCACACAAATGTCATATCAATCATCAGATAGTGCCTACCAAACTCAGAAGGTCAGCAAAGCAAAGGATAGTGTCTACTGAGCTCAGAAGGTCAACAAGGTAATAGACAATGTCTATTGAGCCCAAAAGGTTAGTAAAGATAGCTTGCAGTGTCTACCCAGTAGACAGTTGGTTATCGAGCCTTCAAGGTAATCAAAGAAATTTAATTCTTATCAAGCTCACTCGGTAATCGAAGAAAACATGACAAAAGTAGTTCTTACTGAGAATACTCAAGAATTGAGGAAAATATGATAGAAACAGTTCTTACCGAGTTCACTCGATCATTAAAGGCAATTTGGTAAAAGCAATTGTTACCGAGTAAACTCGACAGCCAAAGGATTTTAAGATATTGTAATGTTAATTGAGTCAAGAAGGTTAACACTGGAAATTCTTGGAAGCAGTATTTACCAAGTAGGGTTAGCCAGTGAAGGATTTCATTGTGTTATGAAATAATGTTTATTTGATTAGGAGTAATATTTGTAGCCGACTGATAAACGGATTGTTGGTAAATGTAACATGTAAATGAGCTGACTTGACAATTTGAATGATATAAGTAAGAGGTCAAGTTTGCGAATTAAAATGCAGAAGTATGTGGAGGTATGAGAAGTTAATGTGATATGAAGACTGATTATTGTGGAAGTGAATTTGAAGGATGATCAAAGATCATTAAGGAGCAGCAGAGTCATATTTGATCAAGGAGGATCTAATGATGTTGAACAGAGACATGTATCCAGCAAATTTAGTTGCATCTTGTTCAGGTCAATTCATTGTTTCTTTCTAACCATTGTAGTAGTAATTTCAAATCTCTTAACAGAGTTGGTTTAATAGCCATTTTGTAAATCTTCTAACAAGGTGACAATTCAGTTGAATTGTTCTAAAGACCTCTAGCAAGGCCACTCCTAACAAGATGATTAAATCCTCTAACAAGGTCACACCTAACAGTGTGTATTGTAACTTTTAATAGGGTTGGCTCCTAACAGGGCTCACTTCAGAAGAGTGAAAATTTGGTGACTAGTTACTTGGTGGTTTTTGCCATATTGGGTTTCCATGTTAAATTTGGTGTCTCTTGTGTTCACTTTATTTTCAGTTACATGCATGGATGCTTGAAAAGAAAGTAATAGTTCAATTTACCAAGTTTCAACATTTTTTTACTGAGTATAAGCAGTAACTAGATCATTAAGACATCTAAGGGATTTGTGGATTAATATTATTGTTAGTAACTGATTCACCCCCCTTCTCAGTTACACTATCTTTAATTCCAACAAGTGTATGATATGTAAGTGCATGATGAAATAGAGCAAATCTAGAGCACCACTATAACTTATAATATAGAGGGATGGTGATAGTAGTTAGTTGGAGGCCAGTTCTGACATTCCATCCATCCCTTTTTGGGTACATGATGATAATTTTATTTGGTGGTTGTTTCTGAGCAACATAATAGTTCTATTCACATTATATATCAAGTAAATAAATGGCTTGACATTACTTAAACTTTTCATGCTATCCATTTCTTTATATAATCAAAAGGCTTGAAATGTGGCAAAATGTTCACCATTAAATGGGGACAATCCCTGTGGAAATTAACTGAACTTAATTGAATTGTGCAATAATAAGTCATGTTATGTGTACCCCATATGTTCAACACATGAAAATAATTCTTTTTACCATATGTTTTATCTTTTGGTGGGCCCTGTCAGCCATGGACTACCTTCATACAATGTACATGATTTGTCTCAAT
The DNA here is from genome assembly GCA_028749045.1 of Cupressus sempervirens. Lineage (NCBI taxonomy): Eukaryota > Viridiplantae > Streptophyta > Pinopsida > Cupressales > Cupressaceae > Cupressus > Cupressus sempervirens. Next base: position 49,160,774 of record CM053789.1, on the reverse strand, counting down.
CATATAACTAATTATATATTCTTCATATTAGTTACTATCATTTTTTTCAGGCATTCTATAAAATAGTCCACATGCCTTGCGTATGATATGACATTTTGTATGCATCCTGCACTCTCTCTCATCCAACTGATGATGGATTATGTGGAGTGATCTGAAACCATGACGCTAAAAACCAAACAATCAAATCCAAAATGAACTTGCACTACAAATGGATTGTGGAAATCTGATATTGGTAAAATTGCATGCATTTCTACCAAGAAAATCATAACTTAAACATATATTTGTCCTGGTAGACATGCATGCAAAATTAACAATATCAGATTTCCACAATCCATTTGCAGTGCAAGTTCATTTTGGATTTGATTGTGTGTGTTTTTTAGAATCATGGTTTCAGATCACTTTGTGTAATCCATCATCATCTGGATGAGAGAGTGTAGATGCATGTAAAATGTCATATCATAGGCAAGGCATGTGAACTATTTTATAGAATGCCTAAAAAAAATTTACACCTAGCTGTTGGTGGAAATTTCCACCTTCATTGGTCAAAATTTCCACCAACGCCTAAATTTTTTCCTAACTTTGTTGGTCGAAATTTCCACCAACGCTCAGATCTTTTTCTACCTTTGTTGGTTGAAATTTCTACCAACGCCTAAATTTTTTTTCTACCTTTGTTGGTCGAAATTTCCACCAATGTCTAAATTTTTTTCTACCTTTGTTGGTCGAAATTTCCACCTTCATTGGTCAAAATTTCCACCAATGCCTAAATTTTTTTCTACCTTTGTTGGTCGAAATTTCCACCAATGCCTAAATTTTTTTCTACCTTTGTTGGTCAAAATTTTGACCAATTCCTGATTGAACTTAGACAATGGCTTTGGAAGGTTTTCGACCAATAGATTGGTCAAAATTTTGACCAACCAGGGAGTTGGCTAAAATTTTGACCAAAAAAATATCGACCAATGGGTTGGTCAAATTTGGTTGAAAGTTGGTCGAAAGTTGGGTCAAAAATTTGACCAATAAAGGTCAAAAAATGAACCCAAATGTACTAGTGTGAGCAGTATGAACATCTTGCCTTCCGCTATCTTCATCAACTTTTCTCATAAAACATGGTCAAAGGTCTACCTACAATCAACTTTTCTAAAGGTGAATATTCAACATGTTTAGAGGATATGCATCTAGACACTAGTACATTTGGGCTCATTTTTCAACCTTTATTGGTCAAAATTTTGACCCATTTTTTTATCAAACTTCGACGAAATTTGACCAACACATTGGTCAAAAATTTGACAAACCTACTGGTTGGTCAAAATTTTGACCAATACGTTGGTCGAAAACTTTTGAAATTGCATGCACATTTTTTGCTAAGCATTGGTCAAAATTTTGACCAATTCTTGGTAGAAAACTGTAGGACATTGGTAGAATTTCAACCAATGCTTAGTAGAAAACTATTAGGCATTGGTCAAAATTTTGACCAATGCTTGGTACAAAACTATAGGGCATTGGTCAAAATTTTGACCAATGCTCGATAGAAAACTGTTAGGCATTGGTCAAAATTTTGACCAATGCTTAGTAGAAAACTGTACGGCATTGGTTAAAGTTTTAACCAATTCTTGGTAGAAAACTGTTAGGAATTGGTCAAAATTTTGACCAATTCTTGGTAGAAAACTGCAGGGCATTTGTCAAAATATTGACCAATGCTTGGTAGAAAACACACTCCTTCACAAATAATTTATCCTATTTATATCCTCGAAAAAATCTCAATACATTAATTAGGTTGGCTCCAAATGTGATTATTATATGAAACATATAATGCACATAGGTGATCTTTAGGTGCATCATGAAGAAAAATGTGTTGTGGATCAACCCAATATAACCATTGTGTTCTGCAAGATCTATATACCAACAAATCACTTGTTTGGCATGGATTAGCTATCATTGTAGCATCCTAAAATATGTGGTCACCTTTCTCTTAGTTCCAAAAACTAGTAAGAAGAAGAGTCTAAACCAAACATAGGAGCACCTAGCCAAAATTGAGGGGTTTAAGAAAACTAAATACCATATTCTTGGAAAAAATCTTTACATGAGAGAAAAACTCAAATAAGGAAGTGATATGTGGAAGGGAACCTCTAAACCTTTACAAAAAGAACACTAATGAAGTATATGATAAGTACTCAAACATAAAATAGACCAACGAAGACATGCATTAATCTAAAAATTGATCAACTCAATTCATGCATTTAGCTAGTTCACACCTTCAAATTCTACAAATGTTTTCATATAAGGTTTGAACGAAAACCTTCAATACATGCTCTAACTATTAAAACGTAGTGTTAAACCTAGAAATGGTAGCTTCCTTATCATTTATTACTTGGATATCGATTTAGGGAATCTAACACCTCCTCATGTGTGTTGTTGCTCGACACCAGAATTCAGGGCAACACCATCTCTCAGCTAAGTTACCTACAAATTGTGATCATATCAAGGATTAACTACTGAAACCCAAAAAATGCTTGGACAAGAAACTAAAATGTTGAATTAATAAAAGTTGTGACCATATTTACAATAGCCATTATTTGCAATAAATTGTTATGGTTGGAGATCATAAATATACATTTAATAATATACCTGGATTTTGAGCAATGGAAGATGCTAGCTTTCAATATTGACGGCTCCGTCGAGGGCGAGCAGTTCTTCCCCAATTGGTGTAACTTGTGCTACAGTGAAATCTATAATGTTCAACTCTTCTACAGGTTCTTCAATCAAATCCATGCCCCAATTTTTGTAGAGGATGTAAGCCCATCACTCTCTGAGAACCCCTCACAAATTGCCTCAAGTCTACACCTAGTTTAAAAAGTATGGAAAGTGTGAACATATGTGAATAGTATTTCATTTTAAAACATAGGCCCCCATGTTGGTCAAAATTTTGACCAACATAGGCCCCCATGTTGGTCGAAATTTTGACCAACATGGCATAAGTTTCAAAAAAAAAAAATTTTGCCTCTAAAATCTGACCAAACCTAAAAAAATTCATTGATGGTCAAAAATTTGGTCAAAAATTGAGGTCTAATTTACTAGTGAGAGGAGAAGTTTTATAAAGGGAAGTCTTCAAGAGCACCATCTGTTCTTCAGTTGGTTCACATGGTACTAGTAGGTCCTTTTGCAGTGACATCAATCAACCAGGGTTGCTACATACTCACTTTCATTGATGACTTTTCACGCTACACTTGGGTCTACTTTCTTCATCATAAGAATGAAGTGTTGGATAAGTTTCTAGCCTTCAAGTCTCATGTTGAAAAGAACTCAAGGAAAGCCATCAAAGTTCTTAGGATGGAAAATGAAAGCATATATGTAAACAAAAGACTTAAAGACTTTTGCAAACTTGAGGGTATTGATCTTCAAAATCCACTAGCATTTAGTCTACGTAAAACAAATGTTGCAGCACTAAGGATACAAACTCTTAAGTCTATGGTAAGTTGCATGATATAAGCCAAGTCTCTTGATTCTACACTTGAAGTCAAAGCTATAAGTAGTGCAAATCACATAATTAATAGGTTGCCTCATAATGCCTTAGATGGAAAGACTTCTTTTGAGGCATGGTGTGGCAGAAAACCAGTTGTAAAACACTTCAGAGTCTTTGGTTGTCCTACATGGGAAAACATATCTTCTAGGGAATGCAAGGCACCACCACCTAGGCCTTGTACTTTCATTAGATATGAAGATAGTGTTAGGGAATATAGACTTATGGATCCTAAGACACATGAGATTTTCATAGAGAGGGATGTTCACTTTGAAGAAAGTTCACCCAGCTTGTCCTCTACTCCTCTCCACACTTCATACATTATGAAAATTGATAGTGACACCAGCATAGTGATTCAATAGATTTAGATATGTGGGATCCTATTGACAGATATAGGGAGAGTTCATGACATTAGCACATTCCACATGCATATATAGCCACAGTGATAAGTCCAACATAGTAGGGTACACCTTGTCTTCTAGCTCCAACATTAGTGGATGAATTCTTGATAGATATTTCAATTTTGTTTGTGGTGTCACACATAGAAAATTTGGGAGACATCATTGATGATATACACCTTCTCTTTGATGGAGAAGATCCTTCTTTAGTTGTTGCATGGGCTCACTCTGACCCTCATGTCCATTCTCTACATGATCGATCTTCACAGGTTGATATGATTGTGGATCCTTATTTATAGCAGTTGTAGGAGGTCTTTTTATCATTTGAGGAGACATATAGTTCTTTCGGATAGGTTCTACGTCCATCCTTGCTAGATTTGACATTGTTCATTTTAGCAACATTGGAAGGGGCGACAATTAGTATAGACATAGGGACAGTTGAGCAGGTTTTAGAGGCATCATTGACCATCGAGATTCTTTATACACATAGGGGAAGCATCTCATATGTACCTATGATATTTTTTCTTCCAAAGGGGAGGAAAATTATTCAGTAGTCATGGATCAGCTTCTACATTGGAGCAGCTACCACTGATCGACACTCTACATTTGTGGGGGGGGAACTACCTTGTCTCCTTCTTCTCTCTTGTGGGGGGAACCTTTTCCTTCTTTGGGATTGTGTTCTTCTCATACTTCTCTTTTGCATATACTTGATGTATCTCATAATGAGGGGGTCTTGATTACTCCATCCATTCATGCATCTTAATTTTTCATCTCTCTTTTTGGGGGAGGGTTTTTCCCATGAGGTTTTCCCTCTTTCTTGACTTTATGAGAGATTGTATTGCACTTTTGTACATGGGTACTTAACATAGCCTAGTAGCCAAGACCCATCTTGCATTTCATCCTAGCTTTTGTAAGCTTAAGTGCATTCCCCTAAGTTGCACTTAAGGGGGGGTGTTGGTGTAAATAAGATTTACTTATTACACTTTACTTAAGTTTACTTAGGTTATCCATTATTTTATTATTATGTATCATTTTATTATTTCTTAGGTGAGACACTTAGGAGTTTTCATACTCTTATGAGTTGTCATGTTGGCAACACCAGAGTAACCAACTCTAATTTAGCACATGGTGTCTACAACACTAGAGTTTGCATAATTAACTGAGTTGTCATGTAAACAACATAGTTATTTGCACTCCTATTTTAACACATGGTGTCTACAACATAATTTTGTGTGCTACACCTTTGTAGGCTTATCCTCTCATCATCACACTTACTCATGTGCTTGATGGAGGATAAACCACACCTGGTGGACATGAGCCTAGTTGTATGACTTATCATGTTGCTAATTACTAGGCATACTAGAAGCATTCCAGAGGGCTTTATATATAGGCACTCTTAGTGTACTTACACATTAAATGAATATCATATTGTTATTCTGATCATACTCTTTTGGTCTACTGTTGTGCTTGTGCTTGATTTCCTTGGTCTTGGGTGAATTTTTCCCTAAGGAAAATTCTTATAGGGTTAGTACCTTGATACATATTATTATTAAATCTAAGTTTTCTAAATTCACTAGCTCTATGTCCATAAGCATAACAATTATAAAAATAACTAGAAATATGATTAGTATACATACATGTAAAATCCTTTATATGATCAAATTCATTGCACACATAACATTTTCTAATGAAGTTCTTCCTCACTCCTTTAGGTGGTTCAAATTATTTACGTACATCTTTAGATTGTTTAGATTCAACCTTGTTCTATTCTAGTTTTTGTTCAAGTTGTTGGATGGAAAGGTTTGGTTCCTATGTAACTTTAGATCTCTTTGATGACTCTCCTTCATAGTATCCAAGACCACTCTTATCATAAGAAGGTATTTATGCCATGATCTTCTTGTCAAGATTCTCACTACTTGAACACAACTTCTCAAGATTTTTCTTTGTCTTTTAAGCTCTCCTTTCACAATAACATTGTACTTCTCAAGTTTTTCATATTATAACTTTGAAGATTCAAGTTTTGATGCCATCTTGGTAAGTTTGGGTTTCAAATCGTCATTCTCAGATCTCAAATTTGATTCAATCTTCTTGTCATCATTTTCCAAACTCAATTATAGGTTTTTAATCTCTATCTCATGGTTCAGGATATCATTCTCTTTCTTAATTCTTGAAATTTCAACACTAGCCTTGACTTGATCTTTTGACTCTTTCTTGGATCTAACAGATTCTATATTATATTTTAGCTTCTCAACTTAGTCTTTTACATTTTCATATTTGTCCTTCAGAATATCTCTTTCCTTTATGATTACATCAAGTTTCTCAATAGCTTATTTTAGGTTCTTCTATAATTGATCCACATCCTTGGAGATCTTAATCAAGTAATTAGGTCTTCTCTTAGTAACTATGCTTTGATACCAATTGTTAGAAATAGGAAATATAGAGAGGAGGGATGAATTATTATTTCACAACTTCTTTCTTAACTATGAATATTATTAACAATCTTAAAATGTGCACATGTGAATATACTAAGAAGTAAGTATAGAAATAATACAATGCAACTCATAACACCATTATTTTGTTAACTAGGGACAACCTAGCCAAGGGAAAACCCTAGTGGGGATGGTTACCCACAAAATGATCCACTAATCAAAAGTATCTTGTGAAAGATATTAACACTATTAGGATTCTATTACATCTATATAGTGTCTTGGTCCTTGTTAGAGGACTAGGCCTTGTTAGAAGCCTCAACCCTATTAAGATTTTTTTATCATAATTAAAAAATATATACAAGATGAGCCCATTGCTCAAACATGCAATATACAATAATATTCTATACGTGCAAAGGTATAGATACAAAAATTGTTGACATTGCTGATATCTTCCATATCCAATTTTTCCTTTGAAGATCATTGTATACAACTTCACATACTCTGATGTTTCTCTTCTCTAACATTAATTTCTCATCATAAAACAATAACATTACCATTACAAAAACATTACACAACTTCTCATCTAAATTTATGTCCTTTATACCAAGTTGTTATGTTCTATCATCTTTCATGACTTCACACATATTCCAAAATGCAAAATCATACAAGTTTTCATCACTTAGGGTTAACATATAGGATGTCATCCCTAATTGTTTACGTAATTGTTTTTATAAAAAAAAAATTCCTTAACTTTTTTTTTCTTAACTCTATCTTGTTCTGTTTGTGAATACTTTGTGCATACTTGTAGTCACTAAATCAGCAATATCTCTGACTATATTGCTCACAATGACTCACTCTCTTGCATACACAATCATTATAACCTTATCTTTCTTCTATCAACTCTACATGTTCCAATTCATAGTCTATAATATTTGCAAGCCAAAACTATGGTTGTGCTAATAGTATAACTCTATGATACTTAGCTAATATTCTAATTTATCAATCCAAAAATGTATAGCCATAATATGTTGACTTTAAAATATAATATGTTACCATAAATGAAAATTTAAATACAATTTCATATTCTCCTCTTAGCCAAATTGTTAACACACAGGTGCACTAATAGTTTTGGATCACCAATAGTTGCACTAACAATTAATTTCCAATTCCATTTTTTAACCATTTGAAACACCAACAATGTATTTTGGCAGTAGTTTAGATGATAGAGACACATAATGGAGCTTGAGTTTTCATCTAAAGAAGTTCCAACGACTCCTAGATTATCTAAATTCTTCTCTTTTATTATCTTCTTCTTCTGTATGAATTTTGAAATCATGCAAAGATCACTGCATTGCGCAATTAATAAAATGTAGAGTCCAGACCTACTTAGCACCTAGTTTGGAGTTTGTTTCTACATAGACTCCTAAAAATTAGTTTTTTTAGAATTCTTTTTGCAAGGAAAAATGCCTAGATCCAAAATTTTCATTAAGGATGGGGTTTCATATAAATAAAAAGGTGTAATATGTATTCAAGACTAGTATTTGATGCAATAAGGTATGCTATTAGTACTTTCATTATGTGAGTAGTAATTCTTGCTAGAATGTGCATTTTTGTTAAGAATTTTATGTTCATGAATATATATGATACTAATAGTTTTATTGTATGTTAGTGCATGTGTAAACAATTAGTTATGGTATTTTTGATATTTTCTAACAAATGCCTCTATTGTGGCGAATTGGAGAAAGAATCATTCTACAATTTTTGTATAGTGATATGTCTTGTGCCCACACTTTTTGTGGCTACATGATTTGATGAATCATGAAACATAATAAAATTTTCATTAGTTTCATTGATGATTGCATAAATGGATTTAAGTATGTTTTTCTCACAATTTCATTGGTTTCCTTCTTGAGCCTTTTGAAGATTTAATTCATAGACATTTTTTTACTATGACTAATGTCCATTAGGAGTTTTATTTTCAGAAATTTGCTTTAATTTCTTGTTACCTTAAATCTATTATATTATTTTTTAATATGTGATTAGAATATGAAATTATGTAGTTTCATTTTTAGAAACTTGTATTGATCATTAAATCTGAAATAATATATCACTTTGTGGTTACATTCTTTTCAAAGCTCTGTAGGATTTAGAGACACTAGCAAAGGTTCCCTTGTGAACATTCACATTTATCTTCAATCGAGTTGCCCAATAGGTTGAAAAATAACCATCTAGAACCTTGGAGTCAGTTAATTTGATCACAACTTTCTCATTAGGACCATTTTTATATAAGTACACATTTTTTTCTCACTTAATCCTCATTACTCATTCAACTTTAAAACTTGGCATTCAAATTATCATATTCATTTTACATATCTTGATGTTGTAATATAGTTTCCCTTACTGACTTGATCCACATTAGGGTTTACATAATATTTTCTCAAAAATAGTCAAGACATGTTTGACCTTCTCAAACATCTTCTATAATCTTGATTAATGATTCTCCCCTTAATACCATAAAAACTTAACAAAAATAAAGAAACAATAATAATTTGTGAGAGAAAATAATGGGCTTCTTGTTATTGCCACAAATACAAAATTACATAATTTTGAAATATAATATGAAAACTTACATGGGTGCCTTCCTTACAATAATTTGCAAGACAGAGTTGCAAACTATCACTTAGAGCTATCCTAGACAATCTACATGCCTTTCTTACATAGGCCATTTTAAACTACCTAGGAAGTTTCTAGACATTAAATCCTAACCATTGAGGGTGACCAACCCTAAAATTACATAGAGTTTGCTCAAATCAGTTATGTCATTATTTTATAAATTTTGGTTGGCCCAACTTTTGAAGACCATAATTTGCGAACCGTTGAACTCATTGGCTATTTTAACCCCATTGTGGAATCCTCATCTTCTGATCTACAAGACTTTCCTTGTACAAGCTCCAATTTGCCTAATTTCATAGACCATCCAGAGCATCTAAGACATTCAAAGCTAGCTTAACTTTTTCTTTCCAAAAAATAGCAATAACTTCACAAATACTCATTAAATGCCATGGAACCTCAACTGGTAGGCTGATATATCCAAGATGAACCTCCATCTCTAAAATTAGGACATTTTGAACTTGTATGATCAACTTACTAAGTATCAAGCCTCCACAAACAAAAACTCTGCATTGAGACAACCCTTATTCAAGAAACATAAAGGAAATATTTTTGGGTGATGCAATATTGCTCTTAGACCCAAGATGCTCCTGCATTAGACACCTAGGGTAGTTTGAGAAGTTATCCCATCATGTCTTAGATAGTAAGAGAAAAACCAAGATGGTCAAAATCTTCCCTTACTAGCCATGATGAATCTTCTATTGGTGTTGCTTTCCATTTTACTAGATACTCTCCATATGTTTTTTTTCTTGTGCTCCTTCTAACATGATTGTCCAATATCTCCTCAATCATAGCTACTAGAATACTCCACTATGATCTTGCAACTTCATCTCCACCAGCTCCTTCATGATATTGTATCGGATCTAAAATGTTAAATACTAGTGAAATATTTAGTTTATCAAGAAAGTTTACTTCATAGACCTTTCTAGAATCATGTTTTTTTATGTATCTTGCATGGTCTAAACTTCTTCATTTTTTAGTTTATTATATGTATCCACCAAAAATGCTCCTTCCTCAAATGAACCATGACTTCATCCCTAACCCAAAATTCATTATACCTTAGTTTCTCATCTACCTAAGCCTTGTACTATGTATTCATTTTTGTAATGTACTTCCTCACCTCCTCATGGTTATTCTTCAAATATAATCAAAATCATCTACTTCAACAGTACTTATCTCTCCTTTATCCAATTGTCTTAATTCATAAGTATTTCTAGGATACTCTCATTGATAGAATTAGTACATGCAAATGTTTCCCATAGTTAAACTAGATCTCATCATTTTGTCTTACCTCCAATAGGCTACTTTCCTTAACTTTGATTCATAAAATTTGTATGTCCATCAGTCTATAGATGATATGATGGGATGAATTTCAAATATGTCTTCAACTTCTTCCATAATGTATGCTAGAAATACCCAAGAAACTTCATATCTTGATTTGTAAATATTCTCTCTAGCAAACCAAGTAGTCTCACCAATTCTCTTAAAAACAACTCTTCCATAAGAACATCATCCATAGTATTCTTGTAGAGAATGAAATGGGCCACCTTAAAAAACCTATAACCTACCACAAGTATCAAATCATGCCCTTGTTGAGTCCTTGGTAAATCAAAAACAAAATCCATGCTGACATCCTTCAATGACTTCTCTAGTTTAGGTAATGGTTGATACAACCCCATATTCTAATTCATTCCTTTTCCATATGACATAATCTACAACTCAATAAAAACTTCTTGACATCTTTCTACAACTCTGGCTAGTAATGATTCTTAGCAACCAAAGCAATAGTTTTATATCTACAAAAATGTCCAACCAGTCCTCCACTATGCTTCTCCTTGATGAGAATATGTCTCATAGAACTTCTTCAAATACACAATTGACTTCCTTTGAATAACATACCATATTCAATTATAAATTACAACCAATTCATCTTGTCAAGTGTAACATGTTATGTGCAAGCTTTCCAAGCTTCACCAAAATTAGAATCCTCCAAATATAAATTCTTGAGTTGCTTGAACCCAACCACCTCAATTTGCATCTTTATCAACAAAAGATATCTTTTGCTAAGAGCATTTATAACTCTCTTAGACTTCCCACTTTTGTGTTTCAAAAGAAATGTATAACTTTGCAAAAACTCAACCCATTTCAAATTCCTTTGTTTCAATTTTTTTTGACTATTCAAATATTGCAAAGCTTGATGATCAATATATATATAAAATTCCTTAGGAAGAAGATAGTGTCTCCACTTCTTCAATAACTGAATTATAGCATAAAATGCTTGGTCATAAAAAAATACTTTCCTCTTGGTATCATTCAAATTCTCATTGAAAAAAGGAACAGGTCTACCTTCTTGAATTAAAAAAGATCTTATTATAGTACCACTAGCATCACGGTCTACTTGAAACACCTTATTAAAATTTATAAGTTCTAAAACAAGATGTTCTATGAAATTTTGTTTCAAAAGATTAAAAAAGTTATCTACTCCTAAAGTCCACTTAAACTCTTTTCTATCCCCTCTCATTGTTTCAATCAAGTGTCCATAAATACTATTAAAACTTCTGATAATTTTTTGTAAAAACTAACTAGTCCATGAAAATATCTTACCTCCACACCAATAGTGGCATTTTGTGATGGTTAAGTTGTTGCGTTGTTATCCTTGCCATCAAGGTTCAAATCTCATGGGGATGAGGTCCCCCGTTTATGGCCTCACTGATTCATAGCTCTAGGTCAAAGCGTTTACCCCTCTTAAAATTAAAATAAAACCTCCATAGTACTCTATGGAGTAGGTCATTCAAGGATAACCTTCACCTTCTCAAGGTCCATTTTTAGACCTTTGGGTAAAATTACAAATCCCAGGTATGCCAACCCCTTCTACACATTACTACACTTCTTTAGATTTATTAGCAACTTTTCTTCCCTAAACTTCTCAAACACCTTATCAATATGAATTGGATGCTCCTCAAATGTCTTACTAAAGATCAAACTATCATCTAGGTAAACAATGATAAAATTACCCAAAAGTTCCTTTAGTACCTCATTCATGAGCCACACGAATGTGCTTATTGCATTGGTTAGCCCAAAGAACATGACTAACCACTCATACAATCCTTCCCTTGCCTTGAAGAAAGTCTTCCATTCATATCCTTTTCTGATTCAAATCTAATGGTACCCACTCTTCAGATCTATCTTTTTGAAATATACAACTCCACTCAAACAATCCATAATCTCATCCATCCTCAATAATGGAAATGTGTACTCGATTGTGATCTTTTTAATAGCTCAAGAATCTATAGATATCCTCCATTCCCCATTTTCTTTGGTGATAATATGCTAGTACAATGCATTAACTTAGACTCTCTTGAATCAACCCCTTATGGGATAACTAGTGTATGTGTTTATTCAATTATCCACTTTCAACTTGTGTCATTCTATATGTTACCTTGTTTGGAAAACTAGCTTTTGGAATCAAGTTCATCTAGTAATTAATCTTCCTTATTGGTGGTAATCCATTAGGCAAAATATTAGATAAAATATCTAGAAACTATTCCAACAAATTTGTAACTTTTGTTGGTACCTCTTCTACTTCTTTTTCAACATTTTTGGAATTGTAGTAAAACACATATGCTCATGCCTCATACCCTCTAGGTGTAGACACCTAAACCTAATTACATCACTTAAGTCATCCTACTTAGTCATCTCCTAAGGCATCATTGATTAAGTATTTAATATTTATTAATTCAATGTCATCCCCTAGTTAATTAATTCAATTGATTGACTATAGTCCAATTGATAAAATCAAAAGTCAAAAGTCAAATTATCAATTAAATCCCTAACCTCCTATTAAATTAAATAAATGAATAATATCTATTTTATTTAATACAAAAATGCCCTTAGATTTAAATAAATTATTTTAAATCAAATCCCCAACCTATAACTATTCATAAATCCCTATCATTAGCTAAATCCAACCCAATCACCAATACTAACCTCACTTAGCCAACTAATTAACCCACCTCATAAACTTGCTATCCCACTTGCATCCCTCTAACATGTCATTTTCATTCTAATTCCTTCCTAACATAAGCCTAATCCCTTCCCTAAACATGTGCACAAATGTAACCAAGGGTTAAGAAGTCCAAAGCCAAAGAAAAGTCAAACTTCTATCACATCCCTCTTAAATTCCTATCCAAAATGTTGTGATATGGAGCCTAATTAGACTCAAAGGTTTATTTGGCATGGTTTTCCCTCCATATTATTTCTATAGGGGTCTGGGGGCTGCACCCCCAAGATGGGATCAAGAGGTAGTGCCCCTATGGGGTCCTAGGGTAGTACCCCAAGTGCACTCCCTATCACAATACAGGGTGGGGTTGAGGGGCAACACCCCTGCGAGGTTTTTTGGGGGTAGCACCCCCAAAGCCAAAAATGCTTTTATATTGTAAAAGGAATTGGCTACTAGTTTTGTATTATTCTAGCCCTAATTTTGTAAGTGATAAAAAGCTTGTATAAAAGGGCTTAGGGTTATGGATTTTCATAATGTGTGATGCAAAAATTGGTTTCTACAATGGTATTGAGCTATAAGGGGTTAGAGATTGTAATCAATTTGTAATCACTAGATAATAATAATATTGGACTTGTTGGTGGATGTAGCCTAGGGATTGGGTGAACCACGTTAATAAATCTTGGTGTCTCTTGTTCTCTTATGTGCAATCTATTATTTTTTGATATTGGTTATATTTGCATGTAACTGTAATATTGTCTAAAGTTAATCCTAACAAGTGGTATTAGAGCCAGACTGTCATCATTTTTTTTTAGCGATCCTCTAAAGGAAAGTCTCATGATTGAATGGGAATGATGGTAGATGAGGGTAAGTTGAGGGTTGACAAGTTTAATGGGAAAAACTTTTAGTTATAGAAAATTCAAATGGAGGACTATCTTTATCAGAAGGATTTATGGAAGTTGTTAGAAGGAAAAATCAAGAATCAGGGATCTATGACAAATGATGACTAGGATCTTTTAGATAGAAAAGAACTTGGAAGAATTTGATTATGCCTGGCACCATCAGTGGCATTTAATATTAAAAAAGCGAAGATAATAGAAGAGTTGATGCAAACCCTAACAAAACTGTATGAAATGCCCTCTGCTTCAAACAAGATATTTCTCATGAAGCATTTATTTAATATAAAAATGATAGAAGGTGGATCTATTGCAACTCATTTAAATGAATTTAATACTATTACTAGTCAATTATCTTCTATGGATATTAATTTTGATGAAGAAATTATGGATCTCAATTTTGTGTTCTTTGCCTAAATGATTGAATGACTTGGTAATGGCTATGAGTAATTTAGTTTTTGGATCTTATACCCTAAAATATGATAATGTGATCGGTGTTATTTTTAAGCGAGGAAAATTGTTGGAAATCCTCAGGTGGATCTACATCAGGAAGTGCTTTGAATGCACAAAGTAGAGGCAAAATGCCTGAGAGAGGAAATAATTCTAGAAATTGTGGGAATCAAGAGGAAAGTGAAAGGGGAGGAGGTCTTAATAAAGAGGACCAAATGACTGTTGGTAATAGGGGAAACCAGGGCATAAGAAGAAAGATTGTGAGACTTGAAAGAAAAATGAAGAGGAAAATCAAGATGGAGACAAGGAGGCAAATGTGGTAAGTAGAAAATCTAAAGAGGATGCTTTGCTTCTATATTTAGAAAGTGTTGATGATTCATGGGTTTTAGATTCCAGTGCTTCATTTCATGCTACACCTCAAAGAGGTTATTTCTGATTATGTCCAAGGGGATTTTGGGATTGTTTATTTGGGGGATAATGAACCCTACAGATTGTTGGAAAGGGAAAATTTAAGTTTAAGTTGCATAATGAGAATCTTTGGCTACTACATGAGGTAAGACATGGTCCAAGGCTGAGTAGGAATTTAATTTCAGCAGGGCAACTCGGTGATGAGAGTTGTGTAGTTACTTTTAATGATAAAAATTGGAAGCTTTCAAAAGGTTCCCTTGTAATAGCAAAAGGTGTGAAAAGAGGCACCTTATATCTTTGTGTAGGTCATATTTTTCTTCTACTTTGATTGTTTCAAAGAAAGATGAATGTTTAGGAATAGTTGTTGTAGTTGAGCAAGGAGAACAAATAGTTGTTATATATTCTGATACAACACTATGGCACAATAGAATCGGGCACATGAGTGAGAAAGGTGTGAAAGTACTTCATTGAAAGAAATTTTTACCTAGTCTAAAATGTGTTAAAGATGGATTTTTGTGAAAGTTGTGTGTATGGAAAACAAAAGAAAGTGAATTTTGTGAAGATTGGGAAGGAAAATGAAAGTGAGAAATTAGAGCTTGTGCATACAATGTATGGTGACTAGCTCAGGTATCTTCCCTAGTGGCTCTAATTATTATTTTACATTTATTGATGATGCAACTAGAAAAGTAAGGGTTTATTTCCTTAGACTAAAATTTGATGTATTTCAAACTTTTAAGAAATGGAAATGCTTGGTTAAAAATGAGACTAGAAAGAAATTAAAATGTCTTAGATCTAATAATGGTGGTGAGTATTGCGGTCATGAATGTGAAGATTATTACTCTACTAATGGTATTCGTAGACAAAAAATGTTCCAAGGACTCTATAGGAAAGTGGAGTGGCCGAAGGCATAAACTTGACTATAATGGAGCGTGCAAGAAGTATGAGGTTGCATGTAGGGTTTCTCTTAAACATGTGGGCAGAGGCTATTAATACTACTATATATTTGATTAATAGAGGTCCCTCTACTCCTTTGGGTTGTGGTATTCAAGAGGAAGTATGTACTGGTAAGAAGGCGAGTCATTCTTTTCTCAAAGCTTTTGGTGTCTTGTGTTCTCTTATGTGCAATCTATTATTTTTTGATATTGGTTACATTTGCATGTAACTGTTATTTTTGTTTGAGGTTAATCCTAACATAAATGAATTAAAGGCTCTTTAATGCCTCTTACATTTCTTTTCCACACTCATTCTTCCTCATAACTCACTTTCACCCTCCACTTTGATCATCCCCTCACATCCAATCCCCTTGTGAAACTTGTCACAAGGCTATGGATTTAAAGAAGCACAATCCATGTGCTTCCCTATCCTTCAATCCTAGCCTTCCCTCATCCCTCATCCCTCATCTATCCTTACATCCCAACCCTTCATCCTCACATGGTTAACCTATAAATTAAACCTTCTCCCTTCAAAATTTAACAATCAACTCTCATGCAAACTTATAATGTCCCTTTGGAGAACAAATTAACCAATCATGCCCTTACAATGTAGGAATCCACGCTCACCCTATACACCATTTTTATCTTTTGAAGTCTCCCATTCATTGAAGGCATTGAAGTGCATTTGAGAATACATCTCTATCATTGAAAAAATCTACCCATCAAAGGAGACTTGGAATGGTGATCATATGGTTTCCATTCCCTTTTACATGCTCTCTTTTAGTCTAATATATATGTTGTTATTGTGTTAGTTTGTGAATGTTAGCCTAATGCTTGATGTTATTTGCACACTAATCTAATAACATATATTTTGGCACATCTGGTGAGACTCTACAAATGTGTCATTCATTTATCCAATTTATCTTTTTTTTTTCTTGCAAGCTAACAATCTAATCTTTGACAATTTTTAGCACTTCACATTTGTTTTTTTTGTTTGTGCATGCTTGAAAATTGTTGGAAATATTTAGGATGAAATGTGTTACTAAGAGGGGAGGGGTGAATCAATAACATATAAAATTTTATGCATTTTAACCATTCATCATTCATTCATCTAATCTACTGCATAAATGAAAGATCAATCATTCATAACACATGAACACAATGATTTGGTGACCCAGAAACCTTCCAATTAGAAAGTAAAATTGGGGTGGGGATGATGCCCACAAAACTTCATTACTGCAGCATGAAATTGGCCGATTAAGGCTTACAATGATCACTTCTGGTGATCTACCTTGTTAGGAGCAAGTAGGACTGCTAGATCCACCTTGTTAGAGGATTTTACAAACATACAGTGAAGTATGCACTCTATAAGGAGATTTACAAAAGACTATTAAGTCTACCTTGTTAAAGGATTTGAAAATTGATTCACCTGTTAGGATGAAATAGTGGATCTACTTACAACTTGTTTGCTGATAAGATCCTTTTGCATTGATCACCTTATGTGATAGATATAACTTTTTTGCTCCTTATGCTAACCTTTTTGTATTCCTTTTGCTCTACTGCTAATAGCAATACCTTCTTGACATGCGAACAATACTTTCACATTTCATGCCAATATGTTCATATTCCTATTCATTTCTCAAAAATGATATCATAAATTACATATATACCATTCCAATATTTTACAGTTACAAGGTCGGCCAAAACACAAGTGAACAAAACATTACTGAGTCAGCCCATTAGTAAACTCGGGTTCACTGAACTGAACTGAAATTATTGTCATGGATCAATGCTTTGGAGTGGACAATGTGTCTCTGCATTGTGTCCATGATAGGAAGGATCATGTTCTAGATGTCTATTAAGGTAGACCTGATCCTTGCTTCCTCTCTCAGTAATTTTGCCTGCTTTTTTGATAAAAATCCGATTCGAAGATGATGGGATGAGCTTGAATTGGGATCAAGTTGCAATATTTGGGCATTGTCCTTCATATCCTCATCAATTTTATTTAATTTTTATTTGATCTCCTTTGTGTACTCAGTAACATCACAAAGTTTGGCAAAAAGTGAAGTTACATTATTAAAAGAATTTTCAAAATTGGCCAAAACTGTAGACAATTCTACCTATTTTATTGCAATGTGCTGAGAAATGTGCTCAAGCACCTTATTATCAAATTTCCTTTCAGCCTTCTCAATCAATTTTTCTTCACCAGAGGTGTCCTCATTGAATTTATTTACAGCCTCTTCTAATTGAATCAAAATTTTTTGAGTAGAGTCTACTTCAACACCTATAGCCTCTTTAATAATGTTCTTGGTGTCCTCTATTATTTTGTATTCCTTATCCCTTTCAGATCTTAATTTCTTCTGCGTAGCCTTCATCTCTATTAATTGACTAGCATACCTCATTTCTTCAATGGTAGCATTTTCATAGTCAATTTTTGGAATAACTATATCTGTATCTAAATCAATTTCTTCTGGTATTTCCTTTCCAGTTAGCAGAAGTCTTAATGGTTGCTTTTGTTTGACTTCTGTGGTGATTTGTTTAATCTAAGGAATAGACACAATAGTAGAGATGGAAGGGCTAGCAACAAAAAAATGGGATAGGACTTGAAGAATGAATGCCAATAGAAGTATTTACCGGATCTAGAATACTTCCCAAAAATGATGATATACCCATTATAGCAGTATCTGAACTAGCTATCCTTGAAGTAGATGCAGATAATGCTGTCAAAATTGCTAGAACTGACAAAATTGTAGAACTTACTGATGTGTTGCCTGATGATGTTGGAGCAGAGGAGGCTGGCTCGGTGACTGAAGAAGAGGGCTTCAGCTTGGTAGATGAAGTGGTAGGTGCAGATGATAAATCTTATGAAGATGCTATCAAACCTACCGAAGCTGACTCCAAACTTGATGATGTGATAGTTTTAGGTGGAGAGCAAGGAAGAGATGCAATGACTGCTGCTGCAATTTTTACTAGATCATCTTCCTCCTTATTTTCCTCTTCAGCTTCTTCCTATTTTTCTTCCTTGTCTTCCTCCATTAATGCATGCAGCTCTCCTAGTGAGACTGTGATGGATGGAGAGGTAGTTATATCATCACTATCACTATTGTCATCATCCTGGATTTCTACTGGATCTTCACTAGGCTTATGCAAATGATAGATATTTTTCCACATGTTTGTTGCATCATTTACAACATGCTCAATGTCTTTAATTAAAATCAAACAAGTGTGGAATTTGATCATCATTTTTCCTTCATGATTTTTTATTGCAACCTTTATTTCTGCTCCAATGAGATTTGGTTGAAGGTTTTTCAGGGATTGCTCATAGATATCTTTCACCGTTTTGGTGGTTGTTTCCCATCTTGGTTGCAATTTCTCCAGTAGTTCCTTGGAGATTTGAGAGGCAAGCTAGTCCGAGGAGTATTTCCATTTTCCCATCTTAGAGAGTACCAGTTCCTCTATCTGCATTTTCTCAGCATCTATTCTTGTTTCAAATTTCAAAGCTTTGAAATTTGTAATGCCTACCCCTTCTTCCAATTGCTTGATCCTTTCCCCAAATGTGAGTGAAGGTCTGGCCAGTACAGGTTCCTATTTTCCTTTCCTGGTCCTCCTTGAGAATACTGTAGTAGGCGTCTTCTTAGGTTTGGTAATGGTTACCTTACCTTTCTTCTTTAGAGGTTCTTCTTCTGCAGATTCTCGTTCTTCTTCTTCTCCTCCTCCTCCTTCTTCATCATCTTCTTCATCCTCACCTTTACCTTCAGTTAGCATAAGAGGACCAGTAGCAGTTTTCATTTTGGCTATCTTCCTCTTGCCTTTTCTTATTGCCTGAGGTAGCTTGATTTCAAGCTCTATTCTGGCCTTTCCTTCATCATAGGTTCCAAAGGTAGGGATGTTGGGGATAGCTGGTTCATTGACCAGTGCCTCAATGATATCTCTTGCATCATCAATATTTAATTCATAAGGCAATGGTTTTACCCATGCCACTCGGGGTATGACTGCCTATATATACACATGATCATAGTCAACCATGAAACAGATATCATCTTTGTAATCCTCGAAAAGCTTAGGAGGAATTCTAAACCTATTATTCATCCTTTCCTTGAAATCTTCAAAATAGTTATCCATGACTTTGTCAAAATTTTCACCCATTTCTGCTATGAACTCATTAATCTGATATAAAATTGGAGTGTCTTTCCTTCGTACTATAGAGCCTTTTGAGGGAAAAAACTTTTGTACATAAAAGAACAAAAAAAATAACAAAGAACCAAATTTACATGGGTTATTCTTGGAAGTCCTTATGCTTTCCATATTTTTATTCAGCTGTCTTAACAACAATTTTGACAAATCAAATTCAATATTTTTCTTTACAATCTTAAATGCTAAATCCACAGCTTCACAAGGTACACATTTAATCTGCTGGAACTGTATAACTTATATGCAATCACATAGATGCCAAATCTGAGTTCCACGTCAGATATATTTTTAAGCTTTAGTCCTCTACCGTCCCACTCTGCTAGGGTTTGCTTCTGTAACTCATCTTGACCTAGGGTTTTAGTGGTTTTAGCTTTTCTTAGCATAGGAAAACCTGTAATTTTATGAATCATCTTTTTGGTTAACAATGCGGGTTGTTCCAACCACAACTAACCATTATGAACATGGCTCAAAACATATCTAACCCATTTAACCTAGAAACTTCTTGGTAGGTGTGGAATATGGATCAAGCCTTTTTCTTCTAAGTGTTTGTGCTCAGGTTTTAGGGCTCCATCAACACATAATTGACCTAGGGCATTATCCATATCTAATGTACCAATTTCTTGAATAGCACATTTGAAATGAGTGCGAATATCATTAACAAGAAGTACCTTAGGAGGGATTTTTGATTGAGCTATGTGAATGTCAAGTGATTTTGCAACTACGGGCACTACCTTGAATTTAGGGGCTTTCCATTCAACTTCTTTTACGAGCATTTTAGAACCCTTATTCACCTTGTTGCTGCTGGTGCTTTCGGATGCCATTGATGCTCGGTGGATAAAAATATTTTCAAACAATTACTTTGCAGGAATTTTGCTTCAAATTGCTTGGCATGCAACTAGAAATCCTTTTGGCTCTAAGAATTTTAAGTCGCGATGGAAAATGAAATTGAATTCTACTCTTTTAATGAAATACTATCATTAAGGCTTGGTACAAAGGTAGATGAGATGACATAGTGCGTGCTAGTCTATCTTTGAAATACTCAATAGAACCTTGCAACTCAGTGGACTAATAAAATATTTGATACTCCCAACCTAGCTCGGTAAGGTCTTTAGTCAGCCTTGCTCGGTATATGCAACTTTGTGATTGATATCATTTCTATGGTCCATGTATCTGAAATACTATATTGATCATTTGCACCCATTTTTATAATTTGGAACTGTTTAAGATGTGGCTAGAAGATGTAGTTCTTGAGTCTTCTTAAGTCTCAATTGGAAATGATGGATTCACCCACTTCTTGAGTGACATGATCATTATTTGAACTGTCTTGATCGGTAGATTTAGGAATCCACTGTTGTCTCATTTTCTTCCGAATGTTATCAGCTTTTACTTTCTTTTAATCTTCAATTCTTCTAGTATTCATGCAATTCTTAGCTATATGACCAAGTTCAGTACATGTGTAACATCTTATGGTTGTATCCTTCTTTCTTAGGTGATGTCTTGCACAATTTAACCTGATGTGTCCATATTCTCCACAATAGTGACATCTGCACCAGGTATTGTAGTCCCAACCAAATATTTCTTTGATAATTTGTTCTGCTAGATTAAATGCCTTTGGTTTGCATTGAGATGCCTTGTGACCTAGTTTCTTGCATTTGTGACATTTGCCTTCAAATTTTGGTTTTTCTTTGCATTCATTAGCTTTGTGACCATGTTGATTGTAGTTGAAGCATTTTCCATTGAATTTTTCCTTTCCATTACTCCAACATTTGTTTGATGTATGACCTATCTTACCACAGTGATTACAAGTAGGCCTTTGATTTCTTTGTGCACCTTGTTTGGAAGTTTCACCTTCTTCCTTGTAACCAAGTCCAGCTTTGCCTTTTTATCTATGAAGATTTTGCTCACTTAGCTGATTTAATTGAGTCATGTCTGCTTGTGATTTCATCATTCTCTCATTGATTTTCTTTTTAGTGTTTAGGTCATTTTCCAAACTTTCATTGATTTGTCTTTCAGATCTCAAGTCACTTTTTAAGATTTTATTAATTTGTCTTTCAGTGATTGCATCATTCCTTAGGTTTTCATTTTCAAATCTCAAATTCATAATTGCTTCATTTGCATTGGAGAGTTGATTTATAAGATCTTGATGCTGAAGGGATTGACTATTTCTTACCTCTAAGTCTTCATTTTCCTTGTTTCTTTGTTCCAAGATTTCACATAGCCTGATAGATTGGATTTCTTGTTCTCTTTTGAGTTTTCTTACTTCTTCTTGTAGGGAACCATTCTTTGCCAGGAGTTCCTTGGTTGCCTCATTAGCTTCATTTGAACTACTTGAAGGTAAAAGGTCTTCAATCCTTTCTTCAGCATACTGATGATCATTCATTTGTTTTGCAAGTTCCTTCCTTCTTTTCAGGGATTGAGAAAGATGCTCCTTAGCTTCTTTGAGTTGAGCCATGATCATTTCCAGATCTAACTTTTCATTTTCAATAGTTTTGTCAAGTTTGAATATCTCCATTGCTCTTGATCTTTGCTCAAGCTGTCAAACTTTTTCCTTAGAACCAAATGCTCTGATACCAATTGTTGGAAATATTCAGGATGAAATGTGTTACTGAGAGGGGAGAGGTGAATCAGTAACACATAAAATTTTATGCATTTTAACCATTCATCATTCATTCATCTAATCTACTGCATAAATGAAAGATCAATCATTCATAACACATGAACACAATGATTTGGTGACCCAGAAACCTTCCAATTAGAAAGTAAAATTGGGGTGGGGATGATGCCCACAAAACTTTGTTACTACAGTATGAAGTTGGCTGGTTAAGGCTTACAATGATCACTTCTGGTGATCTGCCCTGTTAGGAGCAAGTAGGACTTCTAGATCCACCACGTTAGAGGATTTTACAAACATACAATGAAGTACGCATTCTGTTAGGAGATTTACAAAAGACTGTTAAGTCTACCTTGTTAAATGATTTAAAAACTGATTCACCTGTTAGGATGAAACAGTGGTTCTACTTACAACTTGTTTGCTGATAAGATCCTTTTGTATTGATCACCTAATGTGATAGATATAAATTTTTTGCTCCTTATGCTGACCTTGTTGTATTCCTTTTGCTCTGTTGCTGATAGCAATACCTTCTTCACATGCGAACAATACTTTCACATTTCATGCTAATATGTTCATATTCCTATTCATTTCTCAAAAATGATATCATATATTACATATATACCATTCCAATATTTTACAGTTACAAGGTCGGCCAAAACACAAGTGAACAAAACATTACTGAGTCAACCCATTAGTAAACTCGGGTTCACTGAACTGACTCAGTGACCTTTTGATACTCGGCATTGCCATGCACTCGGTAGAAGTAGAGACTCAATTCATTCTAGTCACAAAACATTGCTTGGAACTCAGTAGCCATTAGTGACTCAGTAGATGTAGTGTTACTCGGTAGAAACTATCTTCTTCGTTTACCTTGCTTAGCTCAGTAAACACTGAATCCTTTGTTTACCTTTTTCACTCTGTAAACTCTGTTGATCTTTGATTACCTTTTTCACTCGGTAAACACTGCTAAACTTCTTTTACCTTTTTCACTCGATATCTTTTGGATTGTTTGATGAGAACTGTTTGCCTGTTGAACTTATAAGGTAACCACTGAATGCTCGGTATATACTTGAGACTAAGTGATGAGCGAGATAAGCATTCAGGATAGAATAAGTGTTTGAACTAATGAAAAATATATCATAATTCCAACAGAAAATGTGCTTAGAAGATGGATACCCATGTCAATTTTTTTGAAAAGTTCTTAAAACTTCTTAAAATTGCTCAAGTGGATTTCCTTTTTTACCATTTTAGCACATATGATACTTCTTGCAGTACACATCTTTCTGTAGTGCCAACTGAACACTTTCGTAGTGCATCTGTTGGTTTCAGTAGTGTATTTTCTTATTATAATAGAACATCTACAAGATAAACTAATACATTTAAAATCTTAAATGACTTGAAATAATGCATTTGATTATTCTTATAGTGCATCTAATAAGTCTAGTGGTGCATTTGATAGATTTTATGGCATATCTAATGAGTCAGCAAAGTTTTATCTTTTGTCTATAACAAAGGACATAATCATACTATTCATGCATTTTTAATTTGTTTTAATGCATCTGGCTCTTGCTTTAGTGCATTTGACTAGTCTTTTAGTGCATCTGTCATTTCTTGTAATGTATTTACCTAGTCTTTTAGCTCATTTGGTAAATTCTATAGTGATTTTGTCTATTTATGTAGCGCATTTGTTTGTTTTTGTAGCACATTTGATGTCTTCTATAGAACATTTACTGAACTACAAAATTCAAATGGTTTGACTGTGGATTTTATCTATTTTACTGGTGGAGGAGCTTGTGAATTTGATACTTTCACTCATTGTTGTTTACTGGTTTTCATTTAACATCATTTTCTTTCGAATTAACATACATATAAAAGGATAAAAATGAGCAAAATCATCACATTTTAATTTGAGTGCTAAAATTAAATAAGTGCAAACTCCATCTTGAATGCTTAAGGGATTTAAAATATTTTTTTTGGAATGAATGCATACAAATCAAATACAATCTTGAATTTCAATGATCAATGAACTAATTCTATGGTTGACACTTTAAATTTAAGACTAAAATGAACAATCTCCTTATCAAGCAATTCTTGAATGCTTAAAGGGACAAATAAACCACACATTTCATTTTTAGGTTTAAAAAAAAATATTCCAAACACTTCAACTTAGGGCTTTTAAAAATCACAAAATCCTAAAATCTCTTAAAGTAAAAATTGATCTTATTCCCATCCTTCCTAAAGACTTCACACATCATTTCATTTAATGACTCATGTTATTTTGTTTACCATCACTGTCAAGTTGGAAAGAACATTTCATTTTCTTCAAGTCATTGATACAAAAAACCTAAAAGCTTCAAAGTTACAATGAACCTACTTTCTTGCATGTCTTAAGATGTGTTCTCTAACACATATGTGAGCTATCTTTTATTTCTTTCAAACTAGAACCAATAAATTACATGATGCATGTACCAAAAGGTTTTAGCAAGATCATTTGCAACAACCTAGGACTTCTTCTAACAAGTTCATCATCCTTTAGGAAGTGTCTCCCCCTTGGATAAAAGCTCAAAATGGTAAACCCTTATGGTTAGTATATAAATGAGAAGAAAGGTACCTGATCTTTTTTCTCCATCAAGTACAATTTTGATGTCATGTCCCCTTTTCAAATAATTAAAAAATAATAATCTTTGCTAAGGCAGGCAGGCCCAAGAAAGTGAAGTTTCGGAAAAAGGGGGTTAATCTTTGGAAACCGTTGGACTAATAAATGAAAATTATTATTAAAATATGTTTCATTAACCTCTCTTGGACATGAGTTACAGTTATGCCCTCTTTTAAGGGGTTTTGGAGGCATTTTGGGCTCATTCCAGACTTGATTTTCGCTCATTCTTTGTTATTCTTCAGAGGCTGCCAAACCTGTGGAGAAGGAGACCCAAGAACGGGAGTTTGCAGGTTTCCAGGGAGACCCAAGAACGGGAGTTTGCAGGTTTCCAGGAAGGCTAAGGACAGGAGTTTGAAGCCATTCCATGTGCATGCTCATACAAAGTTTGCCTTTGTGCTGAACAGTGCAGATTTGTGAGTTTCCGGGTGTATTTTTGTAAGAGTTTGGTGTTTCCGGTTGAGTATTTCATATCAGTTTTGGTTGCTGCTGTATTTTAGAATTTAAGCTGTTAAAATAGAGCTGAATATATATATTGGGACGTGATTAAACTTTTGAGATAGATTATTAGTGTTCTTGTGGTGTTTCCGGGCATATTTTGTGCTATTTCGGGAGCCCGATGAGCATAGTTTTGGTCCTACATTTTCGAGCTGTTGTGTAAAGGCTATACGGATCTGGAAATGTCAATTTGTAGGATGTTATGCTGTTGAAAGTTCTGTAAAAATTTCCATTTTCAGATTCATTAATAATTTGTGAAGTTGTGAAGCTTTTAGCACTATTTTCAACATACCCGATTTGGGGTTTCTTGAGGAATTTGGTGGATCTTTGGGATATTAGCTGTTTGATTTTAAAGATCTGATTAGAGGTTGAAAATATCATGAAAAATCAGAAAAGGGACATTTCAGTGGTATCAGAGCCATGATCTTGCCAGCCTGAGGGTTTGTAGAAGTTGCAGGTCAGTTTTGACAACTACCCAGATCTTGCATGTCAGTTTTGACAACTACCCAGATTTTGCATGTCATAATTTATGGTTGCATGTTTCTTCTAATCAGATATGGTTACATTCTACTTCTAATCATTTTCATGTTAGTTCTTGGTGAATTTGGTGGTTGCATGTTGCTTCTAATCAGCTGCATGTCAAAATTTATGGTTGCATGCAACTAAGTGAAAGAGAAAAAAGATATTTGCAGCGAGAAAAGAATAAAGAAATTTTGATCAAACCTCCAGTTGAAAGTAAAAGTACAAAATCCAAGGAAGGGAAAAGTATGGCTGATCCAGATGAGATGGCAAAGAAATTCTTCCAAGACATCCAAAACACTCAGAAGCAAACAGTGGATAGTTTGGCAGAAACTAGAGAGGCTTTGCGAATATTGACAGAAAAACTACAAGGAGTTGCATCTATTAATGAGAAAGGGAGCACTTTAGAGGAGCCAAGAAATCTGAAATCCACACCATCTAAATCAACCAAAACTATTTTCTTGCCTGCAGATGAGCCACCAGTACCAAATCCAGCCATTAATCCTATGGAAGAGGTTACAAGTAACTTGATTACATTAAGAGCTACTTATAATGGCTTAGATGATGACTTTCGTAGTTCAGTTCCTTTTAGAGAATATGTGGATATGATGAACACTTTGATGCCCAAGAAAGAATACAGAAGGGAGCATGACATAAGTGGAAGAGAGCTCAAAAATAAAATAAGCAAGTTTATAGCACCTACTTTTGATGGAACAAATAAAATTTCAGCTAGAGCATGGCTACAAAAATTACAGACCTTCTTCACACTTAACCCCATGAAGGAGAGTGATTTTGTTCAAATTGCAAGTCTACACTTGGAAGATGCAGCCTATGATTGGTGGTATCATGGAATGACTACTCAAGGTCATGATCAGGTAACTACATTTGATGATTTTAGTCAAAGAGTGATAGATAGATTTGACCTCAAGGATGATGATTATGAGGGTGTTGTTGTGCATGATGGTGAGATACCTGGTGTAGATGAGCAGACATTGAGCATTCATGACTTTTTTGAGAGAGAGTACCAGGCACAGTTAGATGCTTCGTCACATGAGGTTGAGGCTAGTAGTACTTCACATGATTTATCCCGCCAGCTGAAGGTGTGTGAAGATAGTATTGTCACTACATTATCTCATCATGACAGGTATGTGGAGTTAGTTGGTATTGGTCATATTACTCAAGTCAGGATTTTGCTTGAGTTACCAGCTAATTCTAGTTTACAGATATGGACTCGAGATTCTTATATTGGCATTTGGGGTTCAGTTGACTATAAATCATTAACACTTTTTGGTAGCAGTGATTGTTTGGGTGCTACCATGGATTTGATTAGCAGATTGCACGGTGTTGTCTTTTCTTGTGCCAGGAGCTTATCCGATGTTTGTATTAGTTTTTATACACCGGTGTTGGGCTTTGTTCATATATCTAGTCGACCATACTTGCTGGAATGTGTTGATGATATTTCATATTTGGCAGTGTGTGCAGATGAGTCCCAGGATCATATTGGCATTGATGACATCCAGGAGGATGTAGTGGGCAGTTTTGAAGACTTAGTTTCCTTGGGTACAGAGGAGTTGGACAACAGTGCTAATGTTTTTGATACTTCGTATGTTGATATGAGCTTTAGATTTAATTCAAAGGGTATGGATTGTAATACTCTAGAGACTAGTGACTTTGAGGATACTCCTTTAGACAGTGCATCAGAGGAGGATTGTAGGAGACAGTCAAGCCAGTGCCATCATGTGCCTAATCAGTTAAGAGTTAGTGACCGAGACATTGTTATCGCTTGCCAGCATTTTGATGCTGCTCGTCAGTTGTTAGCAGTTTATGGATGGGGTTCTCCTACTAGTGATGAGCAGGAAGGTAGTTATCTTTCCTTGATAGAGATCCACTCTTTATGGGAGGCTATCCAGATTCTGAGACAGGATTATATGCAGTTGGTAGCTGACAGAGATTATCTTATGAAGTGGGGCAGTACAGCATATGATGCATTGTTGGCCAAGGAAGATGAGGTGAGTGAGCTTACTGAGCAGCTTGTGGTGACTTCTGAGATTCTTGAGAGTACTCAGTTGGCTTTCAAGGAGTCACAATTTCATTTGGCTAAGGTGACCATGGAGTTAGAGCGACTACAGTCTTCACCTGATTCTATACAGTCACAAGCAGTGGTGTTTGGTGATCCGAGGATGTCCATGGCCGAGATTGTCAAAGACAGTGGAGATGGGGATGCATCCATTCTTGATACTAACATTGGAATATCAGGTTCATTCCCACTAGAGTTAGGTTTAGTTGAGTTGGGTATTGTAGCAGATTGTTGTATGCCTGACATGGTGGTGGCATCTAGTACTGAAGGCACAGAGACTAGAGATGTATCAAAGATCATGTGTGATGTTGGTGAGTCGGCAGTTGGCATGGTTCCTGCTAGTAATACTACTCCCTTGGTGATATCTTTGGAGGTAGTAGTTAGTTCCAACATGGTTAATGATCAATTGCAGTTAGTTTCATCTGGATTACAGTCTAAGCCACTGACTGAGATTGGCGCATTCTATCGGCATTACACTATGAGGTATGCTCATCAATTTACCTTTGATGACCATGTTGATGAGATAATGATACAGAGATGTACTTTGGTTCCTAGTACTTATCATCAGTTATGGGACAATTTGATGCCTCAAGATGAGAGTTGTGATGGGCATGACATGGCAATAGGTTCTACAGTTGAAAGCTTGATAATACATGACTTAGAGCAGGAGTTTCAGAGTGATGCTTCAGCAGGTGTTGTTATTGATTCTACTCCTTTGGCTATGACATCTCCTGACTTAGCCGGTGATCAGTCACAGTGGGTTGTATCACTTGTTCATGGGGTGCATGGTAGTTATGGTTATGAGATAGTGGCCAGTGATTTGCAAAGTTGTGTTGACTACAGGAGTTGTACAGTGTGTGGATTCTCCATACTTGGTACAGTTTCATTCGAGAGCATTCACCATTGTTGCAGAGTTGGATTGTGCATTCCGTATAGGCCAGTGGGATGCGTTGATGGTATTTACTGTGTTGGTAGTTTGATTTGTCCACTTTACTTGGGTTCTGATGTTCTAAGAGTTTGTGCCTCATGGGTTTTTGACTGTGGTAGTGGTGATTTTGGATTTTGGTTGAGCTATAATTGTCAGTTTGATTATGGATTCATCTTGCTCATATTGCAGAGGATATTGCAGGAGCCTATGTTAATTGGTAGTAGTATAGTTCATGACTACATTTGGGATCCAGGTGGATTGATTGGTTTATTGTTTATCCATTGCTTGAGGACAAGCAATGTTTGGGAGGGGAGGACTTGTCATGTCCCCTTTTCAAATAATTAAAAAATAATAATCTTTGCTAAGGCAGGCAGGCCCAAGAAAGTGAAGTTTCGGAAAAAGGGGGTTAATCTTTGGAAACCGTTGGACTAATAAATGAAAATTATTATTAAAATATGTTTCATTAACCTCTCTTGGACATGAGTTACAGTTATGCCCTCTTTTAAGGGGTTTTGGAGGCATTTTGGGCTCATTCCAGACTTGATTTTCGCTCATTCTTTGTTATTCTTCAGAGGCTGCCAAACCTGTGGAGAAGGAGACCCAAGAACGGGAGTTTGCAGGTTTCCAGGGAGACCCAAGAATGGGAGTTTGCAGGTTTCCAGGAAGGCTAAGGATGGGAGTTTGAAGCCATTCCATGTGCATGCTCATACAGAGTTTGCCTTTGTGCTGAACAGTGCAGATTTGTGAGTTTCCGGGTGTATTTTTGTAAGAGTTTGGTGTTTCCGGTTGAGTATTTCATATCAGTTTTGGTTGCTGCTGTATTTTAGAATTTAAGCTGTTAAAATAGAGCTGAATATATATATTGGGACGTGATTAAACTTTTGAGATAGATTATTAGTGTTCTTGTGGTGTTTCCGGGCATATTTTGTGCTATTTCGGGAGCCCGATGAGCATAGTTTTGGTCCTACATTTTCGAGCTGTTGTGTAAAGGCTATACGGATCTGGAAATGTCAATTTGTAGGATGTTATGCTGTTGAAAGTTCTGTAAAAATTTCCATTTTCAGATTCATTAATAATTTGTGAAGTTGTGAAGCTTTTAGCACTATTTTCAACATACCCGATTTGGGGTTTCTTGAGGAATTTGGTGGATCTTTGGGATATTAGCTGTTTGATTTTAAAGATCTGATTAGAGGTTGAAAATATCATGAAAAATCAGAAAAGGGACATTTCATTTGAGCAATGTGTTTTTGATGGTATCCCAAGGTGGGAAAACTTTCCCATGATTTCAATATGGTTAAATAGATTCTTAAGTGAATCACATGCATAACAACCATTTGACGTGACTCCATGAATTTAATTACAAACCAATTAGAAGCTACTCTTTTAGCCTTACATAAAATCCAAATTGACCACAGGGATAAAGCATTCTTGAATTATCTTATTTGTGAAATGACCTCATGGAAAAAATTTGTTAAACATACACATTTGTCAAAGTTGTTTATCAAATGCCTTTTTTGCCAAAAAGAGATCCATCATTTATCTCCCTCAAAATTTCTTTGTCCTTTGAGGGATTTCTTGTTCACTTGATCCAAAAACATTGTCTCAAAGTCAAAATAAGGCATACTTAGTGTAGTCACTAGCTCATCATAGATTCATCCAAGCTTCCAAAATATTGTCATCCTAAACACACCCATCTTATGTTGTTTTCCTCTAGTATCATCATTTCTAAAAGTCTTCCATCAAGTCCTCATTTTCTCCCAATATCCCAACTTTTCAAGTTCTCTTCATCGTTACCCACCCCATTTCCATCTTCCTTTGAGTCAGTCCCTTCTCCTATTATGAAATTCATCTAAATCCCATTCTGAACTTACTTTTAATCCTAAACCAAGCTTTGGTGTTCATCCATATTCATCCTTTATAGCTATCCAGCTCATGATCAAGACATGATGTCATAATCCTATTATGATGATTTTGGTCATCCCACCTATTCTTCTACTCAATCCTATTCCAATGATGATGAAGGTCATGTTGACCATGATGGGTATATTGAAATCCTCCAAACATCCTCCAAAATTCAAATATTCCTCCACACTACTCCATCATACCTCCTTGCATACCCACCAGTACTCCTTATAATACTTTTGACAATGGAAATCCATTAGTGCACTCATCCACACCTCCTTCCTATATCATGCCCACATATTCCCCTCATACATCAGTCATGTCTCCATCTTCCTCCACCTCCATATCTCCACCCTTCTAGAAGAATGCCACTAGCTACATCCCTAATCCAAGTCCACCATCTTAATATCCTCCGACCCATTTTCCAAATCCTCCCATCAATAATAGTTATACAATGCATCACCCTAATCTCCTTACTCTTCCCATTCCAATTCCATCCACTCTATCCTACATATCTTCTCCACCTTATCTTAATCCACCATACTCCACCCCATCCCATTGCTATCATCCCTATTTCATCCACCCCACTTATCAATCCCCTTCCATCTCCTTCCTCCCATCCATCAAATCCCTCCAAATCCCATCCACATCTCCTCCTCTTATAATTACCCAAATACCATGTAATGAACCTAATGGGTTTCTCCGCCATCACCTCATCTCCATTGAAGAAGTTCTCCCCCATCCATCTACCTCACTTATAGAAACCATCCATATATCTCATATCACATCACCCACTTCAATCCAATCCTATCAAGATCTTCTCCAAAAGCATATTGAAATATCCCATGGCACAAAAAAAGATCCCACCATGCCATGCACTATATCTCAAGATCCCATAATCCCACTTATTCCCCTACTTGATCACCATCCCCTCCATATCCAAGTCCTACCATTATACCTACTCCATCGCAAGAGCCATTATCCTCCCTCCATCCAAATCAACGTCCTATCCTTCCATCCCCTCTACTTAATGATCATACATCCCCTATAATCCATGGTAATAGATCTACAAAAGAAGAATAACTAACTATCATATCTGAAACTTCAACTCCTTCACCTACTAATGGAATCACATCTTGTGTTCCAAATAAAGAGCATCATACTGAAAAAAATAAAATAAAAGTGTACCTCTAGATGTTTGTATCCTTTCTATCCCTTAATGGTCCCAAATACTTCCATCTTCTTCCACATCTATTTTTGGCCCTTATCCTACTACTTCTTTCCATCCCTCCATTTGGATTTCTATATCCCTTATCTAAATCCTTCACGTTTTCCATCCATTTTGGGTCCTTATATACCTAATATGAATCCTTTATATCTCCTCTATTTATTTTGGGACCTACTCCATCCTTGCTTCCATCTATTTTAAGTCCTTATCCTTCCTTCCCTCCATCCATTTTGGTAAATTATATGCATCCGTAGCTTGTATTCCAACCCATTAACCCATCCCCTCAAGTCCACAAGCTAGATCATCAAAGGCACTCATCCTTGAATTCCTTCCAACCTTCAATCTCTATCATTCCATCCATAGTCCTTCCATCTCCTCTTTTCTCTTTTCATACAATGGCCAATAGAAGCATAAAACCAAAAATCCAAAAAAATCAAAGTATCAACATGTCCCATCTAAAGTACATGCTCAAAAAGAGAAACATTTGATCAAAACAAAAACAAAAAGTCAAAAGGCCACAAAGGCCCAAGTTGAAAAAGTCAAAAATCATGTGGATACCCAGGATGCTCGTAAAAGAAATGTATCTCAAAGAAAAATATCAATTGGCAACCATTCTCGCTACTCAAAAAGCCTTATCCATTCATAAATTATCTAAATTTCCGTCTATGCATCCTCCACCCCCCCCCAATTCACTTGTATTCCTTATACTTCTTATCCTACACTTCCAATCCTCCATTTTCCAAGTTTTCTCTTGAGTCTTATATTTCTCCTACTCCATTTTCTCCTTAATCTCATTCAAAACTGTCTTTCCTACTACTTCATCACCTTTCAGGGTGTGTACCAATGATGATCTTTCCAATTTCCCCATTTTCCCCCCAGTTTTATGTCTTACCACCCACCATTCCTCTCACACACCATTTTCTACCAACTTCTATGAGTAAAAATCAATCAGAAAATAAAAAAGGAAAGTAAAGAAAAATAAAGCGTCTACTAGTGAAAACTTGGCAATTCAAGCACCTTGAACAAGTACCATGATGAAAACTTAGAAAATAGGTTTCATGCATAATACCTCTATCCAAATGCTCTACACCCTTGGGGGAAAGTTATAACACCCACCATATCCATCTCATCCCACCATACCAAATACATCTTATTCATTTCACCTCCTCCCTCCTTTCAATCTTGATAAAAAAATTAAAGGCCATCAGCAGATGCACGCTTTTGGTCATCTCTTTGACATCCATTTCCCCATTGCACCTTGTATCCACCTATCCTTTATCCACCCATTCTTTCTTCCATATAATCCCTCCACCTCTTTTTCAAATTCATCCACCAACCATAATTATCCCCTATCTCCCTTGCTCATTCACCTTTGATATCCTATCTTTCATCTACCTCCTATTTCTATCTAGTCATCCCTAAATCCATTCATCTCCCAATCCCTATTTTTTTGCATTCCTCTACCCAATTCTTCTATCCATCATACCCTGTTTCCTCCTATCCTTACAACTCCCAACATTGCCTCCATCTCTCCATCAATAGGTACATCCCTTTTCTTTGGTATCTAGCTCTAGGATATCCTCATGCACCCTAGTTTCATCCATTCATATCCTAAATGCTCCTATAAATCTACCACCAACTGCACCATCCCATTGCACATATTTTAACTCATCCAATCACATTATTAGTCTTCTTCCTAGCCTTGCTTCTAGCCTTGGTCACAATCCAATCATCATCATTAGGATGCATCCTTCCCACTCCTTGTCTTAAGGTATATTATTCCCTTCTCCACATTACCCTATCTATTTCTCCTTTTCCAAACTTGACTAGGGAAAAAACATACATCTCTTCATCCAGAGCTTTCCATCCCGACATCTCTTCATCTTAAGATTTTATGCTATCTCCTCATTCTAAGCTTTCCCTCCCACTATCTCCTCATCCCTCTTTTCTTTCTATCTCTTCACCTTGATCTTTTCTACATTTCTTCTATATCAGATCAATCATGCTATCCTATCATAATAAGATTCTATATAGTGACCCTTGTAAATATTTTGGTTAGTTTTTTTGTATATCCCAAAGACAGTCCTTTTCTTGGTCTCATTGTATGTATCTCAATTTTTGTGTCAATTCATGCCTAATCAAAATCTATAATTCTCCTAGCTATTCCTTTTAGATAGTCCTCTTGTGAGATCCTTTGTCATCCAAGAATTTTCCTAAAAGTTTCAGTTTGCCTAAAATCTCATCATCACTTTGGATACCATTGATAGATCCTTGTAGGATAGAGCTTCCCTCTTGTTTTATCTTGGTTTGCATGTCTCTCATCCTACCAATCTCTTCAAATGGAAAAAGGTTATGCTCTATGGATTTACTCTTTTTTTAATGTCAAATTTCACTTTTGGTTCTTGATTATCTTTTCCAATAAATTTGGTTGTTCCTTCCTCAAAATTACTACAATCCTCTATATCATGGTGTGTTGCAAATGGGGCAACTCAAGAGTAGGTTCTTGATCAGGTCTTTTCATCTCTTTCTTTTCTGCTTGTGAGTCAGTTTAATGTGACCCTTGTATATTCCAAACATATGATCACTTATGGTTACATGATGCACTTGGGACATATTATTTCCTTGTGGGTTACCCAATATCATTTCCACTTTGATTCCTCTAGGATTCACGTGTAATGCTGGGGCAATCCTTGCATGTTTGTTTCAAGTTATTCCTATATAATATTGATGAGAAGGCATTGATGTTCTTCATAACCTTGGCATGTCTCCAATATTCCTATGTAAAAATAAGTTCTCAACTACATGGTGGTGCTCTCCTTTGGAATACCTCCACACTCAAGCTTCAATGGATTTCCTCACCCCTTCATTCCACAAAATCAAAGCTATTTTTTAAACATCCTATCCAAGTATTCAATCCAATCAGTCTTATAATCATGATCCTACCACACTATTACCCCCATATTATCCATCATTCTCCACCTCTTTTCCATCTCCCACATCACTCCCCCCCCCCATCCCCACCCCAAGTCCTTAATAAGTCCTTTTTCCCATTCTCTCATAGTGGTAGTCTAAGTCTCTATTTATCCTCTCTTAGCCAATCTGAGTCCTTCGTCTAACCCTAGATTTTTGTCCTTTTCAAGAAGCCGTCAAGCCTCATCTTCTCTTCCTGCCACCTTCTTGAGCGGCCATCCCATAATCTAGTCTCTCCTCTTTCTGGTCAAGATTGGGGCAACTTTGTTTCTTTAAAATTTTCATAGTGTCATCTATTTCATATTTGTTTGAAATAGTGTTGTCCCAACATTATGTCAAAGAGGGACAAATTTAGACACCTAAATTTTATTACATCACTTAAGTAATCCCATTTAGTCATCTCCTAAGGCATGAATGATTAAGTATTTAACATTTGATTAATTCAATGTCATCCCCTAATTAATTGATTCAATTAATTGACTATAGTCCAATTGATAAAATTGAATGACAATCAAAAGTCAAATTATCAATTAAATCCCTATCCTTATATTAAATTAAATGCATGCATAATATCTATTTAATTTAATTCCAAAATCCCCTTTAGATTTAAATAAATTATTTTAAATCAACTCCAACCTCTAACTATTCCTAAATCCTAGTAATTGGCTGAATCTGACCCATTCAACCATGTTAACCTCTCTTAGCCACCTAATTAACCCACCTCATAAGTGCTAGCCCACATGCATCCCTCTAGCATACCACTTTCATTGAATTCCCTTATAAACTAAGGCTAATCTCTTTCCTAAACATGTGCAAAACTTTAAACAAGGGTTAAGAAGTCCTAGGCCAAAGAAAAGCCAAAATTGTATCCCATTACTCTTACATTCATATCCAAATGACTTAAAGGCTCTTACATAACTTAAAGGCTCTCTAATGCCACTTATATTCCTTTTCCACACTCCTTCTCACTCATAACTTGGCTCGAGGAGGGAAGTGAATAGTTAGGGCCAAAAGCACACCTGACTATCCAACCAACTTGTTGAGCAAACACAACAAAAGAAAACACATAGAGAAAAATACCAAGGAAAAAGAGAACACAAATATTTTATAAATTCATCAAGTTATCAACATATATGTGCAACTATAAGGCCTTCTGGGTTACGACAAGATACAAAATACAACTTCAAATTCTACAATCTAGCTTCAAATTCACAATTCCAAAAACATCTACTCTGACTCAATAAGTCCTACATCTAAAAAAACCAAATATCTCTACTTATACTTGCCAAAATGACTTACAAAATATTCTAAATGATTACTTAATAGAAAGGCTGACCTCAAAATAGTCTGCACTCATCCCAAGAAAAAATCCTATCATTAAATTCATAATCCAAATTAAATACAAGAGTTGAATCAAAATAAGAACCAATCACAAAAAAACTAGTCAAATAAAGACCCGAGCATCAATAAAGCGTATGAAGGAACACTCGATCGACACTAGATAACTCAATTCATACTGAAGGAATTTGATCAACACATGAATAACTTAGTTCACACTAAAGTAACTTAGTCAACACTTGAATAACTTGGCTTACACTGAAGTAACTTGGTCAACACTTGAACAACTCAATTTACACTAAAGTAACTCTATTGATACTTGAACAACTTAGTTTTCAATGAAAAATGAACAAAAGAGCAAGATTACAACGCAAATCTAGATGCTCCTACATCAAACAACCATGGTTGAAAGAAATGATTCTCCTGAATCATGCAAGTTTCACAACCTAAGTTGAATCGTGCTCAAATTGAGAAATCCATGTAGCGTCTTCAACTGCTCTATTCTTCCACTTCAACAAGTACTCATATTAATATTTTCCTCTTGTTTTCTTACTAACTCTCTAATCCAACACTTGTTCAAACTCTTCAATCAGCTTGTTAGGATAATCATTCAACACAACAACTTCATCATTTGACTCATGATACTTAAACAAATTAGCAACATTGAATATAGGAGATATATCAATTTCATTAGGTAACTCAACTTCATAAGCATTACTATTGTCAAACTTCCTCAAGATCTTACAAGGTCCAAACTTCTTCATTTTTAGCTTACTACATGTTCCAATAAGAAATCTGCCTTTCTTCAAATGAACCATCACCAACTTCAAAAACATGATGTCTCCTAGACTTATCAATATTCTCCTTATACTTATGATTACTTTGATCCAACTTCAACTTCACTTCCTCATGCAAAGACTTCATAAAACCAATGAATTCTTCCCCTTCAACACTTCTTGTCTCTTCATCACCAACATCACTCAAATATAATATACCTCTAGGTTATATTCTAGTAACAATCTCAAATGGTGTTTTCCCTATACTCTTATTCATAGAATTATTATATGAAAAATCAACTTTTTCCAATACCATCTCCCAGTTACTTGGCTTATCTCAAATTAAACATCTTAGAAAACTACCCAAGCTTCCATTCACAACCTATGTCTATCCATCTATATGTGGATGGAATGTAGAACTAAATCTTAATTCGGTATCCATCCTCTTCCACAAAGTCCTCCAAAAAAACCAAAAAACTTATTGTCTCTATCTGAAATAATACTTTTTAGTAATCCATGAAATCTAACAATCTCTTTGAAGAAAATCTCAACAACATGCACAATATCTGATGTCTTCTTCATGGTATGAAATGAGTCATTTTAAGAAAATCTATCCACAACAAAAATATGGAATCATACCCTCTTTCTATCTTAGGTAATCTAGGAACAAAATCCATACTAATATCACTCCAAGGTTCCTTGAGAACATAAATAGATGTATAAAAACCATTATTTTGAGTTACTCCTTTTCCAACTTGACAAACTTTACAACTCCTTACAAACTTCTAAACATCCTTATATATCTATGACCAATAATACTTGTCCTTCAAAAAACTCAATGTCTTGTCAATTCAAAAATTTCCATCCAATCCACCACAATGTTTTTCCTAATAAAATTAACTCTCATAGAACTTCTTGGTATACACAACTAAATTCCTTTGAACAACATACCTTTGTGAGTATATAGTTTAGAACATAAGCATTGGAGAGTATTAACATGTTGCATTCATGACTATATTTTTCATTGATTTCAAAATAGTAGGAAGTTTGTGAAGAGTGCCAGAGTAGCAAACAAAGATCTTATTGGTATAGACAATGGTTTTTTTGTCTAGTTATATGTAGCTAAGGACATGTTCTATACTATGTCCTGATGACGTGGTTAATTGTGTAGAGTCTATGTTGAAGGTGTACGAAATTTACACTTGATCTACTAAGAGCAGTATAGAGATAAAGTATAGGAGAATAAAATTTTGATGTTTGTTTTTCCATCTTACATCTGAGATGAAATGAATAAATGCATATTCAACTAGTGATAAAAGACAATTGTATGGTGACATCAGCAAGTGCACAAGCCTTGATGTCACACATGTGAGAAGTCATATAGACTATGAGTCGATAGTGCTATTATAATTGTAATTTAATTTATTATCCTATTATAATTAATTAGGAAAGCCTCAAGGTCAACTCAAGAAATTATTTTGAAGATATGTTATAAAGGAAAGATGTTTTCCTTGTTTGTAATATGAGAGTGTGATTCAAGTGTATGTGAAGTGCAAAAAGGAGAAGAGTGTTTATTGAATGCGAGTAAGAGATCAAAGGGATTATTAGGTGCACATTTTATTATTTGGTTACAAGATCTAAAGTAGAAAAAGTTTGGTTGAAAGTACAAAGATAGAGAAAGGAAGGACAATTCATTTATATCATTCTATAAAGAATAATATAAAGATCATTAGGATAGTGGGTTCATTGATCTTAACCTTGAAATTGTTTGGGTAGTGGGTCTCACTGTCTTCCACACCTCCTAATAAGGTTGGAATCTCCTAACAAGGATTCAAAGTCTTCTAACAGGGACTCATATGTACTAAATGTTATTATACACTCCTAACATGGTCCATCCTCTAATAAGGAATATTTATATTAATATATCATCTTGTGGGTACCATCTCCACCGAGGATTTCCCTCTAACCAAGGGTTTCCCTAGTTAACATATCTGGTATTAATTGTTTATGAGTATCTTGTTGTGGTTTTTGATTATATGGTTCAAATGGTTAAAGTCTAATAAGGCTGATAATTATGATATTAGTTGGATAACTGATTCATCACCCCTATCAGTTATATTGGTGGACTATATATTCTAACAATTAGTATCAGAGCATCAAGTCTTTGAAGAATAAGCTTAACAAGTTTGGGACATCATGACAAGAAAGATTAGTCCTAAGTCAAATGGAGGAAATTTTGTCTCGCAGAAGATATAGCTTCTTTGTGAGTTATCAGATATGTGTAAAGATCTGAGCATTGAGTTTCCTAGTCTAGAATCCTTTTTTTGCATACAAAAGAATAAAAGTAAAGATAGATCCATATCCGTAGAAGAAAAGAAGATCAAGGAAGGTATTGATCTTCTTATGAAAAGATATCCAAAAGGTATGAAAATTTTCATTTGTTGGACATGTAAAGAGTTAGGTCATTTTTCATCCAGATGTCCTAAGAGAGTAAGAAAATCTAGAAAGAGTTCACTTTTTGATAATGAAGAAGAATTTAAAGAAAGTACAAAAATATCCTTGAATGATTGTGAAGATATTAAAATCAAATTAGCAAAGAATGAGGAAGTATTAGAAGAGACGCCTTTGGTAACTATCATTGATGATTATGAAGAAGAAGATAATTGTGAAATTGTTAGGAAGGATGTTAAAGTTTTGTTTGAGATTGACAGTGATCTATAGAATGATGTGCTATCAGTTGAGCAAAGAGGAGATCATAGATTTGAACAAAGAGATGAGATAAGAGTTGAGATGGAAACTCCTACCTCTAATAGGAACATGACAAAGAATCACCCTCCAGAGCAGATAATTGGAAGCAAAGACAAATGTGTGACAACAAGGAGCATAGTTAATGAGGAATTATGTCTAATTTCTCAAGTTGAACCTAAGAGCATAGATGAAGCAATTAAGGATGATCATTGGATTAAAGAAATGAAGGAAGAATTGGATCAAATTGTGAAGAATGAGACATGTGAGTTAGTTCCTAGACCTACAGACAAGAATGTGATAGGAGCCAAAGGGGTATTAAAAAATAAGATGAATAAACAAGGTGAAGTTGATAGAAAAAAGGCTAGACTTGTATGCAAAGGTTACTCATAGCTAGAAGGCATAGACTATCAGGAGACTTATGCCCCTTTAGCCATAATGGAAGTAGTAAGAATTTTCTTGGCTTATGCAATGAATACGAAGTTCAAAGTATATTAGATGGATGTTAAGTCATCTTTCCTAAATGGAGAACTTAAAGAAGAGGTTTACATTGACCATCCTGAAGGATTCCCTCTGACAAAAGAAAAAGAGATGATATTCAGATTGAAGAAAGATTTATATGGTCTAAAGCAAATGCCTAGAACCTGGTATGCAAGGTTGGATAATTATTTGATAAAGCTTGGATTTTTTAAATGTACAACATATGGTAATTTGTATTTGAGAGTTGTTAATGGTTTATTTATCATTGTAATATTTGTTGATGACATAATATTTGGAGGTAATGATGAAGAAAGTGATGAGTTTGCTAAAGAGATGAAAAATGAATTTTAAATGAGTATGATAGGAGAAATGAAGTTTTTCCTAGGATTTCAGATTATGTAGAACAATTATGGTATTTTCATTTCACAAGCTAAGTACTTGAAAGACTTGTTGAAGAGATTTGGATTGGAAAGTTGTAAGCCTATTCATACACCTATGATAACTGGTCACAAGTTATCTAGCAAGGATGAGACACCTACAGTTGATCTAGAGAAATATAGATATATGAATGGAGGATTATATCTGACTCAAACTAGACCTAATAAGGCAATGTAATTGAGATTGTAGCTAGATTTCAAGCTTATCCTAAAGAGTATCATTATGCAGAAATAAATAGGATATTTAGATATTTGAAGGGAACATCTAATTATGGAATATGGTATGATAGATCAAGTGATTTCACTTTATGTGCATATATTGATGCAGATTGGGCAGGTAGTCTAGATGAAAAAAAGAGAACCACTAGTGGAGCATTCTTTCTAAGAGGAAGATTGGTTTCTTGGCTAAGCAAGAAACATGATTGTATCTCACATAGTATAGTAGAGGTAGAGTATGTATTAGTAGAAAATAATTGTAATCAAATTATGTGGATGAAGTAGATGTTGAAGGACATTGGGATTGAATTTATAGAACCTGTTATCATATATTGCGATAACACAAGTATTGTAAGTATGTCTAAGAATCTTATATTGCATTCTAAGATGAAGCATATATCCATTAAGTATCATGTCTTGATGGAAAGGACAATAGGAAAGGAGATTAGGTTGGAATATGTGAGCAGTAAGGATTAGATTGCAGATATATTTATGAAGCCCTTACCTAAAGATACATTTGAGTACTTGAGAGGTATACTTGGGGTTATGCCCCTGCTTACTTCAAAGTAGATGATGCAATAAGTGCATTAGTCCAGTGGTATAGAGCACTATTGTTAGATTGGACTGAATGTTGATGCTTCCTATATGGGGGACTATATGTTAAGAGTTAAGTCATTAAGGACTCAATATTTGATATTTGGTTTTGAATAGTGTCTTTGAACACTTGATCTAGTTGAAGAGTTAGACCAACTATATTATCAATTGGTATTTTTAACAATTGGTATATTGACATGGTGAGGTTTTTGTCATTGATGTTAATGGGGTAGAATATGCATGAAAAACATCTCCTAAGAATTTATTAGGGAGATTAAGAAAGATTCATGCAAAGAAGAAGGAGGAATATCTCTATGGGGGAAATATGTATGGTTAGTTGTTTATTATGAATAACTATTCGAGATCCTAAGAAGATGATGAATAGAGTAGTGTTGCAGAAGATTTTAGAATTGATTGATGAAGAGGATTTGATGATAGTAGTAGCAATAAAAAATATTGGTGGTATTCTTATAACTTAGACATTTTTCATCTATGGTGCCATCAATGGAAAAGGGAGAGATTGTTAGCATGAATGTTGATGACACTACATTGGGGGAGTATCCTAAGCATTGGAGAGTATTAACATGTTGCATTTATGATTGTATTTGTCTTTGATGTCAACAGAACACTAAGTCTATGAAGAGTGCCAGAGTAGTAGGCATAGATCTTATTGGCATGGACAATGGTTTGATTGTCTAGTAATGTGTAGCTAAGGATATGTTCTAAACTATATCCTCATGACGTGGTTAAGCGTGTAGAGTCTAAGTCTAAGGTGCATAGAAGTTATACCTGATCTACTGAGAGTAGTATAGAAACAGAGTATTGGAGAAAAACATTCTGATGTTTATTTTCTATCTTACATCTAATATGTAAGAAAGAAATATACAGTTAGCTAGTGACAGAAAACACCTGTATTGTGATGTCAACAAGTGTGCAAGCCCTAGTGTTGCATGTGCGAGAAGTTGTATAGATTGTGAGCTGATAGTGCTATTATAATTATAATTTAATTAATTATCTTATTATAATTAATTGGGAAAGCCTCAAGGTAAACTCAAGGAATTATTTTGAAGATATGGTATAAAGGAAAGATGTTTTCCTTGTTTTTAATATGAGAGTGTGATTCAAGTGTATGCAAAGTGCAAAAAGGAGCATATTGTTTATTGAATGCAAGTAAGCAATCCAAGGGATTATTGGATGCAAGTTTTGTGATCTCGTTATATGATCAGAAGGAGTAGAAGTCCAGTTGACATGATAGAGATATAGGAAGTAAGGACAATTCATTTCTATTATTCTATAAAAAATAATATGGAGATCATTTGGACAGTGGGTTCATTGATCTTAACCTTGAAGTTGTTTGGGCTATCAGTCCAATTGTCTTCCACAACTCCTAATAGGGATTCAAAGTCTCCTAACAAGGATTGATATGTACTAAATGTTGTTATAGACTCCTAATAGGGTCCATCCTCTAACAAGGAATATTTATATTAGTACATCATCTTGTGGGCACCATCCCCACTAGGGTTTTTTCTTTGATCAAGGATTTCCCTAGTTAACATATCTAGTGTTATTATGTATAAGTATCTTGTTTTGGTTTCTTATTATATTGCTCATATGGTTAAATTTTAATAAGGTTGATAATTGTGATATTAGTTGGATAATTGATTCAGCCCCCACTCTCAATTATATTGGTTGACTATATATTCTAAAAACTTACTCATGTGATCTTATAGATTTTGTTCTCTGCACTCTCTCCATGCCTTAGAAAAGTTAGGGCCAGTATCATAAAACTCCTTCATTTCATCAAAACCATGAACTTCAACATTCAACTCGGTGAAAAAAGAATGTCAACTCCTTAATGCATTAGCAACTAGGTTAGTGATGAGCCTCTAAAAGGCCATTATTTTGAGAAAATTTTATCTTGTTTTTAGACAATTATCTTGCAAGAAACATTTTATGACTCTATGGTTTAAGCAAAAGAACTTATGTTTTTATGAACATTCTATCTATATGTTAAGACATGAAGATTGAAGTATAGATTGTTCAGATATGTTGTGTTTGCTTGAATCTATGGCTTTCAATGGTTTAATGAAGGAATATTACATGCTAATAAATATTTCCTCATCTATGTGATATCTAGGTAGGTTCCTTCTTGCAGCCGTAGGATTTGCAAGAGTGATAATCTGGACATTATACATTTTCTAATATTGATGATTAAATGAATATATGCATGTGGAAGTTGTTGTGTTTAATTTTTTTTAGGTGTTTTCCACACATATTGAAGACAACATTTTAGCCCTAAGTCAAACCTAGCCAGATGGTTAATGAATCACCATGTAAGCATAATATTGTACAAATTTTGTTATGGTAGTGCACAAAGATAGCTTCCTCAACATGCTATATTCTTGGAGGAGTTAAAACATAGTTAATAGTGTTTATGTTATAAACTTTATGATCTATAATTGATCCTTTTGATGGAGTGATTATAGGAGTAGGAAGTTGTTGAAGCTTTCCTTTAAATAATTTGTGTTGTAACCTTGAAAAGAGATTTTTGATTTTTTCTAGTTTTGACTAGAAGGAAGATAGAATAGATTGTTTTGTTTAGCAGTGTATAATCTTGTTTTCAAATGTAATCTCTTATTATGAATGAATAGAATATAGATTTCAAGTTTCCACCTTTAGAATTGATCATTTTCCTGTTCACTCATCTAAGGGGGCCTACTTGGTGAGTGAACTACTTTGCTAGAATAAATTTGGTTTCTTTGTTTGTTTCTTTTCAAAGTATAATTCTATTGTTCCTATAGCCATTGATAACAAAATCATTGAACTATTCCTTTAGCATAGGTGCATAAATAGATTTACTGTTTGCAGCATTTCTATAAGCTTTAAAGAAAATGTCATTTTAGTTACTAACTTAGTTTTCTTCATTATTTCTTTCCT
This sequence comes from Cupressus sempervirens, assembly GCA_028749045.1. NCBI lineage: Eukaryota > Viridiplantae > Streptophyta > Pinopsida > Cupressales > Cupressaceae > Cupressus > Cupressus sempervirens. Next base: position 49,115,980 of record CM053789.1, on the reverse strand, counting down.
ATTTTAGTTGTTATGACTTAAAGAGGAATCAGAGCATATACTTTGTAGCCACCCTCTCAAGCTTATGCTACCAGGCCAACAAATAAAATGAAGTTAACTTATGTTATTCTTAGGAAAATACATGATTTTGTCTAATCATGTAGTCAATGTAGAAGGATGTCCAATCATTTGTTACTAAGGTATTTAGCTTACAGACCATTTTTTGCGCCATTGCCGAGGAAGGTGTCAATCTAATTCAACCTTGAAGTCATTATGTTAGATTATATTTTGCATTATTTTTCATGCATAGAAGAAGAGACCCCTTTGGGAGATTTCTTCCGCATAATATTTAGGAAGACATTTTTATATATTGAACCTAAAGAACCATACATCGAGAATGAAGAAGAGCTGTTTGAAAATCTATTTGTTGCTGCTCAAGAAGGAATACCCTCATCCTCTAATGAATCCTTGCATCTGGATGATCTCTTTGTTGAACTTGAATACCAAGATAATCCACTTGCTCTTGTCATATATTAAGTACCATTAATAGTACCTCCTCCAAGAATGGCTCAGCCTCAACCTCAACCAATGTTTCCTTTTACTATCCCTCTTCAGAAAGGTGACCAAAATTTGAAAAAATAAACTATTGCTACACTTCCCAAGTTTTATGGCTTGATCATTGAAGACCCTAAAACCTTTCTCTTTGAGTTTGGCATACTATGTAGAAGTTATGACTTTACAATTGATGCCCATAAATTGGATTTATTTCCTTCTACCTCACAAAAGTTTCTCTGAGATGGTTCATGGAGTTGGGTGTCGATGCTATAGTAGATTGGTTTGTAATGAGCAATCTGTTTCTCACAAAGTATAAGGAATACTATAGGGGTTGGGATTTAAAAGGGGATGAAATTTTCACAATGTCCTAAAAGGATGATGAAACCTTGGAAGATTATGTTTCCTAGTTCATGTTCGACTTATAGCATAACACACAACATCAATTGAATGAGGAATCAAAGAAACATCTTTTCCTGAGAGGTGTAAATGAAGGAAGCATTGAAGCTCTAGACCTTTTGACAGGAGAGGACATTACTCAAAAGACTTGGACTGAGATACAGAGTATACACCTGAATTATTCTAGAGCTACTATGAAGAAAGATAAGGGACTTAGAGGCCTACCATATAAGTCCAATGGTAATTTAGGAGTATCCAAGATGAAGTTATCTAATTTTCTATAAAACTTTAAGCAATATATCATTAATGATGTAGCCATTCAACTAGATACCATGCAAGCCCAAAGAAAGAAAGATAAAATTGATGCCATGTTGATTGAATACTCTCCACATTGTAAGGAAAAGAAAAAACATTATAGATGTAAGTCTGTTGCAAGTATGGAGACACAATTGATGCCAACCAAGTTCAAAGCCATTGATGAAAATGGAGAGGTACTCTATGTCACTCAAAGAAGGCCATGGGCTTAAAAACAAGGTATGCCACAAGATCCTCTTCAAAGTTATCATAATAATAATCAATGGAAAAAATTTCAAAATACCAGTTCTAGTGGAAATCATAGTTGGGCACAACTCCAACAAGGTTGGCAACAACCTTAGCAAGGTTAGCAACAACCTCAAAATTGGAGTATCTAATCTAGTAAACCAACCCTATTGCCACCAAATCAGTAGAAAACTCTAATGCCTCCTCCTATAGCCACTAATAATCCTTTCGAAGCACACCCAACTACTAGTTCAACCTAACCGAAATCTTAATAACACTAAATAGCAGACTCAACAACAAAGCTATGCCATCTCATTGAATGATATTCACTTAAGGTCATACGCCACTCTTCCTACACCCTAAAAACCTATAATAACTAAAGTTGAGATCCTCCAACTAAGCATATAGATGAGTCAAATCAGCATACCTCTCCTATAGCCAAAAAACCTCCATTTCCCCAAAGGTTGTTAGAACAAGGTCAGTCCAAGGAGAACCATGTAGTCATTGATTTTCTTAATTAGCTGAAATAGATAACAGTAAAAATACCATTGCTAGATGTTATTAAGGAAGCCCATGCCTTTACTAAAGCTATTAAGGAAGTATGTAGTAAGCAACCAAGAAGGAAGAAGAACTATCCAAAAACCATTCATGTCCAAGGACAATTGTCTGACTTAATGCTGGAGAAATTAGCTATACCGAAATACTCTAACCTTATGAGTCCTATAGTTATAGTTACTATTCTTGGCATCCAGGTTCAAAATGCTTTGGTTGACCTAGGAGCATCTATAAATGTCATGATAAAGGAGGTATTGTCTCAGTTGCATATTGTTAGTCTCAGAGAGACACCCACCATCCTTCAACATGCTAATAGCTCTACCATTCAACTAGATGGGATGATAGAAGATGTTAGTCACCCTAAATTCCTAGGAATATCTAGTTGATTTTGTTGTTCTCTCCCCAAGGGCTAATATGGGAGGATATCCTTTAATCTTAGGAAGACTATGGTTAGCCACTATAGATGCTTATATAGCTTTCTAACTAGATGACAATATCCAATGAAGTTCATACCAAGAACTTGACTTTATACTCCCCTGCTCAACCATTGTTACTAGATGGCTAAGTAGTCTAGCTAGACTTTGGGTGATGATGAATAAAAAACCAATTCCATCCATCAGTTGATGATGAAAGGTAGAGAATCATTCATGGTTTCTCAAGAAGAAGATGAAATAATTTCATCCATTATTCTGAATGAATATGGAACACAATCTCCAATGTGTCCTCAAGCTAAATGTATCTTAGAAACCATTGTACCATCTTTGAATTCACTACATCATTCAAAAGCTTCATAGTTTCTCCATTCATTATTATCTCATGAGATGGATTCTTCTCCTATTACTCAATTATTCATGGCAGATAAAGTTATTAAAATGGAAATTGGTCTAGGCAAGGAACTAAATGTAAAGAAAGCCTTATCATCCTCTCAAAATGAAGCTATGTTGCGGTTACTACAAGAGAATAAAAGTGCATTTGCTTGAGATTACATGGACATGAAAGGATTAGATCCTTTGCTCTACACTCATAAGATTTACATCAGCCTTGACTTAAAACCTATTTGATGGCCTTAGAGGAGAGTTAATCCTATCCTAAAAAATATTGTTAAGAATGAATTGTAGAAACTATTAAGTGTTGGTTTTATATACCCCATCTTCGATGGCCAATGAGTCTCCCCCTAGTCATAGTACCCAAGAAGGGAGGAAAATGGTGAGTTTGTGTAGATTATAGGGAGCTCAATTCAACCACTAAGAATGACCATTTTCCATTTCCATTTATAGACCAAGTCCTTGACAACCTAGCTGGTAAAAAGTATTTTTCTTTTTTGTATGGTTTTAGTGGTTACAATCAAATTTAGATAGCCCCAAAAGATTAAGAAAAAATAACTTTTACCTGCCCATGGGAACGTTTGCCTATTTAGTCTTTCCTTTTGGCTTGTGCAATGCCCTAGCCACATTTCAACGAGCTATCATCAGTATTTTTTTATATATTTTTGCTGACTGTATGGAGATCTCTATGGATGATTTCATTGTTTATGGTGTTACTTTTGAAGAAGCAAAGGAAAATTTAGAAACAATACTTAAACGATGTCAGGATTATAACCTTTCTTTATATAGTGAGAAATTTTTTATGATGATGGAGGAAGGGGTAGTCCTAGGCCATTTCATTTCATCAAAGGGAATCCAAGTAGATCTAGCAAAGATTGAAGTTATCAGTACCTTGATGACACCAGAGAAGTAGAAGGATGTACACAATTTTTTGGGACATGTTGGATATTATAGAAGACCCATTAAAGACTTTAGTCAACTTGCAACACCTCTCTACAACTTGCTTAAAAAGGATTTTGAATTTGTGTGGGACTTTGATTGTGCAACATCCTTCTTGCATCTTAAGAAAATTCTTACCATAACTCATGTTTTAAGAGGACCCAATTAGGTCCTGCCTTTCCATATTCATATGGATGCCTTAGACTATGCTATCGGTGTTGTATTGGGATAGAAAGTAGACTCTATTTGTTTCATCAGTAAGAATTTTCAAGGTGCATAATTTAATTACATGGTCACTAAAAAGGAATTACTTGCAGTCATCTATGCTCTTAATAAGTTCAAACATTACATTACTATATATGAGATATTTTTTCACATTGACCATTCTACTATAAAATATTTGGTGAGAAAACCTGCAATTTTAGGAAGATTGGTTTGATGGTTATTGCTCATGCAAGAATTTGACATCACCATAGTTGATATTCCTAGTAAGGCCAACAAGGTAGCTCACTTTCTCTCTCAGTTTCATATCCCTGATGATCTTGTAGCCATTGATGATAGTTTTCTAGATGAACACCTTTTTTTGTTGACCATATAAAACCCATGGTATGCAGATATTGCTAGTATACTTCTCTACCCAAACCAGAAAGCTACTAGCAAAGAAGAGCTTTAATTATTTATGGATTGCTAGATTTATGTTCTACACTAGTCCTAATCAAGTTGTGTATAGGTGTCTAAGAGAAGATGAAACATATGATATCTTGAAGGCTTGTTATGATGAGCCCTATGGAGGTCACTTTGTAGCCAAAAGAACAACCTTTAAAATCTTAACAACTATGTATTATTGGCCAAGCTTGCATAAGGATATAGCCAGATATACAAAGAAATGTGACAAGTGTCAACAAATGGGATGACCCACTAAGTCAAATGAAATGCCCCTACAACCTCAAATAGTTGTCTCACCCTTGGAAAAATGGTGGATTGACCCTGTAGGACCCATTGAACCTACTTCACAACGCAAATCCTACATTTTGGTGTGCACTAACTATGTCACCAAATGGGTGGATGCTAAACCCATGAAACACCCAAGGGATACTAACATGGAATTTTTTTTTATATGAATCCATCTTTACATAGTTTGGCATTCTTAGGAAATTAACATCTGATAAAGGGACCTAGTTTACATCAAATTTGATAACTGCTCTTATGAAGGAGTATACTATCAGGCACGGTAAATCATCACCTTATCATCCTCAGGATAATGGTCAAGTAGAAGTTATTAATAGGGAGCTAGAATCTATTCTCACCACAACAGTAGCACTTCATATGAAGGATTGGGCCACATGCCTTCCTAAAGCTCTTTGGGCTTATAGAACCACTTGGAAGTCCACAATTGGTTTTACTCCCTTTGAGATTATTTATTGTAAGTTAGTAGTAATGCCTATTGAATTCAAATATAAAACATTGAAGATTTATATTGATGAAAGGACGAAATCTGCATTGAACAATACTGAGCTCATTCAACACCAAAGGAAACAATGGCATGAAAATTTTATCGAATAGAAAATGTTTCTTGTAGGCAATTGGGCACTCATTTATGACTCAAGGTATCAGCATAATCTAGGGAAGTTCCAAACATGTTGGTTAGGACCATATGAGATTGTTGCCATATTTCCAAATGGTGCAGTTCAATTATCTACCATTTCTCACATTCACTTCAAACTAGTTTTCAATGGGCATTGCCTCAAGATTTACCATAAACCAGTTAGCCATGAAGAGTTTCTATAGAAATTCTAGCACAATGAGGATATCGTCATTCCTATAGCCACCAAGTCTAGGTCTTCTATCTTGACTCCTACAAGTTCTTGACTTCGATCAAGACATTCATAATAAACACTTCCTTTTTGGAAGCACTTTCCTCGCATCCATTCCACTTCAAATTTTCTCTCTTCTATCCTACCATTCCATCCCATCACTCTATCAATTCTAATGATCTTTTTAGAACATCTTTCCTGCAGCACTTGCTAGGTATCTCCCACATAACTTTGCATGTATTTTATTTTATTCTATTCATGCTTTGTTACAATTTGGTATTGTTTATATTTGTTCACTCTTGCCTATCCTGGCTTGGTAGGACCCATGCCTTCATTTAGTTGAGGGAAGAGAAATATTTAAATTTTTTTTTTTTAACTTTCAAACCACATGTACCTTCAAAGTGCATTGAGATGACTGGAAATGAGTGCATATATAGTATCACATGTTGGTGACTTGTCCTTCTCTGATTGCATCATTATGTAATAAAGGACATTAAAAGTAGTTATTTAACTTTTAATGATGATTTGCAATGCGTTTGGATGATGGACCTGTACACAAGCAAAAATCATGAAATTTGATGTAAAAATGATATTATGAGATATGGTGCATTTGACTTCTTACTTACATGCCATTTTTTGAAAAACTAGAGATAGTGTTGTAAACCTTGATCTGCTAAGGTTTGAACATAAGGGTTTTTCCATAATTCAGCTATAATTAACCATGGGTGGAGGTATATAGAGGAATGAGCCTATTGATCATCGAGTTCTTTTGGGAAATTCAACTAGCTATGAAATGTTTAGGAGAAGGGGATGGTTGGATTATTGCCTTAGTTTGATGAATGGATTTGATGAAGAGGTAGTTCTTCAATTTATGACCACCTTAAGGGATGGCATTGTAGTGGTTAAAGGTCTAAGAATTGAGATCTTAGAGGAGGTGATAGTTGAGGTCACTGGGTTACCCCAAGGAGGAAAAAATTGGGAGAAAGAGTTTGACTTGAATATGGCTAGGGCACAATTTAGTATACACGAGGACTTGCCATTGGACATTGGTAATAAACAAGGTACTTCGAGGCTATCCTTACCAATGGAGTTTGTTCAACCTGCTACATTTATCATTTGGTATTTCATGTGTGAGGGACATTACAAATACCTGCGTGCCTTGCATTTCAAAATGTTGGCTCACCTACAACATGATTATAGATAGGTAAACCTTCCCAACTTCCTATTTAACATTATTAAGAAGCAAGCTTCTATAGTATAGTCATGAAGTGATCAGTCTATCTCTCACCATGGTTTGATAAATTTAATTATAGAAAGAGAATTAAATAAGCAAGAAATTGGGTCATGGGAGGAATTCTTACAGTTAAAAGAGGTAGAACCTAGGTTTGTCAGCCCTAGAGGCTAGGGTGTAGGACGAAGGGAAAGAACATCCACAAGTTTTTGTAAAGTTGTCACTAGAGCTGAAAATGCTCTTGAAGCCTCTGCCTCTAGTCTTAAACCAACTAAGAAGAGGATTTACAAGGATGAACCCTTTGTTGTTAACAAAAAGAAAAGAAAAGAGGTAGAAGTTCCTAGTGCTCCTAAAGCCCCATCATCTATTAAGAATAGGTCTTCCACTAAGAAGGAAAAAGGTAAAATTTTGGAACCTAAAGTAGAAAGGCTAGAACAACCAAATGAGGAGATTAACCCTAATGAACCACTACACTCTCAAGAGGAGGAAGACCTAGAAAAACCTCCTGAAGCACTTGTGGTAAAAACACCTATAAGCAAGAGGAAATGAAAGAGTTCTCCATGCTTGTCAACACCACCCATGAGGTGAATTCTAAGACTCTTTCAGAGTAGGGTTCTAGAGACCTCTATTCTCATAATTACATCTACAGTGTCTAAAAGTGAAAAGGATTCCTCTTTGGAGGAAAAACTGCTGCAAACTAAAGCCAGTGAAACTAAGAGCAAAATCCAAAATCTGCCACCTATATTGAGTGTAGTATTAATTATGTGCTTATTGACAATGATAAGGAATCTGATAAGATTGAAATGTCTAAGGAATTTGAAGAAAACCCTATTATGCAATACATTAGTAAAAATTTTGTAGAACTCCCTTTAGAGGATTATCCAGAATTTAGACCTAAAATTGTTAAAGAAGTATTAGAAAAATTGGACCAAGAAGGGTTGGACACATTACCTACAGTAGCCATAGAACCCACTAAAGAAGAAAAGGAGGAAACAACTATTGTCATAAGAAAAAGAGGGTGGTCCACATCATAGAGTATCAACAAAACTTATCATTTGGTGTTTGAATGGATAGACCTCTTTAATCATGAGCCATTGCCACCACTAGATCTATCTACACCTTTCTCTACAGGAATTAATTTGTTTCAACAACTGTTATGGGAAAGAGCTAAATGGAACTTGACGAAATAAAAATTAAAGCATGTTATTGATGAGAAGAGTTTCTAGTTCAAATCAAAATGAAGTTCTAAAGAGAAGAATTGAACAAATTACAGGATTGATTCCTAAGTTAATGGAATGTAGGTCGCCATCACCAGTATATGCTCTATTTCTTAAAGAATAATTTGCAAATTATAAATTGACTAGAATTGTGGAAGGTCTTAACCCCTCTATCTCTACCCCACATGAGTTTTACAATGCATTTTGATATGTTCCTATGGCCTTGAAAAAATTATTGTGTGAATTGTATCATTTTTCTATTCACTCATCTAAGGGGGCACACTTGGTGAGTGAACTGCTTTGTTACAATATATTTTGTTTCTTTGTTTGTTTATTTGCAAAGTAGAATTTTGTTGTTTTTGCACCCATTGATAATAGAATTATTGAATTGTTCCTACAACATAGGTGCGTAAATAGATTTATTGTTTGCAGCATTGCTATAAGCTTTAAAGAAAATATCGTTTTAGTTCTTAGCTTAGTTTCCTTCAACATTTCTTTCCTATTTTAGTTGTAATGACTTAAAGAGGAATCAGAGTATATACTTTGTAGCCACCCTCTCAAGATTATGGTCTCAGGTTGACAAATAAAATGAAGTCAGTATGTTACTCTTAGGAAAATACACGATTCTATCTAATCATGGAGTCAATATAGAAGGATGTCCAATCCTTTTTTACTAAGGTATTTAGCTAACCGACCATTTAGTAACTCCACTTTTATGCTTGCACAAATGTGAAACTCTACAAGTACTCAACCCACTTAATATATCCCTAATTCAACTTATGTTGACTTCCCAAACACTGTAAAGCTTAATGTTTAGTATTCAACACAAACTCCCTAGGAATGAAATAATGTCTCCACTTATTCAAGGCTTGAACAGTAGCATACAAGTCTTAATCATACACAAAATAATTCCTTTTAGCATTATTCATCTTTTTACTAAAGAAGGAAATAGGTTTACCTTCTTCACTCAACACAGCTCCTATTGCACTGCTACTTGCATCGCATTCAACTGGAAATACCTTATTGAAATCAAGAAAAGCCGATATAGGTAACTCATAAACCTTTTGGTTCAAAGTCTCAAAACTCTTATTAGCTCCATTTTTTTACTTCAAATCTTTTTTATCTCCTCTCATTGTCTTAGTAGCATTACAAATAGAACTATCATGACTCATTCTCAAACTATCATCTGAAATCCTAAATCTAAAATACACAATCTCCTCTTGCATAAAGGAACACTTTTTCAAGTTTATCATAAAATTCTCCTCTTTCAGTCTCTCCAATATTTTTCTAATGTGCTCAAGATGTTCTTCCTTATTTTTATTGAATATCTTTTGTCTTGAAAAATTCTTCCATTCATCACCTTCTCTGATGATGATCACTCTTCAAATTAATCTTGCTAAAATACCTTTCTCCACTCAAAAAATCCATCATATCATCCATCCTTGGCATAGGAAACCTATATTTTACTATGATCTTGTTAATAGCTCTGGAATCATAATACATTCTCCATTTTCCATTCTTCTTAGGTTATAATATACTAGGTATAATACATGGCCTCAGGCTTTCTCTGCTCAAACCTTTCTACAAAAACTCATGCACTTACCTGTTAAGTTCTTCATTCTCTATAGGTGTTAATCTACATGGTGCTTTATTCAGAAAACTAGCTCTAGGAATCAGGTCCATCAATTGAATTATACTTCTTACTAGTGGTAAACCATCAACTAAATCATCTACAAAAATATATTTATACTCTTCAGCAATCTTTCAATTTCTACTAGCACTTGCTCAATACTACTAGCTTTTGTTGTCACTCAATTACAACTAATCTCTATCACTCAGTTATTATTGTTTGTCACTTAGTTATGACTGACATAACTCAGTCATCTAGGAATTATGGAAAAATAGATGTGATTCTTCTTCATTTCCTTTTCAAATTTCTTTCCATTGACCACACAAACTTGAATAATGGTACAATTAACCTCATCTGGACTTTCAATCAAAGGAAACAATAGCAAGTTTCTTCTATCCACCCAAAGAGTATTTTGATTCAATATTCCATTATGTATAGAAAATCTATCATATTGCCAAGGTCTACCCAATAGGATATGACTAAAATCCATAGGCACAGTATCACATAGAACTTCATCAATGTAATTGCCAATCTTGAACTTCACAACACATTGTTCCCTTACCAATGTCTTATGCTCATCATTGATCCATGAAACCTGATAGGGTTTAGGATGCTTCAACCTCTGCAACTACAACTTTGTAACCAAATCCTTTGATACCAAATTTGTTGAACTTCAACTTTTAATGATCACCTTGTAGTATTTTCAAACCATCTTACATCTGATCTTGAAAAGGCTTCTCCTTAGGATAGGTTCCTCCTCAATTCTCTTATTACACAAAGTCCTTCTCACTATCAAATTTTCTCCATCCTCAGGTCCACTTGGTGAACCCTCAAGATCTCCTTGAATCATAGTATTTAGGTTACCTTGTTCATGTTAGAAATAGAGATTATTGGTTGGGGGGGGGGGGGGGGGGGGTTGAATTAGTAATCTACAAACTTTAGTTTCCAAGTAGATATTATTTCTTACTTTAAACCATGCATAACATAGAAATAAATTAATTCTAAATAGTAACAACAAAAATGCACAAAGATAACTCATAACACCATATTTTGTTAACTAGGGAAACCCTAAGAAAACCCTGGTGGGGATGATACCCACTGGATAATATACTAATATATAAGTTCCTTCTTAGAGGATGGACCTTGTTAAGAGTCAATGAGAAAATTTAGTATAAGGAATCCCTATTAGGAGACTTTGAATCCTTGTTAGGAGATTCCAACCCTGTAAGGAGTTATAGTACAAAGAATTCAAGATGAGCACACTACCCAAACATGCACTTCTAATTACAAGAAGAGCTCACTACCCAAACAAGTAATCAGATTGTACCTTCTTCCATGATTGATCTATGATCTTCAGCTTGATCTCAGATCACAAAATATCTTTCACAAAACTTCACATATATCACTTTCACAAAAGTTTGCATATAATCACAATTACAAGATATCACTTGCAATCACACTCCTCATCGCAAGATGTCCTTTGCATAAATACCATGCCTTACAAATTATTTCTAGGTCAACCAAGACCACAATCCACTTTTCCAACTTAGAGTAAACATCTAGGATGTCAGCCCTAATTGGACAAGTAATTATCTTGTAAAAAAAAAATCCTTTGCATCAATTTTGTTGTCCTATTTCACTTCAAACATGATTATCTTCATTCTGTATAGTATGTATTGTACTGACTTCTAAAGTTATAAATATCATCAACAACATGTATACTATCTCCATCTAACTTTTCTAGTCATAATATGATGTCAGTAATAAGTTATAAACAAAACAATACATTGTTGTAAACCAAATTCTATACTTAGATAATTTTTTGATTACCAAACACTAAGTATCGTTGTTTCTGAGATTTCTTGGGAGCATGTACATCATGTGTTTCCATAAAATGACAATAACTACATATCTCTATTAGCCAATTGTCAACAATCTCCCCCTTAGACATTGATGCCAACAAAATAGGGAAAATTGGCTAAGTGACAAACACTTAACACAACAGAAATAAGGCCCTTTCTTTCTTTTTGAGAACAACAAGAATGAGGAGAGAACATGGAAGTATGGGCCTTCCTTCCATCCTTTCCTTGGTTGGGAAATAATATTAATTCCTCTTCCTTCTGGGTATTCTATTGAGCGAAGCGAGCCCAACAAGAAGGTAACATATTACATCCTATTACAAATTGTCCTACTTTACATATGCTCCCCCTTACAATATATTTTACAATTTTTTGCAACTACTCCCCCTTTGACATCAATAACAAAGGTCAAAATGTCAAAAACTATCAAAAAAGTGTTGTCCTTCCTTATGCTGATAGGATCTTCATGCAATCATCAAAATTTGCCTTCAAACTATCCATACCCTTAGTCTATGTTTCCTTGGTGGATTCAACTAAGTTGAGAATTGCACATAAAGCATCTGATCCAATGTCAACTGCATTAAGATTTGAATACAAAACATTAGAATATGTGTCCTTGGCCTTGACACTTTCCTCCAACTATTTCTCAACAAAAGATATTTTCAGAGCAATTGAATCTCTGAAATTTGATATCCTCTTCAAAATTCGTTCCCTCTAAAGTTCTAGTTTCCTGATATCACTATGAATGCTGGCCACTTGTCCTTCAAAATCATCAACTTTTCAAGTTGAATGCTAGATCTAGTTGGATAAAGCCTCTAGCTCACTCATATTTCCTTCTACATGACTGTTGATTTCCTTGGTCATCTTGTATGATAAAGTACACTTGATATACAATATTTTCTCATCCTATTGAAATTTTTGAAGTTCCTTGATGCAAGTATCAAGATTAATCAAGTCATTCTTAATATTTTGACAAATGGTGCTAAACAAGTTAGCATCATGTGAAATTTGTGCCTTTGCTTCTACAACATTTAACAAGTTGGTAAACTTTTCATCAAATGATTTGAGCACTATTGGTGCCCTCTGTTCAAGATCTAACTCGATGTGCTACACTAGCAAAGTGTTGTGTATTTTGTCATTAACTTCCATTAAGGTTTTATATAGCCTCTTCACTGTCCTATTCTTTTGTATAAGCTTTGATAGGGATGAGATTAAATCTATTTGATTATCATCATCAGTGGCTAAACTAGCAAGAGAGAGTAGAAGATGAACTAAATAGTTTAGTATCATCCTCCCTTTGTTTCTTAGCTACCTCTTTTGTTCTTCTCTCTTCTTTCTCTTTCTTTTCTCTTTCCTCTCTTTCCTTTTCTCTCTTCTCTTCCAATCTGTTTTTCTCATATTTCTCTATTTTCCTTCTCATTTCTTCTTCTACTTCTCTTTTCTTTTCGTCCTCTTCCTTTCTTTTCTTCTCTTACTCAAGAAATTTCTGCTTGGCCTCCTCTATTTTCTTCTTCTCTTCTTCAAGTAGCCTCTTTTCCTCTGCAATCTATTTCAATTTATCTTCAATATTCTTAGTATCTGGTTTATTAAGTTTGGAACCTTCAAATGGATTGGTATCATCAATGTTAATGGTAACAATAGTTTTATCAATTTTCATAGTGTCACCACTCACTGACACTTCCAAGGTTCTAGGTGCTGGAGGAGATGTTGCTTTAGATTCTATCAACATTTGACTCATAGTTGTCATAGTCTCACTTCTCAATTTATCTTTTTCATCAACCATAAACATAAATGGTCTTTCTTTATTCCTCAAATATGGTGCAAGATTATTCAACAATCTTTTAATCTCTTCACATCAATATTGCAAATAGTTTTAAGCATAGACTCCTAAAGTTCTAGATCATCTTCTCTTGTAGGTGCCTTCTTCTAAAAAAGTCTATCATAGACTTTCTGGTTTACTACACCCTCAATATCCTTTAGTTTTAGATTGTTTTCTAGGATATATCTCACAGTAGAAATATCAATCTAATCCTTGTCAAAAAAATTATACAAATCATAAAATTTGTTCATCTGAACAAAATTACCTTCATTGGCAATAGTTGTGTCAATCTTCTCTATCTTTGACTTCCAGGGTTGTTGAGATTTTCCTGTTGATTGCTTTGATGGTGTCACTTTCTCTACTTTCTTGATCTCTTGTTCTTCTTCCTCTTCATCACTGGATTCAATAATTGTCAACAATATCTTATGTCTTTTTCCTAGTCCAGTGGCTTGTTGTTTGAATCTTTTTATCTTATTGGTTACTACTTCCACCAATCTTTCAAATTTTCTCTTTGGCTTAATGGGTTGAACATCTGACATTGCTGCATAGGGAATGCTTTGCTCCTAAGATGTTTCTGCAATAGATACTGGCAAAGGTTGAATATTCAATATTCCTTACTTCATTGTTTTCCTTATAGCTTGTAACTCACTCTCGGTCATTCCAACCTTAGATAAAGCTTTCTTCATAATAGATTATGTCTTTTGTGAGATGCCTTCTCCATAGATGCCTGATGAGCTGACTAGGTAATCTCATCATATGTACCAAATCTGTATTCTACTTTATCCTTTTCTAAATTCAACAATAAATCAATATAACCAATTGTTATATCATCATTCAATTCATAACCCAAGGGATCAACAAATCTTTCCCAAGGTTCTATTGTTTGAATATAGGTAAAATTTGTATCAACCCTGATGCAAATGTATTCCTTAAATCTATCCACAATTGTAGGTGCAATTCTGAATCTCTATTTCATTTCATTCTAAAATGTTTTCATTATCAAGTTGCCACTATCCAATATCTTTTTTGCAGGATGTCTTCTACATACTTCTGTGATCTTCTGCATTGTACATCTATCACTACTCATTATCTCAGTGACTGATAAATAAGGAAATATTTAAGCACATGAAAGAATATGTGATTAATCAATGACTAAAATCTAAACACACCATTCTTTGTCCTTTTGATCTTCTCTAGGTTTTCTAAGAGTTGCATTCTCATAATTTCACTAAGATTCACTTGTTCCTTCTCTACACATATCTTATAAGTTGTATAGATAATCTGATTGATAGTTCATTAATCTTTGAGCTTGCACACACAAAATAGGCAATGATTCTACTCAAAAATCTATATCATGCTTCTTGATGGTGCTAATCACCATATCCTTTCCATTAAATACAAATTTATTATAACTTTCCACTTTCTTCTTGACCATTTTCTCACCTATAGGTACACTTCCTTGTTTGCTAAGACTAGTTTCCTTATGAATAAGGTTAGCATAAATATCAATTACATTATCTTGCATCCATAGTTTTTCATCATGTATCCTACTCAATATGATCTATGTCCACTCATCTGTGTCTAACTCATGGTAGAAATGATATTTAAATAGGTCTAACTCCCTTAAATGTTCAAATATGGGCTTCATAGTCATGTCATGATTGAAAACTAATTCCATATCCTTGTTCATGAATTCACTACCAATAGACTCAAACTTACTATTCATATAACTTCCTACATCTTCAAGATATACTATGTTGTTTGGACTGATAGATAACGTTGAGTTAGGGATTCCTTCAATAGATTTTATGGAGACAACCTTCAATGTAGGTCTATCCTTGTTCTCAACATTGTGCACTACTAACATATCCATGATTCTATCAAACAAGAACTTTTACAAAACAAATTTTTGGAAAAACAATAAAATACCTCTTTTTGAAAATAGGGTTTATTTTGAAATCACCTTAACAAGTCACATCTGAGTGCTCTTCATTTTAGATGTATTCATAATGAAGTGAAAATCAATTTTGTACTCCATTTATTCCATCAACTTAAAGTTGCATTAATTGCATACTTTACAAACACGAAAAAGTTGTCAACTACATTCTGTAATCAAATAAATGCTCAAGATAATTTGTCCAATCTTCGGATGCTACCTAAGGTTTGCCATAGCCTTCTTTTATCATGACAAAACTCTACAAAATTTCACTTCACAAGATTCTTTGTAAAAACATACTTTTCATCTTCTGTTACAGAATTAGTCTTTTTTGTAATACCAGTAACTTCGAATTCCTTCATAACTTGTTTAGATAAGCTCCAAATTACAAGCGAGCTTAGGTACCACCTAAACATAACTGGGTACACCTTTTCCTGATGTTGTGAATAAGCTTAATTCAACTTAGTTAAATCAAAAATAATAATTGACTTCAATCTTCTTGTCTCATCATCATCTAGCCTTTCCTTTGAGATAGCTACTTCTTTTACAAATACCTCATTAAGTTCTTATTGAAGTTCACTAACAATGTTTCTTTGTTCATCATTGTCTCTATTAGTTTTGGACTTCCTTTCATGGTTTCTTCTATCATTTCTGACATTCTTCCCATCAGTCCTTTTGTTCTCGAAGTTTCTTCTATTGTTCCTTCTATCTCCAAAGTTTCTATCCATTCTACAATACTTCACTATATGTCCAAAGTTGTTGCATAACTGACATATTGGTGCTCTACTTCTAAGATTCTATTGATCATCAGGTGCATGACAATTTTGAGCTATATGTCCTAAGTTGTTACACTTATAACACATGATCTGTCTTATGTCTTCATAAGATCTTCCTTCTCTTGATGTCCTTTCATTAGATCTTCTTCTATCTATAGGGTTCTATTATTTTTAGACATTATACTATTTCTTTTATCATTATCATAATTAGGTTTCCTACAATCGATTGCAGTATGACCCATACGATGACAATTATGATGTAGTGCACCAGTATTACAGTCAAAGGAACCAACAAATATAATTATATTTTTCTTTTTCAATGATTTTTTTTTTTTTTTTTTAAATTCCTTTATCTACAATATTGATGTACATTACTACAATACATTTAACTAACTAACATCACTAACCACTTTAGTTTATTCCAACCAGAACATTATTTGAAATTCTAATAGAATGTCTTTATAACCAAATGTAGCAATTTCAAATGGAGATACACACATTTTCTCTTAGAATCATTTTAGAAACAAAAACATAACAACTTTTCTCATTTCTATATACCATAGAATAGTGCACGATATTTAAATTTCTTTAATCACTGAATGTAGCAACATATTAACAAGTACAATCCACTTATACAATTTCTAGCTTACAAGCTATCATATAACACAAGACTGGGGGTTACCCAAGGGTGACTCTCCCTAATACAATAATAATTCACTTGGAAGTATGTTTTTGGCTACACATGAAAATAAGACAACATCCTTCTTCTCTTTAGGTCTTCAATCCATAGACCACAACTTGCAATACAAAACACACCAACAAGGCCATGGTACTCTCCTCCCAATCTTAGGCCTTTTAAAGGCCACCCCTGAGCAAGGAGAACCTTGACTAGGTGGACATACATTACTAACAACCATTTACAACACAATGCTCACATTACAAAACTGTTCACACATTTTACAGTTCACAAATAAAACCACAAAAATTCCCAACCAAGGTAGACTACTTAGGATCACATGTAGATCCATCTCAAGGGGTAAGGGTGGAAAATGAATGTTGGGGAGACTCCACTTGCAACTATGCCTTCAATAGGCTATACATTTTATACACATGCCTTCACAAGGCAACCCAACACCACATACATGCCCTCACATGGCATCTTTACAATACTTATAACTCCAGAAAGGTGGCATATGGGGCCCATAACACCCATATGGCATCCCTCTCCTACACTAGGAGAGACTCTCACCCAACACATTCCCTATGCACCCCTTACCCTCACAAGGCTCTCTTTCCCTCCCAAGGGATGAGACTCACCTTGTCACACCCAAAACAGAAAACTGCAACAAGAACACATGAATTCACAACACAAAGTAAATCACAATACACACATACACCAAAACTAAAACATGATCCCTCAACCTTACACAACACAACATTACAACACACCATATTACAACTACATTACAAAAAACTCACATGCATAACACAATAAAAATAACCTACTTGACAACAAGCTTTCATAGCAAGGGTACATAAGGTTACCAACCTAGTTTCCAAGAAAATTTGAGCTCGCTCTCTTTTTACCACCAATCCTCCTCCTAAGCTATCTTCTTCTCCTTGTTTTCCCCTTTCCCAAAATTAACCCCACTTAGATTCTTTTTCCAGATCTATCCAAAAACTCTCCTCCAAGAACTCTCCAACCAACTCTCCCTAAAGAATGTTTTCTTTTGATGCTTAAGTTTCCAAATTCGGCC
Organism: Cupressus sempervirens; assembly: GCA_028749045.1. Classification (NCBI taxonomy): domain Eukaryota; kingdom Viridiplantae; phylum Streptophyta; class Pinopsida; order Cupressales; family Cupressaceae; genus Cupressus; species Cupressus sempervirens. The sequence continues at coordinate 49,098,153 of CM053789.1, read as the reverse complement.
AACTTGGGAATCCACAATTTTGGGTGCTCTTTTCAAAGCCTAGGGAAGCTTATAATACTTAAAAATGCCCCTACCCCCTAGGTATATCATATGGGTTTTAAAATAAGGCCTCAAACTACCCCTAGGGATGGTGTAAATCTCCTAGAAATTCACAAAAGGTGTACATTCGACCTAGCATGGAAAGAATCCCTCTTGGACCCATAAATACAACTAGGGAAAAGAAATCCTACCAAACCACTCCTTGGTTCACTCAACCACCTACCATCCCACTAAGCATGCTACAAAGGAGAACATGTGTCAAGTGACACCACAATACACACAACACACTTGGCAAGCCATCAAGAAAAACAAATTTACTTTTATAGAATCACAATAATACACACAAATTGGTTTTACAAATAAAATACAAGGGTAAAAAGGTTATACCCTCCTTAGGGTCAACCTTGGTTTTTCCAAACACCTAGCAAGGTTCTCCATAAATCCATGGGCTTCTTTCCTGCACACTTATTACAAATATCATTAGTCCAAGAATAAAGTGATAAAATGATAACGTAAATATAAATCACATAGATTCTATCATCCATGAATAACATAACTAATATGAAATATGTATTTCCATTCATATCACATTACACACTTCACATTTGTAGCAATTCTCTAGTCTATATAGTATAACATTATGATCATTTATTCTTAAAGAAAATTATGGAATTAATCTACCTTAAGCAATGCATCAAATATAATATAAGTATACAATTCTAGTTTATTCAAATGATACATGAATTCTTAATGTTACTCTAAATATGCTAAGACATGATAATCTAGCACGATATGGAGACCAGAATTCAAAAATCAAACATTCACTTGAGTATAACATAAGCTCTAATCATGACTTATGGATCATCAAGAAGGTAAGTAAGCATATATGAATAACATCATAAAAACTACTTAGAATATTAGTGTCCTAGTAACATCATAAGGAATCATCATATAGCCTAATGATATAGGTATCAATGTCCCAATAACATAACATGAAATCAAATAGTTTAAGGATCAAAATATCAATGTCCATAGGAGGTAATAATGTGTCATCCAGAGTCTAACTATTAAAGTCCAAAAGAAACAAAATGTCAATAGTGCTATGATGGTCGGGGTGGGACATGACATATGACAATAAAAGTCCTTAACATGATTAAATGACTTGTTAGTACAATCTCTTTTCATATGTCCTATTTCATTACATAAAAAGAATTTATCTCTAAATTCATACCTGGTTTTCTTAGGAGATTCCACTTGCTTTGGTTCATCTAAAATTTCAACTTCCTTGTCTTGTCCAACTTCTTTGGATTTATCAAAAGATTGACAGGATTCAATCTTATCATTAGATTTTATTTTATTTTTGGATCTAATCTAATCTCAGGTTCCTTCATAGAAATGTTAATTAGATAACCAAGACCAGTCTTATCATAAGTATCTCTGTATTGCCATTGAATCATCAAGTTTTTATCTACTAGAATAAAGCTTCTCAAGCTACTGCTTGCACTGAGTTAATTCACCTTTCAAAATGGTACTATACTTATGAAGTTCTTCATGATCTTCTTTCAATGTTTCAAATTTAGATGTTTTCTTTGCCAGACTTGTGCTCAGATCTGCATTTTTAGTCTTCAAATCTGACTCAATTTAGCTAGGATCATTCCTTGGAGTCAAATTCAGATTCATAATTTTCAGCTCATGCTTTAAGATCTTGTACTCTGTTTTTAGCTTTGAATCATCATCACTAGTTCTAGATTTAGTAGGTTCAGGCTTGTATTTGAGATGTTTAATCTTTTTCCTTCAATTAACCAATGTACACTTTGGATTCTTCATATTTATCCTTCATCTTATCTCTTTCTTCAGTAAGGAGATCAATTTGTTCAAGAGCTTCTTCAAGGTTCTTCATCAACTATTCCATATCCATAGGGATCTTACTCAAGCTGTTAAGCCTCTTCAAAGTAACTATGCTCTAGTACCAATGTTAGAAATAGGAATTACTGGGGGGGTGAATCAATAATCTACAAACTTTAGTCACCAATTGGATATTATTTATTACTTTAAACCATGCATAACAAAGAAATAAAGTAATGTTGAATAGTAATAATAACAATACACAAAGATAATTCATAACACTATATTTTGTTAACTAGGGAAACCATGGCCAAGGGAAAACCCTAGTAGGGATGATACCCACTAGATAATATACTGATATATAAGTTCTTTGTTAGAGGATGGATCCTGTTAGGAGTCACTGAGTAAATTCAATATAAGGAGTCCCTATTAAGAGACTTTGAATCCATGTTAGGATATTCCAACCCTTTTAGTAGTTGTAGTAAAGAGAATACAAGATGAGCCATTGCCCAAACATGTACTTCTAATTACAAGAATAACACATTGCTCAAACAAGTAATTTGACTATAACTTCTTCCTTGACTAATCTCTGATCTTTAGCTTGATCTCAAATCACAAAATAGCTTTCACAAAACTTCACATATAATCACAATTACAAGATAGTACTTTGAATCACACTCCTCATTGCAAGAGGATGTCCTTTGCATAAATACCATGTCTTTACAAAATTGTTTCTAGGTCAGCTAAGACTACAATCTTGTTTTCCAACTTAGAGTAAACATCTAAGATGTCAGCCCCAATTGGACAAGTAATTATCTTGTAAACAAAATAATCCTCTTCATCAATTTTGTTGTCTTGTTTAACTTCAAACATGATTATATTTGTTCCATATAGTTGTACTAACTTATGAGGTTATACACATCATCATCAACATGTACACTATCTCCATATAACTTCGCTAGTCATAATATGATGTTAGCAACAAGTTATAAATAAAATAGTACACTGTTGTAAACCAAATTCTATACTTAGACAATTTTCTGATAACCAAACACTACGTATTTTTATTTCCAAGGTTTCATGTGAGCATGTACATCATGTGTTGCCATAAATGACAATAATTACATATCTCTATTAGCCAATTATCAAAAGTTCATTCTCATTAGAGTATCTACACTTAAAGGATCTATGCCCTTCTTTTCCACATCTAAAACAATTACCACGAAAACCACCTCTAGAGTAAGAATTACCTTTTCCTCGATAAGAACCAGTACCTCCTTGGTAAGAATTACCACCTTTCCATTTGATCTTGCCTTTGTCATCATTTTTCATTCAAATTTTCCCTTATATTGCATAGAATTGTCAATTCTTCCTCTCTGGAATCTACCACCTCTACCTCTTTGCCTTTGTTCATGATTCTTTGCAAAGATCTCCTCAAGTTTCAATGCATATTGGTATGCTTTTTCCAAACTTTCTAATTTCATAAAGCTTATTTCATCTTGAATTCCATATCTCAGTCCATTGAGATACCTTGCAATTTTCTCAACTTCATCATCCACATGTCCAGATCTGAAGTCCAATCTATAGAATTCCTCAGTATACTCTTTCGTAGTCATGTCCTTTTTTCTCAATTTTGCATCTTTCTCAACAAGCTAACTTGGTAATCAACAAGAAGGAACTTTATCTTTACCTTGTCTACCATTTTCATCCAAGTCCTGATCTTCTCCTTTCCTCTCCTTTATCTATCAGCTTGCAAATCCTCCAACCATAGTGACGCATGGCATTTAAACCTAGTGACTTTGATTCCACTTTCCTATTATCAGAAGTGTTTTCAAACTCAAAGAACCTCTCCATATCAGAGATTCGATCCAACAAAATACTGGTGTCCAATTTTCCACCATAAGGAACAACTTCTACAATAGGCTTTGAATGTAACCTTGACAACACTCTTAATAATCATCCCTCATCTTGATCTTCCTCAAGTTCTATATTAGGGTTTGGTGTAATTGCTTCATCGTCAATCACATCACCAAGATGTGCTCCTCTCCTTTGGGTTGTCTCCACAACATCTAATTTGGCTATAATTTATCTCAACATGTCCACAATAGCAGTGTCAGGATTTCCTCTATCTTAAACCATCTTTACAAATAAGTTCTTGCAAGAACATAACACTCTGCAAGATATAGGTCAAATTTGTAGATCTATCACCCTAAAAAAAATTCACGTAGGGTTCTACATGATCTAACCTCCACAAGGACAAACCTCAATCTTTGATACCACCTGGTGCAAGGAGGGAAGTGAACAACTAGGGCTAAAGGCACACCTAACTATCCAACTAGCTTGCTAAGTAAACACAACATAAGAAAATACATAGATAATGACACCAAGGAGAGAGAGAGAGAGAGAGAGAGAGAGAGAGAGAGAGAGAGAGAGAGAGAGAGAGAGAGAGAGAGAGAGAGAGAGAGAGAGAGAGAGAGAAAGAGAGAGAGAGAGAGAGAGAGAGAGAGAGAGAGAGAGAGAGAGAGAGAGAGAGAGAGAGAACAAAACTTTTTTATTGGTTCATCAAGTTTTCAACATATATGTTTAGCTGAAGGGCCTTCTAGGTTACGACCAGATACAAAATAAAACTTCAAGTTCTACAATCTAGCTTCAAATTCACAATTCTAGAAACATCTACTATGACTCTCTAAGTCTTACCTCTTAACTAAACCAAATATCTCTACTTATACTTGCCAAAATGAATTACAAAAGATTCTAGATCATTACCTAATAGAAAGGTCGACCTCAAAACAACTTGCATTCATCCCAAGACAAGATCCTATCATTAAATTCATGATCCAAATTAAACACAAGAGTCAACTCAAACTAAGAACCAATCACAAAGAAACTTGGTCAAACAAGGGCCTGAGCATTAGCAAACAATAGGTTCACTTGGCACATAAAGAAAACTCGGTCAACATTGGACAACTTGGTTCATATTGAAGGAACTTGGTCAACACTTAAATAACTTAGTTTAAACTAAAGTAACTTGGTCAACACTTGAACAACTTAGTTTACACTGAATTAGCTCAGTTGACACTTGAACAACTCAATATACATTGAGTAATGAACAAAAGAGCAAGATTACAAGGCAACCCAATATGATCTTGCATCATAACTCCCTTCGACCATCCACTTTGACCATTGCCTCACATCCAATCCCCTTGTGACACTTTTCACAAGGCTATGGATTTGAAGAAGCACAATCCATGTTCTTCCCTCTCCTTTAATCTTGGCCTTCCCTCATCCCTCATCCATCCTTACATCTTGGCCCTCCATCCTCATATCCTTGGCCTATAAATGAAACCCTCTCCCTTCACAATTTAACAATAAAATCTCATGCAAACTCATAATACCCCTTTGGAGAAAAAATCACCCAATCATGCCCTTACCATGCAGGAATCCACATTCACCCTATACACCATGTTTTATCCTTTCAAGGCTCCCATCCATTGAAGGCTTTGAGGCATGTTTGAGCATACGTCTCCATCATTGGACATATCTACTCATCAAAGGAGGCTTAGAATGGTGATCATATGGTTTTCATTCCCTTTTACATGCTCTCTTTTAGTCTAATCTATTTGTTGTTATTGTGTTAGTTTGTGAATATTCGCATAATGCCTAATGTTCTTTGCACACTAATCTAATAGCATAAACTAAGAAATTATTTTCATCAACAAAACATGCTCTAGCAACACTACACAACTTTTTATTTCTGTCCTTCAATGGTTTTAGTTTGTGTTTCACTTCATCCTTTGTTAGTGTGGGGGTATTTGCATGGCCATAATGTACAACATGCTTGTCAAACTACCACAACCTTCTTAGAAACATATGGTATATGTCCATAGGTATGATCTCATAGAGTAACTCATCCTAGTAGCTTCCAATCATGAACTTCACTAGGAACTATTCATTGACCATGACCTTGTGGTCATCCTTTACCCAAGAAATATAGTGTGGACATGGGTGTTTCTACCCTCTTGAGCTTTAGCTTCATGACAGTCTTTCCTAACACAAGATTTTTAGTGCTTTCGTCATTAATGATCACATCACAACACTTATCTTCACACTTGCACCTTGTACAAAATAAGCTCCTCCTGTGATTAGGTTCATTCTCACTGCTTTCATAAATATTTTGTTAACTAGGGCTTCTCCTCTCTAAATATCTTCAAAATGTGATGATTTTGCATCTTCATGCATGTGCATAACTCTGGCCTAACTTGTGGTTCTCCTAGCTATCCTTCCTTGGCATTGAGGAAACTCAAATTCCCTATGGCCTTCTTCTCTACAATGAAAGTTGGTTCCACTAAAACATCCTTGACTAGATCCTTTCCCTCTTCCTCTTCCTCTTTGATCTTTTTTATTTTGATCATGGAAATGATTTTTTCCCATCTTATTCTAATGCTCCTGTTAGCCTCATCCTTCTTCTTTTGATCATCATTTTGGCCTCCATAAGACTATCCACCAAATCTTCCACTATGACCTCTTTGGCTTTGTTGACTCTCAAACTTCTTATTCAACTTCTCTTCTACTCTTAGGGAAAACTGGTGTGTTTCATCATTATTGTTCATTCAAACTAGACTTAGCTCCTCCTGAATGGTTGTCCTTAACCCATAAATGTAATGAGAAAATTTCTCCTTGTAATCTTCTACATGGCCTAATTTGATGAGAACTCAGTAGAACTCTTATATATACTCCTAAATAGATTGTCCCACTTGCTTCACCCTTGCATTTTCTTCAGCAAATTAATCTCATAATTAGTGGGAATGAACTATCACTTTAACTTAGCTATCATTTGATCCAATCTTGAGATTTTATCCTTCCCTCTCTTTTTTTCACTCCAATTGAATCTCCTGCCACTAGATATTTGTGTGAGGATTCAATTTGGCCTTCCAAATTTGACCCTATCAAGATCCTATTGTAGTACCACTAGCATCACAGTCTATTTGAAACACCTTATTAAAATTTGGAAGTGCTAAATAAGATGTTTTGTAACTTTTTGTAAAAACTAGATAGTCCATGAAAATATCTTACCTCCGTAGAACTCCATGGAGTAGGTCATTCGAGGATAAACTTCAATATCTCTGGGTCCATTTTTCAACCTTTGGGTAAAATTAAAAATCCCAAGAACACCAACCCCTTTTTCACAAAACTACACTTCTTTAAATTTATCAACAACTTTTCTTTTGTCAACTTCTTAAACACCTTATAAATATACATTAGATGCTCCTCCAATGTCTTACTAAAGTTCAAAATATCATCTAGGTAAACAATGACAAACTTATCCAAGAATTCCTTCAGTACCTCATTCATGAGCCACATAAAAGTGTTTGATGCATTCGTTAGCCCAAAGGGAATGACTGACCACTCATACAATCCTTCCCTTGTCTTGAAGGAAGTCTTCCATTCATATCCTTCTTTGATTCGAGTATGATGGTACCCACTTTTTATATCTATCTTTGTGAAATATACAACTCTGATCAAAAAATCCATAATCTCATCCATCCTTGATAATAGAAATGAGTACTTGATTGTGATCTTTTTGATAGCTTGAGAATTTGTAAACATCATCCATTATCCATTCTTATTTGGTGGTAGTATTCTAGTACACTACATTAACTTAGACTCTCTTGAATCAACCCCTTCTAAGACAACTCATGCACTTCTATGTTTAATTCTTCACTTTTAGCTTGTGTCATTCTTTATGCTACCTTGTTTGGAAAACTAGCTCCTAGAGTCAAGTTCATCTTGTGATTAATCTTCCCTACTAGTGGTAATCCATCAGGCACATTATTAGATACAATATCTAGAAACTCTTCCAACAAATCTATGACTTATGCAGGTACCTCTTCTAATTCTTCTTTCCCATTTTTAAAATTATAGTAAAACACATATACTCATGCCGCATATCCTCTAGGAACTTCTTTCCATAAAAAAAACATATTCTAGCAACACTACATACCTTTTCATTTGTGTTCTTCAACGGTTTTAGTTTGTGCTTCACTCCATCTTTTGTTAGTGTGTAGGTATTTGCATGACCATCATGTACAACGTGCTTTTCAAACTGCCACAACCTTCCTAGCAATATATGATATATTTCCATAGGTATGGTATCACAAAGTACCTCATCCTAGTAGCTTCCAATCTTGAACTTCATTAGGAATTATTCATTGACCATGACATTGTGGTCATCTTGCACCCATGAAATATAGTATGGATGTAGGTGTTTCTACCTCTTGAGCTTTAGCTTCATGACCATACTTTCTAACACTAGATTGTTAGTGCTTCCACCATCAATGATCACATCACAACACTTATCTTCACACTTGCACCTTGTGCAAAACAAGTTCTTCCTTTGATTAGATTAATTCTCACCACGTTGCAGAAATATTTTGTTAACTAGGACTTCTCCTCTCTAAACATCTTCATAATGTGATGATTTGACATCTTCATGCACATGCACAACTCTAGATTGACTTGTGGTTCTCCTAGGTATCCTTCCTTGGCACTGAGGAAACTCAAATTCCCTATGCCCTTCTTCTCTACAATGAAAATAGGTTTCAAGAAAACATCCTTGACTAGATCTAATGCAAGGATGGTGGAATCAATAACTATGGTTCACTTACTAATTCTAATTACTAGGCTTCTTCCAAGCCTACCAAGCATTTTATATGATATCCCTTAGGATTCTCCAAGGTTAGAGACCAAGTGATTGGCCTATTCCTTATGTCACCTCACCTATTCCAAATGTCTCTACCTAACTCTTCACAAACTCAACCAACTACCTCTCACAATACCCAACACCTCCACCACCTTACACTCTCCAAAATCTTTCACAACACTATATTTCAAATTACTTTCATAAGGCTTAACTCATTGCCAATAGAGTGCTTCCAAGCATTCATAAGGTTCTAGACACTTTGGTGGGCTTCAAACATCAATATTTAAAAATTGATAAAATGAGGCTCTTCCTTGTAGCCCTAACATAGGGGTTTTAAGGTAGGAACTTACAATCTCTCCAAAAAATTATCAAAACTAAAGAGTAATTTAGGTACCGAATACCTAGCTTGACTAAACCCCAAAAACATAGATTCTCAACTACTCACTAAGGTATATACAAGCCTAAGTCTAAACAAATAGGCCTAAAACACACCTATTAACTCCAAACTCACTAACTCTCTAAAGAACAACAACAAATGAACTTCAAGACACCATTATCTTACTAAAAATAGTCCAATTCCTAGTTTTTCAGGCTCCTAGTCTTTGAATAGATGGTAGATCTACCAAACCCTTGCCATTATGAGGGTTTCATTGCTGATGTAGAGGCTGAGTCCAAACTCCAATATCTTACATATTCCATTCTTCAAAAAAATGTTTCTTAACATCCCATGGATGTCTACCAACCTTCCAATACTATACAACTCTAAGAAAACCTCTATCACAGTTTTCCATAATGTTGAATCATTGCTTCTTTCCTTGCAATAATAGATTAGCTTGTTGATTCTCAACCAAAACTAAGATACTAAATAGGGTTAGGGTGTGTTCAACACAATGGTGATATAAAAAAAATAAAGGAACCCTATATACCTTCATTGGATTCCCACAACAAAAACTTTCTATCAATGTAACACTGTAATCTAGACTACATAGTATTTACTATCAAAACATAGAGTAACAATACCTTGGCAACAACTCAATGATATTAAGTACATCTACATTAGTTCTAAGATTTGTTCTAACCTAAAAAAAAACTTAAGAGTTTCCATAAAATCGACACAAGGAGAAGATAATCAAATGTAATCCAAATATCAGTTTATCAACAATATTGCACAAATTGAATGATTTGTTATACAAACTCATACACAAAACCCTTCATGTTTCTTCTCCATGCATTCTCCTCTTTCAAATTTACATAAAAATTGTTGATAGCAACTTTTTCTCAATTTTACATTTTATTTTTTTTGCATATTTTGCATTTTATGCTCTAATATACTTTCCTAGGAACCCTAAATAGGTCCAATATCTCAACATGACATTTTAACACTTCATTGCACTCCATTTATGGCATTGTATGGCATTTTTCCACTTTTGACTTACTTTGACCCATATTGCTTAAAATAAGAACTTGGTCAACATGACCTTAATTGCACCCCTAACAACATGAATTGAAATAACTAATCCTCTAATCTAACATGACTCAAAAATATGTTACTTATGACTCAAGATTCCATGGGAGATGGTCAGGGTGGTCCTGCACCAAGATCCTTGCCCTCTTCCTCTTCCTCTCTAATCCTTGTTATTTTGATCATGGAGATGATTGTTTCCCTTCTAATTTGATTGCTCTTGTCAGCCTCATCCTTCTTCTTTTGATCATCATCTTGGCCTCTATAAGACTATCCACTATTACCTCTTTGGATTTATCGACTCTCAAACTTCTTGTTCAACTTATCTTCTACTCTTAGGGTGAACTGGTGTGCCTCATCAATATTATTCATTCAAACTAGACTTATCTTGTCCCAAATGGTTGGCCTTAACCCATTAAGGTAATGGACAACTTTCTCCTTGTCATCTTTTGCATGACCTATTTTGATGAGAACTCAGTATAACTCTTATTTATACTCCTGAATAGATCTTCCCCCTTGTTTCAACCCTTGCATTTTCTTCAATAGATCAATCTCATAATCAAAGGGAATGAATTGTCACTTCAACTTATCTATCATTTGATCCAATCTTGTGATTTTATCCTTCCCTCTTCTATTTCACTTAATTGGATCTCCTACCACTAGATCTTCATCCAATGCTTTAGTTTAGCCTTTGCAAAGTTGAACCTATTAAGATCATCAATACCTTCATACTCAAAGTATTCCTCTAATTCATTGATCCAATTGATCAACTCCTCCGGATTAAGATTTCCCAAAAATGTTGGAACATTAAACTTAGGTCATTTTCCAATCTTGGAAATGGACCTAAAAAACCTTTCTTCTTTTGGGTTCATAACTTTATCTTTTACTCCATGATCAACATTTTCTTCTTCTTCTCTTTCATCTCTTACAAAAAGATTCATCCCTATATGTATTTTTTCTTCCAATTCATGCTTTTGTCTCTAGAGGGCTCAAAACCTATTAGGTGTAACACCTCTAGCTCTTGCACCACACTCTCTTCATGGAGGCATTTTTGTGCTTTTGCTAAAACCCTAGTACAAATTGCCTCACAATCAGTGGTCTATCAATATGCTCATCCCAAACCACACTTCTTGTGCAAATTGCCTCATAGTCAGCAATCTATCTACACACATAGGAACTCCCACCCTAATACCACTTGATGAAGGATGCTCCCCTTAATATCATAAAAACATAGAAAAAACAAAGAAATGATGACAATTTGCAAGAACAAAATATGGGCTTCTTATTATTAGTGCAAATGTAGAATTACAAAATTTTGAAATACAATATGCAAATCCTTACAATAATTCACAGGAAAGAGCTACAAACTATCACCCAGAGCTATCTTAGACAATCTATAGGCCTTCCTTATATATTTAATTTTACATTGCCTGAGAATTTTCTAGACATAAAATTTAATACCTTGAGGCCAACTAACCCTAAAATTACATAGAGAATCAACTCAAATCAATTATAACATTTATTTTACAAATTTTAGTTCGCCTAACTTTGGAAGACCATAACTTGTGAACCCTTGATCTAATTATCTATTACCCCATTCTAGAATCCTCGGCTTTTGTTCTACAACACATGATTTTCACAAGCTCCAATTTTGCCTTAGTTTGGAGCCCATCAAGAGCCTCTAAGGCCCTCAAAACTGATCCTAAAGTATTTCTACCAAAAAAACACAAGGTACTCATGATATGGTACTAAGCCTCAATTAGCAAGTTGATATATCCGAGATGAACCTCCACCTCTGAAATTAGGACATTCGAAGCTCATACGATTGACTTACTAAGTAGAAAGTCTCGAAAAACAAGAACTATGCACTAAGACAACCTTTATTCAAAAACATAAAGGAAATATTTTTGGTTAATGCAAGATTGCTCCTACACCTATGATGCTCCCTTATCAAATCTTCTCTTCTAACTTACTTTGATTGTATAACTACCACCTTAGCACATCCTTATTGACTAAGACACATAACCATTACATATGCACTCAAAGCATCATCCATAGCAATCCCCAATCAAATATTTAACATCGGTAGGTCAAGAACATACATTATTTATTCTAAAACTCTTTCTACTGCATAAATTCTTGGACACTTGTCATCTTCATGAGCTGCGATCATTACCTTAGTCTCTACTAGTCATATGCATGTTGTATCTAAGATATCTCTACTTGATTCCAAATCATCATGACCACAACCAAAATAACCTTTTTGCAGTAGTTCTTCTCAAGTACATCAATTACTACACTTAACTAATTTCTTGCTTGTAAATCTAGTTTTCAACTTACTGATCGCTTACTATCCAAGTACTAGTTGATCCAACAATTTGTTGTGACCATGTTTCCATCAATAACACCAAAAACACTACTATCTCTAACCAATTCAGCAAAATTAATCACAAATTCTGACAAGTACATAGACATTTCTCTAACTTTTAGATCATACAGTGCTCAGAAGTCTAGTTTAGTTCTCCAAACAATCAATAGTTACTAATAGTAGAAATATATTTAGAAGGAAAAGAAGATGAAGCAAAAAAAGATATAGCTCCACATTAGCCAAAATCTTAACTTCTTTTTCTTTCTAAAGTTAAGAATCATATGCATTTATTTTTGAAAAGGTTCTTTAGTTAAGAATATTAGATAAATAAATATTTTCCTAAAATATTAGAGTAAGTTAGACTTTTGATGAGTAGGAGATATTTTCCATACAAAATCAAATTGTGATATTATAGCCAAGATTCAATTATCTATATTGTTTGAATCAAACTCATTGACCCATGTTTCATGAGTATTGTTCAAGAACCTATGTTTCATGAGAATGAATGGAACGCTTAACACTTGTTGCATCTAAGCACAACTCATAGTGACAAAGCATTAGGACTTCCCAAGAAGTCACTTATCCTAATAGTGCTCTAGCTCAAGCACACTTAACTACAAAGCTTCCTCCATGACTAAACCCACTTTTCTTGCAATCTTATTGCTTGCAAGAAAGTGAGATTCCAAGAAAAGTGAGTTTAACCATGGAGGTAATGCAAACAAATGAGGTTGCAAGAAAATTGGTTTTCACCATGGAAGAAACTCTATAGTTAGGCATATTTGAGATGAAGTAGTATTGAGATGGGCAACCTCCAAGAAAGTCTTGGTGTTTCACCTCTGTGAGCATTACCTAGTTGCAATGAGTGGTACATGCTCCATTCATTCTCATAAGAGATGGGTTCCTATGAAATACTAGTCATGAAACATGGTCAATGAGTTTGACTCAAAAAACTATATAGTTGAATCCTAATAGAAACATCACAAGTTAAGATTTCTTTTGGCTATTATTAATTATTGCATTTTAAATAACTAGTTACAACCATAAAAACCATTGGTACACCTTCAATTATAACGAAGGGGATTTTATCTTTAGAAAAGGGACTTAATATACGTATTATAGAGAAATCAAGTTTGTGTGCTTTAATATCAATAAAGGAGTTAACATTGGTAATTTCTTAATCTACAATGCATTTCTTTGTTCTTTTATGTGCTGAAATGGAACCATTATATAAGTGATCTCTACGTCCATAGAAAATAAATTCATCATTTGAGAAGGATGCTTCTTTAAGGAAAAAAAGAGAAAGATTGTTTGTTTGGTTACAATCTATTCAACTACTCGAAAATTTAATATTCTCTATTTGGTGAGCCATAGTTTATAAAAGTAACAAAATCTTAGGGAAGCAAGTTTTAAAAGAAAACCATATATGAAGCATTTGGTCAAATTATTCTTAAAAAAGAACAATGGTAATTAAAATATATGTTTAAAAAATTAGTTAAAGCAAAAATAAATATAAAAGACATAATTGATGATAAAAGAAATATAAATATTAAAAAAAATATTGATAAAATTTTCTTCTAAATTAAAAAGTAGAAAATCTATTGAATTTCTACTTTAGACCATGAAGAATTAGATAACATTTTGGTAGAAACCCTCTTGTCTTTCAAGAACCTTTCAATGTGTTGTGAAGGGCATCCATAAAAATCTTTAATTTTCTTTTTTTTTAAATTAAGTGCTTTATGACAAGATACATGACTTTTCACAAATAGAAAATAGAAACTATTATTTTATTTTCAAGGTACTTTTGAATGACTAATTGTTTGATATTTTTAACATTAAAGACAATCATTAATACTTTTATTTTTCTTTGAAAATAAATTAAGAACTTATAATACAATATACATGACCTTGTCAAATAATTAAAACTATTATACTATTTTATTTTTTTGCACGAATGACCAATTGATTAATAATTCTTTTTAAGAAAGAAATAAATAATATCATCTATTACTATAAATATATAAAAACACATTTTATAACTCACACTAGAAAAATAGAATCTTTCACCTACCTTTGCCTGACAAGCTAAATCCAATAAAATAAAGCTTGTGGGACCATAATCCATCGTCTATGTAATGTTGGTCACCATGAGTCAATTCCCCTGCAATAAGTTTTTATTTTGGTAAAGTTGTCTGCAATATTTATATCTGATTTCAGCATCATCCCAATAATATACTCCACAAAAAATAATTGGACGAACCTCTTCCAGTTTTGCAAGGCTTCGTGCCCGCTCATTCCTTCGTCCTCTTCAGTGTCTCAGCGAAATAAGATTTCAAACTTACCCATCAAACAAAATGTTGATGATTGGAATCATCCATTTCACACATTGGACATAACTATTTCATAATCTAGACATTCAAAATTTGTCAACATCTAATATCCATAAATTCTTACGGCTCAGGGGAATTAGTTGTCACCTCGTAAGTTGATTTATCTTCGGAGGAAATGCAGATTTCCAGTCATCAAACTTACTGGCAATAGGCTGGTCTTTGGGTTCCCCGGCCATTTTGATGTATTTGTACAATTATATTATTACTCTAATCTTGCATAGATTATAGAACAACCCTCATGAAAAACCGAAGGAAAAACAGTATTCCTTTACCAAATTCAAGATGTAAATCCAAATCACTGTAGTTGTGATGCTTGGTTCTCAATAAAAGGCACTATGAATTCTTTTTGCTGCAAGTGGAAGAAATCAAGGAATGCTTGAGGTAGAAGTAATACCAAATTTTGGAGCGGAAAGAAGTTTTCTTAGGGGAATACGTGTTTGGTCTATTCATAATATCTTAACATATTCATGAAAAAGAAATTGAAGCTCTTAATGTCAACATCTATTCCTTTTCCTCTGAACGTCGGCTGACCTAATTCTAATGTTAAAAATGATGTTGCTTGTAAGTTCATGTTGCCTTTGATAGAGCATATAGCCCTTGGATTTGACGGGAAGTTTGCCCTGTGTTTTATCTAAGCTTCCAACCGAATGGTGAAATATTGTTGGATTATCCATAGTTCTTTTGCAGCGCCTTATTGACATGGACATGGAGTCTGACCAATCAGAAACTGGATTTTGGTGCAGGCCTTGAAACCCTTCATCTCAACATAATTGATATGGTATGCTAGGGATTGAGTTTTAATGAGAATAGCTTTGGATTTTGGCTAAGTTGCTTATTGGTATATTGGTTACTAACTGTGATTAAGGGCTTCAGTTCTAATATATGCTTATTCAAATGACCTTGGTATAAGTCCGGTAAGGGGAATTCTTCAGCAAGGTGTTACAGGGTTTTCAATTTGAATTGGTGAGCGTCGGACTATATAAAATGCCGGGCAAGGTTTTTTCTCTCTTAACAAATAAAATACCCAACTGGGCATGCACAGCAGTTGGAATTCCTTACCCCTGGTAATGGTAAAAGCCCAAGAGATTCAACCCTTCAATTGGGGTAGTAGAAGTAATTTGCAGGGCATATATTGTGTTGACAGTGTTGGCAAAATGTTCAGCGTTCTTCTGGGGATCTTTGACAAGAGCTTCAAAAGCTTAACCGTCTTCTGCGTACCATAAATTGAGTAGTTGTATCGGGCACTGATAGATCGATCTGATCGACCTTTTGGTGCAACGGCAACTCCACTCTCTAACAAACAGATATTATAAGACATGATATTTTAGTTGTGTATCATAAATGGGTCTTGAATTTGGACTCATGAAATGGTTGAGTTTGAAACTCTGTTCCTGGTTGACAATATTCCTCTGCACGTGTTACTTTTCCTATGGCGCAGAACATTTCAATTTAACTGAGAGGGATGCACTAATAAAATTGAGAGATACTATCTTGAACAATACAGTATTGCATGGGAATTGGACAGGGCGCCAGTGTGTTGATAACGAGAGCCTGTGGAGAGGGATTACATGTAAAGGCGGACTGGTTACAGGGATTCAAGTAGAAGAGATGGGTCTTCAAGGATCCATTGAAGGGAACGCACTGCTAAATCTTACAGAATTGAAGGCAATTAGTTTTAGGGAAAATAGTTTGAGCGGATTCCTTCCTAGCCTATCACCCCTCTCAAAGCTGCAATTCATTGACTTCTCACATAATGAATTCTATGGCCCCTTGCCAGAGTACTCTTCTGCACCATGGAGGCAGATAAAACTACACTTTAATAGTCTGAATGGCTCTATTCCTTTATCTATATTGAATTCCAGTTTGTTGGAGAAATTTCAAGTCCAGAATAACAATCTCTCAGGAACAATCCCTCCTTTCAATCAATCAACCCTAATAGCCTTCAATGTCTCCAACAACAATCTGACGGGATCAATACCAGATACCCCAATAATGCATTCTTTCAATGGAAGCTCTTTCCTGGGAAACCCTAATTTGTGCGGGAAACCTCTGAATAATTTATGCCCTAATGAAACTGCTCCATCTCCATCTCCATCTCCTACTCCTGGTCCTGGTCCTGGTCCTGGTCCTGGTCCTGGTCCTGCTGGAAGTGGAGAGCACCATAAACACAAAAGACACGGAGATTTAATTACTACTGTGATTGTGGTATCAGCCTGTGTATTTGTATTACTTGTAGTTCTTTTCTTATACTGCTGTTATAGAATGATGAAGGCAAAGAAAGCGGCTTCAAAAGGTTCCCCACAAATACAAAAAAATGTAGAGATAACGGAAACATTCCAATCTAGCTCTTCAGGGACTGAAGCGGAGCTAAAGAATAAGGGAAAGATGGTATTCACACCAAGGTTAGATCCCCCTAGTTTCGATATCGATGATCTTCTCAGGGCATCTGCAGAGCTACTTGGAAGAGGAAACTTTGGGAGCACATACAAGGCAGTGCTTGAAACGGGTGAACCTTTGGTTGTGAAGAGACTGAGAGATCTGAATGTTTTGACAAAGAAGGAATTTGATCAGCAGATGAAGCTCCTTAGTAAACTGCAACACACCAATCTGGTCCCCATTGCAGCCTACTATTTTGCAAAGGAGGATAAGCTCATAGTGTACGACTATCTGCCCAATGGAAGCCTATTTGATCGTCTGCACGGTAATGTTTCATAACATTCTCTCTTTACTTGTTTTCAAATGTTTGTAAGTTCCAGTTAAGAAACCAGGAATATCAATAGCAGTTTTTATTTTCTGTTCGTTGAGTTTTTTAAATGTATTTAAGAAACCAGTAACAAAAATTAGGCACCATGTCCTGCAACTATGTTGCAAATTAAATCGCTTGGCAATTTTTACTTTAAATACGAATAAATTCGTAATAAAAGGGCTGGCAGCCAGGCTTGGTTGGCAAGACTTTCTTGTAGTAAGTACAAGATCACAATGTCTGGTCTTCTTTAGTCTGTGTTATTGGAGGGGGTGTCACGCCAAAGTCATTGGTCACGCAAAAGTAAAATGAATTAATGTGAAAGACATTAGTCAAGTTGATGTCAAAATAACTAAACAAAAATGTCTCAAAATCTAATCTCTTGACCATATGACAGGAGTGACTTTCTAAGTGTTCACAAATCAATGGTTGACTGGTTATTAAGAAAATTATGGTAGTTTAATGGTGGAGCTCTAATTAGCATATGACAGGTTTTGTAGTTTGACTCAAGGAGTGCACTGTAGAAAAAATCAAATCTAAACTAAAGATGGACTGGTCACCAATATTGAGTGGTAGTTCAATGGTAGAACATTCCTAGAGCAAACTAGATGTTTTAGGTTTGACTCCTAGTTAGTCTATGAAAGGTTTAATATGATAACATAACCAAAATGAGCAAACATGAGGCAAGTAAAGATATACAAGCATCTACAATGTGCCTTAAGAATTATTGATAAATGGGTCACATATTGATAAATAGGTCACATCAAAATTCAAGTTGAAGCAGTCACCAAGAGGGTTAGTAGCTGAGTGGTAGAGCAACCTAACAACTTTTGGGAGGTTTTGATTATGACTTCTAACTAGTCCATGAGAAATTTAACAATACTTTCTATTATCGTCATTGTAATCATTAAAAAATAATATATTAATTATTGAAAAATTAAGAAGGTTGATAGTTCAGTGGTAGAACAACACAACAACATTTGGGGGTCTTAGGTTTGACTCCTAACTAATCCATCACGAACTTAAAACAGTTGATATAATTGTCTTCTTCCCTAATATAAGTTTCCAAAATATAAGTGGACAATAGACTCATAGATATTGAAAATTAATAGATTGTTTACCCAAAAGGATTTTGTTGTTGAAAGAGAAGGGAGCAAGATAGAGGATAAAATTGTAAATAATTTTATGTGATGAACTGGTAAATGGATATATAGTAAACAATATAAATTATCTTGCAACAATTACAGGACAACTTATAATGCAAATGTCTTTCTCTATATGGATATATTTTATGAAAAAGAGAAAATTGTTCCTAGTTTCTAATGATAGGAATCCTTATGGTTGTAAAGAGGTACTTGTCAATATTCTTTTCCTTCATAGAAAGAAAAACTAAAAAAACACATTTGACTGACACGCTAGATACGATGCAAACACCTTATAATTGATATGATGTCATTTCTATCACAAGCGAAGCATAAAGTGATTGAAAACTTCACAAAATCTTCTACATTTTATAAAGAGTATGAAAACCTAAATTTCACAGCTTGCTAAAATGTGTTTTTCCTATTCACTTCAAATATAATGTTTAAGCTTGGAGCTTATCTGACCTAATGCTCAAAACTCAATGACATTAAAGTGTCAATTGAAACAATGGCTTATTTGCCATCCATTTTTGTGCGGTTATTTCAAAACAGGGGTGTGTAGCATTTTGTAACTTAAATGTTACAAATTCTTCAACAAAATCAATTCTCTTCAATCTGATGGCACATTACATATGGAATACAATATTTGTTTATATGATCATTATGAGAGTTATGAAATTCAAATTTTTAGCATTAATGTTTGGAATCACACTATATAATTTATTAATAGATACACAAACTGATTGATTTTTATTGATTCTGCAGGCACTCGAGGACCTGGTAGAATGCCTCTCAACTGGAAATTGCGACTCAAGATTGCTCAAGGGGTAGCTGAAGGGATGGCCTACCTTCACATCCAGTGCACACAACAAAAGACACCACATGGAAATCTCAAGTCTTCCAATGTCTTGCTTGGTCAAGACTTAAACCCTGGACTCTCTGACTATGGCCTTGCACCTCTCCTCAGCCCTCAACTTGCATCCCTTAGGCTCATGGCATACAAAGCACCTGAATACCTTCACACAAAAAAGGTAACTCCCAAATCAGATGTTTGGTGCTTTGGTGTACTTCTACTAGAACTCCTCACAGGAAAAATGTATTCTACAATTGGCTCCCCTGGAGTGGATCTCCCAGAGTGGGTTGGCTCTGTTCATACAAACATTAATTGGACAAGTGAGGTTTTTGACTTGGAGATTCTTGGTGATAAAGATTCATTGCCACAGATGGCAAAAATGCTTGATATTGCTTTGACATGTGTAGATGACATCCCTAACAAGAGGCCAAAGATGAGTGAGGTGCTCAAAATGGTGGAAGCAATTAAGGAAAGTGATAAGGAAGAAGAGGGCTTGGTTGCAGAAAGTAGACTGTCACTAGGAGAGGCCTCCTCTAGCAGCTATTCTATGAGATCTGCTACTTCATCAACAGTGTAGTTCAAATCTTCTTTAATTTATCTGTCTTATTATAAAATCGAGATTACAATTTGACTATCAATAATTCAATAAATCAAATTAATATTTTTCATTTTTTATTTTAATTTTTTTTTTCTCTCCATAGATTAGTTCAATGAAGTCAAATTAATATTTATTAATTTTGGTTTTAAGTTTTTTATAAAATGGTTAACAATTTTACATTTTTATTTTTATTTTTATTTTTTTTGTGATAGGTAATGACTCAACCAAGATCGTATGATTTCTTAGAAGAATCATATTTATTATACAATTGAAAATAAAATATTGTGTTGATATTAATATGTTGTGATGGTTAAGTTGTGGTAGAATTGGTGTTGCCATCAAGATTCATACACAATTAGAGTGCCACTATTGAAATAGAGATGAGGTTCCCCTTGTGTAGCTAGTTAATAACTTATGGTCAACTCATAATATTTTCTATAACAGTAACATTTAGATGTCTAATGATTCACGCCTAAGTCAAACTCAACATTTTACAATGAATGTCAATTAGGGTTAAATATATGTTAGTTCACAATTCATCTTGATCATTAAAGACTTTGTCACTTCAACTTCAATCCATTATAAGGATACCTAATAGATTCTATATGTGATAATTGTGACACCTTGGCTAGATTAAGAGAGGATATATAGAATTCAGATTGTCTTTATAAGAATGTATCCATGGAATTCTTATTAGATTTCTTCTAGACATTACAATAACATCATGACATTACATATTAGCCTTCACAAGTCTTGAATTTGTTGCAGTAATAAGATTATTTACTTAATTAATTAAATTATATCTATTTATTAATTAAGTGACCTTATACTCTATCTTCACTAAAGCTAAAATCTTTAGGATTGGAATCCATCCATTTCAGACATTGGACATAATTAACTATTTCATAATCTAGACAATCAAAATTTGTCAACATCTAATATGCATAAATTCGTACAGCTCACAGGAATTAGTTGTTACCTTGTAAGTTATGAAATCTTCGTAGGAAAAGCAGATTTTGTGCGTTATCAAACTTACTAGCAATAGGCTGGTCTTTGAGTACCCCGGCCATTTTGATGTCCTTGTACAATTATTAATCTAATCTTGCATAGATTATAGAACAACCCTCGTGAAAACCAAGGGAAAAAATAATTCCGTTACCAAATTCAAGATGTAAATCCAAAACACTGTAGTTGTGATGCTTGGTTCTCAATAAAAGGCACTATGAATTCTTTTTGCTGCAAGTAGAAGAAATCAAGGAATGCTTGAGGTAGAAGTAATACCAAATTTTGAAGCCGAAAGAAGTTTTCTTAAGGGAATATGTGTTTGGTCTATTAATAATATCTTAACATATTCATGACAAAGAAATTGAAGTTCTTTATGTCAACTTCTATTCCTTTTCCTCTGAACGTCGGCTGACCTAATTCTAATGTTAAAAATTATGTTGCTTGTGAGTTCATGTTGCCTTTGATAGAGCATATAGCCCTTAGATTTGACGGGAAGTTTGCCCTGTGTTTTATCCAAGCTTCCAACCGAATGGTGAAATATCGTTTGATTATCCATAGTTCTTTTTGCAGCGCCCTATTGACATGGACTTGAAGTCTGACCAAACAGGAACAGATTTTGGTGAAAACCTTGAAACCCTTCCTCTCCACAGAATTGATATGGTGTGCTAGGGTTTGAGTTATAATGGGAATAGCTTTAGATTTTGGCTAAGTTACTTATTGGTATGTTGGTTAGTGTCTATATTAACTGCTATTTAAGGGTTTAAATTCTGCCAAATGCTTATTCAAATGACCTTGTTACGAGTCCGGTAGGGGAATTCTCCAGCAAGGTGTTACAGGGTTTTCAATTTGAATTCGTGAGCCTCGGACTATATTAAATGGCGGGCAAAGTTTTTTCTCTCTTAACAAAAAAAATACCCAACTGGGCATGCACAGCAGTTGGGATTCATTAACCTTGCTAATGGTAAAAGCCCAAGAGGTTCAACCCTTCAGTTGGGAAAGGGTAGTAGAAGTAATTTGCAGGGTATATATGGTGTTGATAGTGTTGACAAAATGTTCAGCATTCTTTTGGAGATTTGTGACAAGAGCTTAATCGTTTTCTGTGTACTATAAATTGAGGATCAAATAAGACATGATATTTTAGCTGTGCATCATAAATGGGTCTTGAGTTTAGACTCATGAAATGCTTGAGTATGAAACTCTGTTCCTGGATGACAATATTCCTCTGCAGGTGTTACTTTTCCTATGGCGCAGAACCTTACAATTCAACTGAGAGGGATGCACTGTTTAAATTGAGAAATACTATCTTGAACAATACAGTATTGCATGGGAACTGGACAGGGCCACAGTGTCTTGATAACGAGAGCCAGTGGAGAGGGATCACATGTAAAGGCGGACGGGTTTACAGGGATTCAAGTAGAAGAGATGGGTCTTCAAGGATTCATTGAAGAGAACGCACTGCTAATTCCTACAGAATTGAAGGCAATTAGTTTTAGGGAAATAGTTTGAGCGGATTCCATCCTAGCCTATCAGCCCTCTCAAAGCTGCAATTCATTGACTTCTCACATAATGAATTCTATGGCCCCTTGCCAAAGTACTGTTCTGCAGCATGGAGGCAGATAAAAATGCACTTTAAGAGTCTGAATGGCTCGATTCCTTTATCTATATTGAATTCCAGTTTGTTGAAGAAATTTCAAGTGCAGAATAACAATCTCTCAGGAACAATCCCCCCTTTCAATCAATCAACCCTAATATCCTTCAATATCTCGAACAACAATCTGACGGGCTCAATACCAGATGCTGCAATTATGCATTCTTTCAATGGAAGCTCTTTCTTCGGAAACCCTAATTTATGCGGGAAACCTCTGAATAACATGTGCCCTAATGAAACTGCTCCATCTCCTACTCCTGGTCCTGCTCCATTTCCATTTTTTCCTCCGCACCATAAACACAAAAGACGTGGAGATTTATTTACTACTGTGATTGTGGTGTCAGCCTCTGTATTTGTATTACTTGTAGCTCTTTTCCTATACTGTTGCTACAGAATGATGAAGGCAA
Source organism: Cupressus sempervirens (assembly GCA_028749045.1). Classification (NCBI taxonomy): domain Eukaryota; kingdom Viridiplantae; phylum Streptophyta; class Pinopsida; order Cupressales; family Cupressaceae; genus Cupressus; species Cupressus sempervirens. Next base: position 49,074,956 of record CM053789.1, on the reverse strand, counting down.
AGAAAGCAGCTTCAAAAGGTTCCCCAAAAATGCAAATAAATGTAGAGATAACGGAAAAATTCCAGTCTAGCTCTTCGGGGACTGAAACGGACCTAAAGAATAAGGGAAAAATGGTATTCACACCAAGGTTAGATCCCCCTGGTTTCGATACCGATGATCTTCTCAGGGCATCTGTGGAGCTTCTTGGAAGAGGAAACTTTGGGAGCACGTACAAGGCAGTGCTTGAAACGGGTGAATCTTTGGTTGTGAAGAGACTTCGAGATCTGAGTGTTTTGACAGAGAAGGAATTTGATCAGCAGATGAAGCTCCTTAGTAAACTACAACACAGTAATCTGGTCCCCATTGCAGCCTACTAGTTTGCAAGGGAGGATAAGCTCATAGTGTAGGACTATATGCCTAACGGAAAGCCTATTCGATCGTCTGTACGGGAATGTTTCATAACATTCTCTCTTTACTTGTTTTCAATTGTTTTTAAGTTCTATGAAACCAGAAATGTCAATAGCAGTTTTTATTTTCTGTTCGTTGAGCTTCGTAAATGTGTTTTAAGAAACCAGTCAAAACAAAATTAGGCACCACGTCCTGCAAATTAAACCGATCAGCAATTTTTAATTCAAATATGAAATTCATATTTTTGTTAATGAATTCATATTCCTTATTGTGGTATGAATAAAGTCACAATGTCCACTCTTCCCAAGTTCATGTGTTATGAAGCATGTCAATGTCACTCGTCATGTAAAAAGTAAAATGAATTCTTTATGAATTCATGTTAAAGACATTATTCAAAGTTTGTCCCAAAATAATTCAATAAAAAATGTTTAAAAATCTATTCTCTTGACCATATGATGTGAATGACTGTTGTAAGTGCATGGATATCAGTCGCTGATTGGTTGTGGTATCTTAATGGTGGAGCATCCAAGTAGCATATGAGAGGTTCTAAGTTTGACTCCTATCTTTAACATAGTATCATAATTCAATTGAATAGAGTCATGCCAAACGAGAATTCCCAAGAACTTGTAGTTTGATTCAATAAGTACATTGTAAAACAAGAGCTCCTTCGGAGCTAGAGTCCCTGCCTTTAGCAATTGGAGTGTTAATTGTAAGTCAATGCAAGTGTTCAATTACACAAATTCAAAAAGAGATCATATACAATTGTATGAGATAAATTACAATCTAGAATATGATTATCTATTCTTAACACATGTATAGTGAAAGTGAATAATTTGTGAGAAACTTATGTCGTAGTTTAAATTACACCCCTAGACAAAAAAATATAATATTCAAACTCATTACACCGAAATACTATAGATCTTAAAATAAATTTGTCACCAACATGAATAAATTTAATTTCAAATTTTCAGAAAACTTTGTCATAATTTGACAACACTCAAAACCTACATCTATTTCAATCCATTCAAATTCTTATTCCTCTAATTTTAAGATAATTTGATTTAATCATTAAGTTTTATGTATTAAAATTATAATACATTAAATAATAATAAAAATTTAAAATTAAATATAGCATCGTAGATTTAGACAATCCTTAAATAGTTTTAAATCAACAAAATATTATTTAAGGACTGTAAAATATTATAAATTGAAGAGTTTGAAAATTTATATTATAATAAATCTTAAAGAATTTAAAAATCTGAAATATATCATTTCAAATAAAATAGACTTAACTAATTCTTAGATAATTTTAAACCAATAAAATAATATATTAATTTAAATGTTCAAACTAAACAAAATAATAAATCTTAAATAAAAGAACATAAAAAACATTAAGATGGTTCAACGAAAAAGATTTTTCCTCTCATCATGTCCATCTATTATTTCCCCAATTTGATTAGGGCAAAAGATGGGAATGTTTTTATCTATGGCAACTGCAAATGTTTCTTAGTCAAGTGAAATGACCTCTCATGAATATAGTGTTGCTACATAAACTCATTCACTATAGTTGATTTTAGTTCCTATTCTTTTAACTTAGCTGTTATATGTTGTAAAAGACAAAATCTCACAATTTTGACCATATTAAATACATTTTTATCTTCTAATTTTATGTGGCTTTTTCTAATTCTGAAAAAGATTAATGCCCAGGAAATTCACCTCTAACCAATCATAAATTCAAATTTTGATTGTGATAATTGAATTTTAAAATACAAGCTAAAAAACCCTTTGCCTTTGACCTTTAATTTGTCATGGAAATTAATTAGTTTTGTGCCTTATATAAGGCAGGGACTAATAAATTAACTCCAAATTAAAGATAGACTGGTCACCAACCCGAGTGGTAGCTCAATGGTAGAACACCCCAACAACAAATTAGATGTTCAAGGTTTGACTCCTAGTTAGCCTATGAAATGTTTGACATGATAACATAACCTAAATAAGAAAACAAGAAAACATGGATCAAGTTAGGATACCTAAACATCTGCAATGTGTCTTAAAGAATGTTAGAAAATGAGCCACATCAAAATTCAAGATGAATTGGTTAGCAAGAGGGCTGGTAGCTAAGTGGTAGAGAAACCCAACAACATTTGGGAGGCCTTAATTTTGACTTCTAACTAGTCAATGAGAAGTTTAACAATAGTTTCTATAATTGTTGTTTTAACCATTAAAAATAATATATTAATTATTTCAAAAGAAGGTTAGCAGTTCAATAGTATAACAATCCAACAACATTTAGAGGGAAGAAATAAAAAATAGTTCTTGTGTAGTTTTTAATTAATTTAATAATTACCAATTCTGGTTGATTTGGTCGGCTGCATAGTTGCTTCCCATTTAGAGGTCCTAGGTCTGACTCCTAACTAGTCCATGTGAAACTTAAAATAGTTTATATAATTGATTTTATAAATATTGAAAAATAATAAAATGCTTACTGAATAAGGGTTTTTTTTGTTTTTAAGAAAGCAAAGGTAGCATAACAGAGGATCAAATTGTAGATCAGAATTTGAACAGCAAAAAATTACTAGAATTTTTTATATATTATGTGATGAATTGGTAAAATGATAATTTGTAAACAAAATGAATTTTCTCATAATAGTAAGAAGAGAACTGATAATGTGAATGTATTTCTTTGTATGGATATATTCTTTGGAAAATAGACAACTAAAAACACATATCTTACCGACATGGTCTAAGAATATACAATGCAAACATAAAGTGATTCAAAACTACACAAAATCTTTTACATTTTATAAAAGTATGAAAACCTGTAATGCTCTGCCTGGAGATCCTTGGAACAAGGATGAAATACAAGCCAAGATAAAAAAAAAAAATTTGAACAAGTATGAGTGCACATGACAACATCATACACAGATCACATAGATTGCAACAGAAGACTTAACCCCCTTCCCGAAAACCAACGAATCTCCAAATACCACTACTTGAACTCACACACACACACAACAAGAAACAAAAACCCAAAATGACAATAAAAAAAAGAATCTAAGATCTGTCAAAGCATGGAAAATTAAGTAAACCCAAAGGGTACAAAAATCACCAAAAATAGATCCCTGAATACCAGTGGAGATGTCCCTTATTTTTAGTGTGAGGACCAACAGCTTACAGATTCTCACGCAAGGATGTGCAACATGCCACACGAGAACATGCCTTCTACATGAGAATGTGCACCAAACAGTGTGAGAAAGTGCTTGACCAAATAGCTAAGACACCCAAAACTTATGTCGAGTTTCACACGAGAAGGTGCCAAAGGCCACGTAAGGAAACCCAACACACCACATGAGATCTTGCATTCTCGCACAAGAAAGTACAATTTTGCATGAGATTCCAAGACAAGCCAGAAAACAAAAAGGCAAAAATCTAATAAATAAAGTTCCTCCACACTGGGGAGTATCGGATCCACATTTTGAGGCAAGGACACTCAAACAATAACTAAAAGACAAAAAGCCGAAATTTGAATCTAACATAGCAGAGGAGGGAAAGTACAAAAGGAACATCGTAGTGTACGAAAACAACATTGCAATAAATAGAAATAACATCCCAATGAACATAAATAACATTGCAAAGAACAGTACAACCAAACTAAGTACGTGGTTCCTCCCAACCATAATAGCATCATAAGACCATCTTGGGCCCTATCCATCCCCTGTTCGTAACATCCCAAGCTACATCTAAATCTAACATAGCAGAGGAGGGAAAGTATAGAAGGAACATCAAAGTGTGCAAAAACAACATTGCAATAAATAGAAATAACATCACAATGAACAGAAATAACATTACAAAGAATAGTACAACCAAACTAAGTATGCAGTTCCTCCTAACCATAATAGCATGATAAGACCATCATGGGCCCTAGCCATCCCCTACGTGTAACATCCCAAGCTACCAATCAAATCATTAGTACTATCATATAAGGACGTCACTACTAAAACGTGCTACAACATAAGCATAATGAAATCTACATGCTAGATAAGCATAAGATACTCCTACAAATACAGATAACATCATCTATCATATGCTAATCATCATAATAAGGAAATGCGTCAATAACTAACATCATCTAAACATGATATACAAGCATCCCAATGACAGCATAAATCAAAAGAAAGCATACTCTGGAACCCAAAGTATCAAGTGAAAACATCCAGCACGGTTGTGCTGGGATAGTAAACTGTCTCCATACACTAGTCCCCAACAATGGTATAGGTAGCTACACCTCCCAACCACATGGAACCGATAGGCCCACTCCTGCCATGTTGATGGAGATAATGATCTAACCACAAACACACATAAAGAGAACCTCCATGACTAACACTCATGCCAAACAATATGATGACTAAACCAAGAACATAGACAGTGCATAAACTACAAGTCCTAGTCAAACACTCAATGGGCTACTAAGTAGAGACTAACATCATGGAGAGTTGCTTGGCATCGACAATCCCAAGTTGTTTCTGGCAGCTCTTTACTTCCCAATGGAAGGAGCACATCTCAAATCTTTTTGTTATCTTAAGTTTTATTACCACCCAAATGTTTTATTTAGTTATCACTTGTTCACAAAGCTTTTTCACATCAACCCTTAGGAAATAGACACTAGGTTGCGGAGATGGAAGCCCCCTCCATATGCTACCCTACCCTACCCTACACATGCTCATCCAACGATGAGTGCCCGTAGGCATGCATATTCCCAACCCAACCCCAATGATCATAACTTTTGGAAGTACCACGGAAGATTGGGTCTTGCAAGTCACCCAATAAATGTACGTGCACATACTCGTGTGTGGCGTACTACCATCACGAAGATCATAACACAAGGACTAGATGAGAACACAAAGTAGAAAGTTAATCAAAATAAGACTCGAGAGGATGGATGTGACACACATCCCAATGCAACATAAAAGTGCAACAATGGTCTGACTGACATCCAAACAGATGATCGAGGTCCATGACCAAACTCATGTCAAGAAAACTCGAGAAAATAGGGTGATACACAAAACAAGGTAAAAACCCCAAAAATTGGAAAATGTCAAAATTAAAACCCATTTGGCCTTTGAGTAAAAAACCCTAAAAATCTAATAATATTTGGGTTCAGATATTGTATGCAAAAATGGCTAGCATAACGATGCTAAACCCCAAACCCCCATCCCAAAAATAGGGAGAATGTTCATACCCGACCAACTGGCCAGAACCAGTGAATAGAAATAGAGGGGAACACTAGTTCTCAGCCTCCAAACAAACAACTACCAAAAACAGAAGCTGAAATGAAGCAGAAACAAGAAAATGGGAAAGTACTACCTGATAGCAAAAGGGGTTGAAACTGAAAACAACACAATAAAATAAATCGCCCTCTGAAATTGTCAGAAATCAAGGCAAAGAAAGGTCTCCCTGAGCCAGATCCAGCAAGACTGATCTCACGAAAATCCCACACTCACAGCTCTGACAATGAACAGAAATCCAATCCTTTAGAAGGAGGATTTCATAAAAGCTCTCAAATTTGTATTTTCAAAAAGTGAGAAGTGAGAAAATAAATCCCCTTTTCAATACTTATTAACTTTTCAAGTTAATGGTCAATTAGGGAAAATAGCCAATTAGGGAAAATAGCCAATTAGACTAGTTAGACTTCGAATTGACCCAAACAAAAATAGGTTATTCCTCATAACGGGAATTCACCTAAGGCAAAGCTGCCAGAAATTAAATTCAATAAGATTTAAAGCCCAAAAACTCAAAATCACAGAAAAAACCCTTAAAGCCCAAAAACCCAAAATAAGGATACGTTAACAGTACAAGGACGACATTGGTAAAAATGAATAGCTAAATCACTGACTCCATGTGCTACTGCCAGGGATATAAATTTTGCACAATAAAACACATGATCAAGTGTAATTACATATAATATCATAGCTGAAGCAATAAATGCATTAAATAACTAATTTAACCATTTATTCAATTATATCTAAATAATCCATTTACATCACTCATGTTCGCATAAAGCATTAAGATACAAGAATGAAGTAAATAACCATAGCATAAAATCCATCACATAACCTAATTAAAAAATATGTCCAAATACCAGATAATCAGATATCATCATAAACCTACTGTCATCTCAAAATGCCATCAACATGAAAATATGATAAACTGAACACCATAGCAGTATAACATCTATGATATTGAAATCAAAGTATAGTATTTGACCCTTAGGTCACCTCAAGGTACATAATATAAGAGTATCAAGTATCTCTTGAATCAAAATAGACAAGGTACAGACTACAAACACGAGAGGCACTACAAAACCCTAATTTCATAGCTTGCCAAAATATGTTTTTTCTACTACTTTGAATCAATTGTTTAAGCTTGGAGCTTATCTAACCTAATGCTCATAACTCAATGACATTAAAGTAAATTGCTATACTAGTTTATTTGCAATCCAATTTTTGTGTGGTAATTTCAAAATAGGGGTGTGTGTCATTTTGTAACTTTAATGTTACAAAATGTCCAACAAAATCGATTCCCTTGAATTTGATGGCACATTAGATATTGAATATCTTTATTTGTTTATATGATCATTATGAGAATTATGACTTGTGTACTTCTGAATTCGACTGTGTATATGTAACTTTGTAACATCAACATTTCAAATCATATTACATAATTTATGAATATATATACAAGCTTATTGATTTTTATTGATTCTACAAGCACTCAAGGACCTAGCAAAATGCCTCTTAATTGGAAATTGCGACTCAAGATTGCTCAAGGGGTAGCTGAAGGAATGACCTACCTTCACATCCAATGCACACAACAAAAGACCCCTCATGGAAACCTCAAGTCTTCCAATGTATTTCTTGCTCAAGACTTAAACCCTGCACTCTTTGACTATGGCCTTGCACCTCTCCTCAGCCCTCAGCTTGCATCCCTCAAGCTCATGGCATCTAAAGCACCTGAATACCTTCATGCAAAAAAGGTTACTCCCAAATTAGATGTCTAGTGCTTTGGTGTACTTCTGTTGAAACTCCTCACTAGAAAAATGTATTCTACAATTGGCTCCCCTGGAGTGGATCTCCCAGAGTAGGTTGTCTCTATTCATATAAACATTAATTGGGCAAGTGCGGTTTTTGACTTGGAGATTCTTGGTGATAATGATTCATTGCCACAAATGGCAAAAATGCTAGATTTTTCTTTGACATGTGTAAATGAGGTCCCTAACAAGAGGCCAAAGATGAGTGAGGTGCTCAAAATGGTGGAAGCAATTAAGGAAAGTGACAAGGAAGAAGAGGGCTTGGTTGGAGAAAGTAAATTTTCAGTAGGAGAGGCCTCCTCTAGCAGCCATTCTATTAGATTTGTTGCTTCATCAACAATGTAGTTCAACTCTTCTTTAATTTATTTGTCTGGTTATAAAATTGAGATTGCAATTTGACTATCAACAAGTCAATCAAGTCAAATTAATATTTATCAAATTTTCATTTTAAGATTTTTTTCTTCCACTAGATTAATTCAATGAAGTGAAATTAATATTTATCAATTTTTTATTTTAAGGTTTCTATGTAAAATGTTCAACAATTTTAAATAAAATTGAACCTTTTTGTGATAGATAATGTGTAGAAGTCTAGATTAATGATTATTTTGTGTTGAGTTTGAGTAGACTCCAACCAATATCATATGGTTTCTTAGAAAAAAATGTATTTATTATACAATTAAAAATAAAATATTGCACTAATATTAATATGTTATGATGGTTAAGCTATGACAGTGGTGTTTCCAATAAGATTCATAAACAATTAGAGTGCTACTATTGAAAAAGAGATGGGGTTCCCCATGTGTAGCTGGTTAATAACTTATGGTCAACTCATAATATTGTCTATAACAATAAAAATTAGATGTCTAATGATTTATGCCTAAGTTAAACTCAACATTTCACAATTAATGTCAATTGGGATTTAAATATACGTAAGTTCACAATTCATCTTGATGATTGAAGAATTTTCCACATCAGCTTACTCTAAATCAAATCATATGTAACCCATTATAAGGAGACAAAAAAGATTTTACATGTGATAATTGTGACACCCCATCTAGATTAAGAGAGGATACATAGAATTCAGATTATCTTTATAAGAATGTATAGTATTTCATTGAAACACGAGTAATATTTCTTATTCATATAAGGATATTCTAGAAGGTTTGCAATTGAAAAGTGGTTAGGATGTGGTTGTAGCTAGGAGGATCTTATTGGATTTCAATCAATCATACAAAGGCATAATACAAACTAAAGATTCATGAAATTCTTATTAGATTTCTTCTAGAGATTACAAATAACATCATGGCATTACATGTTGGCCTTCACAAATGCTTTGGATTTGTTAGAATAATAAAATTAATTTCCATTAAGTTAAATTTAGCCCTATTATTAATTAATTATTTTTTATTTTTTATTTATATTTTTATAAATTTAATTTATTTCGAAGCAATTGGGTCTTTCTTAGCACCATTATTTACTATAAGAGCAATGGATCCCTTTATGATTTTCACATCAATGCAATATATACAATTATCTTGTTGTAGACTTCAAGAGCACTTAGATGTTTTTAAGGTTTTTTTCATGTGGCAAATTATCTACATGTAAGTGATTTTTGGACTTATGTGAACTCATATTTTATTAATTCTAATATGATATAAGAGCACACATCAATGTTTTCTATTAGGATACTTATTTGACAAGTTGATTTTTGTGTGTGTGAGACAATAGTGATTAGTGAGGTTTTTTTTTTAATTCAAATTTTTACTTTAAAATCTAAAAAGATATTATTTTATTTATAAATTTATAATATTTTTAAATTAAAATAATATAATAAAAAAATGAAAAGGGAGGATTTTTTATTTGGGGGCAGACGACTATTTCTTAAACCTATAACCTTAAAAGCCATGACACCTTTGGGCTTGTGGCCTTTCAAAAAATTTCTTCTAAAAAAATTACCACTTAGTTTTGTATTCCCATCAACTATGGTATTTTTAAAATCCCTCGCTACTCCATTGGCCCAATAGCGCAATGCCACCAGAGCTCCCTAGAGAATAGTGTTTAAGTGGAGTCATGAGGCATTCTTGCCATAACTCGTTCATACAATATCGAAATTGGGCTACGAGATATCATGTGAAAACTAATTTTGACCTCGATCTAATGGTGCACACATGTTTATTTGTTTTTGTTGTTTTATATCGTTTACTTCCAATCAAACTCATTAGTTGTTTTCTTCCTTTTCCAAGGGCATGACTTTTGCATCTAATCTTATTTTTTGAAAATGAAAAGACATCAAAAGGCGTTCAAAATTTATTATTGAATTGAAGGTTTGAATAAAACTCTAAAAAAAATTTAACACTTACAAATATATTAGAACTTTTTCCTTGTGGCATTTGTCTCATCACCTAAACTTATTTAAATTTGTTCAAACTTAAATGTCGATTTTGTAAATGAAAATATCCAAAAAGTGTATATCATATGTTTAAAATATAATATGTATGTTTAGGAAGATATCTTTATTTCTAATATTTTCTAATATTTTCTATTGACAATTAAAAGCTCATTTATCTTATAACTATTAGTTACAATTAAAAGATTTTGATAATTTATTCATTGTGGTTGTTCTTTAGGAGGGAACAATTTTTTTTAATGAATAGTCCACTTTCTATTAGTTACAATAGTAAAGTTACATATTCACAAAAAAAGGTTTAAGGGAGGCAAGAGCCTATAACACAATGGTAAATTGCGAGCCTCCCATGTGGAAGGTCCTTGGTTTGAATCTAACCAAGCTTATCACATATTAATTAATATCAATAAATAATCTAGGCTTTGACCCATTATCTACAAAAAAAAGGCTAGGGGACACAATATCACCCCATGAGAGTTCACTTGGCACTAAGGTTGGAAAGCTATAAACTATTCATTGAAAGAAAAATAGTAATAAAAACCTTCAGGTTGCAAGAGTTATGCCACTTGATGGAGGATCATGGCGATCATCAGAACCCCATACATCAATGAGGTTAATAGGTGGGTCAAACAGGGACCACCCATACTTGACAAATTCCTTCTCTTTTTCTTTTTCCTCCTCAATCCTAGGGGATGAAGTGGCCAAGGTCAGGTGAGGGAATGACCATTTAGATGAAGTGGCTTTAGACCACACAAAACCACCACTAGGGGTGGAGCAACTAATAGCAGGAACAACAAAAGCAACAGGAGCACCTGAGGACCAACTAGAGCCATGCCACAATGAAGAAGCTAACTAGTGATGCTACCAGCCATCATTCCCACTGCTAGGAGAGTAGCAGGGATCATATGAGTGAGGAGTCTAAGAGCAGCAGGAAAAGGAACTGTAACTATGATGATGACCATAGGGTAGAGTGTGGTCAATAGAAATAGAATCCAATGACACTCTAGTCACCATACAAGGGGTTTTTCCCCAATGTTTGAACAATTCCTATAGGTGGGGCACCTTAAGGGACACCTTATCGGCATGCACTTGAATCTGCATCATTACATTATTGCATATACAAGTTCTAGTGTACATAGAAACATTCATCTCAAGAAGTTTGTGAGTGAAAAGAACAACATTCCTATATTTCTAAAGAGTAAATAAAATATCCATCCTAAAAGCATGCCAAATCTGAGTTTATTTGAAGGGAATTCTTGGTGAATCACCTAAAAAAATCAAATGCTAAGAAAAAGTCTTAGGTCGAAAGGTGGTTACCCATAAAAGGGACATTGAGGATCTAGAGAAAATCTTTGGAAAAGAATACACCAAGAAAAGTGTGCAATATTTGACTCAGTGATGGCGGTCCAAATAGTGTTAAATTTTAGACTCCAATTTTGCTAGGAATACTGCAAGTGCCATTTTTTGTTGAGAGTGTCAACCATGGGAAAATGTGGCACCAACTAGAGATATCCCATCTTAGGCTTGTAACTAGTAAGAGGAGTTCACATATTCCATTTCCATTCTTTCCACCATGACTTGATAGGTTGAACACCCACCTTGTGAAGCATGTGAGGAGGCAAAGAAGAAACCAACAAGTCAAAGTCTTTTGATTTGGGTGATATAGACAAAATTGGGCATGCATGTCATCCCACATTGTGAGGCTTGTGATAGCTAATTTGGAGAACAAATCTTTGGGTGTCTTAATGCCATATTTATAAAAATGTAACACACTAGCACCTTGAAACTTAGCAAGAAGGACCCCTTACAAAGAAAAGAGGAGAGACTACCAAATGTTATGTTGGTTCATAGAAATCCCATCCCAAAGCCAATGAAGTCACAACTTGTGGGCTTCCTAGGATCTCCAAATTTTTTTAACAATAAAAGTACCCTAGATTTGCACTAATGCAGGCATAATGAGAAGGTTATGAAAGCTAATCTCCTTCCAAGCCAATCTGTTAACTCATAAACTAGAAGTAATACAATGCATGAGAAGAATTTTTCAGGCCCCATCTCTAGTGAGGCCATGGATGACCCACTTGGAAGATAAAGAAATACTCTTCTTTTGAGTGGAAAGATGGCCCAGGCCTCTAGATTCCTTGGGAGTTTCTCTAGCTTCATGTAAGAGGCCTTGGAGGGATCCCAATATGAAGAATAATATACATGGGTAGCCACCAACACTTTGGGGGAAATTTGGAACTTTTCAACCAAGGAGAGGGGCTTGGTAATTCAATAGTCAAGCTTATTTTCAATCTTGGCAAGAAAAACATTCCATAACTCCATGTGTGAAGCTTCAAAGGCAAAAGGAATGCCAAGAAAGTGAATGAAGTCTCCATGTTAAGTTGATGACCGAGGAGGAGCTGAGACAGGTTGATGATGCCATGCTCTCGGCTATTGCATTTGGCCTTGAGACATCTATGGTACATTATGTTGTGTTCTCATTTTTTTTTTCTATTTGATATTGTAGCATATATGGTTTCTAATCTTTCTTTTATCTTGCAAGTACCACCTGTCCTTGGGGGACAAAGTGCGAGGGATGAGCCAGGACTGATTGACAAAGGAAAGGTAATTAGGTGCTTTCTATTTGATTAAATATTGATGCATTCTTGTAAAATGTTTTTGGCAATGAAATTTAATTACCTTCTTTATTGTATAGGGCATGGCTAATAGTGATGAGCCCATGCAGATTTTGTGTCGTAGATGCTCAGGCATTTCTATTCACACTGAGAGCCCCATTGTATGTATAAGTATCATTTATTTTTTATTTTCCTTATCTTCATAAATAAATTCAAAACTAATTTATGTGATATTAACAACTACTATTTTGTATCGCATAGGAAACTCCTAGTGCACATGAGGTTGGACGAGAGAGTTTTGTATCTTTGATGATGCAACCACTATGTCCTGAGGAGGAGCCTACACTAGTAAGTTTTAGTTTGAATTCTTGATTAAATATGCTATAAATTTAGCATGCTATGAATCATAATGTTATAGTTTAAGTTGTAGATTCACCTGACAAACATATTTGAACATACGCAGGCCACAATCAGCGAGGTACAAGCATTACCAAGGGCATATGAGAGGACTCTTGACCAATGTAGGAGGTCGACAAGAGAGGTATTTATTATGAATGTTTAATAGTATAAAAAATCATTAAAAAAAAGATCATTATGCATTTGAGTAATTCAATGTTTGATACAAAGAATCATATAAATTTAGTAATCTAACTTTGGGTTTTCCTTTTTTGTTTATGTAGGAGGCATCCAATCCACCTAGTGCAACGAAGAGGCTACATTTTGATCATCCACAAGAACCCTAGGAAAGTATAGTTATCATAGGATGCGTCATGAGACATTTTGAGATGGCATATGCCACATTGTTTACAGAAAAATTGATATTATACACATTCTAATGGCATGATCAGCCACATTTAGTATATGGATCTATATATTTTGATATATATATTTGTGTAATTTTTCTATGGATACATGAACTTTGATATATATTTGTGTAATTTGTCTATCGATACATGTATTTTGATATATATTTTTGTCATTTATGTGCACAATGATATACATATTAATTTAGTATCAAGTATTGTTCAATTTATCGTGGATCATGTGTATTGTTCATGTTTATGGAATATCATTAATTTTGATCATGTTTGTTATATTTGATTCAAATGCAATAATTTGTGAATAAAATTTTAACAACCTTTATTAACAAATTTGGATGCAATGTTTAATTTGAAGTGCTATCATGACATAAACGCACTTGTTAACCTCCTACACAAGCTTCACATAACCTCGAATCTGATTTTAAACTCTACCTTCAACCTTGAAACTAACTCTTGGCTTCAAATCTAATCTCAACACACTTAAGGACTCCACTCCTCAACCATTGATTCTATAGCCAACCACAAACTCATTCCTAGACTCATAATCTTTGATAACTAGCCCTTTACTTTGTTACTATCCTCATACTAGAACTTTTCAATTTCAACATAACCTCAAAACATCCCAACATAAGATACTTGATTGGATCAAACCTTTTTAACTTGGTTCCCCAATACCATATCCATATGAATAACATCTTTACATTTCTCACATTGATCAGATTACCCATATTGATCCACTTAACAAAAGTGGCTCCATTAATGCATGTTATTATTTCACACCTTATATAGGTGTTTCCAACCTTGTATGGTCATGCTCAAACTCCTAGCTGACTCTTTGCACTATTTTCATTTTGCAAGAAAAAGTTGCAAAAGTTGTAGAAGTTGCAAAATTGCAATTTTGAGCAATTTTTGCTATAACTTTAAATTCTTAATTAGATGAGTTCACCAAACTTGGTAAGGGGTTATCGATAGCTCGCACGAGCTTCAAGTTACGCCCCTCAGAAGATTGACCTCAAAATGCACTTAGAGCACCTTAGAGTCTCCTTGGTACGTGGTGGCCGCAGACGATGGATGGTCTCCATGGCTGAAACAAGGGTGTCACTAGGGTTCACCTACCCATCCAAAGCTAATGGTGCTAATGGTTCAATGCCAAGATCAGTGGTTTCATAGTTACGCTGTGGTGCACCTATGAACTAAGACATACTATGAGTTTTGGCATTAAGCAAGATCGCTGTGTCGAATCCAAATAGAACGTGATCTCTCAAAAATGAGATAGATTATTTTAGGCCTTGGCATCACCGTCTTGTAGCATCCAATGTTTCATCGATAGCCCACATGAGCTCTGAGTTACGACCTTTGGAAGATCCACCTCAAAATGCACTTAGAGCACCTTGGAGACTCCTCGATACAGGGTGGCCGCGGATGATGGAAGGTCTCCGCGGCTAAAACAAGGGTGTCACTAGGGTTCACCCACCCATCTAGAGTTAATGGCACTAACGATTCGATACCAAGATCAACGGTCTCAAAGTTACACTATGGTGCACATATGAACTGAGGCACACTGCGAGTTTTGGCATCGAGCGATATTGTTGTGCCGAATCCAAACGAAATGTGATCTCTCAAAAAATGAGATAGGTTATTTTAGGTCTCAGCATCACCGTCCTATAGCATTTTATTTTTCATTGATAGCCCTCACAAGCTCTGAGCTATGACCCTCAGAAGATCAACCTCGAAACACACTTAGAGCACCTAAGAGACTCCTCGATAATGGGTGGCCGTGTATGATGGATGGTCTCTATGGTCAAAACAAGGATATCACTAGGGTTCACCTACCCATCTAGAGCTAATGGCACTAACGATTCAATGCCAAGATTAACGGTTTCAAAGTTATGTTGTGGTGCACATATGAACTGAGGCACAATGCAAGTTTTGGCATCGAGTGAGATTGTTGTACCGAATCCAAACTGAATGTGATCTCTCAAAAATGAGATGGGTTATTTTAGGCCTCAGCATCACCGCACTATAGCATTTTATATTTCATTGATAGCCCTCATGAGCACCAAGTTATGACCCTCAGAAGATTGACCTCGAAATGCACTTAGAGCACCTTGGAGACTCCTTGGTACGGAGTGGTTGAGGATGATGAATGGTCTCCACAGCCCAAAAATGGTGTCACTAGGGTTCACCCACCCATCTAGAGCTAAAGGTGCTAACAATTTGATGCCAAGATCAGTAGTTTCACAGTTATGCTATGGTGCACCTATGAACTGAGGCACACTACGAGTTTTGGTATCGAGCGAGATTGCTATGTTGAATCCAAATAGAATGTGATATCTTAAAAACGAGATAGGTTATTTTAGGCCTCAACCTCATCATCCTATAGCATTCAACATTTCATCGATAGCCCTCATGAGCTTTGAGTTATGAACCTCGAAAGATCGAGCTCAAAATGCACTTAGAGCACCTTGGAGACTCCTCGGTACAGGGTGGCTGCGAATAATGGATGGTCTCTGCAACTGGAACAAGGGTGTTAGTAGGGTTCACCCACCCATCCGAAGCTAATGGAACTAACAATTTGATGCCAAGATTAGTAGTTTCAGAGTTACGCTGTGGTGCACCGATGAACTAAGGCATACTGCAAGTTTTGGCATCGACCAAGATCATTGTGCCAAATCCAAATGGAACATGATCTCTCAAAAATGAGATAGGTTATTTTAGGCCTCAATATCACTATCCTGTAGAATTTTACATTTCATCGATAGCTCTGATGAGCTCCGAGTTATGACCCTCAGAAGATCGACCTTGAAATGCACGTAGAGCACCTTGGAGACTCCTCGGTATGGGGTGGCCGCGGATGATGGATCGTCTCTGTGGCCAGAACAAGGGTGTCACTAAGGTTCACCCACCCATCTGGAGCTAATGGAATTGATGATTCAATGCCAAGATCAACGGTTTCAAAGTTACATTGTGGTGCACTTATGAACTGAGGCACACTACGAGTTTTGGCATCGAGCAAGATTGTTGTGCCGAATCTAAATGGAATGTGATCTCTCAAAAATGAGATAGGTTATTTTAGACCTCAGCATCACCATCCTATAGCATTCAAAATTTCATCGATAGACCTCACGAGCTTCAAGTTACGACCCTTGAAAGATCAACCTCAAAACACACTTAGAGCACCTTGGAGACTCCTTGGTATGGGGTGGCTGCAGACAATGGATGGTCTCTATGGTCGGAACAAGAGTGTCACTAGGGTTTACCTACCCATCTAGAGCTAATGGCACTAAGAATTTGATGCCAAGATCAGTAGTTTCAAAGTTATGTTATGGTGCACCTATGAAATAAGGCACACTGCGAGTTTTGGCATCGAGCAAGATCGCTATGTCGAATCCAAATGAAACGTAATCTCTCAAAAATGAGATAGGTTATTTTAGGCCTCAACATTACCATCATGTAGCATTCAACATTTCATTGATAGCCCTCACAAGCTCTAAGTAACGACCCTCAGAAGATCGACCTCGAAACGCACTTAGAGCACCTTGGGGACTCCTTAGTATAGGGTGGCCACGGACAATGGAGGGTCTCTGTGGCTAGAACAAGGGTGTCACTAGGGTTCACCCGCCCATCCAGAGATAATGGCACTGATGATTCGATGCCAAGATTAGCGGTTTCAAAGTTACGCTGTGGTGCACTTATGAACTGAGGCACACTGTGAGTTTTGGCATCGAACAAGATTGTTGTGCCATATCCAAACAGAATGTGATCTATCAAAAATGAGATAGGTTATTTTAGGCCTCAACATCACCATCCTTTAGAATTTAACTTTTCATCAATAGCCCTCATGAGCTTTGAGTTACAACCCTCGAAAGATTGACCTCGAAACACACTTAGAGCACCTTAGAGACTCCTCGATACGAGGTGACCGTGGATGAAGGAGGGTCTTTGTGACCAGAACAAGGGTATCACTAGGGTTAGTATTAAAAGCAAAAACATTAATTTTTACCTCTCTCAAGTTTTTGGCATTTGGCACAACGCAAGTTTGGTGTTAATATGTATTAAAATCATCATTTTCAGGTCCCACCACATAAATTGCATTAAGTAAAATCATCTTTTTTTCTTACATTAAATCAACATGTTCACATTTTCAATATATCAAGTGTTTCATCATTATTACATCAATACACAACTACCAAAAATTGTTGTGTAAAAAATAATAGTGTCAAAAATTGTAGTATCAATAAAAGTACTGTCAAAAATTGTAGTGTGAAAAACAAAATAGATTTTTCTTCATTCTACTACTTATTTAGCTTTTTATCTTCATGCATGGCTACTCTTCATAATGTACCTACATTCCAATATCATAAAAAATATTAGTAACTTATTGTATTAAATAATATAATCATCAGTTCATTGAATCATTATGAAGAAAATAACATAAGTAAATATACATAGTTGAGTGTTCCAGTAGGGTCCTCTCTCTATTTTAGGGTCTCCAATAGGGCTTCGTGATCAACATTAGTAATAGTAAAAAGTTCTTTTACTTTTGGTCTTCCTTGATGCTTCAACAACTTTACATTTGTTGCTATGATAAGATGGGAATATATGAGAATTATTTTGTGCTTCTGATAGTCTTTGAATGTAGGAATTCCATTTCTTCTAAGCATGTATGTCTGCAACCATGTTCTAGCGACAACCACTGAACCAGTAGGATATTTGAATCCATCATCATTTGTGATCAGTTGTGCAAGCTTTTGTTTACCTCTTACACAACTTGTTAACCAATAATTGGATTTCTCAATATTCCCTTATGGTGCAACCAATGCAAAGACATGTCCTGGCTGAAGAAGATCTAATAGATGGTTATGCTCAAGTGAACTTTCCATGTCATCATTTACGATAGAGGGTATGATAGACAATGGAGTAAGATAATGTGGAGCCCATGTGTCCACCCACTTACTCGACTCACAGTGATCCCAATCACACTGAAAATAGCAAGGACAAAAGCAAGCTAGTTATCGTGTCCAAATGGTCCATGTAATAGAATCAGAGCTCTGGAATGAATGCATTTTTGATGAGTCTCTCACTGTAGCACAATCTGATCTATCATCTATGGACCCTTCCTCAACCAACCAAAAGAACCTGCGTACCACTGAATCAAGAGTCCCCCCTGTGACACTGTTGAACTACACCAATCAACAATTCTACAAGCATCAAGAAGCTCTGCTCCTAAAATCTTCAATTGCTCCTTAACTGGAGCTCTCTTCACACATGCCCCTGCTCCATGTTCCCCTTTCCCATGGTTGGACTCAAAAAAACTCTAAATATGAGGTACCCCCTCTCTATGTACATCCTACACAACCAACAAAACATATGAGCATTCTTGAATTGACCTGTACAATTATCTGATCAAATGATATGTCTATCCATAGAAATTACATGCTCCTGTAAGAAATCAAAATAATTCTCGAAACAATGTTGCACAAACTTGTGAGAGTGAGATCTATCATCACTCATATAAAAATGATACTCTTTAATAATCTTCCAATCATCTTCTGTACTATCAAGGGCATGTCTATATGTTATGTGGATGAAAATAGCAATCTAAATGGAGTTGTAATACTAAGATTGTGTCTTATTTTGAGGTTGCAATGTCTAGTTCTTAGCAAAGTCAACAACTGATATAATAGTGCCAATGGGAAAAGTCTCCTTACACATTCTAAATTGTTGATCCAACCACTGAGACATGTGACTATGTCTTGCATACTTGTAGAAAAGATTTGCCTTGAAATCTAAAATAAAACTAGCCACACTAATTTCTTTTGCAACCAATTTACATCTAGAGTCCTCACCCCACCTCTTCAATGTGTATTTTGATCATTTCATATACTTTTTTTTTTTTACTATTGTCTTTTCAAGATCTTGTTTGCAACTCTCATGGAAACATGTGTCAAACTTGGATAAGCCACCACATTCTGAACACTTCTCATTTAAACAAGTATTTCTATAAAAGAAAAAACCATCAACTTTACGACAAAAAAATTGATCTAGCAAGTCTCTTGATGATTTTGGAAGCCCACTAGCACCAAAATTCTCCAACATTTCTTTACTATGCAAAGTAGAATGGATGGAGCGTAATAGTTCATGGTGCATAGAAAACTCGACATGATATTTGCAACAACATGTATTTTGATTTTTAAGTGGCACACTATAAAATGGCTCCAAAGATTTAAAAGCCCTTTGTGATATATGAAGACTTGGATGGCTCTCTCTAAATTGTTTGAACAACATAGTTTGACTTACCTCCAAATAATGTTTAGGATGTGGCGTGCGGTCTCTGATACCAATTCTCAACTTTAACATGTCTTTAGAATTGGGTGATACTCTTGACCTAGAGTGCCAAAATTGTGTAATTTCTTCCTTCAAATCATCAGATAGCTTCTTATCAAAACATGGAAGTCTCCCACCAAAAGCCCATGTTTCATTTTGAAGAGGATCATCAATTCTCTCTTTTCTACTAAGTGCTCTTCTCAAAGTAGTATGATTTAGGTTCAAGTCAATACAAGTTTGTCTCATATATCTACCATTTCTCAAATGATGACTTACCAAAGAGGTTGTAATAACCCTTCGAGTAGCTCTCTTATCCTTCTCCTTGCTATTTTTCCCAATGCTATTGAGAGCACTGAAAAGATTCTTCACAATAATGGCATTTCTTTCCAATTTGTTATTAACATGAATCTTCAATTTGGAAAACATAGGTCTCATCTTTTGCATCTTTAACAAGTACATAAAAAGCTTACATTGGTCCACCACTGTCTTGTAGTCAAAAAATATCTTATATAGTCTTGGAGGCCATAATCGAATGATTCTTTCTGATTTTTTCCCTTCAAAATTGGTAATAATAGTTTCATCAATTTCAATTATACATTTTGGTGTTCTAGAACCTTCATGTTGATTATAATTAGGAGATATGTAAGGTTCCTGTGCATTGTCATGTTCGGCATGGTCAATCATGCAATTTACATTATGACCTGGTAGCATTTCATCCTCCAAATTTTCAATCCTGACATTATCGTTATCAATTGGTATATTTTCATTCCCCAACTAGACATATTCATTATCAGACTCTATGATTTCATCTTCGACTAATTCATCATCAACTTGACTCACATTTAACATACCTTGTCTTTTCCTTTGGTGATTTACTTTGTCCCTTTCCCTATATGCTGTAATGTCTTCATTGGATTCCTTCCTTTTGTGTTTAGCCTTTCGATGACTACTGCTACCTATTTAGATGACAATATCAAACACCTAATGATATATTATCAAACTTTTTTCGATCGTTTGGGCCCCAAAACGTGACTTTTCCCAAAACTTGTGAAAATGGCCTACAAAAAGAAATGTTGTTGGGTCTATAGTCACAAGGAATAATTTGAGAAAATCATGATTATAGCATGATTTTCTCAAATTTTCTCAATTTATAGGCCAATAATTTGAGGAATAATTTTAGTCCAATATTCATGCCAAAATTTTGGAGGGAAATAAGCAGAATGTATAATGAGTAATATTGTTTAGGATTATTGTTATGTATTATATATTAATATGACCTATTATTATTATTAATATATGTGATTATTATATTATATTATTATTAAATATAATAATATATGTTATTATTATTATAATCTATATATATTAATATTGTTGGAATGTCCAAAATGGGAGGAGTACTTCTGAGAGGGGGGCTGAATCAAAAGTAACACACTTTTAACTCTTTTCAACAATTTAAACATATAACTCAAAAGCAAATTGCATGCAAGTAAACATATAAATGAACATGAAGTAAATCACATACAATAACACATAACACTAGATTTGGTATCCAGAAACCCTCCAAGAATAAGAAGGTAAAACTAGGGTGGGGATGATACCCACAAAAATCACTAGAGCAATAAATGTTCAACCACTTCTGATGGTCTGCCTTGTGAAAGGCCTGCCCTATTATAGACTTTACACTGTGTCAATAGTGACTTGATTAGAGGATTTACAAACACTTTACATGAAGTGTCACCCTGTTAAAGGATTTACAATAGGCTGTTAAACCCACCTAATACAATAGGATTTTCAATCACCTTCTCCAGAGGTTCTCCTACCTAGCTATTAAGCTAACCTATCAAAATAGGATTTTGAGATGGATCTCACTTTGAGCTGGATCTCTAGGTAATTGCATGCTAGAGATTTTCAAGTTTCTTTCCAAGCTCATTATTCTTTGATTAGTCTTGTGTGAAATTGGAAAAATCACATAGTTTCCTGTATAATGAAAAAATGTTTTCAAGGAAAATTTTGACCTTATCTATTGTCTTGGCCAACTCTACCTATTCAAGTGCAATTCCACTTGATATCCTCTCATTCACTTTTCCTTGAAACTTTCTCTTTGACCATTCCATGAGTTTGACATTGGTATCCTGGTCTTCATTTGTCACCTGGGCAACTATGTCTGATAGTGGCTCAATTATTGGCTTGGCTTCATCTAGTGAGTACAAGCTGAAGGCATTCATGAAGATGTCCTTTAGACAATAATGCCATTTATTCTCAACTATCTCATATAGTTCCTCTGGCATAGTATTGTCAAGCTCTAGAGGTGTGTTTTTAAATTCTACCATCATGGTACACACAAATTCCTCTACTTTATTCTGCTCTTCCCTATTGAGGTTATTAAAATTAAGTGACTTTAAATCATTCAAATTTGCATTTTTAATCTTATTACACAGTTTATCAATTGTAGATTTAGGAGGATGACTTACCACTTTTAATTGGCTAATGTCCTCTGATTCTATCCTTTCATCATCTATATCTAGCTGTGCCACATACCTTCTTCTCTTCTTGGGGTCTTCAGTAGGTTGTGCAGTGGCTTTCTTCTTCTCTTTTGATGCCTCTTTAGCCTTTTGAGTAGATGCTCTTGTAGTGGCCCTTGTTGCTAGAGCTAGTTTGGTAACCTTTTTCGGCTTGGGCTAAGCTGTAGGTTGAGTTTTTTCCTTTCTCTTATTTTGCTCGACAGGTGTTGGTGCTTCCTTGACTTCTTCTCCCTTGGCACCTTCCTCCTTGTCTTCTCCTTGCCCTTGTGTTAGCTCAATTGGGCCTTGCCCTTGGTCACCTTCTTCCTCACTGTCTCCTTCTACTTCTTCTACTTCTTCTTCTTCACCTACTTCTCCTTCAATGTTTGCTCCAAATGTCTTCTTTACCATTTTATCTTTCTTTTTTTATAACAGAAGCAATTTTCAATTCAGTTTCAACTTTGGACTTAACAACATCATATGTCCCAAAGTGAGGAGCCTTCTTGTCAATATCTTCTACCAACAATTCTATGATTGTTGCTAAGGCTTCATCTACATCAAGCTCATATCTTAATGGCCTTAGCCATCTTACTCTTGGTATTACTACTTGGATGTAGGTGTATTCAATGTCAACCAAGAAACATATGTCATTGACATGTTGTTCAACTAATGAGACCGGTATTCTCATTCTCTACTTCATAGACTTCTTAAAGTCTTCAAAATAACTAGTCATTTGAACCTCAAAGTTATCTCCCATTTGATCTATGTACTCATTTCTCTATGTGACTGCAGACTTGTTGGAATTCCAGTTGACTTTCCCAATTGAATCGAATTCTTCTTCACATAAAAGAATATGTAGATTAATACTAATCCAAATTTACATTGCGCTCCCTTGGATCTTCTTATAGCTCCCAAATTTTCATTAATTTATTGAAGCATTAGCTCTGTGAGATCATAGGTATGATCTTTCTTCACCAACTTGTATGCCACATCAACAGTTATACAAGGTACGCTATTTAGTCTGTTGGATTGGTAGAATTTATGTGAAATTATCCTCATAGCAAAATCCAAAAGAGGATCAGTTATAGTATCAATGGCCATTCCCCTATTGTTCCACTTTGCACCTGTATTCTTCTCAATAACCTACTTCCTATCGCTTCTCAAGGTCTTTGGCTGATCTAGGGTTGGGAGTCCAATAACCCTATGAACTATTCTCTTGGCAATCTTGATAGGTCCTATCTCCAGCCACAGACATCCATCATGAATTTGACTAAAAAATATGCGAATCCATTCTATCTTAAACACCATAAGAAAAAATAGGGTTTTGTTCAGACCCTTCTTCTCAACAATTCAGAACTTGTTCTTCAATATCCCATTGTAACACAACTTATCATAGGCATGGAAGATTTCTAGATCACCTATGGCACCAATTTTGCAGTTGTAGCAATTTCTTACGTCTTGAATCATGACAACCTTAGGTGGGATAATAGATAATGCACTAGCCAGATCATTTTTATAGGCAACTTTAGGGATTGGCCTAAATTTGGGTTTTTTGACTTCATTGCTAACTAGTTGGATCTCATGATCTTCCTTTGCTTTAGGGTTTCTTGAACTAGAGGCCATTTTACCAAATTAGGGTTTTAAATGTATTAAAACTTTAACTTCTACGTAGCTCAACACTTGATAAATACCTTTAAATCGATGAGTTCATGCTGAATTATTGTCTGAATCTATGCAAATGGCTGCTAGGTTGCTGCTTGATCACTTCTTCACTCTTCTTAACTTTTCTCTGTGTTCGAATGGCATAAAAATGAATGAAATTCAACCTTATACCTATCAAAGACCTGGTATTAAATGCTTCATGCATACAACTGTAAACTTGGAACTTGAAGGATTCAACATGACTTGGCTCCCATTGTAATTCATTTACCTGGCCTCCACTACACTTCTACTTCACTTAGCTTCAACTATCATCTCGGTAGCTATTAGAAGCTCGACATCCATTGGAGCTTTACTCGGCACCTAAAAGTAACTAGGCAGCTTCTTCAAAATTTTGCTTGGTATCTTTTCTCATGTTGATTTCTTCTTTGCAGTACTCTTTTGTTCTTTGGGACTGATGTATGATATAATTTTGTATATCAGTCTCATACACTCTTCTTTTGCTTAATTGGATGAAGTGTGATCACTTGACCTCTTGGCTGAAGTGATCTCTCCATTTGATGTGCTGCACTCATCTTTCTTCTTCCAAGTCTTGTTCATTTTCCCTCTTATTTGTTCAACATCAACCTTCTCTTTTCCTTTGTTGACTTTTGTCTTGGGTGCTCTTGACTTTGTAGGGCAGTTTATGTTGATATGACCAGTCTTCAAGCAACTAAAACATGTAGTTTGGCTTAGCCATCTATTGTAATTCCCTCTAAAATGTGTCCTTATGTAATTTTCAGGAATGTGTCCATACTCTTGACAATAGTGATAGTTGTACCTGGTATTGTAATCCCAATTGTAGTGATGCACATGGTTATTTCCTCTTGCAAGCTGATTAGGTGTCCATGTAGGCTTTGATCTACATTCAAATGCTCTATGTCCATATTTTTTGCAGTTGTAGCAATGAACTTCAAATCTTGGTGTCCTCATAGTCTTGGTTCTACATTCATGTGCTTGATATCCTTGTTTTTCACACTTGTGACAAAAGCTTGCATTGGTAGGCTTATCATGCTGATGACTGTTCTTGCTCTTGCACACATTAGAGGTATATCCCTTTTTACCACAGAAATGACAAGTAGGTTTAGTGTTTTTACCTTTTTTACTCCTTTCTTCTATAGCCTTGGATGATTCTCCTTGTTCAGTGCTGATGTAGCCAAGTCCTAAAGTATCATTACTAGCCCTTGGTGATTTCAGCAATTGTTCAAAGTACTTGATAGCCTCGTTGGATTTGTTGTAGATTTCAACTATGTCCTCTTCTCTCTTCAATTCATTCTGCATCTTCAGAGTGGAAATCTCAATATCCTTCATGTCTAGCTCATGATGAGCATTCATCATATGGCTTAAGGAGTGTAGCTGCATGTTCGAAATCTTTTCAAACTCAATTATCTTCTCTTCCAGTCTATTGGTAAGATTTCTCTTGTCATCTTCTATCATGGCCTTGTCATCAATGGCTCTCTTCTTTTGTTCAGTCACTTCACAAAGCATTATGGCTTTTGATTCTTGTTCAAGCTTGAGTAATCTAATTTCTTCAGCTTGTGCTCTATTTTTCTCCATTAGTTCTACTATTGTTGCATCAAATTTCTTGGAATCTCCATTGGAGAACACTTGCGTGGTATCAATCTCCTTGTAGTGTATGTCATTTTCAGCTATGGCTATCTCCTTCCTTCTTTTTAAGGGTTTTTTCAATTCTTCTCTGGCTTCTTCCACTTTGTGTAGAGTTAAGTACACATCAATCACCTAATTGTCTATGATCTTCCCAAGTTTGAAGACTTCCATCTTTAGACCTTTTCTCTAAGTTGTTAGGCTTCTCCTTGTGAGAACCTCCACTCTGATACCAATTGTTGGAATGTTCAAAATGGGAAGAGTACTTCTGAGAGGGGGGGTGAATCAGAAGTACCACACTTTTAACTCTTTTCAACAATTTAAAGATATAACTGAAAAGAAAATTGCATGCAAGTGAACATATAAATGAACATGAAGTAAATCACATACAATAACACATAACACCATATTTAGTAACCCGAAAACCCTCTAGGAATAAGAAGGTAAAACTGGGGTGGGCATGATACCCACAAAAATCACTGCAGCAATAAATGTTCAACCACTTCTAATAGTCTGCCATGTGAAAGGCCTGCCCTGTTAAAGGCTTTACATTATGTCAATAGTAAACTGATTAGAGAATTTACAAAAACTTTACATGAAGTGTCACCCTATTAAAGGATTTACAATAGGCTATTAAACCCATCTAATACAATAGGATTTTCAATCACCTTCTCCAAAGGTTCTCCTACCTAGCTGTTAAGCTAATCTATCAAAATAGGATTTTCAACTTCTAATACAATGACAAGAAAGTATTAGGAATCTTTGACTTGATTGCATACAATCTTCAATTGCTGATTTCAGGCACTTGTTCTGCTCCTTCTGACCTTGATCCTCTGAGATCTGATATCTAATCGTGTCTCTTGTCCCTTGTACTATTCTGATCAACTAGATATGGAATTTTTGCTTAGTTCCTCCAAGTCTTTCCTTCTTCACACTGGATTTCACTATACTCTCCCCATACACTATTCTTATTTACACATGCAAATGGGGTTTTTGACCTCCTTTTAAAGATTGTAAAGACGTAGGGTTAAGTATGGATTTACGATCCATATTGAATCTCAAATTCTTGCTCATTCCTTGTGTTTTTCTCATTGGTTGCATGCCTTCTCCATTTTTCTAATTGGCTGCATGCAGATCGTACAGGGAATATAAAAGATTCATCCTTATCCATTTTCTCCTTTGAAATCCTTCTATGTCGGCTCCAAAAATGATTTACATCTGAGTTTTTGAGGACACAAACTTATATGTTGATTATGTGATACTCGACACATACTGGACTACTGGTGCTCGGCACACATACTATCCTGGATTGCTCAATACATATATGATTCTGATTCACTCGACATATAAAGCATTCTGACTTTCTCGGTATCAATTGTGACTCGACACCTATATGTCACTTAGCACTTATATAGTGCTCGGTACTTGAAGTCAAATTGGCACACACTATGGCTTGGCATACATAGTGTACTCAACTTCAATGTAGAAAGTGATTAAGTGTGTGACACTCAAATGTCAAAACCATCTAAGGACCAACAAATATATATATGAAATTATTATATTATGTTATTTTTATTTTTACTATTTTTATTAAATATAATAACATAATATATTATATATGTTATTAATATATATATATATTATTATTATTATTAAATATAACAACATATATTATTATTTTTATTATTTTTATTTTTATTATTATTATGACCTATGATCCATTTGGTTAATTCTAAAATGCATCGAGCGGGGTCATAGGCTAACCTATGACCCCTCTCGACACATTTCATGACAACCTATGTCCCTAGGGGTCCTAGGGCCCTTAGGGATGGATGTGGCTAGTTCTAATGCATCGAGAGGGGTCATAGGTTAACCTATGACCCCTCTCGACACATTCAATAACAACCTATGTCCCTAGGGGTCCTAGGGCCCCTAGGGATGCATTTGGTTGGTTCCAATGCATCAAGAGTGATCATAGGTTAAGAGGGTTCATAGGTTAACCTATGACCCCTCTCGACACATTCAATAACAACCTATGTCCCTAGGGGTCCTAGGGCCCCTAGCGATGCATTTGGTTGGTTCCAATGCATCAAGAGCCTATGACCCCTATCAACGCATTTCATGAAAATGTATGTCCCTAGGGACTCTATGACCCCTAGGGATGCATTTGGTTGGTTATAATGTGTTGAGATCGACACAATTCATGACAATGTATGTCCCTAGGGGCCCTAGGACCCTTAAGGATGCATGTGGTTGGTTCTAATGAGTTGAGAGGGGTCATAGGTTAACCTATGACCCCTCTCAATGCAATTCATGATAGTGTATGTCCCTATGGGCCCTAGGACCCCTAGGGATGCATGTAGTGGGTTCCAATGCATCAAGAGGTCGACACAATTCATGACAATGTATGTCTCTAGGGGCTCTAGGATGCCTAGGGATGCATGTGGTTGGTTCTAATGCATCGAGAGGGGTCATAGCTTAACCTATGACCCCTCTCAATGTATTTCATCACAATCTATGTCCTTAGGGGTCCTAGGGCCCGTAGGGACGCATTGGGTTGGTTCCAATGTGTCAAGAGGGGTCATAGGTTAACCTATGACCCCTCTCGATGCATTTCATAACAATGTATGTCCCTAGGGGCCCTAGGACCCCTAAGGACATGTGGTGGGTTCCAATGCATTGAGAGGGGTCATAGGTTAACCTATGACCCCTCTTGATGCAATTCATCACAATGTAGGTCCCTAGGGGCCCTTGGACCCCTAGGGACACATGTGGTGTGTTCCAATGCGTCAAGAGGGGTCATAGGTTCTTGATACAATTCATGACAATATATGTTGCTAGGGGTCCTAGGACCCCTAAGGACACATGTGGTGGGTTCCAATGCATCGAGACCAGTCATAGGTTAACCTATGACCCCTCTCGATGCAATTCATGACAATGTATGTCCCTAGGGGCCCTAGGACCCCTAAGGACGCATGTTGTTGGTTCCAATGTGTCAAGAGGGGTCATAGGTTAACCTATGACCCCTCTCGATGCATTTCAGGACAACCCATGTCCTTAGGGATCCTAGGGCCCCTAGGGATGCATGTGGTTTGTTCCAATGCATTGATAGGGGTAATAGGTTAACCTATGACCCCTCTCAATGCATTTCATGAAATATATGTCCTTAGGGGCCCTAGAACCCCTAGGGACGCATTTGGTTGGTTCCAGTGGATCAAGAGGGTTCATAGGCTAACCTATGACCCTAATCAACGCATTTCATGACAATGTATGTCCCTAGGGGCCCTAGGACCCCTAGGGACACATTTGGTTGGTTATAATGCATTGAGAGGAGTCATAGGTTAACCAATGACCCCTCTTAATGCATTTCATTACAACCTATATCCCTAAGGGTCGTAGGACCCCTAGGGATGAATGTGGTTGGTTTCAATGTATCGAGAGGGGTCATAGGTTAACCTATGACCCCTCTTGATGCAATTCATGACAATGTATGTCCCTAAGGGCCCTAGGACCCCTAGGGATGCATGTGGTTGGTTCCAATGTGTCGAGAGGGGCCATAGTTAAACCTATGACCCCTCTCGATGTCTTTCATGACAACCTATGTCCCGAGGGGTCTTAGGGCCCCTAGGGACACATTTGGTTGGTTCACATGCATCAAGAGGGGTCGTAGGTTAACCTACGACCCCTCTCAATGCAATTCATGACAATGTATGTCCTTGGGGGCCCTAGGATGCCTAGGGATGCATGTGGTGGGTTCTAATGTGTCAAGAGGAGTCATAGGTTAACCTATGACCCCTCTTGATGCAATTCATGACAATGTATGTCCCTAAGGGCCCTAAGACCCCTAGGGAAGTATGTGGTGGGTTTCAATATGTCGAGAGGGGTCATAGGTTAACCTATTACCCCTCTTGATGCAATTCATGACAATGTATGTCCCTAGGGGCCCTAGGACCCCTAGGGATGTATGTGGTGGGTTCCAATGCATTGAGACCTATGACCCCTCTCAATGCAATTCATGACAATATATGTCCCTAAGGGCCCTAGGGACATATGTGGTTGGTTCCAATGCGTCGAAAGGGGTCATAGGTTAACCTATTACCCCTCTCGATACATTTCATGACAACCTATGTCCCTAGGTGTCCTAGGGCCCCTAAGGACGCATTTGGTTAGTTCCAATGCATGAAGAGGGGTCATAGGTTGATGCAATTCATGACAATCTATGTCCTTAGGGTCAAGAGGGGTCAAGGGTTAACCTATGACCCCTCTTGACATATTTCATGACAATTTATGTTCCTAGGGCTCCTAGGGATGCATTTGGTTGGTTCCAATGCGTCAAGAGGGGTCATAGGTTTTGATGCATTTCATGGCAATGTATGTCCCTATGGGCCCTAGGACCCCTAGGGATGCATGTGGTGGGTTCCAATTCATAAAGAGGGGTCATAAGTTAACCTATGACCCCTCTCGATGCAATTCATGACAATGTATTTCTCTAGGGGCCCTAGGACCCCTACGGATGCATGTGGTGGGTTCCAATGCGTCAAGAGGGGTCATAGGTTAACCTCTCAACAAAAATTTATGACAATGTATGTCTCTTGGGGCCCTAAGACCCCTAGGGATGCATATGGTGGGTTTCAATGTTTTGAGAGGTGTCATAGGTTAACATATGTCCCGTCTTGATGCATTTCATGACAACCTATGTCCCTAGGGGTCCTAGGGCCCCTAGAGATGCATGTGGTTGGTTCCAATGCGTCGAGAGGGGTCATAAGTTAACCTATGACCCCTCTCGACACATTTCATGACAATGTATGTCCCTAGGGGCCCTAGGACCCCTAAGGATGCATTTGGTTGGTTCCAATGCATCAAGAGGGGTCATAGATTAGCATATCACCCCTATCGATGCATTTCATGACAATGTATGTCCCCAAGGGCCCTAGGACCCATAGGGACACATTTGGTTGGTTATAATGTGTCGAGAGGGGTCATAGGTTAACCTATGACCCCTCTTGATGCATTTCATGATAATGTATGTCCCTAGGAGCCCTAGGATGCTTAGGGACACATGTGGTTGGTTTCAATGCATCAAGAGGGGTCATAGGTTAACCTATGACCCCTCTCGACACATTTCATGAGAACCTATGTCCCTAGGGGTCCTAGGGATGTATTTGGTTGGTTCCAATGCATTAACCTATGAACCCTCTCAATGCATTTCATCACAATGTATGTATCTTGGGACCCTAAGACCCCTAGGGATGCATGTGGTTGGTTCTAATGCATCGAGAGGGGTAATAGGTTAACATATGACCCCTCTTGATGAATTTCATGTGGTTGGTTCCAATGCATTGAGAGGGGTCATAGGTTAACCTATGACCCCTTTCAATGTATTTCATGACAACCTATGTCCCTAGGGATCCTAGGGCCGATAGGGACGCATTTGGTTGGTTCCAATGCATCTAGAGGGGTCATAGGTTAACCTATGACCCTTGTCAATGCATTTCATGACAATGTATGTCCCTAGGGGCCCTAGGATCCCTAGTGACGCATTTGGTTGGTTATAATACATCGAGAGGGGTCATAGGTTAACCTATGACCCCTCTCAATGCATTTCATGACAACCTATGTCCCTAGGGGCCCTAGGACCCCTAGGGACCCATTGGGAATGCATCGAGAGGGGTCATAGGTTAACCTATGAATCCTCTCAACACAATTTATGACAATGTATGTCTCTTGGGGCCCTATGACCCATGTTGATGCATTTCATGACAATATTATATTTAATAATAATATAATACTATAAATTTTAATATAATAATAATATATTATTAGATTATATAAAAGTAATAATCATATATGTTATCAGATTATAGATATAATAAGAATAATATCCATATATATTATTATATATAATAATAGTCATATAATATTACTATATATATTTAATAATAATATTTATCATATATATTACTATATTATATTTAGTTCTAATAATTATTATTATATTTATAACTATATTATATTTAGTAATAATAATCATACATATTACTATATATAATGATAATTATAATCATATATAATAGTAATAGTTAATAATAATAATCATAATCATATGTAATAATAATATCAATGTCTAGAGTTCCCCCAAATAAATTTCCTTCTAAAACTCTCTAAAGTTTCCCTCTCAAATTTCTATCCAAAATTGCAATTGGAAAATTTCTTTCCTCTCAAATTTCTCTCCCTCCAAAATTGCAATTGGAAAATCTTTCCTCTCAAATTTCCCTCCAAAATTGTAATTAAAAAATCTCACAGTGATCGAATACCCAATTTTATTTCGCATATCCAATTAGGCTCAGTATTTACCAAGCCTATTTGGTCAACGCAAAAAACATATTTAAGAAGGGTTTCACTGACACTCAAACTTCGAGTAGCCATTTGACAATGTTATTTTCATCAAAATTGAATGAAACAAAAATGGTTTTCTTATAACACTCTTGTGATTCCATTGATATAATTGCTGTCAAATTCTGAGTTCAGTAAGTATTTATTAGTTAATTTTCATTAAAGATTATTGTAAAGTGTTGATTGACATACTAATTGAAAAATAGCTATAGCTTTCAAACGGTATAATATTTTTTAAATCTAAAGGTTGTGTCACATTATATGCTTTGCATTGTATTAGGAAAAAAATAAAATTAATTTGGTAAACTTTTCAATTACTTAAGGTGGTCAGATATGTGAGTTTTCTTTTTCCAAAAAAGTTTTAGTAGAAAATTCATATTTAATTGTTTATTTGAAATAAAAATACCCAAAAGTATGTGTCACATCCGGGCATGAGTCTACTTTATATATATATAATTATAATAAAAAATATTATCATTTGATTTTGATTAAGGTGGTCAGACATACACCTACTTTTTATTTTCGCCCTAAATTATTTTTAGTACTGCATTAAAATCCAAAGTTTTGACCAATCAAATATTTTTTTCTCCTGATAAGGCCTAGTATTTTAGAAACTACATTCAATTTCCTACATATTATTTTCTTACAACTTTTTGATATAAAGTCCAGAACCACTTTAAAATTTGGTGTCAAGTTGGCATAACCCTGATTTGTTGGTTTTTCACTGCCACTTAAGGCCATGGTTTGGTTGACCATGATCCTACACATACCCTTCTCATAATGTTGAATCAAAGCTAGAAGAATGTCAATAATTTTAGAGAGAATTTTTTGACCTTCCTTGATCCTTTGACCCCAAAAGAGGTATGAAGAGCTCCAAGAGCATGAAAAAACTCTTTGGAAGCCTAGTCTCCCACCTCAAGCTAGTAAAGGTGAGCCTTGATCTGAACTCCCCTGGTAGAATAGTTGTCTTCAACTTTCTTTTGATGGCAAAGATTAGCAAACTGAAGTTGTAGGTCCGTATCAAACAAATTCATGGCTAAGGCATGCGTAGAAACAAATAGATCTTTGGTAGTTTTATCATTTGAATGTTGGTGACAAATGAAAAGCTATCTATTGTAAGTGCAAAGAAACCTCATGATATGAGTGATGACATCATTCCAATATTGAATCTAACCATTGGGGTTGCGAGGTCAAGGGTCCAAATTCCAAAAATGCAACATATGAGTCGTAGTGGGTTAATGACCAAGAAGTGACTTGTCGAGGAAAATTTGCATTTTAGAAAGACACCTCTTAGCTATCTGCCAAACAATAGTAAATAATATGGGATAGTGGTCTAACAAACTCACATCAGGTAAAGGAATGATAGGTAATTCCCTATCTCCATATAAAGAGAAGCAATATTGAGAAATATTAATGGCACGATCAAGCCACTTAAAAATCATGTCGAATCTAGCTCTAAATTTGGACCAAGTGTGCCAAACCCCACCAGGCCAATGACAATTGGCATGGGATAAAACAAAGGTCCAATTTTTTACACATGTAGTACCAAGCCTCTCTTTCCCTAGTTGTTCATCTAAAAGGGAAAATCTCATCTTTGTTAGAAGCTATCTCAACCATATTGAAGTCCCCACACATAACTCGAGTGGCTAGTGGTAACTGATTCGCCATTGAATGCAATAGATGTGATCTTTCTAGAACATCCTTGGGAACGTAAACATTAACTATGCCAAAAGAATGATTATTGAATGACAAAAAATCCAAACAATTCTCTACATGGGGTCAGAACCATGTGAAATAATAAATTAAATTAATGAGGGGAAAGAAGAGTAACAACACCACCTCAACCAACTTTGTTTTGTGAAGAGAACACAGTGTTATCTAGCAAAATAACATGACAAGCAATATTGAACATAAACTTAGAAATATCAACTTCCTAGAGGTACAAAATATCCAAGGTACTAAGCATTTTCTAGGGAGGTATGTAAGATGTTGAATATTCCAAGGGAGAAAATTCAGGATACAATTATTACATGTCATCTCATCCCCAATAGAGGATAATCTATTGTGCATGAAAGTTGAACTGGTTCTAAAGCTAGGAGAGGAATCTCATCCAGAGATGATTTTCTACTTCTCTAAAATCCCATATGAGTCCTTAGCATGTCCATTTGGGTTGTGGGACCATCACAAATATTGAGAGGCTATCATGGAAGCTGCCTGGCGCGACTGGGCTGAGAAAAACTTGGAAACACCTCCATTCCCTATGAAACAAGGTTTGAAATGGGTGGCAATAGAAGACCCACCACAGGAATTGGAGTCAAAATAAAAACCACTAGAGTGACTTTCTTTGATGAATGAGTTGAAGGTGTTATAGTTTTCTTGGGGGGAGAGGTGGTTTTACCCTTAAAAACCACAATAATCCATTTTTCTTTTTTCTTTTTCCACAATAGGCTTGGAAGGGTTTTTTAGGAGGAGATTTAGCATGAGGAATGACTGATAGGAACTCCTTGAACTTGTGCTCATTTGAGTGAGATCTCTAACTGGTGTTAGGAAGGTTCAAATGATGAACCATTTGAGTGAAGGTGTGGTCTCCAATCTCTATATCAATCGTTCTTAGAAATAGGGAATACTAAGAGGGGGGATGAATTAGTGTTCCACAAACTTAAAACTTTTACAAAACTAGAGATATCATATTTAAACTTGCATAGATGATCAAACTTAAAAGTAAACATAAAGATATCAAAATGAAACTCATAACACAATTTTTTGTTAACTAGGGTACCCCTGGTCAAGGGAAAACCCTAGTAGGCATAGTACCTACAAAATGATTCACTAATCAAAAGTATCTTATAAAGGATATTGATCTCATTAGGAGTTGTAATTACAATGCAAAATAGGAGCTCACTACTCATACAAAAACATATATAACTTTACAAGTTTTATAGTGCAATACCAAAACTTGACTACTGATAATATCTTCAATATATGATGAGTCCTTCTTGTTTCTCTTTACAAAACAAGCATACTAATGCTCTCCTCTCCTCAATATGTATACTAACTTATCCTTAATTTATGCCATCTAAATTTGAGAAATATGTTGCCATAAATGACCCTATCAACTACCCTTAGTCAAATTTCCAAAAATCTTCCCCTTTGGCATATATGGAAAATTTGGTTAAGTATGCAAAAAATATGAAGTGTCCACAATGACCTTTCAAAACCTCAAAAAGTGGATCATTCAAAATTTATATCATCATTAATATATGTTGTCATCCCCCTATGTACATGCTCTTATATCTAGGATACCCCTTACAATATGTCCATTATGCATATGTATAGTATAATACTTATGATTTTTCTTCCCATTACTCCCCCTTTGACATCAATGACAAAGGTGAGTCAAAACTATGTACTAAGAAAATATTTGGTACCTTCTTCTCCTTCCTCAAGTTGAATGTGTACTGAAGAGTGTCATATAGTTAGAAAAAAAATTCTTCAAGTTTGCAAATTTTGTATTTCATGAATTTTTAACCACATTTTTAATGTCTACTACTCTACATAATGCATAAGATGCTACTTCTGCTAAATTAAGACCAATAAAGGAAAATTTATCATATGAAGACTTATCCTCTAGTAATGTGTCCAATTCTCTTTCCACTAAGTAAATCTTCTAAGCTAAGTGATCCTTAAGTAGATTAAATCTGTTCAAGATTATCTCTCTCTCATTCTCCAACAATCTTAACTCATACATGATTTTTTAATCTTATGATCAATTTCAGTAACCTTGGCATCATTATTCTTAAATTCTTCTGCCGACTTCTCAAGTTATTCTTCTTTGCACTTAATGGCTTTGTCAATGGCATGAGTATGCTTGAGTGCTAAGGCACATTAAACATATAGGTTCTTACCATCTCAAATAAATTTTCTCGTTTCTTTAATGCAAGTATCCAACACTATCAAATCATTTTTTATATTGTCACATACTATTCTAAAACATTTTGCATCATGCTATGCTTGCACTTTAATGTTTGATGCATCCTCAAGGGTGGAAAAGTGATTATCTTGAATTCTTCAATAACCCTTTCATCTTTCTTCTCAATATCTTTCTCTGTTAGCTGAATAGGAAATGGAAGTGTATTTTGTAATCTCTTAGTTTCTTTTTCTAAAACAGATTATTGCTCAATTTATTGGACTTCTTTGCTATCTTAGAGAGTAAGAAAGTGGTTAATTGAGTGTTTTTGTCCAAATCCATGTCTATTGTCATTAAATTTGTAGCATCACTTGTGATAGCAACAAATAGAGCTTCAAATGATGATTTTGAAGTGCTTGGAGTATTCTTGCTAATTTCTTTTGTAGGAGTTTGCAAAATTTGAATCTAATTGTCCTAATCAATCTCTTTTGTCCTCTGCTATATTTCATCACTTGGTTTTGTGGTTTCCTCTTCCTTTTATCCATCATTCTATTGGAAACTTGCAATTGGGACAATTGTTGTTTTGTCATTGATGTCAAATCTATTGACAAGACATATTGCTAACTAATCAAAATGTCATATCTATTTGATTAATGAAGAAGATTTAAAAAGTTGATAATAACTATAGCACCTAGAGCAAAGGTTGAAGCTATGAAAAGGAAGTTATAGTGTACATTTGATTAGATAGACATTGATAAAGCAATGTAATTGTATATGTAAAGAAATCTAAGCCAGACAAAGCTGAAAAGTAAAATACTAAGGAGTGTCGAGTAATGCTAGTGTCAACCAACCTACAATTAGTGTCGAGAAAATCCAATGTTAACCAAGCATTAGTATCGATCGAGCAAGTTAGTTGATGTCGAGTAAAAGAAAATATTTATAGCATTCTAGTATTTTAGTGATGATCGAGTATCAGAATTCAAAGATTGTTGAGCAACAATAAGAGAATAATTTCAAAGAAATCATAAGATCAAGCTAACTCAGTTGATTTCGTGGGAGATGTAAAATGTGTTGAAGATAAGAATGATGAGTAGGATCATTAAATTCAAGGAGATGATTAGGTAAAGATCTAACACATGGATTCTAGAGATTTTTCTAGAGGATGATCAAGAAGATGGATAGATACATTGAATTGAGTTGAATCTAATCATAAACCCTAAGATCTATGGTGGATGTAGAAAACTGTAAAGCATGAATTCCCTATTTAAAGAGGTACAGAGTAGAACAATTAGAGAATTGAGAGAGTATTGTGTGTTGTGAACAATGTTGATCAGAAATGCACAAGTGTGAGTGAATGTGGGCATAAAGGAGAGAGCTTAGATATGATGTTATTGATAAATACATTATATTAGAAGGCTTAAGTGTTAATGAGAAGAGTGGACTGATTGCTTGAAAGGTGACCAAGCAAATCAAGATAAAAGAAGACAATAGAAGGCTTATCAGTAAACCAGCATAAGGACCAAATCGAGATCTAAAACTGCAAAAGTGAGTTGTAATCATAAAAAACCTATTGTTTTCTTTCTTATCATTGTAAATAGTTTGTGTTGAAATTCATTGAATAGAGGTTGACCTAACAGTAATTTTGAAGACTTAATAGTCTATGTAAATCCTTTTTCAAGGTGACATTCTAAATTGAATGATCAAAGTCCTCTTACAAGGCCACTCCTAATAGGGCAATTAAATCTTCTAACTAGGTCACATTTAATAGTGTGTTTTTTAACCTTTAATAGGGTTGGCTCCTAACAGAGCTCACTTTGAAAGAGTGAAGAAGAGTGACATGTTGCTGGTGGTTTTTCCCAAATTGGGTTTTCATGCAAAAGTTCTAGTGTCAAAACTATGATGAATGCTTTATGTGTCTATATTTTCATTATGCAATGTAAGTTATGTTTATGGCAGTTTTATACTAGAGACCAAGAAAAAACAATATAAGAAGAACAATGAAGTGTTTATTGTTTAAATTGTTCATGTGGTACATATAGACCTTATGTTTATGGCAGTTTTATAGTAGAGACCAAGAAAAAACAATATAAGAAGAACAATGAAGTGTTTATTGTTTAAATTGTTCATGTGGTACATATAGACCTTAACTAATTAATTCACCCTCCTATTAGTTATTCTAAACATTTCTAACAATTGGTATCAGAGCTAAGTGCTTACAAAGAAAAGTTTGAAAGTACTTAAAGCTAAAGATCATGACTAATAAGAGAGATGTACCCAAGATGAACAAGGCAAACTTTCATGCATGACAGACCTTGATGAAGTTGCACATATCCAACATCAGTAATGCTACTATCAATTTTTTGGACAGGTAAAATGTAAAGATAACAACTACTCCTCTAACTATTCAAAAAATAAAATAGAAGCTAGAACACAACCAAGCAATGTTGAAGATTGCCTTAGCCCTAAGCTATGCCAAGTTTGATGACTTAGAATATTGTGATAGTGCAAAGAAGATGTGGTATAGATTGAAGACCATATACAGAGGTGATGACAATGTTCTAAGAGCTAAATCAAAAATTCTGAGAGGTAAATTTGATGATATGAGAATGATGGAACGTGAAAATATAGTACAATACTATACAAGAGTTAAAGAGGTTATTAATGCTACTCAAGGTGTAAATGGAGAAATCAAAGATGAAACAATGATAAGCAAGGTATTAAGGACTCTACTCCCTATCTACACCATAAGAGTATATGCAATCCAAGAAATGAGATGCACATCAATTGACAACTTGACCTTAGAAGTTGTAATTGGTATAATTAGTACTTTTGAGATGTCTAACTTTGATAACTACATATTTGCTAATATTGAATTTGTTTTCAAGTCACAACTAGTTCTTAGCAAGAAGAAAACAAAACATATGAAGAGTGAGAGTGATAGTTCTGATTATGAATTGATGAACTTGAAGCCCTCAATGCAAAAAGGTTTGGAAGAAGAAGATATAAATACAAAGGTAAATTACCTGTCATTGTTTTTCATCCAACAAAGTTGGTTGTACTGCTACTAGATGCCCTGACAAAGAAGATAACGATGAACAGAAGGAAAGCAAGTACAAAGGAAGACAAGATGACAAAGACTTCAAGAGAAGGGATGACAAAGCTAAACAAATCTTTTTATATTGCTGAAGAAAGAACTAATAATGAATCTGAGAGTAATGATGATGAGGTTGTCTATGTTTCTATGAAAGAAGACTCTGATGAAGATGAGAAAATTGCATTAATTTCTTATGGGAATAAAAGTGATATATGGATAATTGATAGTGAATGTTCCAATCATATGTCTGGTGATAGAGATAAATTTAATGATATTGGTCTATAAAATGGTGGATATGTTAAATTTGGTAATGATATCCCATGTGTTGTGAAAGGTAAAGGTACTATTCAACTGACTAACAAGATAACATGTGACAATGTTTACTAGGTTGAAGAACTTAACTACAATCTGTTGAGTGTTTCTCAGTTGAACAAATCAGGTTACAGAGTTGAATTTCACAATAGAAAGGCCAAGATACATGATGGTGATGGTGAGCTAATTGGAATTGGTGAGAAAACAAGAGATAACGTATTCTATCTAGACCTATCAAATGAGACATGTTTGGTTACACAACAAGAAGATGTTTGGTTATGGCACAAAAGATTATGTCATGCAAATTTTGACAATTTAATGAATATCAGTAAGATGAAGAAAGTAAGATGGTTGCCTAAACAAAAGAAACCTAATAATTCTATGTGTAAACAATGTCAATTGGGTAAGATGACAAAGTCTAGTTTTAAGAGAAAAACATATACTACTAATGATATTTTGGAATCGGTTCATACTGATCGATGTGGACCCATTGATATTAAAAGTTAATGTGGAGATCAATATTTCATTCTATTTGTGGATGACTACTCTAGAATGATGGTTGTGATGTTTCTTAAAGCTAAATTTGATGCTTTTCAATTATTTAAGTGGTATTTAACTAGAGTTGAAAAAGAAATAGGGAAGAGTCTGAAGTGTCTAAGATCTAACAGAGGTGATAAATTCATTTCACATGAGTTCAATACATTCTGCAATGATAGAGGAATCAAAAGATAGATGTCAACACCAAGGACCCCTCCTTAGAATGGAATAGTTGAAAGGAGAAATAGATCAATAACGGACCATGCAAGAACATTAACGATGTAGAAAGATGTATCATAGAAATATTGGTAAGACGTAGTTAGTATTGTTGTGTATACTCTGAATAAAGTACAAGTCAAGAAAGGTACAAATGCTACACCTTTTGAACTATGGTATGGTTATGCTCTTAATGTTAATTATTTCAAAATATTTGGTAGTAGATGCTATATACTGAAAGACAATAGGAATAGAAAACTTGATGCAAAAAGTGATGAAGTTATATTCCTAGGTTATTCCACTAAAAGCAAAGCTTATAAGTGTTTAAACTCTAACACTAACAAAGTTGTGGAAAGTACAAATGTTAGAGTTGATGAATTTGCAAAAAAAGGTGAGACTATATGTAATGAAGAACCTAAAGACTATAGTACATTAATCTATGTAGATGATGATGCTCCCAGAACTCAAAGTGAATAGACAAGCCAAGCTGCAAGCTCCCATCAGACATGAAATGATGGAATGCAAATGCAAATTGTCGAGCAGTAGAGAATGGGTGTCAAGCAATAGAATGTAGATGTCAAGTTTTAGACTAGAAATGTCAACCATCAGACAACAAACACCGAGCATACAAAACCTAAAAAGGAAAGAGGAAATGAGCCTGAGATCATTTTTCCTGATGAAGTTGAAGAAAAACCAAGAAGAAAGCTACATTCTTTAGCAAAATATGTAAGAAGACATCATAAACCTGAACAAATCAATGGAGATGTTGAATCAAGTGTAATGACAAGAAGAAAACTCAAAGATGACACATGCTTATTATGTGATTTTAAGCACAAGACAGTGAAATATGTTTTAGACAATGAAGACTGGATCCAATCAATGAATGAGGAAATTAAATAGATTGAGAAGAAAAATACATAGACTTTAGTGCCAAGACCAAAAGACAAAAATGTTATTGGAAAAAAGTGGGTTTTCAGGAACAAACTCAATGAGAATGGAGAACTAACAAGGAACTTGAAACAAGATTGGTATGCAAGGATTATGTACAAGAAGAAGAAGTTGATTATGGAGAAACTTTTTCTCATGTGGCAAGACTTGAAGGAGTCATAACTCTGCTTGCATACTCCACTTACAAGAATTTCAACGTATATCAAATTGATGTCAAATCTACATTTTTAAATGGTATACTAGAGATAGAAGTGTACATTGAATAGCCTGAGGGATTTGTAGATCAAAACAAGAACATGATATGTAAACTGAACAAAGCCCTTTATAGATTGAAGCAAGCACCAAGAGCATGCTATGAAAGACTACATAACTATCTAGTAAAAATTGGTTTTGAAAGGAAAAACGATAACAATAACCTATATTTGAAGAATGGTAAGAACAATGAAGTAATGTTATCTAAAATATATGTTGCTGATATTATATTTGGAGGAAGACAAGCATTATGCAAATCATTTGCTGATGAAATGAAAAAAGAATTTGAAATGTCTATGTTTTGTGAAATCAATTTTTTTGTTGTATTAAAATTATATCAAATGAATTTTGGTATTTTCATCACACAATCCAAATACATCAATGAATTATTAAAGACTTTTGGTATGGAGGATTCTAGGCCAATGAGTACACCTATGGCTACAGGACATAAGCTATCTAAGAATGATGATTCTACTGATGTGAACTAGACCCTATATAGCTCCATGATCGGTAAATTGCAATATGTTGTTCACACTAGGCTAAATATTGCTTTGGCGGTTTGAATAGTTGCTATATTTTTAGCAAAACTTAAAGAGAATCACATGATGGTTGTAAAAAGGATATTGAGCTATCTGAAAGGTACAAAAGACTATGGATTGTATTACAAGATAAGTGATAGATTTGAACTAAAGGTTTTCACTAACTTGGATTGGACAGGAAATATTGATGATATAAAAAGCAGTAGCGGAGGTGCATTCTTTCTAGGAAAGAGATTGTTGTCATGGACAAGAAAGAAACATAACTGTATTTCACAATCAACAACCAAAGCCGAGTATGTTGCAACTATGGTGAATTGTTCAAACATAATGTGGATTAAGAAATTGTTGAAAGGTATGAAAGAAGAGATTACAAATCAAGTGGTTATCTACTATGATAACACAAGTGCTATCAACATTTCAAAGAATTTAGTGATGCACACTAAGACAAAGCACATTGCTATCAAGAATCACTACTTGAGAGAATTAGTTGAAGACAAAGAAGTGAAGCTAGAATATGTGAATACAAAGGAACAAATTGTTGATATTTTCACAAAAGCCTTACCTAAAGATGCTCATGAATATCTTAGAGGTAAACTAAGGGTGATTCTCCTAACCAAATCTACTTAAGAAGGCAAGGTGCATTGCATCACATGCACTAATCAAAACATTCTATATAGTGGTGCAATAAAACTCTACTTGGGACAGGCCTAAGGTAGAATACTTCAGTACAACATAAACTAATTAGTCATAGACAAATGACAAGTATCAGACAAACATGCAAAATCTACATATTTCAGATGTAGGAAGAGTTTGTAGCTGAGACAACTATACATCTTTGGCATTGTTGTCAAAGAGGGAGAGATTACTTAAAAGGGAGAAATATAAAGAGGGAGATATTACAGTGAAGAAAAAGACATGGAGAGATTGTTTCAAAGGGAGAAATTAAGAAAAGAGAATCAAGTTGAATCTTTTGGATTGTATGGTAACTGAGCTATAACTAGTATTTAATATTTGAGATGTTTCCATCAATGCCAAAGAGGGAGATTGTTGGAAAATTACAATTGAAACAATTGTTGTTTTGTCATTGATGAGACGTATTGCTACCTAATCTAAATGTCATATCTATTTGATTGATGAAGAGGATTTGAAAAGTTGATCATAACTATAGCACCTAGAGGAAAGGTTGAAGTTATGAAAAGGAAGTTACAATGGACATTTGATTAAATAGACTTTGATAAAATAGAGTAATTGTATATGTAAAGAAAGCTAAGCCAAGTCTATGTAAATCCTTTTGCAAGGTGACATTCTAAATGGAATGATCAAAGTCCTCTTACAAGGCCACTTCTAACAGGGTGATTAAATCCTCTAACCAGGTCACATTTAATAGTGTGTTTTGTAACCTTTAACAAGGTTGGCTCCTTATAGAGCTCACTTCAAAAGAGTGAAAAGGAGTGACATGTTGCTGGTGGTTTTTCCTTAATTGGGTTTCCATGTAAAAATTCTAGTGTCAAAATTGTGATGAACGCTTTATGTGTTTATGTTTTCATTATGAAATGCAAGTTATGTTTATCACAATTTTATAGCAGAGACCAAGCAAAAATAGTATAAGAAGAAAAGTGAAGTGTTTATTGTTTAAATTTTTCATGTGGTACATATAGACCTTGAGTAACCGATTCAACTCCCCCAATTATTCTAAACATTTCTAACACATTCTCTCTTTTTTCTACCTTTGTCTATAGACGCTGCACTGGTGTAACTAATATTTATGAATCAAATTCTTTTTAGTAACCACAATATCCTTATGCTCTACCTTTGGCCTTGATTTTGTGACTGTGACTATGATATCCTTTTGTTCATCTCCTCCTCTCTTATTTGGCACACTACACACTCAAAACCGGGTGGCAAGTACATATACTTGGGTGTGTCCAAGTCAATGATATTTACATTGGTGTCTACTCATCTCATGAAAATTTTAGGTCCTTGTTACCTTTCCTGACTTCCACTTCTACCTAATCACGTGTGTAATCCTCTACATTGTCACTTACCAAATTTCCAACATTGAATTTAGATTTCCTTTCAAAGGGATCTTTAACAGTGTCAATAGTGATTTTAAATCCATCTAGAGTCATAGAAGTATTATCAATTTTTTGTTCAGTTGTATCCAAAGTAGTAGAAAAAATATTATTTTCTTCTCCTTGTGTCTCATTGGCTGTTGTGGTCTACAAAATGCCAAGTTCACTTAGTACTTGTCATATTGCCTCTTTTTTTATAGTTGTAACTTCTTCATACTGTCATTTCATTAACTATATTGCTCTCATCTTTTTCTTCAAAAGTGGCTCTATTGTCTTGAGAATTTTATCCATCTACTCATTATTGTCAATTACAAAAAACTTATAAATAATGGTATCTCTTAACTTCTTATATTCTTCAATATCCCTTAACCTTGAATTATTCATGATTGTAAATCTCTTTAGGTAAAATGCCATGTAGATTGATAAGGTATTGTTTGAATTTCAACATGTGTATAATAAAAGGTATCTAAAGGTTCCTCTTCTGATTAGGATCATAGTTATCATAGCACTTCTTCAATTTCTCAAGGTTTCCCTCATCCATAATCATTTTATTTATTCTTCCAATCTTAGGCTTCCAATTTATCTTCTTCTTTCCACTGCTAGGCTTAGGTTGATCTTGTGATTTTTTTAATCTTCCCTCTCATCTTATGCTTCTCTATAGCTACAA
This sequence comes from Cupressus sempervirens, assembly GCA_028749045.1. Classification (NCBI taxonomy): domain Eukaryota; kingdom Viridiplantae; phylum Streptophyta; class Pinopsida; order Cupressales; family Cupressaceae; genus Cupressus; species Cupressus sempervirens. The sequence goes on along the minus strand of CM053789.1, from coordinate 49,030,571 downwards.
CTTTAGACTCATCTAGATTCTTTCTGCCCTTATAAAAACACTCAATCTTTAGCTTATTCTTAGGACCTAAGCCTTATACTATTTTATTTACCCTCTTAGTCCTTCTAGGTGACTCTTCAATTTTCTTTTTTCTTTATCTTTGTCTTTAGTATACCAAGTACCTTTGTCATTATCACTAATGGCTTAGCAGCTGGTATTGATAGTGAAGTCCTTGTAGAGCTCCTTTTAGGTTCTCGTGTAGTAAATTTTTCATGAGTTATTCTTACTTCTTCTATAGACGATGATTTGTTCCTACTTTAGTAGGTGATGAAGTGCTAGTTGTTGTAGGGGTGCTAGAACTAGTTTCAAAAGAATATCTTACTTTCCATTGGTCTCACTAATACATTTGGTACCAAATTTTAATGGCAGTTCTGTTAGAATTTTTTGGAATACAAACACCACTGAGCGGGGGGGGGGGGGGGGGGAGAGAGTGAATCAGTGGTTTAAAATACTTTAAAAACTTCAAAAAATTACAAGTTATAAAAATTTAACACATGAGAAAGATAGTTAATGAGTAACAAAGTGACACATTATTTTAAAGTGGAAAACCTCTTAGGGTAAAAAACCACTTTGAATATGAAACTTTATTGGCCTCTTGGAAAAATCTTTTAGAGCTACAACTCCAGGAAGCACCAACACCCTATTTTAGAAACACTAATTTCAAGGAATACCAATCCCTTACACCTGAAGCACCAACTTCATAAATACAAGAAGCACCAACTTCCAAAATGAACCAATGAGATATAAAATTAGAGGATCATCTCTATTACAACACAAATCATGAATCACTAGTTTCAACTTCTTGTTGAAAACACAATGCAGGATATACTTCTATTCTCCTCAAAACATCCAATATCCAAACATAGTTTCTTTTTTTTGTTAAAAGATCTGATCAAATACTGATATGAATGAATGAAGCAGCAATATATAACCCTTATTCTACTTTTTATAAACTTCTTCAATAAAAATCAAATCAAAAATATGAGAATAGAAACATAAAGCATTACCCTCTTCTTTGCTATTAAAAATTTGCTTGCAAATTGTTCAGTCTACAAGGAATTTCACACCAATTCTGCAACTTCTATCAAAACCACCTATTGGATGTATTAGAGGAATGTATCCTCAACTTATAAACCAAGAAAGTCAGAATTTTGGAGGCAGTTACATACCCCAAACTTCCATTAGACCAAAACTGCTCAAAACTGCCAAAACTGTCATAAAAATTTGGTACCTGTTTCTGATAAATAGGCTTTTTTCTCTTTCCATACATGTGTTATGCAAAAACTAATGAAGACCCATTTTAGCTAACTCTAAGACCTTTCCAAAAAGATGTGATAGTTGGGACCTATCCAATAAAAAAGCTCATCAAATTTCTAATAGACTAAAACTATTTTTTTATACCTGTTTTCAAAAACAATGTGAACATTAAGTGTTAATTGTATAACACTTAAATATTTGTCTTGAATATTTTTTGAACAATATTGAAGGACATCAAATAAGATAGTTAGATGATGTTAGCCATACTATATGCTCATTATTGACATCAATGACAATAATCAAAGAACAAATACCAAGGGTTGAACAAGAATTATGGCATCACAACCTGTCATTGTCACAATTCTGACACTCTGTTTTCATAATCACAACAATGATAGGTTGTGATTTCATAATTCCAATGAAATAGTCATTGTAATTTAGTACCAAATGTATTAATGTCTTCATCTCAAGTGTTTTTTTCCTTAGCTTCTTCAAACTCTTGTCATGTCATACCAGAGTCTCAAATCATTTGATCAATCTATATAACTAGTTTCTTACATCACTATACTTTTCTTCATAAGTTACCTACCCAGGTAAATTTTAGGATAGTTTGTAGATAAATTTCAAACATTTTCTATGTTTCTTCATAACCCATATGATAAATGAAAATTTTTCTAGACTCTACTCTCTTCGCACATGTAAAATCCATTTCTACCATAAAGCATATCTCATCCTTGTACTTATCAACAATTGAACTATGAATTCTTAATCTTTTCTTCATTTCAAAATGAAAAAATTTCACCAACTTATTAATGTTCTCAATGATCTTGTCTCTTAGGTATTTTTTGAACCAATGTGTAGTTAAATTCATTGTGCATTTTGTTTGAATTTCAATCATAACTAAGCACATCCAAAAATATCTTAATTAGATGAAAGAAAAGAGAGTTTATTAGTGATCCAAATATAAATCATGTGTACTTGTCCTTCTTTTATCCTTTTAATGTTGTCCAACAATTGTTTCTTTGGGATCTCACACATGTTCTCTTTTACCTTGCCTACAATCATTTTACATGTAGCATGAATGAATCGAGTTGATTCTTTATTGTCCCTTGAACAATAATTCATTTGATATCCAATAATCTTACTAATTAACCTCACATCATCTACCTTGATCTTTTTTAATATCATTCCTCTACCATTCCAACATGATCCAGTGTTCTACTATACTAGTTTCTTCGCATTCTTCTCATTTATTAGTACAATTTTCTCATTGCTCAAACTAGTCACTTGGTGAATTAGTTCATTTGTTATCATGATTAGTATGTCTCAAACCCCAAACATGTTGTCATGAATTTGGCTCAATATGATTCTAAACCATTCATCTTGACCAAATTCCTCATAAATTTATCTTTTTTTATATTTAATTGATCTAAGTGCTCATACCCTTGCTTAAATGTCAAGTAATTTTTGTAAGCTTTACTCATATCTTTTTGAATGTCCATATCCCTAATTGACTCAAATTTCTAGTGAATATACTCACAAATATCTTCCATATGTAAAACCCTACGTAGAATTTAAGAAAATGTTCTTGGAAGATCATCTCCCAAAGACACAAAGGGGTGTTTCTTAAATTGATACCTAGATCAAATTGCTTTTCAAATTCTCAAAATCTCCTTTGAATTTCCTTTATAAGTCTTTTCTCTCCTAAATCAATCAAGTGGCGATCAAATTCCTTGATTTTAATCCTTAATTCCTTATAAAATTGGATGTTTATTTAATGCATAAGAGCGTACATTCAAAAAGTTGTTCTTCAATCCAATAAGTTTTAATTCTTTTGTAGCCTCTCATATGTGTATATCTTGTTCTACAATCTTACCCACAATCTCAAGACATCCATTCCAAGCTACCACTAATTGCATGAAACTCAATTCCACCATTAAGGGTCTAATGAATATTTGGTACAATGTCCCCTATCTAGGCTTGTAAAATTCATTATTAATGCTACTGCATGGGGTTTAGTACTTGGTATTGTTCCCATCTTACTCTCAGATGTATTTTTCCCTTTTTAATCCATGCTTTAGTATTTTTTAGTGCTCCTCTAACAAATTTCTTATCATTGCTTTCTACTTCTTGTTGGAATGAGTATATGGGAAACAAGATACTGAGAGGTGGGAGGGCAGGGGCGGGGGGGGGGGAGGTGGGGTGTGAATCAGGATCTTAAACTTTTGACTTCAAAATCAATTTCATAAATTCACACCTAATTTATCTCATATAATAGATCTATCGTTAAAATTGTAATGTTGAAACATAAATTAAATACATCACATCCACAAATATTTATGTTGATATATGATTGAAAAGATCATTTGAGTTAGAACATTGTAGTAAGAAGTGTTTTCAATCATTGTTTTGTCACTCATGTCAAACCTGCTATATGGTGGTAAGACAATTGCTTATATGTTTCAAGCACTATCACTTAGTTGATTGATGAAGAGGATTTGATCAACAAGATGCAACAAAAGTACCTAGAGGAAAGATTGAGTTATGATTATGTATTGAAGTGCAAGAATCAGTTAAGACAGTTATAACATAATGTATTGATGATCTACTTGGGGTTACAAAATGTTTGGCTACACTTAGAAAGTTTAGATGAAAAGGATTGAGTAAAGATCATTTGCTAAGCTTGAACAAGTGGATAGAAGGTGCCAAGTAAAGATAGTGCAAGCCGAGCAAAAAGTCAGTTCGAGCCGAGTGAAAACATTTTCTAGTGGATGTCGAGCAAACTAATGGGTGCCGAGCAAGTTACTAGGTGCGAAGTGATTTTCAGTATGTGTCGAGCACCAGTAAAATCAATTTGATGCCAAGTGATTTTACAGTAGATGTCGAGTAACACAGTATGTGTCGAGCATTAGTAAATTGACAATGTTGAGCTGCTGCATTATGTAAAAGATCAAAGATTCAGAAAATAAAAGCCGACAAGTTTATTTTCTTAGAACTTGTGAACTGGGACGAAGATAAGATTGATGAGCTGGAGGCAGAAAATATTATGTAAACCATTTTGGAGGTGAATTCAAATTGATTTTAGGAGAAGTTTCTAGAGAAGACAAGATATGGGGTAGATAAATTGTATCCAACCTAATCCATCGAAAACGCTAATTGTTGAGATGGATAATGAGCGAGAAAAAGAGTTCTAATTCCCTATATCTAGGGATGCCTGGTCATGAAGCAAAGGTTGAGAGAGGTTAGAAAGATTTTGAATGCAAAAATTAGACAAGAAAAAGGAAGAAGGATTTGCTTCAACAAGTGTCACAAGAGGAGAAGCCTACAACGAAAAACTAAGTAAGAAGGCTTAATGAAGATGAATGCTTGAAGGGTGAACCAGTTGTCAGAACTAGAAAGATGTTGGTTTAAAGAATAATTTTGATAGCTGAGTGTCAATACACTTACCATTTTTCACTATACATGTCGAGCAAAGAGTAGGTGTCGAGTTATTCAAGTGCCGAGTGATATCAAGTGTCGAGTTATTCAATTGCCGAGTGATATCAAGTGCCAAGTTATTCAAGTACCGAGCAACATAAGGTGCCGAGTGATACAGTTTTGTTTAGGTGCCGAGCTATCCAAGAAACAACATGTGTCGAGCATCAGTAATGCTTCAGGAGCAGAGTAACTCAGGATATCAACATAAGAGTTTGTAATTGCACAAACTATGATGTAAACTATTTTTGTAGCCAACATAAGGTAAATCTCAAATGATCTAGAGATAAGAACGAATCTTTTACATTTCTTATGTGATCTGCATGCAGCCAATTGGAAAATTGGAAAGCCATGCAACCAATCAGCAAAAAGGGAAGTATTGAGTGGAAATTGAGATTCAATGTGGATCGTAGATCCATATCTAACCCTAAGTCTTCGAAGTCTTTTTAAGGAAGACAAAAAGATTCATTGTAATGATGATGAGAGAAGGAGAATAGTGTTAAGGGAAAAACATAATGGAATTTAGTGAAAGAAGACATAGAGAGTAAGAGCAGCAATTCAATATTTAGTTGATCAGAACAAAGCAAAGGTGACGAACATAAATCAGATCTCAGAGGATCGAAATCAGAGAGAGAGCTAGAATAAGTGCCTGCATTTAGCAATCAAGGATTACAAACTATTAGGTTTATAATACCTAATACTCTCTTACCATTTTATTAGAAAAGAAATCCTATGTAGATAGGTTGGCTTAACAGCTATTTGTAGATCCTTATTAAAAGGTGATTGAATCCTTTAACAGGGTGACACTTCATGTTAAGTGTTTGTAAATCCTTTAACCAGATCACTATTGACATAGTGTAAAGCCTTTAACAGGGCAGGCCTTTAACAGGGCAGACCATCAGAAGTGGTTGAACAATATTACTGCAGTGAATTTTTGTGGGTATCATCCCCACCCCAGTTTTACCTTCTTATTTCTGGAGGGTTTCTGGGTTACCAAATTCTAGTGTTATGTGTTGTTGATGCATGTTTTAATTTCATATTTTCATGATGTATTTACATGCATGCAATTTACTTTCAGATAAAAGTTTTATTGGATAAAGTGGAATACTTCTGATTCACCCCCCTCCCCCCCCCCCCCCCCCCTCTCATCAGTATTCTTTTCATATTTGAATATTCCAACAATTGGTATCAGAGCAGATTGGGTTCTCACAAGAAAAAGCCTAACAGCTTGGAGGAAAAGATCTAAAGATGGAAGTTTTCAAACTTGGAAAGATCATTGAAAATCAGGTGATAGATGTGCAACTTGCTTTGCATAGCTTGGAGGAATCTAGAGGTAAGTTGAGAAACTCATTGAAAAGAAGGAAGGATTTAGCCATAGCCGAAAATGAGATAAAATACAAGGAGATTGATACCACAAATATATTTTCCAATGGAGATACTAAAGAGTTTGATGCAGCAATTACAGAACTGATGGAGAAAAACAAAGTCCAGATAGATGAGATAAGATCTCTCAAGATGGAACATGAATCATAGGCCATAATGTTATGTGAAATAATTGACAAAAGAAAAGAGCAGTTGAAGATAAAGCTATGATGGAAAATGACAAAAGGAATCTTGCAAACAGACTTGAAGAAAAATGTACTGAATTAAAAAAGATCTCAAACATGCATATGGATACACTTGCCCAAATGATGAACCTTCATCATGAACTTAATATGAAAGACATTGAGATCTCTACACTAAAGATGCAGAATGAACAATTGCAGAATGACTTAAGAAGAGAAAAGGAAATTTTAGAAAGCTTCAACAAACCTAATGAAGCCATCAAATATTTTGAGCAATTATTGAAATCTCCAAGATCAACCCATGATACATCAGGACTTGGATACAACAACATTGAAGTTGGAGAATCATCAAAGAGTGCTAAACAAAGAAGCGACAGAGGTAAAAATGTCAAACTTACATGTCATTTCTATGGAAAGAAAGGACATACATCTAATGTATGTAGAAGCAAGAATGCCCATCAACATGATAAGCCTAAGAATGTAAACTATTGTCATAAGTGCAAGAAGCAAGGTCATCAAGCATATGAATGTCGAACCAAGACTATTAAGACATCAAGATTCGAGGGTCACTGTCATAATTGCAAGAAATATGGACATAGAGCTTTTGAATGTAGATCAAAACCTATGTGGACATCAAATCAACCAGCAAAGACATCAAACCATGAATTTTGGGATTATAACACCAGGTATAGTTGTCACTATTGTCAAGAATATGGACATATACCCCAAAATTGCATAAGAACACATTTTAGGGGAAACTATAAAAGATGGTTGAATCAAACCACATGTTTCAGTTGCTTAAAAACTAGTCATATCAACAGGAATTGCCCAACAAGGTCAAAGGCACCAAGTTCTAAGTTCAACAATGAAAAGGCAAAGATAGATGTTGAACACATCAGAAGTGAGATGAATAAGACATGCAAGAAGAAAGATGAGTGTAGCACATCAAGTGTAGAGATCACTTCACCTAATAGGTCAAGTGATCACACTTCATCAAATTAAGCAAGAATGAGTGTGTGGGATTGATAAACTAAGTTACATCATATATCAGTCCCAAAACAAAGAAGAACTACAAAGAAGAAATCAGCATAAGAAAAGATGCTAAATTAAGAGTCTTGCAAAATCTGCCAAAATTGTCTTCAGGTGCCGAGTTGCTAATAGCAACCAAGTTAATAGATGATGCCGAGCTGTGAAATATCAATGGGAGTTGAGCATAGTGAAACACGATGAGTGCCAAGTCATGTCAAAATCCTTCAGGTGCCGAGTAGATAGTTGTCAATGCACTAAGCATTAATTACTCTATTTTGAAGAGTACATAGTTCAATTTTTTATCATTTCTTACCATTCAAACATGAAACAAAGATGAGAAGAGCGTAGAAGATCAAGGCCAGCTTAGAAGCCATTTTTGAAGATTTCCACAGTGATTCAGCATGAGTCTCATTGATTTGAGGTATTTTACTTAAGTGTCGAGCTACATAGTGTTTATAAAGTTGTTTAAACTATAAACCCTAGTTTGGAAAACAATGACATCAAGGTCAGGAACCACTAAGAGCAAAGAGAGTCATGAGATAGAGTTGGTTAGTAATGAAGTTAAGCAACCAGAATTCAAGCCCATTCTAGAAGTTGCATATAAGAATGATCTCGCAGGTGCATTATCATTTATTCCTGATAAAGTTGTTATGGTCCAAGATGTTTGTAGATGCTATAACTACAAAATTGGAGCCATAGGAGATTTAGAAATTCACAATGCATATGACAAGCTATGTGAGAACAACATACTAAAAGATGAGTTCTCAATAGTCGAGAGAAAAGGATTGACCAAAACCCTAGAATTTCTAACTATTTTCAAAGTTGAATGGGTACGCATAGTTTTGAGTAGAATACATGATGGAGCCTTTTGGTTAGAAATAGGGTCAGTGAAATTCACCAAGAAAACTATTCATAGGGTTACTGATATTCCAACCCTAGATCGGCCAAAGACCCTGTGTAGTGATAAAAGGGAAGTAATAGAGATAAATACGGGTGCTAAATGGAATAATAGGGGACTGACTATTGATACAATCATAGAACCCCTATTGGATTTTGCTGTGAGAATCATCTCACACAAATTCTATCAGTCAAGCAGGTTAAACAATGTGCCTTGTATAGCAGTTGATGTTGCATACAAATTGATTAAAAAGGATTATACCTATGGTCTAGCAGAGCTCATGTTTCAACAGATTAATGAGAATCTAGGAGCTATAAGGAAGAGCAAGGGAGCTCAGTGCAAATTTGGATCAGTTTTGGTGTGCATGTTTTTCTATCTGATGAAAGAATTCCCTTCTATAGGTAAGGTGAAATGGAGTCCAGACAAAACAATTGTTGGATGTATTGAACAGATGGGTGATAATTTTGATGCCCAAATGTCTAGTTACTTTGAGGACTTCAAACAGCCCATGAAACAAAGAATGAGGATTCTAGTCTCACTGACTGACAAATATGAAAAAGACATTTGTTTTCTTGTAGATATTGATTATACCTATATACAAGCAGTCATACCTAGAGTAAGATGGCTTAGGCCACTAGGTTATGAACTCGACATTGATCAACCCTCTGCAGCAATAACAACCCTCCTTGCAGAAGAAGTTGATAAAGATGCAAAAGCCTTTGGAGCCTATGATGTTGTAAAATCAAGGGTGATAACAGATTTGAAAACTACCTCAGCAGTAAAGAAGAAAGAAAAATTGGTAAGGAAAATCAAACGAAAATTTGGTGTTGAAGAAGAAGGAACAGCATAAGAGAAAGAAGAAGACATTGAAGATGAGGAAGATGAACCACAAGGTCTAACTCAAGGGTTAGGAGAAGATAAAGAGGAAAGTCTTGAGGAACAAGAAGTCGAGGAAGCACAAGTTGAAACCAAGGTCACAAAAAGAAAGACCACAACTCCTCCTGCTCCTCAACCCAAGGGAAAGAAAGTAGCTGTTCCAGCACCAAAAAGACCTACTACAAGGGCTACAGCACAAAAAGCCTAAGAGGAGGCAAGAGAGAAGAAGAAAACTTCAAAGAAGACTGCTGCCAAGCCAAAAAAGAAAAGAAAATTTGTTGCCCATCCTAAAACAGATGAGGAGAAGACTGAGTCAGAGGACAACAGCCAATTTCAAGTGGTAAGGCACAAACCTCAAACTACTATTGATAAATTATGTTCAAAGATCAAGAATGATGATTTGAAAGGTTTAAAGAACCTAACTTTTTCTAAGCTCACCAAAGAAGAACAATATAAATTAGAGGAATTAGTGTATGCTATGATGGCTGAGTATAAGCACACACCTCTAGAATTAGATGAATCAATGCCTAAAGAGTTGTACAAAATTGTAGAGGATAAATGGCATTTTTGTTTACAAATGGAAAGGGAGATAAGGGAATCAACATTAGCTAGATTGTTGCCTAATTTGACTAAGGATCAAGTAACAAATGCATTCAAGAGGCATAACAATAGATTCACTCCCAAACATAGAGCTTTCAACATTTTACAGAACAAAATTGAGGAGGTAGTTACAAAATCCACAAGATTGTGGAAGATAGTTTACAAGAAAATAGAAGATGTGTATAATGAAGAATATAAGGCAGAGGCAAGTGTCAAGATAAAGGAGAAGAAGGAATTAGGAATCAAAGGAAAAGAAAAGGAACAAGTGGAGAAGAAGGTTGAAGAAGAAAAGGAAGATGAAAAGGCACATACAGAGGAGAAAGAGGAAGAGAAAGATACAATTGTGCAACAAGATCCAAGTGTGCAAGACACACAGGTATCCCCTCCTAGTCCTCCTCATGCCACCATCACACCTATAGAGATTATCAAAATCAAGGATGTTATAGACACTTCAAGTCTAAACATCAATCCATTAACTGCAGAGGATTTAGAAATCCTTGACCAATCAACACTAGTAGCAAAATTATGTTCAAATCTTGTATTGGTCAATGTTGATGAATTGCAGAATCTAGTAGTCAAAACAAAGGCAGTCAAGGTGAAAACACAAGAACCACCTTTGATCATACAACCTATGGGTATTCTATTCCTTCCTCCACCACCTCCACCAAGTGTAGTCAGTGACACACTTCAGATGCTGAGTATAGAAGCAGGGGAAATTAAAGAAACATCTGAACAGCCAGCAAGTTCAACCCCACCTAGTGATCATCAAAAGGATATACAAGCTGAAGAAAAAGAAGAGACAAGCAAGAAGGAGGAGTTTGCAATAAAAACATTGGTTGCATTCCCCAAATCTGGTACTCCAACACAGACTCTTCAGTAGCCGAGCACCGATAGGTTACAATTACAAATCAAGACACCAGGCTCAAGCTCATCAACGGTAGTCAGGAAACTTCACTATGGAATTCCTGAGCTTGACGAAGAAATAAAGATTCCATATTATGAATCCAACACTCTCACTTAAGAGAGGATCAATGAAATTCAGAGTGCATTGGACAGAAGAAGGAGACAAGAAGCACTTAGAAGAGAACACAAGAACAAGCTTACCTTGAATGAAATCAAAGACATATTCACAGAAGCTTTTTGCTTACAAACTCTAGATGAGTCAAGGCCAATTGTAGAGAAACTATATGATATAGTTGACCAGGTGACTAGTGAAGACTAGGAAACAAACGTCAAACTATTGGAATGGTCAGAAAGAAAATTCCAAGGCAAGGTAAACAAGAAAATATTCGGTGATATAGCACTATCACAAGTAGAGCTGGCTAAGAAAATTGAAACAGTCAAAACTGTACTTGGAAACATATTTTCCTTGTACAACAAGTTGTGTGATTTTTCCACATTCACACAGGACACTAGCCAGAAGATACTAAGCTTGGAGAAAAATCTAAAGATTTCTAGCATGCAACTCCCCACAAATCCAGCTCAGAGTGAGAATCATTTTGCCCAATCGCTTCACACACAAAGAGAGTTAGTTGTCTTCACAGCAGAGGAAGCAACCACAAAAGCTAAATTGTTGCAAATTCAATCCTCTATCACTCCTCATTTGGAAATACTTCACAAGGAGCAGATGAATGCAGAGACAGTCCTCAAGAAAGCCCCCAATCTTTCTACAACTGATGGACTTGTACATCTAGTAGCAGAGATTGCCATCCAGCATAAGTCATTGGATGTTGCACTAGCAAATTGGGATGCAGCTCTAAAGGTACTCCTTGAAGTAAATAGTAAATTTTTGGCCAAGTATGGCATTTCCTTATAAGACCTTTGACATAAGTGTCAAAAAGGGGGAGAATAAGTATGGAGTAAGTGTTAAGTAGAGATTAAGTATGGTGGAGTTAAGTACAGAATGAAATGGTAAGTATGATGAAAGGGGGAGATAGAGAATTTTGAAAAATTTTGATATAACATATTAGTTAGAATGCAGAAACAAGATAGAAGTCATGGAGTGTACAAGGCATAATCAACTCACAGGGAGTCATAAGGTATATTGTTATTTGTTTCTAAAATTTTTGAAGCAAATAAGAAGATGCATGAAATAATGCCAAGATCACAGGATCTTAGTTAAGTGTTTTTGCCACTCATGTCAAAGGGGGAGATTGTTGGTTTAAAGAATAATTTTGACAGCTGAGTGTCGATGCACTTAACCATTTTTCACTATACATGCCGAGCAAAGAGTAGGTGTCGAGTTATTCAAGTGTCGAGTGATATCAAGTGTCGAGTGATATCAAGTGCCAAGTTATTCAAGTGTTGAGTGATATCAAGTGCCGAGTTATTCAAGTGTTGAGCAACATAAGGTGTCGAGTGATACAATTTTGTTTAGGTGTCGAGCTATCTAGGAAACAACATGTGTTGAGCATCAGTAATGCTTCAGGAGCCGAGTAACTCAGGATATCAACATAAGAGTTTGTAATTGCACAAACTATGATGTAAACCATTTTTGTAGCCAACATAAGGTAAATCTCGAATGGTGTGGAGATAAGTATGAATCTTTTACATTTCCTATGCAATCTGCATGTAGCCAATTGGAAAATTTGAAAGGCATGCAACCAATCAGCAAAAAGGGAAGTATTGAGTGGGAAATTGAGATTCAATGTGGATCGTAGATCCATATCTAACCCTAATTCTTCAAAGTCTTTTTAATGAAGACAAAAAGATTCACTGTAATGATGATGAGAGAAGGAGAATAGTGTTAAGAGAAAAACATAATGGAATTCAGTGAAAGAAGACATAGAGAGTAAGAGCAGCAATTCAATATTTAGTTGATCAGAACAAAGCAAAGGTGACGAATAGAAATCAGATCTCAGAGGATAGAAATCAGAGAGAGAGCCAGAACAAGTGCCTGCATTCAACAATCAAGGATTGCAAACTATCAGGTTTATAATACCTAATACTCTCTTACCATTGTATTAGAAAGGAAATCAACATCATAGGCTTAGAGATCAACAATCTCCCCCTTTACCATTAGTGGAAGAAACACTTTGTCAATAATCATTTCTTTCAAAAAATGAGTACTTCCCCTAAGACCATAGTTTGATCCTGTAAGAACTTATATCTTATCTTTGATCAGCACATTGATCCTCCTTGTCTTATTCCCTTATATTCCTTTTTTACTCTATCATATCCCCCCTTTTATTTCATATCCCGCTTGTTTTTGTCACTGATGGAACTTGGGGCTATTGGGGCTAATTGATATTTATCAAAGAATTGTTGATGACTTGCCACACTATTGGCATAGCCATTATTCCATCTCTCCTTAACTTGATCCAAAATTTGAAACTAAATCTCTAGCTTGATAGCTAGATCAATGAATCTTGCTATATGTAAAAATTATGTATCTTTCTTCAAAATATCTTTGGCAATAGAGACCACCTTCTGAATAATCTTGATATGTGGCAATAGTTGTATGCTTGATCTTTGTATCCTTAGAAATGAGCTCGGCTAAACTCTTTTGACTGAATTTCAATTTAGTAATAGCTCTAATGAGTGTGTAGTATCTATTGTAAAGAAATCAATTTCACACAATTTCAAATATAATGAATTAATGTTGTGCAAAATTATTTCCAACTGTGTGACTAATGTAGAAAGCTCAGCTTGTCCATGTACAAGTTCTTGTGAAACTTTCTCTAACACTTTATGTTCCATTCTTCGTTCAGACCATTGTAGCAATTTTGCATTCATCTTCATATCTTTTGTCTGAATCTTATTAACTAAATATACTAGTTGATCCAAAATTCTATGTTGATTATTCAAATCTATGATCCCAAATGCATCTACACAAATATCTTTGATAGTATGTAGTACATGCCTTCTCTTTTGTTCTCTTCTTAGTTGTTCTTTCTTTGTCTTACAGCCCAACAAGGTTTGTAGCTCTTGCATCTAATCTAGTGTAAGGTTGTTCAAATCATAGATAAGTAATATAATTACCTCATCAAGGGTCACTGACTCATCATCCTCACCTGAATGAGTCATTTCTTGAGATCTTGAATGTGTATCACTTGGTAGTGATGATTGCAACTATTTCCCCTTTTAACTTGATCTCATTTATGGTTGTTGCACTTGTGTATTGATCACCTATTACATGGGTGTCACAGTTGTTTTTTCTCGAACCTTTGCACTTGTCAATTGAATAAGAGCTTGAGTAGCCTCTTGTTCTTTCTATTTTGCTTCTTCTTCTACTGATTTAGTGCATAAGTCTTTTTCAAAATTTTCCTCCTTTTTCAAAATAGGCATACAAGTTAATGGTGTATATACAATTAAAGCCTTACCAAGTATCTGGGCACTTATATCCTCTATAATTGAAGTCACATTAATATCATTAGTCTTGTTATTTTAAAGCTTTGGATATTCTACTATCTGTAACAAAATTGGGTTAGTATAAAGTTTGCTTAGAATCATTTATTAAGCCTTGAATTTCCTCTTATGTCAGTACATTTGAATTAGGTGGAGGGACGTCAGTGTCATCTTCTATTGTGACAGTCTCTTTATGTTCAAATTGACTGAATCATTGTTGAATCTCCTTGGTCATCTTGGCCACTTCTTGTTTGTATTCATCTTCAAATTCTATTGCATCTCAACCTTCTCTCATATCCACAGATGGAGTAAGCAACCCAAATGTTTCTTTCCAAATCTGAGTATTGTCTTGCTCAACTTCATGAGCTTTATTTTTCAAAATCTTATATGCCTTGTCTCTCAGCATAAACTTATTTACAATATCTTTAAGGGCCATAGACATATGAGTCTTCCCCAAATCTACCATAGATTGTGTCAATGTTGTTTCTCTTATTTGCTTCTCAGTGGATAGTGTCCATTGCCACATTGCATACACCCAATTATACAAAACCCTTGGAAGTCCAATTCCCAACTGCACTGGTGTGCATCTAAACTTGATTATCATGTCAATCATGGCACTTTCAAGCTTATATTGATCAAAATTATTTAAAGAATCATACTGTATATCTTTGAATCCCATAATACTTTTAGATTGTATTATTTTTTCACATACTTTATCCAAAGTCATTGGAGGGAGCCTTTTCACTATTTGAAGTTTTTTGGGTTCATCAGACTCTTTTAATCATCTTCCTCCTCCTATTGTGCTATGATCACTTTTCTCTTCAACTTTCCTTGTACTTCATCAGTTTTCTCTTCTTAGATAGACTTCCCATGACTTGTTGGATAGGGAAATGTGTTGTTCTTGTCCTGGTGATGATAACCTTTCCCTTTGGCCTTTGAGATGTCACCATTTGTTGCATATCCTTCTTTAGGTTGACCTTTACCTTAGGCTCAATCACAACAACCTTTTTCTGTTTGGTGGCCTTCGACTTCACAATAGCAACTTCTTTCCCTTTTGTTGGAATTATAATAGGAAAGATAAACTTTGAGAGGTGGGGGGGATTTTTTGAAACAATGCTTCAAAATTTAACCCATAAAAATATTCACCACACATCTATTTCACAATTTAATAAGTAAATTGGAATACCATGTAAAGCATATACATCTAAAGAATGTAAATGAGTAAGCATTTACACATATGTGACACAAGATATTCAATTACCTAGAAACCCCCCAATGAGAAGGTAAAACTGGGGTGGGGATGGCACCCACAAATCTTCGCTACTACAGTAATAAAGTGTATCCAATGAAGGTTATAGTGTTTGATCATGAAACATGATCTACCCTATGAAAGGTCTGCCCTATTAAAAGCTTACAAAGGTTGTTAGGTATTACCCTATTAAATGATGTCAACACCCTATTAGAAGTGTGCTTGATTAAAGGAATTTAACTCACAATTAAGTAAACACCTTGTTAGAGGATTTTAATATAGCATGTTAGGACTACTCTATTAAGAGATTTGACTAATTCACCAATTAAAATGTCTCAGTAGTGATCCTATGATTAGCACTTTGTTGGTTGATGTTAGATCACCTCTATATTCATGTATTTTTTATCCTTCTTGATCAAATGTCTCTTTGATGTTCACTATTTCCTTCCTCTATTCTCCTTTAACTGATTCTAGAATATATCTCAGATCATAATACCTTGGTCACCATGAATGTCCTATTTGTGCATGCAAACTCTCCATCTTACTCATATCCTACACTCATAGAACATTTAGGGTTTTTTCCTCCTTAAGAAGACTTAGGTGACTTAGGATTAGGTATGAATCAATAGTTGTTATTTATCGATATTGTTTCTTAAACCTTCCCTTTATCTAATTGGATGCATGCAACACATAGGGATTCACATATAAGATTTATCCTTATAAAAAAAAATCATAATTCAATACTTAAGTCGGCCCAAAAATAGTTTACATAGTAGTTTGTGCCAATATAAACAACTATGATAAAACTGTGTTACTCGACATTTGAAGTCCTTGGTGCTTGGCACTAACTATGACTTCAATACTGTCACTCGAAATCTAAATGACTCAGCATGCACTGCCTACTCAACACTTGAATTACTCAACACATACTATCCACTTGACACTCATTGTTTACTCAACATGCTCTAACTTTTATGTTGTGCTTGACATATGTTACTTGTTTGGAATCAACTAATTAAATGACTTAAGTGTATAGACACTCACTTGTCAAAACTAATTTGAGATTAACAATCTCCCTCTTTGACATGAGTGAAAAAACACTTGGTCATAAATTAATAATCTTATTCCTACGAGTATAACATAGATGTTTGTTCGGCTTCTATACAAAATTTCAAAATATCAAAATTTTGCAACATGACTTATACCTCAAAATTTCATAATTCCCCCTGAGTTGTTGATTTGGTTTTGTACTATACTCTGTTATCAACTGATACTCTTTCTCTCTTCCTTATTGAACTAATTTTTGTACTTGGTTGTTCTTTTTGTCACAAAGGTTTGCACCCATGTCCAAAGTTTTTACCTAAGGAAAACCTTGTGAAACATGGAAACAACCTCCAAGGTATGGAACTTGAACTATGAGGTTGAGTCTCCAGAGAAGGTCGTCTTCCTTTACTATCAGGGTGCACCTAACTACTCTTGGAGAGGAAAAGGGAGAAGGAATGCATGAAAGAAAATCTACCTACTCTAACCTAAGGAGGTGATGCACCAAAATAGAGTGTTCAAACCAATCTCTACCCATACATGCACTATTGAACCATCATGATACCAAATGATGTACACATTCAGACTTGCTTTAATCTAACAATCACATGTAGATCAAAAAACTCAAATGAATGACACAAGGAAAGACAAGATTCACTTATATATCACTTATAGGCCAAGAGAGATACAGTCATGCAAGATTGCAGATCTCTACAATACACCAATGAAAGGCAAATAGTTCTTACACTTCACACCAATGGCTGAAGGAGATAAGGCGAAATGTCATACAGTTCAGAGGCAAAGGGAATTTACACATGAAATTGCAGAGCAATATCAGAGAAGTCAGAGAAGAGTCGACCTTAACAAAATATACAAAATTTTCCTTTATAGGTCAGGCATAATTGAGATATTTTCCAACTGAAATTACTCTACAACCACTGCCATTAAGCCCTACAAAGAATAATCATGGAGATTTGAAGAAAATATGATCTAAGCACAGATCCAGATGCAATGACATCTGATCTTTGTTGGAATAGGGCCCTGAGAAGATAGAAATGACGCCATTAAATTGTCTGACCAAGTAGATGGATAAGATCAAAGGTGGTGGAGTATTCTCCCTCGTTCACTGAGTCCAGCCTTCATCCAAGAGTGGTTGGCATTGATCACAGGGATCAGATCATGCAGGAAAATTTGACTCCCTTTGTGTTCATGAATTAGTAGGGTTAGCAAGTCAACTGAGCTCTGCCACTAGGATGAGCCACATGGAACAATGATCTTCTTTTTTTTTGCTACTCCACAGAGTCTCCACGCAGTTGACCATATCTTTTAACTAACTACACCACCTCCCCAAACCCTGACCATGATGTGACTGCTAGTCATCAACCCTAACTGCACTACCTTTATTGTTAATACCTTGGTCAGGCCTGCAAGGATACATGTCCTTTGGGCACTTTCTCGCATTGCTTAAAGTCCTCGCATCTCTATATTGTGTGAAAGCGCCAATCATTGATCTCCACAAGATCAACGATCAAGAGAGATTCTCCATATACTGTGCCTGTCCACAAAATCCTGGGCCCACAAAACACTTTGACATCTGACTCAACCTGACTCGGCCCCAACTGGCGTCATCTAGGTGACCCACATAAGAAATAGGTCCCACGAAGAAACATGGCAGTGAGGTGCTTGCCCACATTCCTTAATCTCCTTACAACTTCATAATGTGGGAAAGCGCCAACCTTCAATCTGTTTGCATCGAACGGTAGATTCTGCTGCTCAATAGAATATCGCCTTTTCAAACCCACGTGCTCTGACAAGTGCCACAACTGAATTTATTTATCTCTCCTAAGAAGAGCGGGCCCATGACATCACATTGTGCCATGCATCGCAACGACGCATACCTACATTGTTTAATTTCCTCGCAACTCCTTATTGTGGGCATGCATCAGCCATTGATCTTGAGAGATCTGACGGTGGAAGGTACAATTGGGAACATGGGATGTCATGGGACATGTGTCACAAAGGGGCATGCCCACATTGTCAGAAAGCCTGACAAAAGACAAAATGTGGGAATGTGGGCACCAATCAAACTGCCAACTCACCCTGCCACCCTGTCTGTGACAACTCAAAGAAGATGGACCCACTGATCCATGCGTCGTAAAGGGGCTTCCCTGCATTGTCAAGAAATCTGACAAAACTCAAAATGTGGGAATGCAGGTGCCAATAGAATCACCAGCTGGGTTGACCTGCCTCCTTTCTGCGGCCCACACAAAATGAAGGGACCCACCAACCCACATGTTGCAACAGGGCTTCCCCACATTACGTAAAGGTAGTGAATTTTCAAAATGCAGGAAAGCGCCCACCGTAGATCGCCAAAGATCTGACGGCGTGGAAAGTTGCAGGCTGATGGAAATAAATTTAGGGAAGAAAAGAAAATGCCATAAGGTTTTAAATATTTAATTTTTTTGTATTTCAAGGCATTTTAAATATGGAGAGTGATCGTTGGGGTAGGCTTACATTCAAAGTTCAAATTTTGGCAGGACGCAAAATGGGTAACAGTTCTCTTACACTTATCTTTGTTTCTTGCTCCCCCTTTGGTATAGATATCTCTTTTCTTTATTTCTTGCTCTCCCCCATTTTGCTCTCTACTCTTACTCCCATTGATCTCCCCTATTCCTCTTACTCCCCATTTTTGACACTAATGTCAATGGGTTATACACTTATAGTGTATTTGTCCAAAAATGATTTATGGACCTCAAGTATAATCTTAAGAGTTGCATCCCAATTATCACAAGCTACCTCCAAAGACTTAATTTGAATGGCCAGCTTAGTAGCAAGGTGTACTAAGCCATCTAATGTAGAAAGATTGGGGTCTTTCTTCATAAGTGTTTCTAAATAGCCTAGCTCCTTATGTAAAATCTTCATATGAGGAGTCAATGTAGACTAGATGCTAATCAATTTAGCCCTGATGTTGGCTTCATCTACTTGTACTATTGCTAATAGACTTTGGGATTAATGAGGGTCCTGAAATATTTCTCAATTTGAGCTGGAGACTTGGACAATAGAGCACCGAATGACTGCATTTGGCTCTTCAAACTCAAGATGTGATTTCTTATTTCTTGTGTGAAGAGTGTAGGATTACACAGTTTGGTGTATAGAGAGAAAATGTTCTCTAGTACCTTCTTCACATTCTCTATCTTGGTTGCTAGCTCAACTTGTGTTAGTGGAATACCACTGGATATCTTTTCATTTACCTCATTTTGAAACTTACTTTTAGACCATTCTAAGAGCTTAACATTAGTTTCCAAGTTTGTGTCACTAACCCTTTCCACTATATTGGTCAACTGTTCAATTATGGGCTTGGTTTCATCAGGAGTAGGCAAACTAAATGCATCCAAGAAAATTTCTTTGATGCCAATCAAAGCTTACTTTTGCACATGCTTCCTTTTGAGCAGTTCTTGATGTTTTTTCTCTGTTAGGGCCTCTTGTAGTATATCCATTTGTTCAATTTTGATTGATGCATAATCAAACTTTGGTAATATAATCTCTTCATCTAGGCTAACATTTCCATAGGTAATTACCTTTTCCACCTTAGATGAGCTAGGACTCAACACTGAGTATTGCAATGGTGTAGCATCTGTGCTCGGCCTTTGAAGAATTTGACTAGAAGGAGTACTAGATTTTTGTAATGTCACCAGTGCTTGAATTGCTAGTAGCTCCTTAAACTTGGGTGTCAAACTAGTCTCTTCAGCCTTGTCCTTAGCTACCGTTGTGGTTCTAGTTGCACCTTGATCTTGTGTCGGAGGTGTAGGTACATCTACTTGACTTGTTTGGCCTAGAGTCCCATCATTACTTGGTGTTTCAACTCCAATTGTCTCAACCTTATCTTTTTCAGCTTCTTGTGCATTTTTTGAGACTAGAATGTCTTGCATCAGTGTACTAATAGTGAAACTTATAGTCTCCTTCCTTTGATAAACAACAATGGGTTGTGAAGGTTGTACACTTGTGACTAGAGGAGTGATTATAGATGTTTCTTGTGCTTTCACCTCCTCCCCTGCAGTTATAAATTTTGTCTTCTGTATTTCATAAACTCTTACCAATATAGGTTTTTCACATGATTTGGCCTAGAGAGTGGATTGGACGAGTATCCTTTTCAAATATTCCTCTATAAGTGGATTGATGTTCTAAGTAGTAGTGTTAGAAACATCCTTTACTTTGACAGTTTCAATGATTACACTTGTCACATGTGGAGGGCTGGCACTTGGCATTAGTGTATCTTGTACACTTTGTTCTTGTTGTTTCTCTTCCTCAGCTAGTGCCTAATTTTCAATATTCATATCAATGCCTCCCTCTACTATGCCTTGATATTATCATCTTCTTCATCATCTCCTACCTCAATAGGTTCTTGGTCAGCTTCTTTGGTTATGAACAGTCCATATGTAATCTTCCACAATTTTTTGGACTTTTGTACAACATCCTCTATGTTGTGTTGTAATATGCTAAATTCCCTATACTTTGGCACAAATCTCATAGCATATTTCTTAATGGCTTTAAATATTTCTTCTTTGCTAAGTTTTGGCATAAATTGAGCAAGGGTTGTCTCCCTAATTTGCTTCTCTCTTTCTAAACAATAGTGCCATTTATTCTCAACTCTATCATATAGGCTTTTAGGAATGGAGTTGGCACGCTCTAGAGGAGTCTTTTTAAATGTAGCTATCATGGCATATACTACTTCCTCTACTTGATTCTTCTCAATCTTTTCAAGGTTATCAAACTCAATGTGAGAGAAACATTATAAATCAACATTGTTTCTAATGTTCTCACATAAATTATCTAGGTCTAAGGAGGGATTGTGACTCGCCACTTGGAATTGGTTGTTGTCATTAGATTTAGTCTTCTCCTCATCAGATTTGGCCTAAGCAATATACTTTATTCTTGATCTTTTCAGTGCTCCACCTTCCTGCTCTTTAGACTTGGCTACTTCTTTAGCCTTCTGTGTAGTGACTCTTGTACTAGCCCTTGTGGTAGGTGCTTTAGGTTTGGGCTGATTAGGTTTTGCAACCTTCTTTGGTTTTGTCACTACTTGAGTCTTTTCCTTCTTTTCTTCTTCTTAGTAGTTACAGGTGCTTCCTTGGTTTCTTTTTTCTTGGAGCCTTGTGTCTTCTTCTTCCTCCTCATCTTCCTCTTCTTCTTCTTCCTTAGCTCCTTCACCAAATTTTTCTTTTAGTTTCTTCACCAATTTGTTCTTCTTCCTAATTATAGTGATAGTCTTCAATTCCATGGTGATCTTTGATTTGGTCAAGTCATAATTACCAAATTCTTTGGATTCCTTGTCCAATTCTTCTACAAGTAATGATGTAATTGTTGCAGAGGCCTCATCAACATTGATCTCATATCCTAATGGCCTTAGCCATCTTACTCTGGGAATTGATGCTTGTACAAAAGTGAAATCAATATAAACTAGGAAACAAACATCATCAAAATATTCCTCCACTAGTGAGACTGGTATCCTTAATCTCTTATTCAAAGATTGCTTAAAATCTTCAAAATAACTAGCCATCACTGACTCAAAGTTATCACCTAATTGTTCAATGAACTCCCCTATCTATACTGCAATTGATCTATTCACCTTTCGTGCAACCTTTCCAAATGTAGGAATTGTATTTTGCACATAGAAGAAAATACATACCAGAATAGATCCAAATTTACACTGTGCACTCTTGGTTTTCCTTATAGCTCCTATATTCTCAATCAATTGTTGCAACTACAACTCGGCAAGATCGTAAGTATGATCTTTCTTCACAATTTTGTAGCCCATATTCACTACAATGCAAGGTGCACTATTTAGTCTGCTAGACTGATAAAATTTGTGTGCTATTACCCTCACTACAAAAGCTATCAGGGGATCTATGATAGTATCAATAGTCATTCGCCTCTTATTCTATATAGCCTCTATGTTCTTTTCAATAATCTCCTTTGATTCACTTCTCATGGTCTTTGGCCGATCTAGGGTTGGATACGCTATTACCCTATGAACTATCTTCTTTTTTATTTTAACTGGCCCATTCTCTAACCATATTGAGCTATCGTGAATTTTTCTTACAACAGTCTTAATCCACTCAATTTTGAAGATGTTGGGGAAATCTAGGGCACGAGTTAACACTTTCCTCTCTACAATTTTAAATTCTTCCTTCAATGCTCTATTTTCACATAGCTTTCCATATGCTTCTCTTATTTCCATGTCTCCTATGCTTCCTATCTTACATGTGCAATAATTCCTAACATCTTGAATCATCAAAACTTGTGGTGGTATCATAGACAATGCATTGGAGGGATCCTACTTATATGCTATATCTGGAATTACTTTGAAAATAGGTTGTTTGATCTCATTTCTAATTAACTGAACATTTAGAACTTTTTTCCCCTCTACACCTTTCAATTTTGAAGAACTAGATGCCATTACATATATCTAGGGTTTGTGAAATTCGAAATTGCATAGCTTGGCACATGATAAATTCTTTATAAATTATGCTTTAATGGTGTTGAACAATTGTTTAAATCTCTTGCAAATGCTTTAGATCAAATTCTCTAGTTCACCTTTAGCTCTCCATGCACTTCTTCGAATTCAAATGATGTCAAGTGAACAAGAAATCAATCAAATAGCCCTTAAACATTGCATTTAATGCTAAGTACTAACACAATTGTAAGCTCAACATCAATTAAATTTCTAGCTCACTCAGCATCCACATGTATTTCCATATGCTCGGCAACCATTATGAGCTCGACATGAACTAACAAATCTACTAGCTCGATATCAACTAACATTTTACTCGGCAACCACATGAAACTTTTCATGCCCAATAGTAACATGAAAAACTAACAAAGCTTAAATATTTTTCCTTGATTTCTAACACCACTTTGCATCTTTATTCATGCATATGTAATCTTTTCAAAACTAAATCTTTGGAACTGATATATGGTAAATCTTTTAAATATTAGTCCCACATACCTCTTGTTTGCTTAGTTTGATGAGGTGTGATCACCTGACCCATTGGGTGAAGTGATCCCATTTGCACTTGATGTGTTGCAATCATCATTTCTCTTCCATGTCTTATTGATCTTATTTCTAGCATTTTCAATATATGCCTTGCCTTTTCCTTTGTTGAATTCATAACTTGGTGCCTTTGACCTTGTTGGATAGTATCTACTGATGTGACCAGTCGTCAAATAGCTAAAACATGTAGTTTGACTAAATCACCTTTTGTAATCACTTCTAAAATGTGTTCTAATACAATTCTCAAGAACATGTCTATACGCTTGATAGTAGTGACAACTATACATTGTATTGTAATTCCAATTACAAGAGTTGACATTGTTCTTCACTTTTGTCTGCTTGTTTGATGACAAATTAGATTTGGATATGCACTCAAAAGCTTTATGTCCATACTTCTGATAGTTATAATAGTATCATTCAAATCTTTGAGTTTGCATGGTCTTAGTCCTACATTCATGTGCCTAATGACCTTGTCTATTGCACTTGTGGCAGTGACCCATGTTCTTCTGCTTACCATTTTGATTTATCATCTTGTTCCTACACACATCAACAGTATGTCCTAACTTACCACAAGTATGACAAGTAGGTTTTGAGTTCTTGCCTTTGTTCCTTCTTTCTCAACACTTATGGATGATTCTCCTTCTTTAGTACTAGTGTATCCTAGTCTAGATGTATCATTGTTAGATCTAGGGGATCTCATCAATTGTTTAAATTACTTGATAGCTTCACTAGGTTTATTGATCAAAATTCTTTTCTCATCTTCAATTATAACTTTGTCTTCTATAACTTTCTTTTTCTATCTGGTCACCTCACATAGTAATATGGCTTGTGATTCTTGCTCTAACTTAAGATTTATGATCTCTTTAGCTCTGGTTCTATTCTTTTCCATTAGATTTGTAACTACTGCATCAAATTCATTGGAGTTTCCATCTACAAATAGTTTAATAGTGTCCATCTCTTAGTATTGTGTGTCATTCTCCTTAATAGCAATTTCCTTCCTTCTTTTCAATTATTTCTTTAGATCTTCTCTTGCTTCATTCAAATGATGTAGAATGAGTTGTATTTCAATCTCTTAGTTCTTAATAAATTTTCCCAACTTGTACACTTCCATTTTCAAGATCTTTCCTCAAATTTGCAAAGATTCACTTTTAGAGGACTTGGCTTTGATACCAATTGTTGGAATTACAATAGGAAAGATAAACTCTGAGGGGGGGTGGGTGAATTAGTGCTTCAAACTTTAACCCATAAAAATATTCACCACATGTCAATCTCACAATTTAATAAGTAAACTAAAATACCATGTAAGGCATATACATCTAAACTATGCAAACAAGTCAGCATTCACACATATATGACACAAGATATGATTATCCAGAAACCCTCTAATGAGAAGGTAAAACTGGGTTGGGGATGACACCCACAAATCTTCACTATTGCAGTAATAAAGTGTATCCAATGAAGGTTACAATGTTTCATCATGAAACATGATCTACCCTATGAAACGTATGCCCTATTAAAAGCTTACAAAGACTATTAGGTATTACCTTGTTAAAGGATTTCAACATCCTATTAGAAGTGTGTCTGATTAAAGGAATTTAACTCACAATTAAGTAAGCACCTTGTTAGAGGATTTCAATACAACCTGTTAGCACTAATCTGTTAAGAGATTTGACTGATTCACCTATTAAAATGTGTCATCATTGATCATAAGATTAGCACTTTGTTGCTTGATGTCAGATCACCACTATACTGATGTATTCTTGATCCTTCTTTATCAAATGTCTCTTTTATGTTCACTATTTCCTTCCTCTATTCTCCTTTAATTGAT
Source organism: Cupressus sempervirens (assembly GCA_028749045.1). Taxonomy (NCBI): domain Eukaryota; kingdom Viridiplantae; phylum Streptophyta; class Pinopsida; order Cupressales; family Cupressaceae; genus Cupressus; species Cupressus sempervirens. Next base: position 49,005,317 of record CM053789.1, on the reverse strand, counting down.
TTTGCAATATATCTCAGATCATAATACCTTGGTCACCATGAATTTCCTAATTGTGCATGCAAATTGTCCTTCTTACTCATACTCTACACTCATAGAACATTTAGGATTTTGTCCTTAAGAAGAATTAGGTGACTTAGGATTAGGTATGAATCAATGACTATGATTCATCCATATTACCGCTTAAACCTTCCCTTTATTTTATTGGATGTATGCAACACATAGGGATTCAAATATAAGATTTGTCCTTATTGAGCCCAAAAATGGTTTACATAGTAGTTTGTGCCAATACTTGAAAAACTATGACAAAATTGTGTTACTCGACATCTAAAGTCCCTGGTGCTCGGCACTAATTGTGACTTCAATATTGTCACTTAGCATCTGAATGACTCAGCATGCACTGCCTGTAGGGCACTTGAATCACTCGGCACATACTATCTTCTTGGCACTTGAATGACTTGGTACTCACTATTTACTCAACATGCTCTAACTTTTATGTTGTGCTCGACATATGTTACTTTTTTGGCATGAACTAAGTAAATGATTTAAGTGTAAAGACACTCGTCAAAACCAATTTGAGATCAACCCCTTTTCCTTCCTTGACCTCTATAGGTTGTCTAGACCCTTTTCGTTGTTCCTTATTTCCACCCTTGACAATCTTTATGTTTCTTTTGTTCCCTACTTTGGGTGTGTCAAATTCAATAATCAGCTCAAAAATTATAGTTTCATATGTGCCAAATTGCTTAGCACACACATCTATATCTTCTACCCAAAGTGTAGTTATTGTTACAGTGACCCCATCTACATTTACTTCATAGGGCATTGGCCTTAGCCATACTATCCTCAGCAAAACTGCTTGTGCATATACAAAATCTGTATCTACAATAATACATATGTCATCATGGTATTTGTCTACAACTGACTTAGGGATTCTCGTTCTATTTCTCATTCTTACCTTGAATTCTTCGAAGTAGTTGTCCATTATTGCTTCAAAGTTGTCTCCCAATCTGCTAATTAAATCACTAATATGCTCCATTGTTGTTCTATTCCTATCCCATGCAACTATTCCAATAGTAGGAAAGGAGTTTTGTACATATAGAAACATAAAAATTAATAAGGATCCAAACTTACAAGAGGTATTATTTACTTTTCTCACTGCCTCTAAATTCTCTATAAGTTGGTGAAGTTGAAACTTGGCAAGATCATTGGAATGATCCTTCTTCATAATTAAATCCACTATTAGATAGGGTACATTGTTCAACCTGCTTGATTGATAAAATTTGTGTGCAATCACACAAATAACAAATTCAATTAATGGGTCCTCAATTCCATCAATTGACATACCACCACCATCCCACTTTTCCTTGGATAGATTTTCAATTTCATTCTTTGTTCTGCTTCTTATACTCTTTGGTCGATCCAAGGTAGGGTACTCAATAACCCTACGAATGATAACCTTATATATCTTTATCAACCTCCATCTTCTAACCATATTTTCATATCATGAACATGACTTAGCACAATCTTTATCCATTTGACTTTAAAAACCTTTGGATATCATAGGGCATACGTAAGCCCTTTCTTAGCAATGATCTTGTAATCGCTCTTCAGAATTCCATCAACACATAGCTTGTCATAAGTTTCTCTAATCTCAAAATCTCTAATTTCTCCTATTTTACACAGATGACATGATCTTATATCTTGAAAATTCAAGAATCTTGGCAGAATTGATGATAAAGCTCCAATATCATCAACAATGCTTTCGATGTTCACTAAATTTATGAAGTTTGGCGGAGGACTTTGATCATTTCTTATGATTTTTGGACTACTGTGCTTCATATTTTCACTTCTAGATGCCATTTTGAACTACAGTTTGAAATAAAAACTTTTGCAAATATCTTCACTAAATATTTAACTCGGCACTGAGAGTAAAACTTACTTTGTTTCACAAATTTAATGGTAAATTATTGTGATTATCTTGTTGTGGTCGCTAAAATCAATTCAATCACCTTCAAATCTTCTCGTAAGATCTTTGATCACTTGGTGAATGAAAATGAATGTCCAAATTTGATAAATACCTCTAAATTTTCATTTTAGGTCTACAATTAATGTCTTTGTACTTGGTTGGTGGGTGACAACTAACTCAATCTCCATTTTAGCTCAGTCAAGGTTACTCACTCGGCCATAACTAATTCATTTGGCCAGTATGTTATCTTCCTTGATTACTCGGTCTATACTGCGAAGTTTGGTCAATATAGACTGTACCACTAATGCTTGATACTTTATTATTTTCTCTTTCTAATGGTTCTTAATGCATCTTTACTCATGCAGATATGAACTTTTGGCACTTCTATGTTGGAACTGATGTAAACTATAACATTGAATATACAGTTCCTACATACCCTCTCTCTATAGTGAGATGTGGTCTGATCACCTGATCCATTAGATTGGGTGATCATAGTTTCATTTGCTCTACTGCTTCCAACTCTTACTATCTCTATCCATGTTTTCTTTCCTTCAAGTTTGTCACTCTCATTACTTGGTGCTAGTGTTGGCATTCTAGTTTTTCAATTTCTACTGATGTGTCCAACTTTTAGATAACTAAAACATATTATCTCTTGATTTAACCATTTCTTATAATTTCCTCTGAAATGAGTTTTGATTCAATTTTCTAGGATGTGTCCATATTCTCCACAACAGTGGCAATTGTACCATGTATTGTAATCCCAATTGTAGGAATTATCTTTCCTTGATGTGTGAGTTTGTTTTTTAGATAACCAATTTGACTTTTTCTTGAATCTACACTCATGAGATCTATGTCCATACTTTTTACAATTGTAGAAATGACCTTGGAATTTAGATAATTTTCTAGTTGAGTCATTGTTCTTTGATCTACATTCATGTGCTTGATGTCCTACTTTCTTGCAATTAAAATAATTACCACTTAGTTTAGGTTTAGGAGTCTACATACCATTTTTACTTCTACAAACGTTGGATGTGTGACCAATTTTTCCATAGTGGTGACATATAGGTTTGACTTTGGATTTGACATCCCTTTGTTCTCCACTTTTGGATGATTATCCTTCTTTAGTATATGAAGAGTTCTTGTTGTGTCCTAGTCTAGAGGTGTCTTTTGTTCTAGGTGACCTCAACATTTCTTCAAAGTGTTTGATTGCTTCATTTGGTTTATTCAATCTCTCTATGAGTTCCTTTTCATTCCTTAACTCACTTTTCAATTGCTCATTCTGTAGCCTTATATTTGTGATCTCCAAATCTTTTCTATTTGCTTCCTAATTTGCAATTACCATTTGATTTATCATATCTAGTTGATTATTTGTAAGTTTTAGTACTTCAAATGATCACTCTTCAAGTCTATTAGCCATCTTCTTCTTCATCCATGAGCTTGTCTTCAACTGCTTCCTTCTTTTGTTTGCTTTCTTTACATAGTGTAACTGATTGAATTTCTTGTTCTATCTTAAGATCTTTTGCTTCTTTTGCTAGGGCACTATTCTTCTCTAGTAATTCTATCAATGCTTCATCATTGTTACTAGTCTTTCCACTATCAAGCAGTCCTTTTGTGTCAACTTCTTTATATTGTCATTTAGCTAAATAGCTATCTCTTTTCTTCTTTTTAGGGTTTTCCTTAGCTCTTATTTTGTTGTGATATTGCTATCAGGATTTAACTTTGTGATTTTGAGTCAAACTCATTGACCCATGTTTCATGAGTAGTGATTCAACATGAATCCATTTCTCATGAGAATAAATGGAACACTTCACACTTATTGGATCTAGGTGATGCTCACAGGGGTGAAGCATCAAGACTTCTTGGGAGGTCACCCATCCCAATACTACTCCAGCTTGAGTGCGCTTAACTATGAAGTTTCCTCAATGGTTAAACCCAAAGCTTGCAACCCCATTTGCAAAACCTTCACCAAGTGTTGTGCCTTATAAACCATTCATTAGAAAGCCCCTTTTTTTTCGCTTCTAATTGTTGCAATACGATATGGATTTTAATCATCTGGTTTTCGATGATTTTTCCCATCTTATACACTTCCATCTCCACGATCTAATCCTCTCAAGTTGTTAGGATTCTTGATAAGAGAACTAAGCTCTAATACCAATTTTTGGAATGATTATATGGGAAGCTAGATACAGAATGGGGGCGAGGGTGTGAATCGAGATCTTAAACTTTTGGCTTTAAAATCAATTTCATAAATTCACACCTAATTTATCTCATATAATAGATCTACCATTAAAATTGTAATGCTAAAACATGAATGAAATAAATTACATCCAAAAATATTTTCAACACATAACACAATGATTTGGTAAGCCACAAACACTTCAAGATGAAGGTAAAACTAGGGTGGGGATGAAACCCACAAATCTTCACTATTGTAATAATAAGGTTAACCTATTAGGTTTACAATGTTTGATCATAAGATATGATATACCCTATGAGGTGTCTTCCCTGTTAAAAGATAAAGAGACTATTAGGTCTCACCTTGTTAAAGGATTTTACACTCACAATGAAGTAAAGACTTTTTCAGGAGGTTTACATGGGTATGTTAAAACTGCTCTATTAAGATATTTACCCTATCTCAATGAACAATAACTGATTCAATACCTAACCCTCGGTTGGATCTATAAGATGATATTGGGTCTGCTCTTTGCTATATCTTTGATTTGATCTCCTAATCAGATAACTCTATTCAATCCTTCACTACTCTGATTGCTCTCTATCTAATATGCTTTCAAACTTCTTCACTCCTTCTCACTCTCACATACACATAAGGATACTCCTCCTTCATCTTTTCTCTACACATGATTCTAGGGTTAGAATCCTCCTTAAATAGATGTTCTATGAAGGTTTTAGATCTTGATCGCGACTTACACTTCATCATCTTTTGTCATTTCTATCTCATTTTTTGATTGGTTGAATTGCATACCTTGGGATCATTACTTTCTGAAATGATGCATGGTCATATTCTTAGTTGGCTCTACAAATATTAAATATCGTAGAAAAGTCAGCCAAAATGGTTTACATATTTGTTTGTGTCATTACAAACTTATATGTCAAAACTGAATTACTCAACACTTGAATGCTCTATTGCTCAGTCATGTATACTTGTTCATGATGTGACTTGGCTTCTATAAACCTACTTTCTCAACTCTTAATAACTTGTCAACATGCTTGTTCTTAACTATATTCCTTGGTGCTTACATCTACTTGGTCACTACTGAATACTTGGCAATCACTATCCTGCTTAGTATAAGCTTTGTATACTCAGTCTTGACTAGATAACTTGGTTGCAGTGATGACCTTGTAATCTTTTCTAGTAAATGACTAAGTGTTTGGACACTAATTGATGGCATAGGCTTAGAGATCAACACTTGCTTCCCTTTTACATTTGCATTCCTTCTTGTAGTATTGTTCTTGTTCCTTCTAGGATTAGGTGTCATCATATTCTATGATATCATATTTTTGTCAAAACCATTGAATCTGAAAAATATTGTTGTATGTCCTAAGTTGTTGCAAGTATAACATCTGATGACTATGTTTCCATATCTAGGTCTAAATTGATTAGTCGGTAGTCTACAATCTCTAAAAATATTTCCAAAATTGTTGCATTTATAAAACATAACTGCATTAATGATAATATTGGTTACTCACAAAGGTTTACTAGTTGCAAGGTTAGTCCTTTCATGCATTCTATTATCAAATCTAGATTTTCTACATTCACTATCTCTATGACCATAAGTGAAGAAATTATAACAATAACTAGAAAATTGAAGAAAATACTTACCTGTGTGATCCTTCTCGATGTGTCCAAGCTTATTACATGCAAAATATCTTCCATTGAATTATCTCTTTTGATCTTTAGATTTATCGAGATGATTAGGTAGTTGATTGGTCTAATCTAAATTTTGATTAGGATCTTCTTTCTCATTATACTCTCTAGTGATTTTCGATTGCTTAAATGACTCACCTTCAAAATATCCAATTCCAGTCATGTCTCCTACATGCCTTTGTGTTGTGATTTTATCATCAAGTTTCTCAGTACTAGAATATAGCTTCTCAAGTTGTTGTTTGGTTTGTGTAAGCTCTCATTTTATCACACAATTATATTTCTCAACTTCTCAATATTTCAATCTTGAATATTCAAGTTCAGATGTTACCTTTGAAAGGTGTGATTTCATATCTGCATTTTAGACCTTAGATCTATATCCACTCTATGCTCATCTGATATCAAAATCATCTTCAACTAGATGATCTCAATTTCATGTCACAAAATTTTATTTTCCTTCTTAAGTATTGAAGTTGATTCACAATCCTTGATTTGACCATGTGATTATTTTTTCAAACTAGAGCTCTCAATTTGTTCTTTCAATTTCTAAATGAAATCATGTGCATCTGTAAGCTTGATCTTCAATTTGTTTCTTTCATTAGTAATCATATCAAGTTCCTCAAGATTTTCTTCAAGATTCTTATTCAAGTGTTTTGAATCCATAGTGATCTTACTCAAGTTGTTAGTCATTTCTCGAGTAACTATACTCTAATACCAATTGATAGAAATAGGGAATATTGAGAGGGGGGAAGGCGTGAATTAGTATTCCACTAACTTAAAAAAATTTCCCACCTATGGATATCATTAATAATCTTTAAACTTGAATAGATGATCAAAATAAAAATTAAACATACACATATCACAATGGAACTCATAACATCATTATTTGTTAACTAGGGAAACCCTAGTCAAGGGAAAAAATGATCCATTAATCAAAAGTATCTTTTGAAAGATATTGACCATGTTAGGAGTCTATTACATATGTATAGTGTATTCTTCCTTCTTAGAAGTCTAAACCCTATTAGAATTTGTAAGTACAATACAAAATAGGAGTGCACTACTCATATAGAAGCATATACAACTTTACAAGTTTTATGGTATAATACCAAGACTTGATTGTTGTTGATGTCCTTAAAATATGATCAGTCCTTCTTGTTCCTCTTCATGAAATAATCATAGTACTATTATGCTCTTCTCAGTACATCAAATTCACATCTATACTAGGAATGCAAATTGAACATAAAAACATTATATCATTACAATATAATGTCATACTTTGCTAAACAAAAAGATAACTACTTTATATCAAGATCTTTGGTCCAATCGACCTTGTGTTTCCTTCCACATTACTAAATCTTCAAATTAGGTTCTTCCACGTGTCTAGGATATTGCCCCAACCTTGTCAAGTAATTATTTTTGCAAGCCAAAATAACTCCTTAACCAAAATGTCGATACTCTATTTGTTACCATGTTTTATCTTGTCAAATTTTTCTCTAGTAATCTTTCCATAATTTAGTCAAAATGCAACATAACATTTAGTGGTATTGAGCATATACTCTCTACTGTCCATACTACCTTCTTTTATGTTCACATAACCTAATATGCTTCTAGTGAAGCTTGTCGAACATAAGTGTGTGCATGTACCTTGTTTGTGAGCATTATACTTAGACAATTGTCTAAGTATACTAACACCAAAATTATCCTTAAGTCATCTCAAAATTAGTAATATGTTTTCATAAATGACAACTCTATCAAATACACTTAGAAAAATTGCTAACAAATGTTTCTTTAAGGTTCTGTGAAAGGTCAACCTTAACACAAACCCTTTTTTGAGTGAGAGAATTTAAAAAATGATCATGCTTCATGTACACCACCTTACCAAGGGTTTTTGCAATGGCATGAATGGACAAACAATAGGGAAAGGGAAGACCTAATAACTCAACCCATACAAAGATCCTTAGTTTTTTGTTGTTTGAGACTGTAAAATCTTGATATCGATGCTAGAAAGCTAATAGCAAAGACCTAACTATCTAGGGTCCATGATTGAACTTTACATCGCCCTGGACATGGTTTCCAAAATGAAACAAAAAGAATCTCTTAGTGAGTCTTTGAAAACCACCAAGACAAACTCCATGAGGAGTCTAGGATTTTGCAACCCATCCTTTAAACATGCTTTTAGGTGGAGTTCTATGAATAAAATATCCTATCAAAGTATGCTTCTCCAGCCAATCACATGCACTATCAAACTCCTCAATATTAAGCACAATATCATGGGAGAGCTTAAGTTGTGAAACACTTTTGGAACAAACTTGAGAGGGCATTTGTTTAGAGGAGGTTCCTATTAGCCCCAACTAATGATATACCTTTAGATTCTTTTATTTCACCATCTCATGTTCAGTGATGTGGGCTAGTGGCAACATGTTAGGTCAATAGGTGGCAAGTTGAGTTACCCACAAGATCCAAAGTGGATGTAGACTCATTGGTCAGTGGTTGTAGTTTGAACTTGGGTACCTTCACCACCACAGTGGATCTTCGTATCCTACCTTTAGGATCATATGACATTGTGTTGGGCATGGATTGGTTAACCACCCATCAAGTGAATATAGATTGACATCATAAGTTGGTATAATGTGTTGATGACATGGGTGGGCAGGTGGAACTCTTTAGGGTCTAGGGACCAGTCTTTCTTTGAATGATCTCAACTAATTAGTTGAAGCAGAGTGTGGGAAAGGGATGTCAAGTGTTGGTTGTTTCTATTAGTTATCTTAAGGAAGTCGAGAGTTGTACAATGACACTAGATGATCACCCACTCCTTCATGAGTATGCAAATGTGTTTTTTGATGAGATACCAGGTATGCCACCATAGTGTGACATTGATTTTCAAATCTATCTCATACCAAGAGCAGAGCCGATTTCATGAGCTCCTTACCGCATGACTACTCAATAGTTGAGTGAGCTCATATTGCAGTTCAAGGAATTGTTGGAAAAGGGCCATATTTTTCCTATTGTATCCCCGTCGAGTGCACTAGTCATCTTTGTAAAGAAGAAAGATGGATCATTATGTTTATCCATTGACTACCGACAATTGAATAAGGTGACGATGAAGAACCGGTATCCTTTATCGATGATAGACAACCTGTTCAATCAAATGAAGGGAGTGCAAGTGTTCTCAAAGATTGATCTTAAAACAAACAACTTTTCGTAAACAATATCGGCATTATGAGTTTACAGTTGTACCCTTTGGGTTAACCAATGTGCCATCAGTGTTTATGAGTTTGATGAATGGAGTATTTTGTACGTACCTAGATCAATGTGTCATTGTATTCTTGGATGACATATTGATCTATTCAAAGACCATTGAGGAACATGAAGTCCAATTATGCTAGGTATTGTAGTGCTTAAGAGATCATCAATTGTATGGCAACTTGGGTAAATGTGGTTTCTTCCAGTTGGAGGCGAAGTATTTAAGGCATATCGTCACAAGTGATGGTATTTTAGTGGATCTAGAGAAAATTTGACCTATCATGGATTGGCTGATACCCACTAATGTCTCAGAGTTTTGTAGTTTCATGGGATTGGCAAGTTATTACCATCGCTTTGTGAAGGATTTCTCATGTGTAGCTCATCCCCTCACTTTCTTCAGTGGAAAGGGAAGAAGTATGTTTAGTCAGACCATTGTAAGGCAGCTTTTAATGCTCTTAAGGAGTGTTTGACCAGTGCACGAGTCCTTGTAGTGCTTAATCATGTAGGTGATTTCATGGTTTGCACAGATGCTTCGTTGGAAGGCATGGGTGCGGTGTTGATGTAGGATGGTTGTATGATTGCATGAGTCTTAAAAACTTAAGGACCATGAGCTTAACTACCCCATTCATGATTTGGAACTTGTGGATGTAGTGCATGCTCTTGTTTGTTAGAGGCATTTCCTTATAGGTCATAGGTTTGAGTTGCATAGAGATCATAGAAGCTTGCAATATATTTTTACTCAGCCAAACCTGAATGGCCAACATTATCTCTGGATGGAGTTTCTATGTGAGTATGACTTTGATGTTCACTACTTTAAAGGGAAGGAGAATGTCATCGTGAATGCCTTGTGTAGGAGATGACATGAGATATCAATCTTGTCATGGGGAGTGGATTTGCAAGGTCGTATCTTGGAGGCTTTACCTAGTAACACTTGGTCTAAAGAGGTAAGGGAAGAGATTGAGTCTAGACGTACCCTTGAGGGGAGGTTTTAAGGTTATTTTCTTGAGTTCTATGGACTATTGTGACACTTGGCGTGTATCGTTGGGTGATCTTTGTACCTTGATTTTGTTAGAAGCACATCGTTCACCATATTTTGCACATCCCAATGTCAAGAAGATGCATGCCAACCTTAAACAGTTGTACTTTTGGGTAAGGATGAGGCAAGATGTTGTTGATTTTGTTGTTTGATGTCTTGAGTGCCAAAGAGTGAAGGCAGAGCATTAGTATCCGATGTGTCTTTTACAACTACATGTCATTTCGGAGTGAATGAGATATGATATCTATTGATTTCATCATAGGTTTGCCTATGTCATCACAACAACGTGATTGTATTATGGTGACAATGGACAAGTTTTCCAAGGTAGGACATTTTTTACCCATGAGGACATCCTATACAACTTCTTTTGTAGTGCATGTTTTCTTGGAGGATATTGTTCGTTTGCATGGGATCCCTGGTCAGATCATTTCAGGTAGAGATTCAATGTTTACTTCAGCATTGTGGATGTCTCTCTAGCATGATTTGGGTGTGTAGCTCAATTTTAATTTGGTTTATCACCTAGAAACTGATGGGCAGATAGAGAGAGCACACCAGGTTCTAGAGGATATGCTTCACATGTATGTTATGGATAGGTAGGTGAAGTGGGAGAATTATTTATACCTTGTTGAGTTTGCTTATAATAATGGATATCATAATTCTCTTGGAATGTCACCTTTTCAAGCCTTGTATGGTAGACCATGCCATATCCCTTTGAGTTGGGATCATTTGGAGGACCAAGTCCTTCTAGGTCTAGAGATGCTTTAGGATATGGAGTAGTAGGTTGTTTGTATTATTGAGCATTTTGTTACTGCTCAGGACAAGTAGAAGAAGTATACAGATGCCCATAGGTTGGATCATCACTTTTTTGTTGGTGATAGGGTGTTTTTGAGAGTGTGTATGAGGAAGAGCCCCATCCATTATGGGAAAGGCTCTAAGTTGGCTTCACGTTTTGACAAACCGTTTGAGATCCTCAAAAGGATCAGCCATGTTTCTTATCGACTAGCATTGCCACCTAGCCTATCGCTCATCCATGATGTTTTCCATGTTTTTGTTTTGAGATAGTATATTCTCGATGTGAACCATGTTCTTGATTGGGATGCTTTACAGGTAGAGGACAGGCAGCTTCTTTGGAGCCCATACTCATCCTTCAACATTGAAGATTGACTTTGAGAGGTCGAGACATAAAGCACGTAGGGGTTCAGTGGGACCCGAGTGATGAGACCTCTGCTACTTGGGAAGATGCTACGTGGTTGAGAGATTTGTACCCCTATCTTTTTGCAAGCTTCCAGAAGTAAGATTATGCCTACTAGGGGAGGATGTAGTGCCTCTCGTGTTTGTAGTATGTACCTTGTTATATTTTGATCTGAGAGATATTGTTACTCATGTTATTTTTACGTTTCAAATGAATTGAGGGTCAAATGTTATATACTTTGATTTCAATATTATAGATGTTAGATTACTATGTTGTTTAGTTAATCCTATTTGTATGATGATGCCATTTTGAGATGATAGTATGTTTTATGATGATATCTAGTTATTCGATATTTGGACATATCTCTAATCATATTTATGTGTTGGATTTAATGCTATCGTAATTTACTTCATTCTTGCTTTGTTATGCCTTATGCAAACGTGAGTGATGTAAATGGATTATTTCAGTATAATTTGATAAATGGTTAAATTTGGTTATTTAATGCATTTATGCTTCAACTATGTTATTATATGCAATTGCACTTGATCATGTGTTTTAGTGTGCATGAATTATATCCCTGATAGTGGCACATGGAGTTAGTGATTCAACTGTTCATATTTTACCAGTGTCATCTCTGTATGGTCAATGTATCTTATTTAAGTGTTAAATTAAACCTTCCAGTGATTTCATTAAATTCATACTCATTTGCATTATGTGATTAGACCTGTGAACGTGTTTGTGCACTTAGAGGTTTGCATTGTTGTGAAGGTTGTTAAGGAATTCCTGTGATTTTGGGTTTTATTTTAATTGATTTTAATTTATGGAAAATTTTCCATAGATGAATTCTAATTACTTGGAATAGCCTATTTTCATTTGGGTTGATTCAGGATCTAACTAGGTTTCTTGATTATTTACCCTAATTGATTATTCACTTGAAAAGTAAATATCAAAAGAGGAAATTAATTCCTCACTTCTCACTTTTGGAAATTACAAATTTGAGAGCTTTTTCCAAAATCCTCTTATGGAGGATTGAATTTATGTTTGGTGTGAGAGCTACAAGCGTGGGACCTTCATGAGATCGGTCTCATTGGATCCAGCTCAGGGAGATCTTGCTTTGTCGTGACTTTTGCTAGCTTCTGCAAGATATTTATTTTATCCAGTTGTTTTTCATTTCTACCCCTTTTGTTGTCAAGTAGGTCTCTCCTGTTTTTGTGTTTCAGCTCCATTTTTGCTTTCGTTTTTGGTAGCTATTTGTTAGGAGGCTGAGAAATAGTGTTCTCCTCCATTTTTGTTTGCTAGTTTTACTTGGTTGGTTGGGTATGAACGTTTTCTTGGTTTTTGGGATGAGGGTTTGGGGTTTAGCACCATTGTGCTGACCAATTTTGCCTACGATGTTCAAATTTGAATTTTATTGGATTTTCATGGCTTTTGTGCCCTAAGACCAAATGGATTTTAATTTTGAAGTTTTGAGGTTTTTACCTCGATTTGCATGTCACCCAATTTTTTTTGGGTTTTCTTGACATGATATTGGTCGTGGACTTGGATCATCCGTAAGATGTCAGTTAGACCATTGTTTCACTTTTATGTTGCATTGGGGTGCATGTCACATCCATCCTCGTAAATTTGTTTTTGATTCAATGTTATTCGGCATTGTGTTCACATCTAGTCCTTTTGTTATGATCTTCATGATGGTGGTGTGCCACACACGAGCACGTGCACGTGCATTTGTTGGGTGACTTGCGAGGCTTGATCTCTCATGGTATTTTTGGGAGTTATGATCAATTGGGGTTGGGTTGGGAATATGCATGCCTACTAGCACTCATCATTGGATGAGCATGGGTAGGGTAGGGTAGCACCATGGAGGGGGCTTCTATCTCGCAGCCTGGTGATCATTGTGCCTAGAGGGTTGGTAGAGGAAGTTTTAATCAAGTGAACTAAATTAAAATACTAGGTGGTAATAAAACTAAGATAATAAAAGGACATAGTACGAGAGCCTTCCATTGGAGAGTTGAACTACATGATATCTAGCTTGGGTTTCACGATGTCAAGTGAGTCCCTACATAGTTACCCATTGAGTGTCTGACCAAGACCTGTAGTACTTGCATTGTCTCATGATCTTGGTTTCACTCATCTTACTATCTGGTGTGAGTGTTAGCCATGGACATGTTTTATGTGTGTTTTTGGTTGGATTATTATCTCCATTAGCATGACGGGAGTAGACCTAATGGTTTCACGTGGTTGGGAAGCGTAGCTACCTATACCATTGTTGGGGACCGGTGCACAGAGACAGTCTATTGTTTCAGTGCGATCGATGCTTGATGTTTACTTGGTATTTCAGTTTATTCAGAGTATGTTTCCTTGTGATTTATGCTTTCATTGGAATGCTTGGATATCATGTTTAGATGATGTTAGTTATTTTGTCCATTCCTATATTATGATGTTTAGCATATGACTAGATGATGTGATTTGTTTAGTTGGAGTATCTATTGTTTATTGTTTTAGCATGTTAGATTTCTCATTCTTATGATGTTATTACATTTTTGTCCATTCCTATATTATGATGTTTAGCATATGACTAGGTGATGTGATTTGTTTAGTTGGAGTATCTATTGTTTATTGTTTTAGCATGTTAGATTTCTCATTCTTATGATGTTATTACATTTTTGTACTAACACCCTCATAAGACAACTCTAACTATCTAGTTGACAGTTTAAGATGTTATGCTAGGACCTTCAAGGTCTCATGATGTTATTATGGTTGGAAGGAACCGCACATGAGTTTTGTTATGTTTGTTCATTGCAATATTATGTTCTATGGATTTCCTTTACTATTATGTTTCAAATGGTTAGATTCAATTTTTCGTCTTGTAGTTTTGGTGTTTGAGTGTCTATGCCTTGATTTGTGGATTTGGTACTCCCCGATGCGGAGGAATTGTTTTTCCTTTCTTCTCGTCTTGTGTTTTTCTTGCATGTTGTTGCGAATCCTCGCGTGAGATTATACTCTCTCCAATGCAAAACTTGGTGTTTCCTCACGTGACTCTTTGCACTTCCTTGCATGGATCATTGCATTTCTTCGCGTATACCTTGGCATCAATGTTGTGGTTTTTGGTTGCTGGGCCAGACAGTCCTTCATGCGAAAGGGTAGTTTCTCACATAGCATGTTGTACTTCCTCGCGCAAAGGGGTACTTCCTCACATGAAATTTTTTTTTGTGATTTGTCACACAAAAAAATGGGGGGCATCTCTATTGTTTTTCAGAGAATGCATTTTTAGTGATTTGAGTACCCTTTTGGATTGCTTATTTTTCCAGGCTTCGACAGCTCGAAGATTATTTGTTATGTTATTGTCTTTGGCTTTTTTCTTTCTGTTGAGTGTGTCAATTTGGTAGTGGTGTTTGGAGATTCGTTGGATGTTGGGATCATTGGTTAAGTCTTCCATTGTTATCTTTGTGATCCTTGTATGTTGATTGTTGTGTGCATCCATACTTGTTTTAAAAAGATATATCTTGATTTTTATTTATCCTTGTTCCAAGGATCTCTAGGTGGGGCATTACAAGATGCAAATTATCAAAGAAAGATACTACATCTAAGGTAAATGAGGCATAGTAAAAATCAATGATTGGAAAGCTAGAATATGTTGTATGTAGTTAGACCAGATATTGCACATGCAAGTTGGAATTGTTGCAAGGTTTTCCTCTAATCCTAAGGAAATACACATGACTGATGTTTGGAGGATATTCAAATATCTTAAAGGGACTGAAGATTTTGGACTGTGGTACAAACAAGATAGTATTTTGAACTAAAGGTTTACACTAACGTTGATTGGGCTAGTAATGTGGGTGCTAGAAAGAGTACAAGTGGTGGAGCTTTCTTCGTATGAAAAAGATTGATAACATGGTTAAGCAAGAAAAAGACATGCATTTCACAATTTACTACTAAATCTAAGTATGTTACTACTACAATTAATTATTCTAATATTGTGTGGATTAAGCAACTATTATAAGGGATGCAAGAAGTTACTAAGCTTGTGACTATCTATTGTGACAATACTAATTGAATAAATATATCAAATAATCCAATGATGCATGAAAAAAACAAGCATATATCTATCAAGTATCACTACTTGAGAGAGAAAGTACAAGAGAAGCAAGTAAGGCTTGAATATGTGAAATATAAAGAGCAAATTGCAAATACATTTACTAAGTCATTGTTTAAGGATGCTTTTGAGTATCTAAGAGGTAAGCTAGGGGTCCTTCCCCAATCCAAAATTAAGTAAAGATTAATGTTGCATCAATTCATGGATGATCAAATATATCTTTATGGATTTGGTGCAAGACTTCATTCTTTAGGGATATTTCTTGAAGTTGTGAAAATATTTGTAATGAAACTGATGAAAACAATACATGAAAGCTACAAGGTATAACTAGAAGGTTTTTTAATTTTCACATTGTGACTTATATTTACCTTGGCATTGTTGTCAAAGGGGGAGAAGATTCCTTAATGGGGAAGAAGATGACTAACAATAAAATATGAGAAGAACTAAAAGAAGGGAGATAATGTATAAGAAGACATGAAGATGTTGAAATGAGGAGTACATCTAAAGGGGATAAATGTTGAAGATGAAGTTGGTGTAGATATAGATTGAGTACACCATATGCTAAAGCTATTGTAGAGAACCTAAACAAAGTCAAGATAGATGAAAAGTTATACTTTTTTTCAATGTGTGCATTCGATTATCTTATGTGTAATGTTTTGTAATGTAAAATCTTATCTTATGTGTTTCCATTAATGCCAAAGGGGGATATTGTTAGCCCCAACTAATGATGTAACTGAGAATGCTATCATTGTATGTAAAAGAGTCATATTAGTTATAATGTTGTCATTGATAGAAAGCCTTACTTGTTTATACATTCTGCTAATTCGGTAGAATACCATATCATTTGATTGATGAAGAGGATTGGAAGAAAGTATGATGATGACAAAGTTGATGAGTATTGGTATTCAATGGGCACTTGAATGAGTTAGACCTTGATAGTGTAATGTTGGTTTGATTATTTTGCTATCATGTAAAGTTGTACTAAAGTTCATGTATTCACCGAGCTACATCAGTTACACCGGGTGAATGGAGGACTATAGTATTGCCCTAGCTACTAATGCAATAATTGAGTGCTTGGAAAAGTAAAAATGAAGTTCAGTGTTAACTGAGTAATCTTAATTTTGCGCAATGTTTCTTGAGTGAAGTGATAATGTTCACCAAGTGGAGAGAAAAAAGAAAATATAAGATCTAAGGCTAACAAATGATGAGAATTGAGAATGTTCCAGAAGCTTAAAAGATAAGGATGAAGTTTGTTATGGGATCTATGGCTCGAATAATGCAAAGATGATTGTATGGAGAAGATTTGCTATTTTCAAAATGAGAACAAACTTTGAGGTGAAATAGTATTGACCGAATGACTAGATGCAATAAATATGAGATCTACGAGTGTAATTAAGCCAAAAAAAATCTAGGAGAATCTAAAAGGTAGAAGTGAAATATTAAAGGAGATGACTGAGACCATTTTTGGTTGATGATTGTTGTCGATGAAAAAGTGTGAACTATTGAAGGAGAAAGAAGTAGGAGAACCAAAAAGAACAGAGAAAGAAAGATTAAGCAAAGGAAATGCAAGGAGAAAGAGTAGTGTGAATTAGCTAGATAGAGACCAAAAGGAATAAAACTGAGTGAATTGGAGATATGAACAAGAAAAGGCAGTGATAAACCTAAAAAGATCATTTGACTATTAATAAACCTAAAAAGATCATTTGACTATTACTTTGTTGCCATTGAAGCAAAGAAAATCTCTTAACCGAGTGGACCTAACCAGTCTATGAAATCCTATATGGTAACATCGATTAGTGATGGTTGTAAGTCCTTTAAAGTAGACCACTCTTTAGAAATGTCAAGGAGTGAATAATTTCATGATGATCTTTGGTTAAAATCCTTTAACTAGGTGACACTAAAAATGCTCATGTAAACATTTTACAAGGTTTGATCCTAGCATAGAAGAGTGAATTATTTGGGTTGCCAGTCGTAGGTGGTTTTTTTCTTTACATGGTTTCCACATCAAAATTGTGTGATTGCTTATGTGTAGCAAAGTTTAATTTTATGTTTCAAGTTGCAACTCGATATAAGCTAAATAGTTATTTTGATACTCAATATAGTCATAAATAGTGAGATAACAGTTTGAAGTAAAAAGATCATAAGTGTGAATTGAGATATTTAATGTGGTTACTGAGTTATTGTTGTGAAAGTTTATTAAGTTGAAATGGTGATGAATTGCTCTTAAGGCCTGTGGGATAATTGGATGTAAGTGATTTGCACCCCATAACCCCCACCCCACTCTCAGTTATCTAACAATGCCATGAGCATATGTCACAGTAACTCCATCACCAACATCAGCGGCAAAGTTGGTTGAAGTCATTATAAAATCCCTAAAAATCCTGCAATAAATACAATAGATGCAAAACACAAAGATGGACTCAGAAAGAGAGTCGTACAACATGCAAAACCCTAACAAAGCATATCCAAAGCCATCCTCCATATAGAACCGAGGGAACAAATCTTTTCAGCCAAACAAAGACAAATATGGTGTAGATAAAATCAACATAAAGTCTACTAATTGTACTACAAGCCTTTCATAAGACACAATTATTGTCCCATGGTTTTCATATCAAGTCATACAATTATTATCTCCTACTTATCAATTGATGAGCTTAAGGGGCTTTCTAATGAATGGTTCGTAGGGTACGATACTTGGTGAAGTTTTTGCAAATGGGGTTGCAAGCTTTGGGTTTAACCATGGAGGAAACTCCATAGTTAAGTGCACTCAGGCTAGAGTAGTATTGGGATGGGTGACCTCCTGGGAAGTCCCGGTGCTTCACCCCTGTGAGCATCACTTAGATCCAATGAGTGCTAAGTGTTCCATTTATTCTCATAGCAATACCACAAGCCATATTGTGTTTATATACATTTCTTATTTTATTTAAAAGGAAGATATTGAGGAATCTCAATGAATTCTACTCACTTGAATGGGTTTAACAATTTAATAAGATAAACAATAGTTATGACTATAGACCTCTTTAATTGTATATCAATGTTGGAGAACATGGGATTACCAAATAGAAAATAAGGGAGGTTAATAATCCGCTTATACTTTTGTAATTCCCATATAACAATAAAGTTTAAATTCTAGTCAATGAAATAGAGAACAACTCATCATGAAGTTGCTCCTTTCAATGAACTAATTTATGTGTAATTATGTATTTTGTTTACTAGCCAATTATTTGTTCTCTAATGTGTGTTGCATGGTTGGATCTTGTATGCTTGTATTGGTATGCTCATATGTGTATGTGTGTATTTATTTGTTTTCAATATTTATATTATTGATAGAGATAGAGGTTGGGTTGGAAGGCTGTACAATATATAATATTTATTCCTATGTATTATATATACAAATTTAACTATATCTTTAATATTTTTTTGAACTTATTTAGTCATAAGAAACATAATAGATCTATACGATGAATTAATAAATTAGAATAATCTATTAGTGCATTGCATAATCTAATTTGAAAATTTGTTTAGATCAAGTTGTAATAAATTAGAAGGTCAATTAGGTGGGCTCATATGAAGGAAACAATCAAGTGGGTAATTAAAGTGGAGTCCTTACATTATAGTGGACAAATTTATATTGATATCATTAGACAAGACACATTTTAAGCTTATAGAAATATTTCTATATTTGGAAGGATAAATAGTGTAATTTTATTACAGTTATCTTACAAGAATATATTAAAAAAAGAAACTTGTTTCTATAAATATTTTTATGGTTGGATGAATTTAAATGATTGTACCAATGTTATATTTTAAGGACCATCTATAAACTGAAATTGTTTTTGCAAGCAACCTATAAAACATGGGTTAAAAGAGAATTGTCTCTTATTCAAGCAAGACATTTATATACATATCTATGTCATTCAAATCAACATGATTTATTATAAAAATAAACTAATTTGATTATATGAACTAAGTCTAAAGCATAATGAACTTATTAAGCTTTAAAAATTCAGGTTGTTAATGAAGTAGTTTGAGGTGTGAAAGTTCACTTTACTAACTGAAAACTATGAAAATCTACACAATCACTGAAATAAAGAGTTTTTCTTTGTCTTAAGAATATAAAATTATCTATTAACAACATCAACCATAAAACACTAGAAGCTTATTTGATACAATCAATCTTCATTTTAAGAAGTTACTAACATGTTCAAACACTATTTTTAAAATTGTTAATCATAAAAATAAAAAAAATAGATTAAAAGATACTACAACATACTCAAATCTTATTCATCATAAAATTCAAAGATTGATCATAGAAAGACAAGCACTTAGAGCAATTTAAAACTATTAAAAATATTTATAAGCTAATAAAATTTAAATTTTTTTTGAAATCTAAAGTGTTTGATAAAGTTTTCAATTTTTTCATATTTATTAAATAAAAAAACACGTATCTTCTACTGGCTGTCATAAAATATAACCGAAAATAATTTCTTAAAAAACTAAAATTGAAAATATAACCGAAAATAATTACTTAAAAAACTAAAATTGAAAAGTGAACAATTTGAAGGAAAAAAATCATGGACTCTCATTGATTGTGCAATCACTGCTATAACTCTGGAACCCTCCAGACATTTTAGGTAGGATTGTCAATCTTTTCCACACAGAAAACATGTCCTGCGATGGTCTCTACTTGTTTACACAGGGCTTCAGCACTTCCAGAGTATAGGACCCTCGCTGCCTCTAATAAAATGGAAGCTTTGAAACGAGTATGCACACCGTCAAAGCACAATGGAGTTTGATTTGTTTTGATTTTAGAGTCCAGTGAATTTGGGTATTTTTCATCATTCAAATCCGTTGTCCAAAACATTCACTTCATATACTCTTCCCCATTCTTCAAGCGTTACTGAATGTTACTCTATTTGGAATAAATATTTGTCTATTTCCGTCGACTGTCGCTGGAACAGTATTATTCATTGTTTGAGATGTTTCTTATATTTCTCCTGAGATGTTTTCTTGGCTATCTCGCTTATGTTTTGGGTTTTTCTCCAATCATTCAAGCTTCTGTACCTTAAGATTTTCAAATATTTACCTATAACTCTGGATTTCTATGAATATATCGCAATTATCTTTATAGGGAATGGATTATCTTAAATATGATAATTGTTACAATGATGTCTTTAGACCTGAAGCTCGGTAATTTTTTGCCCCAAAGTTTTATTTTGGTTTCTTAAGTGTTCTATTTGTAATTTTGTACCGAGGTCTCCTCCATTACCACAATTTCGCAGGCACCTTAAGCTGTGGAATGCACTTTTGAGAACCAGGGGGCCTAATCCTCTAAGATCAACTAAAGAGGTAGCCTCCATTCATAAGACCAAAGGAGTAGATTGGGTTTTTTTTACTTTCTGTATTATCTCTCTGTGTAAGAAAGCATCTCAGAAGTTTTGCAAATTCTGCCATCCCAAATTACTTCAAAACTAAAATAGATTGGGCATTCTACTTTCCTCCTTCCATGTTAGGATTGTCCTAACACTACCATTGTGTCCTTGCCAATCCTCTCAACAGCACGATCCAAGCATAGAATTAGAACGATATTCTAGGAGCCATCACAATGCTCTTTTATGACTGCTATGGTACATTCATACCTATACATTCACTGAATTTTCGTTGTAGTGCCTGCCCTTGGTTCACATTTTGTTATAGTTGTTGAACTCTTTTAGAACTAGTTTTATATTGTTGGTTAGCAACATTCTTTTGAGATTATCAGATATTGTGCTATGGATTCAGTTTATTATGTGATGAGATTACTTAGACTCTACATTTCATGTATGTATGATGGTTTTTTTAGTGTTCACAATTATTGATGATGATTATTACATTGCTTTCAATTATTAATGATGATTAGTAAGATGATTTATTATCATATGTGCTTTCTTATGAATACTTACCCCATACTTGCATGTAAGAAATGATAATATTGAGCAAGGAATGAGAAACAATCCAAGTAAGTTAAGTGTGAAACAATGTTACCATAAGATAAGCAAAATCCAAGAGCATACACCAAGATGGTTCAACAATGGAGACAAGGATTTATAAGGGGAAAGCAAAGAAAACCCCTTGTGAGTATTATGAATGAAGGCAAATACCTAGAGAAGAGAGAGAGTGTGTGTTGGAGCAAAATAGCTCAATACAATAACATCAAAGTGATAAGAGTGAAGAAGAAAGAAGGAGGAGCATCTCTTATATAGAGATGAAAAAGGAGTTGCATTTGTAACTCCCATTTCTATGAATGCCACATTCATAATAGGTGTGTGTAAAGTGTCACAATCATTTTAAGGAGGATAAACTAAATAAAGAAATAAACAAGAGTTGTCCTTACATGTGGAATAAAGGACAAACAATGACATATCCTCCACACGTGTACAAGAGGAAAAACTACATTTAGGGACCCTTGGAATATCCCAATTAATATATCCAAGGAAAGATTAACCTTTCTAACACCCCCCATTAATCTTTACGTGGGGAGTTTACATCAACGGGTTGTAAGCCCAAATTTTTACAATGGAACTGAAATCTCTCTTTAGAAAGTGGTTTGGTTAAAATATCAGCCACTTGATCTTCGCCTTTACAATAAAGAAGAGTAATTTGCTTGTCTTCAACTTGTTCTCGAATGAAGTGATGTTGAAGTGAAATATGTTTGGTTCGTGCATGAAAAATTGGATTCTTTGCCAAGGCAATAGCACTTTGATTGTCACAATGTATAGGTGTAGGTGATTGTTGAGGTAGACCCAAATTATCAAGAAGTCTTCTAATCCATAAAGCTTCCTTAGCTGCATTGGTACAACCTTTGTATTCAGCTTCAGTTGAGCAAAGGGAAATAGAGTGTTCTTTTTTGCTTTTCCAAGAAATTGCACCTAAACCAACAAAGAAACAATAACCACAAGTGGATTTCCCATCATTGGGATCTCCACCTAGATCGGAATCAGTATAGCCATGTAAAATAAATTCAGAATTTGCATCATAAAATAATCCCATATTAATAGTTCCTTTAATGTACCTTAAGATGCGTTTAGCAACTTTAAAATGAGTTTGTTGAGGTTTAGACATAAATCGAGAAACTAAACCAACACTATAAGCAATATCAGGTCTAGTAAGAGTTAAATAATTCAAACTTCCTACCAACTGTCTATATAAAGTTTCATCAACAAAAGGAGTATTCAAATCATTCATTAATTTAGTACCTAATTCACATGGAATTGAAACATGGTTAGAGTCATTCATCTTAAATTTTTCTAAAAGATCATAAGCATACTTGCTTTGAGAAAGAAAGATACCCTTAGGAGTTTGGCAAATTTGCATACCTAAGAAGTAATGTAAGATACCTAAATCAGTCATCTGAAATTTCTGTTTAAGTTGAAACTTAATATCAGAAATCAAAGCGTCTGAACTAGAAGTGAGTATTAGATCATCTACATAAACAATAACAATGATAATATCATCGTTAGTATGTTTAATATACAAATTAGGATCATTCTTACTTCTAGCAAAACTTTGAGAAATAAAGAAAGAAGTAATTTTAGAATACCATTCTCTAGGTGATTGTTTAAGACCATAAATAGATTTGTTCAATTTGCAAACCAGATTTTCACTACCTTTCTTAACAAATCCGGGAGGTTGAGCCCTATAGATTTCTTCATGTAAATCACCATTTAAGAAGGCACTTTTAACATCTATTTGATGAATGGGCCAATTCATTTTAGATACTAAAGCAAGAACTAATTTGATAGTAGGCATTTTAGCAACAAGAGCAAAAGTTTCATTATAGTCTAATCCTTCAATTTGTGAAAAACCTCTAGCAACTAGTCTAGCCTTAAATTTACTAATTTCATTATTAGTATTCAATTTTGTTTCGTATAACCATTTACATGAAACTATATTCTTGCCATGAGGTAATTTGACTAAGTCCCAAGTTTGATTAGCTATTAAAGAATCATATTCTTCTTGCATGGCTTTTTGCCAATGAGGTGGAGAGTTAGCTTGATCAAAAGACTTAGGATTGTTAGAATTCATAATAGTAGTCATCAAAGCATAATTGCAATAATTAATCCTTCTATGTTTAATTCCACCAAATCTAGAAATGTAATCATCACCTTCATTGATTAAGTTTTGAGCCCATTTAGGTTTACGTTTAGTTGTAATGGAATTATCACTAGAGGAAGAATCATTAGCAATAAAAGCATCATTAGTAGTTGCTTGAATATCATTACTTGTAGGAGCAGAAATAATAGGTGGTACTTGATTTGAAGGGTTAAGAGGAGGAGTAGGGTTAAGAGAAGGAGGTTGGTCCTCCACCAGCACAATTTTAGTGCCACTGAATTCTGCATCATGTGTAGTAGAGCAATCATGGACTCCATTTTCTGCAATACAAACATCTCTAGCAACTTGAACTTTGTTAGTAGTGGAATCATAAACACGATAACCTTTAGTGTTTTCATCATAACCAACAAACATATAAGGAGATGACTTAGCATCTAATTTATGCCTTTTTTGTTTAGGAGTATGAACATAAGCAATAAAGCCAAAAATCCGTAAATGATGTAAATTAGGTTTCCTACCAGACCAAGCCTCTTCTAAAGTAATAACCTTGAGAGCTTTGGTAGGAGTCCGATTAAGAATATAAGTTGCACAAAACATGGCTTCAGCCCAAAATTTATAATGCAGATTCTTAGCATGCAACATGCTTCTAGCCATTTCAACAATGGTTCGATGCTTTCTTTCCGCCACACCATTTTGTTGTGGTGTATAAGGAATAGTAAGCTCGTGTTTAATTCCACATGATTTCAAATAAGAATGAAAGGCATTATTCACATGTTCCTTTCCATTATCAGTTCTAAGAATTTTAAGTTTAAAATCAGATTGCCTCTCAACATATAACTGAAATTCAATGAATATATCAAGAACTTGATCCTTGCTATGCAAAAAATAGATCCAAGTTCGTCTAGAAAAATCATCAACAAAGGTAAGTGCATACCAAGAACCTTGGATGGAGTTATTCTCCATGGGGCCCAATAGGTCACTATGGACAAGATGCAACTTATGAGTTGCCCGCCATGGTTTTCCACTTGGAAAGGGCTCCCTATGCATTTTACCACTCATACAACCTGTACAGGCAATCTTGGAAGGAATAATGTGAGGCAAGCCATCAACCATATTATGTTTTTGCATGAAAGTAATATAATCGGAATTTAAATGGCCAAGTCTTTCATGCCATATATTGAAATCAATAGAAGTATGTAACGAATATCGTGAACTAGCAAATTCGTGGAATTTAAACAAATTGTCATTATCCATTTTAGCATGAGCAATCTCTTTTTGAGTTTGAGGATCTATGACATAACATGTATCTTTGTAGAATTCAACTTTATAGTCCTGACATAACTGTGAAATGGAAAGCAGATTAGTTTTCAAGTCAGGTACATATAATACATCATGCAATTTACCATTAGGAATAGTAACATCACCTAATCCTTCAACTTTACAAGTCTGATTGTTAGCTAACTGAATAGGAATGTTAGCAATATCAGGTTGTAAAGAATCAAAAATTTCTTTATGAGAAGTTATATGTTGTAATGCACCACTGTCAACAATCCATTCTAAAGGTCTACAAAGATTAAAGCTACAAGTAAAAGCATGACGAGAATTAAAACCAGTAGAGTTACCTTTTTTATGATTTGAGTTTTGATTATTGTTACTATTATTCATAGGTTTTTTATCATTTTGCTTTTTAAAACAGTTATTGACAATATGACCATCTTTGCCACAATAAGAACAATGAGGTTTGGAATTGGAATGATTCCTTTGATTATTAGTATTATGATTGTTATTATGATGATTGTTATTATTGTTATATTTCACATGAAATTTATTGTTGGAATTATTTGAATTAGTATTATATTGTTTGTTGTTATTATTATTATTATTGGAACAAAAATTATTATTTGGATTTTCTAGACACAAATGCATGTTCAGTTGATTTGAGGGTACCAAACTGAATTAGCTTAGCTTCTTCCTGTCTTAATAAAGTTTGAAAAATAACATAAGTTAACTGAAAAGTTAAAGTAGGAATAGCAAGTTGTGCATGAATATTAGTTATAAACTGTTGAAACTGTCTAGGAAGACACTTTTTAAGAATAAGATGAATTAAACGAATGTCCTCTAATTGAACACCTAAGGCAATAATTTGGCTTTTAAGAGAGTCAAATTTTAACAGAAATTCATCCATACTTTTAAAATCTGCATACCTGAGATCTTCAAGTTGATCCTGCAACTGTATTTTGTGGTATTCATCTCCACTGTCATACTTGGTTTGCAAGATGGACCATGCATCATGAGCTTTAGAACAGTGAGCAATTGACACATATAAATCTGGAATAATGGAATTACCAATTAACCCTAAAGCTTCTTCATTTTTAGATTTCCAAGTATCTTTCTCGTCTTGGGTAGCCACTGAACCAAGTTCAAGAGAGGAATCAGTGGCTATTTCGAAGAGGTGTTTAAAATGAAAAATGAATGAGATATGAGTTTTCCAAGAATGATAATTAGAATAACTAAGTTTTATTTCTGGAATTAAGGTTGACATGATTACAAGATTGATGAAAAAAAAAACTCCTTGATTTGAAAATTAAATTAATTGAAAAAATATCTCGATTTTTTTTTTTTATATATAATTAATAATATATTTTTTCCAATTATTTATTTGAAAGAAAACAAAAAAAAAAATTTATAAAATGAAAAAAAAAATTATTAAAAAAAAAAAAAAATGAATATAAAAATTCTGTGTGATATAATAAACGTTGTAAGGTTAACAAAGTTTCTTTTTAAAATAAACTTCTAAAAAAAAATAAAGTAAAATACTAATGTTCAGATTTATGAAGAGGGTGTCGGTGAAAAGGCGGGATGAGCGAGCGGAGGGTTTAAAAAAAAATGCGTTGTCTCTTGCGGAAGAAGATAAGGGAGAATCGGATGGCGTGGTTGCGCAGGCGGTGGGTGATGCGTGGCCTGAGCGCAGGCCGCGCCGGAGGTGTAAGGTCGAGCCGTGCAGGCTGCTGGTGACCCGTGGTCCGAAGTGCAGATCGCGGCAAATGACGGGTGGTATGTAGCGGCAAGAGCGGTGGGTCTGCGCGATGGTAGGTTCCAGGTTGTTTTTTGCATAAGCAGCAGCGAGTCGCGTAGGCTGGGTGCAGATGGTGTGCAGGTGGCGCGCGGGCTGAGCACAAAGGTCGCGCAGGTGGCGCACGGGCTGGGCGAAGGTGGCGCGCGGGTGGCGCATCCGCCCAAAAAAATTTGAATTATAGACTCGCGCTACGCGCGATTAAAAACAATTAAATTCAATGTATATGGATAAAAAGATTTCAAAAAAATTTTAAAAACACCAAATAGATATAGATTATAGTATATAAAAACAATATATTAGAATTTTTTTTTAAAGAGTAGGAAAATTATAGACTTATTGAAAACTTAACCCATGCAAGTTCTAAGAGTATTAATAAATATATACAATATTTTTTAAAAAAATTGCACAATTTAATATAAATAAGTGGACTGAAGTAATACTTCTTGTTTTGGTGGCACGCCTTCCAAAACAAGAAAAAAAAATTAAAATTTTATAAGAAAACCTTTTGGCGGCAAGCCTTCCAAAGAGGGTTAGTAAACAATGATAAAAAATGATACTCTAAAAACCTGCACACAAAAGATGTTAGAATGAGCAGAAAATTGCAACACAAACTTCTTCTCTCAATGACGTCTCTAAATAAGGTGTGCTCCAATGAATGGCAACCTTCAACACAAAACTTAAAATAAGGATTAAATAGCCAAGCTCTGATACCATGTAAGAAATGATAATATTGAGCAAGGAATGAGAAACAATCCAAGTAAGTTAAGTGTGAAACAATGTTACCATAAGATAAGCAAAATCCAAGAGCATACACCAAGATGGTTCAACAATGGAGACAAGGATTTATAAGGGGAAAGCAAAGAAAACTCCTTGTGAGTATAATGAATGAAGGCAAATGCCTAGAGAAGAGAGAGAGTGTGTGTTGGAGCAAAATAGCTCAATACAATGACATCAAAGTGATAAGAGTGAAGAAGAAAGGAGGAGGAGCATCTCTTATATAGAGATGAGAAAGGAGTTGCATTTGTAACTCTCATTTCTATGAATGCCACATTCATAATAGGTGTGTGCAAAGTGTCACAATCCTCTCGAGGAGGATAAACTAAATAAAGAAATAAACAAGAGTTGTCCTTACATGTGGAATAAAGGACAAACAATGACATGTCCTCCACATGTGTACAAGAGGACAAACTACATTTATGGACCCTTGGAATATCCCAATTAATATATCCAAAGAAAGATTAACCTTTCTAATAGTATGGTGTGCGTGTTTGATTTGCATGTTTTCTTTTGTATGGCGTGTCTGATGTGGTTAAGGAAGGGAGTCGTAGTCACCTGCTAGTTGGGATCGACACAATGCACCACTTCCTACCATTGTCTGTTTAGTTTAGTATATATTGTGTTTGTACATGCATGATTTTTATGCAGATTGCAGGTACCGGGTATCGACTTCCCTGAATTGTCAAGATGAGCGTACCCTATCACATTATCTCAATGATAAAAGAGGGGAGATAAATTCTCAAGTCCAAATCTCAAACCTTTGAGCCATTTGTCCTAATTAAAAAATTAGGACAAGTATCTGAGTTGAATACCCACCGAATGTGTCGGATGACATATTTTGTGATTTTTAACCCTTTAAATTTATTTTGTATGATTTGTTCTATGATGGGTTTTCATATTTTATCTTAGAGGTCTATGGTGAATTTTTCATTAATTAAGTCTTAATAAATAGATTTAATTAATAAATTATTTATTTGAGAAAATTAATAAAATATCATGATCTTTGATATTTTGATTGTAATTAATTAAATGTGAATTATTGAAGAAAATGAATTAAATAAAAGAAAACTAGAAATTAAAATTAATAATATTTATAAAATAATAATAAAGTAATAAATAAAATAATAATAATAAAAGTTATAAAAATTAAATTGAAAGTTATAAAATTTAAATAGAAATTATTTAAAAAGTAAATTGGAGTTATAAGCTTGCATGAGAATTAACATGTGTCAACAACACGGGGGGTTAGTGCATCAATTAAGCACAAGGTGTCTACAACTCTATGACTCATCAAAAAGAATTGGAAAATACTCATGCTTAGTTGGTGACACCTTTCAGCGGTTTCAAGAAGCAATTTAAAGGTTTCTTGAGAGCTATTTATATTCAGGCATTCATAGAAGCTTAGAGAAGGGGTGGAAAGCAATTAGAGCATTAGAGGACTCAAGAACTCGAAAGAAGGGAGCTTGCTCTGCGGGTTTTCTAAGGAAGAGCAAATTAGCATCAGAATCCAGGTAGATTTTTTGATTTTTCTTATGTTATTTCCACATCATGCATTCATGTCTTCTTCGTGTCTTCCATATGTCTTCTGAGGAATTTCATATTTTTATTGTATGCATTTTCAATTTGGGCAATTAAATTTATTTAAGAATTTTATATGCATGGATTTAAAGAAATTAGATCTAAACGGGTTTGGGTTCAAATTAGAATCAAATTGAAATAGAGTTGAAAATGGTTTCAAGATTTATGGCCAAATCCATTAGTGAAATTATTGGATAAATTTAAAGAACAATTACCTTTTTAGAAGAAATTTTTAATTGTCCTGTCGCTGCCCCTTGGATAGACCCGAACTCAGTTATTCATAATTTTTTATCGGGATTGAATTTATTCGATCGCTCCAGTCAGAATTGGCGCAACTTAGCCCTCTCCAATATATGTAAATTTCAACCCGATCCAACGGTTCATTAGGGAGATATGGCCGTCGTACTAGGACTGTTTTATTCAAGGACAAATATTTCTCCATTTCTCATAACCAAGAGTTCTTTATGCTTAAACTTCACAAAAATAATATATCAAAACATGGAATGAATTAAAGATATTATTGAAATCTTCCCTTATTAGAATCTTATTAATATGCATTAGTTTTATATGGTTTATTATCTAATCTAATTAAATCAAATTTAATTAAGATTAGTTAATAGTAGAAGAAGTGTAATTAATTATTAGTCAATCTAAGTAAATAGATTTTTAAATGAGAAAAGAGATTTTTAATATAGTTTATATAGTGGACTTTTTGTAATGTATATTAAATACTATTTAATATATATTAAATAATTTAGAGATGGTAATTTTATATTACGTTTTTAAATGAAGAGACTTTAATGATAATGGATTAAGATTTAATTAACATGAAGTCACTATTATAACATTGTTATAATTTGAATTACTATAGTATTATTAATACGTTATATATTATTAACTAAATTATTGATATACCTTAATGGTATTAAGAGTTAACTAATGAAGCTTATGTAAAGTTCTCTAGATCGATTAATAATAGTTTTGATGAGTTTATTATTTATTAATATTTGTTGGGACTAACAAACTATTAATAAATAATAGTTTAAATAGTTATCAATTAATACGATTAGAGTTAATCTAGAGGAGATTAGTTAATGATTGAAGTATTGTAAAAGATATTAATCAAATTGAATTGGTTAATAATTTGGAGTATTAATTAATTGAATTATCGTACATAGGGGAAACTCATTTGAGATAATAATACTTGGTATTGAAGATTTATTATAACTTATTATTGTTAAAATAAAATGGGAACATTGTTGAAAGAATGACGAATGTGGTCATTATAAATTTATTAATAAGATTTCCAATATAGCTTGTTATTAAATATTAACAAATTATTATTATTGAACTATGAATATGAATATTTATGTACTAAATTATAAATGATTTTTAACTTACAAAATTATAGTTAGTTATTAATCAACTGATATTAATTGGAATATTGCTTTGGATATGTAATTATTAATTAAATTAATTAGAGTTAATTAGATTTAATTAATAATCAAGTTATGTAATAGTGTTTTAATTGATATGCTAATATCGATTCCTTTAGCAAAGTTGTGAAGTATTTACATTGAAGTTGATAAGTCGTACTCTCATGACTTGAATAACGACTTTAGATGTTTTAATGGTGAGACTTAGTAATATTGAATTGAAAACTATTAAAATGTTAATAGGTCATGGATGGTGTACCTATTGATTTAATTGATCATTTTAATAAAGTTATATTCATCTTATTCGAAGACTAGTAATTGGTTCTTTTATAAACGAATAGTGATTCTTTGATTACGTTGAAAGTTGAAGTAATATTAAAGAAGAGTTAATCAATTAGAATATGGATCATGGTTAAATATAAAGGACAATTTAATTAAGGTCAATGATGATCAGTTTAGTGAATATTTATCCTTAAGTTATTCTTAGAATGTAATTCTTAATAATGGAAGGGTAATGCTATCGGGGAACAATTGGGTTGACTTGTAGGTCAAATGATGAAACTTAAAACACTTGAAGTATACTTGCAAACATAAAACTGAAAACCCCTACACATTATTCAACTATGTGAATTTAGTAAACCAAAACATGTATTTGCATCGTGTATTCTATATGCTTCTTGTTTTGGGTTTTGAGTTGACTAGTGTTGACCAATCCTAGGATGTTACCAGAGGCTCAGGGGTTATAAGATATGATGGCATGTTGATCTTATTTGGTCTTGATCTTTATAAGCCCAACCATGGTTATGTGATCGTATGCTTTATGAAATGTTTGTATTTGTTCTTCAGCCTTCATGTGTGAAGCTGAGATGTATATATATCTGAGATGGTTGAGCTAATCATTTTTGAGTCATCGATCAGTTATCCTTGGATTACTTTCTAGTCGCCATGAAGGGACTGAAATATGGATTTATTTCTTGATGGTGTCATGTTGTGGCATGTTTGACTCAACCATTTTGGAGTCTTCGATCAGTATGATTTTGAGTTATTCTTGATTGCTTGTTGAGAACCATTTATCTTGAGATATATTTTGGCTATTGAGAACCAATTGATACTTATGATTATCAGTGGTGCTTTCAGTTGCCAATAGAGAACTGTTGTGGTCATGATTTTCTATGGATGCTTTTTCAGATGCTCATGGAGATTTGATGATTCTTATCTTAGAGATTTGATGATTCTTATTATGGATATTTGATGCTTTTATGCATATTTGATGATTTTATTATGGATTATCTTTTACGATTTTGAGATTTATGATTCCATGAGCTTAGGGTAGGTAATCTACTTGTAGTGTCGAGAAGTGGCTTGCAATGGGGGCCAGGGCCCTAAGTGGCTGTCAGGGTAACTCATTGTAAGTTTGGTTAATAAGTGATAACATTTACACACTACATGGGAATTAAATGAACCTAAAAAGATAATTGTTTTGATGTTCTCGCCCATGCCTTGAGTGCTTGTACAGGCTAGGATGGGAGTAGTGAGAACGCATGGTTGCGACCGTACATTCCATAGTATGCCTTGTCAGTATGAGAGGATACTAGTAGCCGCATGAGATTAGTATGGACTCGTGGAGTTTAGCTAACTGCCAGGGTAACTTGTACGTGATAAATGTGATGACATTTTCCCGCTTGCAGAGTAGCTTTCCTACATGTCATTGTGTGCCTCTGAGAATTAGATGTCGATTTTGTGTGTGTTAAAACCTTTGAGTTAGTATACTTTTAGGATTCCTGAACTTTTTATGCTATGTGTATTGATATCCTGTTTGGGACTTGAGATTATCTCCTCAGCACGGTGAGAGTGGACCACTTAGGTTCCACGCGGTCGGGTGGTAGTGTATTTTCACTCTTATCATTTCAGATCCGTCCGAGACACTGTGGCTGGAGTATCCTTGGTTGGTATTTATTCTTCATTATGTTCTTGGAGCATTATGATAGATAATATACCTTATGATGGATGTATTTACTGGTATGTTTCTTATATTGATGATTTGCTTTACTTTGCATATGATAGTTGATGATTTATTATGCTTTACTTTGCATGTTAGTAGGATGTTTTAGGAGTGACATTCCTACTATGTTAATATCGATGATCTCTTTGGTGCTTTGGAATGTTACGCACGGAGGGATGACTAGGATCCACGATGGTCTAATGATGCTATTTACGGTTGGGAGGAACCGTGCACTTAGTTATTTATGTTTGTGATATATGGTTATCTTTTGTGATGCATGTTTATATCTTTTGTGATGATGTATCATGTATGATATGTGGTTTCATTTATGTTATTGCATCATGGATTAATATTAGATGATGGTGATGTACTTTATTTACTTGGATATTTATTCTTTTAAGCTTTTCATACCCTGTGATATGTACAGTGGATGATTGAGCTAAACTGAAATATGATTACAAAAGGACACTTGTATATTGCTTAAGTACATTGGATGTATCATTGTTATTTCATAAGGATAGGATGTTAGATGAATAGTTAAGTTAGATGTGATACAACGTTAAGGGATCTTTAAAGAATGTAGCCTGTTATGTATATATGTTATGTTTATTTTCATTTGAATTGTTGCTATTGCTTCCGCAAATGTTATGAATGGTTTTATCTTTCATGTTTTTATAAAAAAAAAAAAAAAAAAATGTTTGGCAAACTTAGTAAAATTCTTTGGATCCCTTGGCGGGGCATTACACTTGAATAATTCATTTCTATCAGTTTGGTAAAAAAATGATAAGTCAATGTTTCCAGAAAATCAAATATTCTACCCTTCAAATTTGAATGACTTAAATATAGCTAGTTGCAACTTTCTATAAACTCTCAACTATATCTTTTCAATCAATATATTTGATGGGAGGATGTATTTATTGCTTCTACTCTATGTTTTGGATACGGTTTTAGACCGCTCATCAGAATTTGGATTGCGATGTTGTTTGGCTGGAGTAATTCATCAGTAATTATAATAGTATTTGACATACATGTAGGTATTTAAATTTTGGATTAAGTGGTAGATGGACTTAACATGTTTTTATTTTGACTTGTTCTTCTTATATGGCATGTAGATGCTTTGAATAGCAGCATTGATGAAATTTTTGCAATTTGCCTGTTGAGAAAAGGATCATATTTGTCACAAATGACTCGGACTGTACAATGCTTATAGTATGGTAGGAAACTTTGGGTGCATCGTACGGTGAAGGGAGATTCTGGAGGCGAAGAAAGATTCTTGAGGCAAAGGGAAAGATTCCTGAGGCAAAGGGAGTGTCTTGAGGTAAAGAAAGATCCCCAAGGTGAAGGAAGATTCTTGAGGCAAAGGGAGTGTCCCGAGACGAAGGGAATGTCACTAAAGATATCCGTGTCACCGAAGGTGTTCGCATCACGAAAGCATCGGTGTCCGAGTGACTTGAGACATCCGATACCTGAAGTAGTGACCATCGGATGGACTGACTGTTTGGATGGATGATTTCCAAGGTTGCTAGTGACCAATTTGTTCTATGATAGTTAATGCACCAAATTCCATAATGAATTGCAGAGTGTATAAATGTATGCTTGTGGGAATCGTTAGGAATGAAATGGGCTGAAAGTGTGAAAATCAAGTTGATTGTAAAAGCAATTTGAGCCTGTGAACCTATCCAGATACTAGAGTTTGTTGTATGTAAATTGTTTACTGAAATACAAAGTTACTAGAGGGCTTTTAGGTGGTGGATTTTTCCCAAAAGGGTTTCCCACGTTAAATTTGCTCTCCTTTGTTTATCTTGTGTGCATTGTATTTTCTATGTTCTTGTTTTTCCTGTGCATCTCAATGTTGATGAAGTAGCTATGAAATCTTTCTTATTTCCCCTATAAATTGACATTAGGAAGGCATTTCCACATGCTGCTTTCCTAACAAGTGGTATCAAAGCTTGGGTTATCCTTGTCGGGTAGGGTTGTTTTCAGTGTCAATTTGGTTCCAGTGGGAGTCTGCAAAGTGTTTATCTGGAATTGAGATGGCGGGTATAAGGAAAATAGACATTGAAAAGTTCAATGGCACAAACTTTGAGTTGTGGAAACTTGAAGATATATTGGTTGATTGAGATCTGTGAATTACTGTATTTGGCAACAAGCCTTTAGGCTTGAAGCAAGAAGATTGGGATTTAGCAGATCGAAAGGCTAGAGGATTGATCAGGCCGTGTCTTGCGGATTTTGTTTTGTTGAACATTCATGAGGAGAAAACTGCACATTCTTTGTGGAAAAAGATGGGAGATATTTATTAGGGAAAATCCTTGGTAAACAAGCTCTTCCTAAGAAAGAAGTTGTACTCTCTAAAGATGGATGGAGGAATGGCTATGGCAGATCATTTAAATACGTTCAATATGGTGATTTCACAACTCACATCTATTGGTGTGTCCGTTAGTGAAGAAAAGCATTCCATGTTACTGCTGTGCTCGTTGCTCGATTCATGGGATCATCTTGTGATTGCTTTGGAAATGCAATCTTTGGCGTGCATGCATGCTTTCAAACATCAACATGTGTGGTAGATTAAAAAATGCAATCCTTTTTGACAAGCTATTATTATTTGAAACATAGATGCTTGGTTTGGAAACAATTATTACTGAAGTTGAGTCTCTTGTTTGATCCAGGGACAGATGTGAATGTCTACATGTACTTGCAGCCCTGAAGGATAAAAGTGCTTGCATATATGGTCAACCTTTATAAATGTCCTTTATGTAATACAGTGAGGCATTAGACTGTGATATTTTGATCTCTACATAAAAGGGAACTAAAATTTCCAGTCTACAATGGAAGTATGAAATCTGAAGAAAATGTGGCTGTTAGCATTTGCAGCTCTCCACAATGATTGAATGTATAAATATCTAAAAATAAACACATGACTAGATATCAATTCATTGTTATCACAAAATATCATTTTCAAAAAATTGATTCTCACAATCATCGGTAATTCTGCCCAGCATATGTATTGAGCTTTATCTAATATTTTTGAGATAATTTGACCTTGGAGAATTTTGATGGCTGGTTTGCACACATTTTAGTCTTTTGGGTTGCTTGTTTTAGCTTATGTTGTTGTTTACATTTGGATTTTGTGTCATTTCAATTCTCTCCCTGTGAGGAGTTTCTATATTTTATAGGTTGTCTTTCCAATATACGTTAGGTTCACTGTTTTTTATTTTGTATTGATAGTGTGGAGATTGTTTTTGGCAGGTTATGAGTGATTGTTTTTGGAGCAAGTTATAAGTGCATAAAAAATGAGAATGAATTGTTCATTAAGTTTTAAGAATTGTATCTATATAAAACGATACTTCCAAGTCTACATTTAGTCCATAATGGTCTAAGAATACATTTTTGTGCCTTTATATCTCCAACTTACTAGACCTTGTATTCTACTCCTTTACAGTCTGTTCTTTTGGCTCTTACATTGACAACATTTGACAAATTTCTAGTACTTTCTTTAAGTTGTAATCTCAAACAATATATATTCACTTCTACTGAACTGTTTTAATGTGTAGTAGGCATAATAATTTCAAAATGCAAAGCAGTACAATCCAGCAATCTGCATTGGTTTTTAACATTTTGAACAAAATCATTATACATTTCCGTCTTATGTCTTAATCTAAGACATATGGCAGGCACTATGACGCTCTGCGTCACTTCATCATGAGGAGTTTCTTAGTTTCTTAGGGAAGTTTGGATCTTCCTCTGGGCTCTTCCATTTGGAAGAACATTGAAAACTTGTAAATGGTGTAAGCATGTACTCAATACAAGCATAGCATTCCTTCATAATTACATTGCTGTAAGATTGCTTCTGTTTGATGATTTTATTAATTTTTCCAAAGTGGCAATAAATTGCCAACTGCCTCCAATACTGTTTTCTCTTCCCCTGTCACAAACCAACCTTTCTCTACTAGTGCTTGCTCAGCCAAACCTTTCTCCACTCTCTCTTCTTTGCACTCTACCCACTCTTCTATTGAGAACTCCTCTGAATTGAGAAATTCATTATTGGAGCGACATGTGAAGACACCTAACCATGCCCATCTACCCTTTTCAAATTTCAGTGTAGATCCGTAGCTTCCACCTCCTTGAATCCATCCCCAATAGGTCATTATTGAACATGGGCAATTTATAACAAAACAGAGCATAGCGGCATTACCAGAAGAGGAAGGTTTTTGCACCAATTTTGGAATGTACTGAACTTTCTGGTTGGAGATGGACTCAATGATGTCCAGATTTGGAGAGAGTAAGGATTCAAATAGCGAGGCTGCATCAGGGACTGCCCGTGCATATATTCTTATTTCATCTGGCCAATTCTACAATTTTTATTCATAAGATTCAGTCAGTACACAATCAGCTTTAGGGTTTAGGGTTCAGGGTAAAAATATTTACTCCTAGAAGCTATAATTACCTTCATTAGTTGAATACAACGTTCGATAACTGATCCCCTGTTTGCACTGAGTTCCAGCTGCTTTAAATTCCTTATGTTTTCCAAGCTTTCTATGCCCGGCACCTCCCAGCAGGTGTGAACAGTCAAAAGAGTCAATCTTTTGCAATTTTCTAAACCTTCTATTTTCTCAATCCCATAGCAACCAATAAGCTGAAATCTTCTGAGAGAAGTTAATTCTGCAAAACTTGGAATACTCTTCAGCATTTCACAGTTTATCAAATACATTGACTCGACTGTCTTAGGCAGTGCTTTGATCTCCTCTAAATCATGACTCGCACAAATGTGGATACTCTCCAAATGGGGACAACAGTTTTCAGAAAATGAAATCCTGCACATTTTTGTCTCTGTTAGATCTATCTTCTTCAGGTTTCTTAACCCAAAGGGTAATAATGATGTCACCCCAAAATCCAGTTCCCTGATTGGACAATTGGCTATCATCAGCATTTCAAGATTACTCAGTTGCCTAACTGATCTTGGTACACTTTCCAGCTTAGGACAATCTTCAATTGCAAGAATTGTCAAGGAAGACAGATTCCCAAGAGATTCAGGTAGACTTTCCAGCTTAGAACAAGATCTCATTGTAAGCCTTGTCAAAGAAGACAAATCTCCAATACTGTCAGGTAGATACTCCAGCTTAGAACAACGTCCAATTTCAAGATTTGTCAGAGAAGATAAATCTCCAAGAGAGGTCGGCAAAATTGTCACCAACACAACTGTTATTGTCATTTCTCTTAGCCTGCAAAGATGGCCGATGTTATCTGGTAGCTCCTTCAAACTAGTACCGCCACAATGGAGCTCCCTCAAGGAGACCTGATTTGTGATGTGGCAGGGCAACTCTTCCAATCTCTTGCACCAAGAAAGGTTCAAAAACTCAAGCTTTGTTATCTTTTCCAGAAAGTTGAAGTCGTCTGGAGTGAATGAGAGTTGAATACACCCTTGTAATCTTAGATGTTCTAAGAGCATCCAGTTTCTAAAAGAAACTGGAAGCATTCTCATCTGAGAGCTCCGAGATAAATCTAAATGCCGCAATTTTCTCAAATTGCCAAAATTGCATGGTAGTGATAACATTATACTCCCGCGTAGCACTAGGTGTTCCAGCGATTGAAGGCGGCAAAATTCCTCTGGTAGACTTGAAACATTGTAGCCGTCAGAGATAACTATCTTTTTCAAATGTTTGAGAAGTCCTATTGATTTTGGAAGAGCTTGAATTTTGTTGCAATTATAAAGAAGCAACTCCCTTAGTTGCACAGGTGCCTGCATTGTATTTCCGAGTGGAATAAAGTAGAGCAGACAACAAATATAAAAGGAAATGATGTAGATTTTAAAAAAGGTAAAACATATAGTCCAAGTTCAATCTATGGCATTGGGAATCATGCAATTAAGGGGCTAAAAATAGTCTAATGTTTGATGAGATATGATCTAGAGGGGGCATGTGCTTCCTGTTTGGCAGTCCAAATTGTTTTAAATAATGGCTTTGTCCATAATCCATGATCTAGTATTTTGTCTTATTCTGCTCAGGACTTTTATATGTATCTGTTTAGGTCTCTTTCTATCAGTAAGACTGCAGGTGGGTTTC
Organism: Cupressus sempervirens; assembly: GCA_028749045.1. Classification (NCBI taxonomy): domain Eukaryota; kingdom Viridiplantae; phylum Streptophyta; class Pinopsida; order Cupressales; family Cupressaceae; genus Cupressus; species Cupressus sempervirens. Next base: position 48,966,888 of record CM053789.1, on the reverse strand, counting down.
AATCTTTGATGCTTTTTGAACATTGCAAAACTAACACCTCTTGATTCTAAACCTGGTTTACCTGTAATTTCTTTAGTTATACAGTTTATTAATACATTATCTCTAGTTCGACCTTTTAAAAATAATAATAATAATAAAATTACTTACCTCTCCATCAATCTCTCCCCATAGCTCTTCCAAGTGATGTTCACCTCTCCATTCTTCATAGAGTTCTAAAACCCTCACCTTCTTCATTGAAAGCCCTGATGGAAGATTTCGCTGTCCCATTTGGAACCAGCGCAGCCAAACCAGTTCTCTTGATATTTTACACATTATTTCACTGAAAGAATCTCCACTAATCACTAAATTTTTTAATCCAATTAAAGAAGGTGAGAGTGGCCAAATCCCTCCATTTGTACGAACCATGAGTTCTCCATGTGAGCACCAAACATGAAACTCATCAATCTGACCAGTCATTTTGATCATTATTGGTAAGATCTGCTCTCCTGGCTGAATAGAAAACATATAATTTGTAGAAAACACAATTATATATAAAGCTCTAAACTTACAGAAAAAAATTAAATATTAGAATTACTAGAAGTCGATTAACAAAAGTCAGAGGAAGACAAACATAATTATTCGCCCACTCTCTTTGGTTTGAGGTCGCCATTATTCCTTGAATACCGATTCTTTTCTGAAAACAAAACAAAGCCAAAAGGGAAATTTAAAATGTTAAAGATAGACAGGACTGAGATCAATACATTTATAAGCTGGTCAAGAAAAAGTTATTTGAGTAAATTGGTTAGTTGTCAAGGTTAGTTGATTGTAAAATAGGCCTAGGTAATCAGTTAAACTTCTTAGATAGCTCTGTATCTGCATAATCAGTTAAACACAGTGAACACAAATATTTGTGTATAAAATAAAATAAATTGCTTCTATTGATGAGATATATAATCGAAGAGATAATTTTAACTTTTGTGATCTTACCTCTTTTTGTTTCTGAACATTAATAATTGGTTGGGGGAACCAAAGACGATAAGGTGATTGAGTTTTTGCAATGTCTCTTCCCATATCTCTTATGTGGTCATGCATGATTATACAATCTTTATCATCAACTTCAAGCAAACATTTATGTAAGAGTCTTTCCAAACTTTGTAGACCATTCCAACCCATTCCATTCCATATCTCAATTGCCAAACTACCCTCTTCTCCAATAAAGAAACATGCAACATCTAGGAACATCTCTTTTTCTTCATCATCAAGAGAGTCATAACTTATTTTGAGTCTTTGTTGGATATCACTGGGAAGTATTCTTGAGATCTTATGCAATTGTGATTCCCAGAACTCTTCTCGAAACTCACCATATAGCTGTGCTCCAAATACCTTGAGAGACAGAGGTAATCCATTGCACACTTTCAAAAACTTTTCAACAAGCTCATTGAATCCTTCCGGTGGAAAAGAATTCAAGAAAGCATGCCAACAAAAAAGTTGTTTTGCATATAATGAATCCAATGGTTTCATTTTATATATAGAAGAGATGTTCCAAGATTTAAGAACATCATACCCCCGTGTTGTAACAATGATGAGACTTCCTCTTTCAATACCATCTTTTGTGGGCAGCATAACATCCAATTGCTCCACATTATCCACATCATCAAGTACAATCAATATCCTAGCAGATTTCAAATACTTTGAAAGAATACCCATACCTTCCTCAATGTTGTCAAATGTTGACCCTTGTACACCAAGGTCACTCACGAGTTTTTTCTGTTTCTCATGTAACAGACCTTTGCTTGCAGCGTCTCGAACATCAGACACAAAACTGAACCTCTCCATTGAAGATGATATTTTATTGTATAACTCTTTGGCAAGAGTGGTTTTGCCAGATCCACCCATGCCCCAAATTCCAACAATTTGTACCAACTCATTTTGGTTGACAGATTGGAGTGTATTCACTTCAAAATCTTCCACCATTTCCTTCAGACCAACTGGATGTTTTGCAACCACCAATGGCACACTCTTTGTTTCTTTCAATACTATATTCACAATATTCTTCAACAGCCTCATCTCATCGCTGACAAGTTAAAACATTGAAAACCATTAAATATACAATTAAGAGAAAGAACGCCAAATTGAAATACACAATTAAAAGAAAGAAATGTATGTGTTTGAAGATACAGGAGTTACGAGTTGGCCAATGTAAAATGAAAGAAATGTTTGTTTTTGAAGATTCAGAGGCTTTCTGATTACACTTAATGATTTGGCCTATATAAAATGAAAGAAATGTTTACTTTTCAAGATTCAGGGGCTACTTACTCATTACACTTAATGATTTGGCCAATGTAGAATGACACATGGTAGAGTGCGCTCTTCCACTCTTTAAGCTGTTCCAGGCTGTATCTACCCTTCTGCTCATGCTCTTTAAATGCTTGGGCATACATTCCTTTCCCTTTATCTACCCATCTGAGGTCACTAGGATCTAAGTAGTAGAAAATAGGAATAATTCTGCCACCAGATTTGAGCATAAATGAAAGCTCTGCCAAACACCACGGTGACTGTGCATAGCTCTTGGAAAAAATAGCTACATGAATCGAGGCACTGCGCATTACTCCTTCTAATGCTGTAGGTAAGAAATCACCATATTCTAACTCCTCTGAATCTAGGAAAACTGTAACTTTCAAATTGTTGAGGGTTTTATAAATACTGCTAGCCAGCGTATGTTTGACATCTGGCCCACGATGATTGATGAACACATCGTAACATGGCTTTTGCAGGAGTGTTGAAGCAGAAGTCCTTATAGATGGTGCTAGTCCATGGAAAGCGCCCATAAACTTGTTTTCTGCTATCGAATCAGTGGCAGAAGTAGATGCAGATGGTTGGAATCTGTCAGAAGCACCCATAACCTCACTTTCTACTATACGATCCGTGGTAGAAGTAGATGCAAATTGTGTGTTTGACTCATTCTCCTGTATAAGATCAGGAATGGAAGTAGGTGGAATGGAAATAGACTGACCTGAACACCATGGAATGAGAGAAGAAACCCAGTCAAAGCAGGATGAACACAAGCACGGGGATGAAGAAGATGCAGTTCTTTGTAGTTCGTTTGCAGACGCTCTCTCTGGGCGATCAGCAGAGGCAAAAGTAGATGCCATGGAAATAAACGAACTTCACAAACTCGAAAACTAAGGAAAAGGGGTGGAGGTATGTGTATTTGCCGACTGGGGTATGTCAAATGCTTCGGCTATCGGCATAAGAAACGACCAATAGAAGGAAGCCGCATATTGAATGGACGCTATTTGCGTCCGAAGCGATGTGGAAGAATACCACGTGAGAAGTGGAGTCGCTTTAGGGACATAAAACAAAACAAAACAAGGGGGTTTTTTTTTCCCCATATAATCTATTTTTTTTTCCCCATATAATCTGTTTGTGGGTTCAACATTTCATCACACTATGTGATCCATCTCTATCATCAAGATCACTACAATGAGAGAATGCAAGAATAGAATGGTAAAATATGCACACTAAGTCTTACTCATGTAGAATAAAAGAAGGGTAAGGTAAGCATACAAATCGAGGAGCATGAGGAAAAGGTCAAAAAACTATAAAACAAATAAAACAAATAAAGAAACCTAAAAAAAGGAAGACAAGGGTCTAAAGTGAAAAATAGACAATGCAAACCCACTAAATAGAAAGATACAATTAAAACATAGTCCAAAAAAAAGTATAACTTATGTGTGCAATATGCATATATAATATTAGAATAAGGTATGTAGTTGATATGTATATGATATACAATCTAAAACTAGTTAAAGCTATATATATACAAAGTGAGTATTCATGATAAGCTTTAAAATCTCTATCAAAATTTTATATATATATATATGGATTTTTATACTTAAATTTAGAACTTTAATATATAAATAAGGGAAACTTAGGTTCTAAATCTTCTGGGAGATGCCATCAACAAAAGGCAAGGTGGTTGTTCTAGGAGGAGGGTGTAAAGAAGGTTTGGTATTGGCTAGAGAATGATGGAAGGATTCATCTTAATTAAGAGCCTTGGAGATTTGTTTATGTGAATAGTCATTTAATTTGAAGACTTGGTGAAGATGGGAAAGCTCTAGGTTTAAGTTGGTTGCATCACAAATTCTATGTGCCCTTAGGGTTAAGGTTTTAAGGATGCCCACTTTTTGGCTAGGGTGATGGTGTGAGAACGAGTAGAGGTATAGGTCAGTGTGGGTGGTCTTATGATACACACCTCTCCCAAGGGCGCCATCAGGTTTCTTGATGAGAAGGACATCAAGGAAGGGCAATCAGTTGTTCAACTCAAACTCCTTGGTAAATTTTTTAGCCACGTTGATGTGCCCATGAAACTCTTCCAACTTGTCAAGCTCGTGCGGCCAACAAACATCGGTGTCGTCAACATATTGCTTCCACCATCTATGTTTGAGGGGAAAGGAATGGATGGCTATCTCCTCAAATTGCTCCATGTAGAGGTCGGCAATAATGGGAGAGAGGGGGGGAACCCATCGCCGCCCCATCCACTTGCTCATAGAGGATATTTTAGAAGGAGAAGAAAGTGGACCACAAGCATAACTCTACCATATCAGCCATCTCATGACCAACTTTGTGTCGAATGATTTGAATAAAGTTGGGAAAAGGGACTTTGGTGAAGAGGGAGACCACATCGAAACTAACCAAGATTTCATCCTTCTCCAACCTGGTGTCTTTGACAAAATGGACAAATTGGTTGCAATCTTTGACAAACGAGTCTAGATTTCCCACTATGGTAGAGATAGCCTTGGCAAGATGAGCTGCTAGGAAATAAGTTGGAGACCCAATAGTGTCCACGATGGGTCTCAACGGAATGCCTCCTTTATGAATCTTCGGGACCCCCATAGATGCGCAGGGTTACTTCTTTAGAAGGTAACAATTTTTTCTGTGTAGCTTCATCAAAGGAGGACTTGGACACCAAAGTTTTAACTTTCTTAAGGGTCACGGAACACGGGTTGCGAGAAAGAGTCTTGTAGCTGTTGGGATCTGATAGCAAATCAAGCATATTGGTAACGTAATCCTGCCTATTCATAATGACCGTGGCATTACCTTTATCAACTTTGGTGATAACAAGGTCATTATTGCTAGTTAGATTCTTGAGGGCATGCCACTCAGCCTTGGGGATGTTGCCTCTAGGCAACTTGGCACATCTGAGGGAAACGACATAGTCCTATGTAATCTCTTATGTGACTTTAGGAGAGAGAGAGAGAGAGAGAGAGAGAGAGAGAGAGAGAGAGAGAGAGAGAGAGAGAGAGAGAGAGAGAGAGCACATATAGCATAATCAATCTCAGACATAAACTAGATATGGGGGATGGCATTGGGGGCATAAGAAAAATTAAGACCTCGCTTTAGGAAATTGAAGGATAGGTGGTCAATCGGGGTATTAGATAGGTTGACCACCAACTTGCTCTCCTAGTCCTGCACTGATGGAGCGAGTTGAGGTAGGGAAATGCAAGGAGAAATAGATCGGTTAGAATCTACAAAGGAGGGGTTGGAAAGGCGAACATCTAGGTTCCTAAAGGACCTCCCCATCAACTCACAATTAGCAATAAGAGGAGGGGGCTTGACAGCATGGATGGGAGTGGGTGGCTCTAACGTCGAGGAAGTTAATAAGTGGGATGTGGAAAGGCTTCCTAAGTTGGAGGGAACATTCACAAGAGATAGTGATTACCCAAAGCTACCTTGGTTGACAAAATTCAAATATGCCATGGGAGGGGCTCGAGGCAAGGGGCAAGCTAGGGGTCCATCAAGAATGCAATTAATTTTGGCTTGCAAATCATGCAACACTTGATAGAGTGAAGTTGGTGGACGTACCTATGCATTCTGGCATTGCACTGTAGAGATGAGATGACTGATGGAGGAGCACAAGCATTGTGCTGGTAGCAGACAAGTTCGGTTGCACTTGCAAATGAGGGGAGGATTGCACTTGAGACCTAGTGAGAGTGGTTATCTTGTTACCTATCGTTGTATCAAGAATCTCTATTGTTGCTATGATGTCCTTAGATGGGTTGGAGATGTCCTCATGTAAGATAGAGTGCCATGCCCACGATGAAGATGACCCACTGTTATCCCCTAAATGGTCACCGACTACAAGTGGTAAACGAGGAAGAGCAATAGAGATGTGGTTGTCAACTTCCTCTACAATGATGGAGAAGTTCACTATTGTGGCCGAAGTGTGGTCACATTGAGAACCCTGACACAAACCATTCGAGTTAGCCATTGGATGATCTGTGCTATCAAGCAAGTTGTCGTTGATGTAAGTTTGATGATCAACGCTAACAAGCAAGTTACTGTTGATGTGAGCGAAATGTTGTGGAGTTACAAGCTTCAAGATCATGGAAGCCAGATTGGCTTTCATAGGGAAAGTGGGGGAGTTGCACCTTATGCAACCCAAATCAATTTTTGCAATATGCGATGCTACACGACTAGTCACATGAGGAATCACCTTGATGCTTGACCCTAATGAATGAGATTTTCCAAATTTTTATTGTTTTTTACTACAAATTATGCAGATCATGCAAGTCATGAGCTGAAATTTTCAGAGGAATCCATGGTGTTTTTTATTTTTTGAAAATTGGTCAACTATAGACTTTGTAGGGAGGATAGCTACGTCCATCATTTTATACAACAAAGCATGTGGAAGACAGGTGAGTCATGCTAGGATATCCTATTGATTGGTATTTTTCCATGCTCTAGCTCTTCATAACTCAACCTTTAATATTTACCAATAATTTTGTAGGCAAAATTAAGCGAGCAAAAATAAGTCAATTTTGACTATTTAACACTTTTAGTTTAGGAATCAAGTCTTAGTATGTGATGTTTACGTTGCCCGCTTTTGATGTGTTCATTTAGGGGAAGAGACCTAATAGTTAATAGGGGGTCTAATAACTATAATAGTTTTGTTATAGATTTTTCTTAATTATCGTTCTTAAAAAAACTTCAAAATATGAAAACATATGTACTATTAGTTGATCACACATGTACTAATACTAACATTTTCTATCTTTTTAGTTGGAGATTGACCAATTTGTATACCACTATTGTGACATTTCATAAAGACTACTAAGGTACTTAACTACAAGTACTAGTGTTTTTTGAGTGAGTGACTATCGGTGCATGAACATAACGAGTTTAGGGTGAATGTTTTGAAATGACATTTTTGGATGACTTTGCACTTGATGATCCCTACAAATAGATTTGTGAATACCTAAAAGTAGAAACCTTAGCTTTAAGCTCTTCAGTCACCTATGAAGGTACACTAAATGTCATTGAAAAATTTGACTTATAGGGGAGAGGACCCAGTAGTTGAGCACCTTGACTTTGGGCTTCACAAAATCCTGTGGAAATTTCAAATCACTCCCATATTTTTATAGTTGCTTACTTGGCAAGCACCCTGCTTAAAACTAAGGTTTCAAAGCCACATCATAACAAATGATGCCACATCAACTTGCTTTTTCCAAGGTGTCCAAAATAGCCCCAAAAAAGAGTGAGACCAATCATAGTGCACTAGAGACCCCCATACTTGTGCAACTGATGTGGCATCACACTTTTGGTTGTTTTTGAGAAAAGGGACACATTTCATTCAATTATGGGTAGTCATCATTAGCAAAAACAACTTTAAAGTCACAACTATTGATACAATCTTGTCAAAAATGTTGGATATTAAATCAACAATTGTGGGTATTAAGTTAACAACTCCTATCACAACCATTGGAACATGCTCAAGTAGTGGGTGCTCTCCCCTAGCTTAGGAGTGTTAGTGAATTAGTTTTTCAAGATTTAAAAATAATCTTATTAAAAATATAATTATATCATATATGATAATTATGAAAATAATATATTAGAATGTGTGTGTGTGTACACACATACACACAAATGACACAAAACATAATTATTATATTCACAATTGTATATTAGTCAAAAACCAACAAATTAAAAAGGAAGTGTGACACCTTGTATGATCAGTGCCTGATCACATTTAGATCTCAATGAAGATATAGATAGGAATAAGCATTTCCATTATTCACATCTAGCATCTGCTACATAGAGTTCCATATTTGAGCACATAAATTTGATAAGTCTTATGTAGTGATCTCCCTCATAAAACAATGTACTCTTCCAAACTAATATTCATACCAAATTGCAACAGACATAAATCCTTGATTTGGACATGTCAAAGTCTAATCTGAATTGACTTACATATATACTACACAAAGAATACATTTTACAAAGTGAAAACTAATATAAATATCATCAAAGAATGCATGACTCATTATGAATTAAGCAGGATTCATTACACAAGTAGATTCATTGTCTTTAATATTGAAATATATTAACACTTTAGATATATGCATGTATGTTGAAGGTCATATCAGATAAATTGAACAATTATATAAATTCAATTTAATTTATCATACTAATAAATCTGATCATATTTTGCAACATGGTATGAGAGCCTAGTTAAGAGAGCATCCTGATAGGATTTATCTAGTGTAATCAATTTTTTCTTAAATTCCACATTTGTCAAAATGGTGAATGGTATGAAGCTAGAAGATAGGCTCAAGGGAGATTTGGATTTTGTAGGATGGAAATTATGAATGAAATTACCTTGAAAGAGAATGGTTTAAAATAATTCATTGAAAAATCCAACTAGCCAAAGGAAGTAATGAATTTGAAAAATGGGAAAGCAATAACACCAAAGCCATGAAGTTAATTGTGGATGGTGTTAGGAACCATTTACTTCCAATCGTCTCAAAACTAGACACAATACATGAAATGTTGAAAGCACCACAGATAACAGATACCACTAGACTTATAACTCTGAAAGATAGTCTTTCCAACATAAAGATGCATAAAAGAGAATCTGTTACTTCATATTTCATGAGGATAACAAAACTAAGAAACCGAGTTTCTACAATTGGTCAAATCTACAATGAGAAAGAATTAACCATGATTTCTCTAAAAGGACTACTAGCATCATGGAAAACTTTTAGACAAGGAGTATGTGCTCGCTTCAAGGTTACTAAACTTTCTTGACTAAAGGCTGATTTCATACAAGAGGAGGGCATGTTAATGTTGATCCAATAAATAAGATTGACAAATGAGTGTCAACACACTTAACCATTTTCACCATACATGCCGAGTACACAAATGGAGCCGAGCCAAAATTTCTTTATGTGCCAACTCACAGATAGTGCCGAGCAAACTATAGTTGATGCCGAGCAAAACACATCTAAGTATATGTCAAGCTATACAGAACTCAACATGTGCTGAGTAGATTAGAAGACAGTGTGCGTCGAGCATTGCGAAGTTAATAGGAGCCAAGTGATTCAAAAATCAATAGGAGTCGAGTAACATAGGAATTCTATAGGAGCCGAGTAACACAGGAAACATAGTGGATGTTGAGCAATCCAAAATAGATGGTGTTGAGCATCAGTATTACTTTATGAGCCAAGCAACGCAAGATTAGCATAAGAGTTTGTGCCAATACAAACCAAGATGTAAAATGGTTATGCATGACTCATGAAAGGATAAGGAGATAAGATCAAATCCTTCCATTTACCTATGCGATCCTCATGCATCCAATCAGAAAATTGGAAATGCATGCAGCCAATGGGTGAATTTCTAGGGTTTGAGCAGGAACATTTTATCCAAGGATGCATAATGATCCACTAATATTTATAAGGGAGTCCTGATGCCATTGAAAGTGAGTTAAAGAAAAGAAGGAAAAGAAGGGGCTTTTATTGAGGTCATTGCAGAGCTTTGGTGTCAAAGATTAAGTGGAAAGGAGAGCAGTTAGACATTCAATTGATCAGAACAAAGCAAGGGATATGAACGAATATCAGATCTCAGGAGATCAAGATCAGGGAAAGTAGATCAAGCGCCTATATTCAGCAATCAAGGATTGTAAGCTATCAGATTTATTATACCTAATACTCTTTAGCCATTGTATTAGAAAGGAAACCCTATGTTGATAGGTTAGCTTAACAGTTATCTTGTAGATCCTTTAAAAAGGTGATTAAATCCTTTAACAAGGTAAGACTTCATGTAAAGTGTTTGTAAATCCTTTAACCAGGTCACTATTGACATAGTGTAAAGCTTTTAACAGGGCAGGCCTTTCACAGGGGAAACCATCAGAAGTGGTTGAAATTAATTGCTGCAGTAATTTCGTGGGTGTCATCCCCACCCCAGTTTTACCTTCTTATTCCTGGAGGGTTTCTGGGTCACCAAAATCTCAAGTGTTATGTGGTGATGCATGTTTGTTTCACATGATTGTTTAATGTTTATATGCATGCATGTCAATTTTAGTTATATGTTATTAAGGGTATAAAAAGTAGATAAAAGGTCAAAAATTCTGATTCACCCCCCCTCTCGGAAGATCTCTTCCCATTAAGACATTCCAACAATTGGTATCAGAGCTAAGTTCTGTCAAGGAGAAGCCTAACAGCTTGGAGGAAAAGATCTGAAGATGGAAGTCTTCAAACTTGGGAAGATCATTGAGAACCAAGTGATAGATGTGCATCTCGCTCTACACAAGGTAGAGGAAGCTAGAGAGAAATTAAGTAAATCCTTAAAAAGAAGGAAGGAAATAGCTATAGCTGAAAATGATATTCACTACAAGGAGATTGACACCACACAAGTATTTGCCAAAGGAGATTCCAAAGAATTTGATGCAGCAATAGCAGAATTGATGGAGAAAAACAGAGCTCAAGCAGAAGAGATAAGAACTCTTAAGATAGAGCATGAATCACAGGCCATGATGCTATGTGAAATCACTGAACAAAAGAAAAGAGTAGTTGAGGATAGAGTTATGATGGAAGATGACAAAAGAAATCTTGCAAATAGACTTGAAGAAAAGTGTACTGAAATAACAAGGACCTCAAACATGCAGATAGATACACTTGCCCAAATGATGAACCTTCATCATGAACTAAATATGAAAGATATTGAGATCTCTACTTTGAGGATGCAGAATGAACAACTGCAGAATGAATTGAACAGAGAAAAAGAAATATCAGAGAATCTCAACAAGTCAAGTGAAGCCATCAAGTACTTTGAACAGTTGCTGAAATCCCCAAGATCAGCCCATGATACATCAGGACTTGGATACAACAGCACTGAAGTTGGTGAATCATCAAAGAGTGCTAAGCAAAGAAGTGACAAAGATAAAGATTCTACACCCACTTGTCATTACTGTAATAAAAAGGGGCATACTGCTAATGTTTGCGGGAGTAGAAGGATCAATCAGCCTAACACACCCAAAAGCAAGGGTCACTGTCACAAGTGCAACATGCAAGGACATATGACAAAAGATTGTAGGTCCAAAGTCACAAGGACACAAAGATTTGATGGACATTGCCATAATTGCAATAAGTATGGACATAGAGCCTTTGAATGCAGATCAAAGCCTATGTGGACACCAAATCAACATTTAAGAAGGGACAACTATGAACACCATTACAATTGGGACTACAATACAAGGCAAAGTTGTCACTATTGTCAAGAGTATGGACATATACCCCAGAACTGCATAAGAATACATTTCAAGGGGAACTATAAAAGATGGTTGAACCAAACTACTTGCTTCAGTTGCTTGAAAACTGGACATGTCATTAGGAATTGTGCAACAAAGGCCAAGGCACCCAAGACTGAAGTAAATAAGGGCAAAGAAAAGATTGATGTGGAACACATCAGAACAGACATGAAGAAGACATGGCAGAGAAAGGATGGATCAAGTACATCCAATGAAAGGGCCACTTCACCCATGAGGTCAAGAGATCATTTCTCATCCATCTAATCACAAGATAAGCCTATAGGGCTAATACATATAAGGAAGTATCACACATCAGCTCTAAACCATTAAGAAGCACTGCAAAGTATAAATCTGCATGAGATAAGATGCTAAGACTAAACTTGAATGATGATGTTGAGCTGTCTTTGGATGCCAAGTGAAACTGCTTTGGATGCCGAGTTAAGAAGTCAAGAAGAGGCCGAATTATTAACAAAGTATGTAGATGCCGAGTGGATGTCGAGTTGAAAAACCTTTTGAAGCTGAGTGACAAGTGTAGGTACAAAAATGCATTAAATGCAAGGTTTTTTGTGTTGCTTAAAGGTGAAAATCGATTCATTTTTGAGCCATTTAAATGAAAAACAATTACTAGGAGCACGACTGAGTGATTTTCAAGCTTTCAACTAGTGTTTTGCAGTGATTCAACATCTACCCAAGTGATCTAAGCATTTATCCAAGTATTTCCTTCAGGTGCCAAGTTTTACAGTTTGTGAAGTTTGCTTTAATCATCAAACCCTAGTTCAGTTATAAATGGCATCTAGTTCAAAGATGACCCAAGGGAAAATGAGCCATGAGATTCAACTTGTCAGCAATGAGGTTAAGCAACTTGAGCTTAGACCTATACCAGAAGTTGCATATGAAAGCAATCCCGCCGGTGCCCTATCTGCCATCCCTGAAAAAGTTGTTATGGTTCAGGATGTGTGAAAGTGTTATAGCTGTAAAATAGGAGCCATAGGAGACTTGGAAATCTTTAATGCCTTTGACAAACTTTGTGATAATGGTATCTTTAAAGATGAGTTTTCTATCATAGAGAAGAAGGGTTTAACCAAAGCCCTAGTTTTTCCAATCATATTCAAAACTGAGTGGATACGCATAATACTTAGCAGAATCCATGATGGAGCATTCTGGTTAGAACAAGGACTAGTCAAGATTACCAAGAAAACGGTTCATAGGGTTATAGGATTTCCAACCCTAGATCGGCCCAAGACATTGAGAAGTGAAAAGAATGAAACAATAGAGAAGAACACAGGATCAAAGTGGAACAATAGAGGCATGACCATAGACACTATAACTGATCCCCTTCTAGACTTTGCTGTAAGGATCATATCACATAAGTTTTATCAATCCAACAGGTTGAATATTGTACCCTGCATAACAGTGGATGTGGCATATAAGCTTGTAAAGAAAGATCACACCTATGACCTTGCAGAGCTCATGTTGCAACAGATCAATGAAAATCTTGGAGCTATTAGAAAGTCCAAGGGAGCACAGTGTAAATTTGGTTCAGTGTTGGTTTGTATGTTCTTTTATGTGATGAAGGAATTCCCTTCACTTGGAAAAGTCAATTGGAGTCAGAATAAAACCATTGTTGATCAAATAAATGATTTCATTGCACAAATGGGAGATAGCTTTGATGATCAAATGTCTATCTATTTTGATGATTTCAAAAATGCAATGAAGAAAAGAATGAGGATACTAGTTTCACTAGTGGAAAAGCATGTAAATGACATATGCTTTCTAATTGACATTGATTATACTTACATTCAAGAAGTCCTTCCAATAGCAAGATGGCTTAGACCATTGGGATATGAGCTTGATGTTGACCAAGCTTCTGTAGCCATCATAGCATTACTTGCCGAGGAAATGGACAAATCTGCAAAGGCATTTGGAACATTTGACACTGTCAAATCAAGAGTTGTTACATAACTCAAGACAGACTCAGCAGTCAAGAAGAAGGACAAGCTGGTGAGGAAGATAAAGAAGAAATTTGGTGTTAAAGAAACAAGTGCAGTAGGCGAAGCAGAGGAGATTAGTGAAGGAGAAGAAGAAGGTGATGAAGAGAAAGATGAGGATGAGCCAAAACAAGGGCCACTTGAATTGTCACAAGGCCAAGGTGAAGACAAAGATGAGAGTGTCGAGGAAGAAGAAACCAAGGAAGCACCCATCAAAGGTAGAGTCATCAAAAGGAAGGCAAATACACCTCCTACTTCTCAGCCTTCACCAAAGAAAGCTATCGTGCAAACACCCAAGAAGCCAACAACCAGAGCTACAACAAGGGCCTCTACACAAAAGGCCAAAGATGAAGCGACAAAGAAGAAGAAGTCAGTCAAGAAGGAATAGGAAGAGCCAAGGAAAAGGAAAAGATATGTGACTCAACCTAATACTGATGAAGAAGATCAGACTAAAAAGGTAAGTCATCCTCCCAAGTCTTCAATTGATATATTATGTGAGAAGATTAGGAATGGAGACTTAAGTGAAATGAAAAGGATTGATTTCAATAAGTTCAGTAGAGAGGAACAAAATAGCATTGAAGAATCAGTCTATGCATTAATGGCATAGTTCAAGTATACACCTCTTGAACTAGATGGACAATTGCCAATGGAATTGTCTAAAATTGTAGAAGATAGATGACATTTTTGTCTAATGATGGAGAAAGAGATGAGGAAATCAACCCTAGCAAACATACTCCCTGATTTGACAAAGGAACAGGTAACTCAAGTAGTGAAACGACATAATAAAAGGTTTACACCTAAATATAGGGCAATCTCCATCTTACAAAACAAAATTGAAGAAGTTTTACAAAGAACTACAAGAGCGTGGAAGAATTTATATAAGAAGATTGAAGGTGTTCTTGAAGAGGAGTACAAAGAAGAAGCTACTGCTAAACTTGAGGAAAGAAGGAAGACGAGAGAAGAGAACACAGAAGAAGAGAAAAAGGTTGAAGAAGAGGAAAACAAGAAAGAAAGAGAGGAGGAAGGAAAATATGAAGACAAAGGTACTGATGAGCAGCAAAGTGTGCAAGACACACAACTTTCACCTCCTAGTCGTCCTCACTCTACTACCACATCTGCAGAAATCATAAAGATTAAGGATGTTGTTGACACCTCATGTCAAAACATCAATCCATTAACTATAGAGGATCTTACTAAGATCCTTGACCAAACAACTCTACAAGCACAATTGTGTTCAAGTCCCATATTGGTTAGTGTAGATGATCTCCAAAAGTTAGTAGATAAACTCAAAGAAGCCAAGGTGTCACCACAAGAACCACCTCAAATCATTCAAACTATTGGCCTTACATTTCTACCACCTCCATCACCACCAAGAATAGCCATTCAAGCTCATCAGGAGCCGAGTGCAACAACAGAGGAAGTCACAGGTATAATAGTATAGATAGCAAGTACACCTCCAACAGCAGTGACACAAGTAGAGGATAAGGAAGAAACATAGGATAAGGAGGAGTCTGTAATACAAACTTTGGTTGAATTGCCAAAAATAGGAACTCCTACCAAACCTATTGAGGAGCCGGGTACTGAAATGATGACCTTACATATCAGTACACCAAGCTCAAGTTCTATTAGGGTAGCCAGGACCATTCATTATGGCATTCCTGAGCTTGATGAAGAAATTAAAATACCCTATTATGATTCAAGCACTCTAAATGAGGAAAAGATTAATGAAATACATAGTGCATTGGATAAGAGAAGGAGGCAAGAGGCAATGAGGAAATACTACAAATATAAGTAGGCAATGAATGAGATCAAAGATATATTCATGGATGCCTTCAGCCCACAACCTCCAGATGCAAACAGGCCAATTCTTGAGCAACTATCTGATATAGTTGACCAAGTGAATAATAAAGACCATGATACTAATGTAAAACTAATGGAATGGTCAGAAAAAAAAGTTTGTAGGTAAGGTCAACCAAAAGATAGCTCATAACATAATTTTGGGATAGGTTGACCTAGCTAATAAGTTGGATAATGTAAAGATTGTATTAGGGAACATATTTTCCCTTTATAGCAAATTGTGTGATTTTTCCAGGTTCACACAAGAAATAAATCCAAAAAATTTGAACCTTGAGAGTAAATTAAAGCTCTTCAGCATGCAACTACCCTCAAATCCTGCACAGAGTGAAAAGCAATTTGCTCAAACACTTCACACTCAGAGAGAATTAGTTGCATTATCAGCAGAAGAGGCCACTATTAAAGAAAAGCTAATGCAAATACAAGCCTCTATCACTCCTCACTTGGAAGTATTACACAAGGAGAAAATGTATGCAAAAATTGTCCTGCAGAAGGATCCAAATATTTCTACACATGAAGGACTTGTTGATCTAGCAGCAGAGCTTGCAATCCAACAAAAGTCATTGTATATTGCCTTGAATAACTGGGATGCAGCTCTCAAAATACTCCTTGAGGTAAATAAGACATTTTTGGCCAAGCATGGCATTACCATTTAGGACCCTTTGATATCAGTGTCAAAAAGGGGGAGATAATATTGTAAAGGGGGAAATAATATTCTAAGGGGGAGATAATATTGGAGAGATATATGAAAGGAGAAGATAACAAGATAACAAGATAAAAAATAGAGAACATTAGGCACAATGGCACAAGACATCAAAATTCATGACATGACAAGGCATAATCAACTCAGGGGGAGTCATAAGGTATAATATCTTTTTGAAGGTTTAGATCATTGATGGGCAAACACTAGGGCAAATAATAACAAAAGAATTAACAATTTATGACGAAGTTCGGCTAGTCTATACGTGTCAATCCGAGAGTGTAAGCTTGTGAAAGGTGTCGGAGCAGTATGCTATCAAGAGATGATAAATTTGATTTAAGCAATTATGAATGCAGCTAAAACACAAAAATTTGAATCTATGAAAAACTAAAGAAATCCCAACGACAGGAACATCAGAAACATAAATAACTCAAAAAACCTAATCTGTAATAAAAATAATTACAACTCTTAATAAATTATCAAATCATAATCTATTTCATATGAAATATTATTATATAATCAAATACTGATATTAAACACATAAACTAATTTACTACGATTATATCTATACTATGTACTGCTAAGCTAATTAACATATAAATGAAAACTAATTTAAATATACTCCAGACAGAAATAAAAATGAGATCACCAGATAACTTTGGAGTGGGCCCTTCCTCCTCAGCCACCTGGTGATGAAGCCAAGCAGTAGTCTTAAGTCTTCCTAATCATGAAAATATAAATTTTATATTTCCAAATGAGAATGATCTATTACAATGCTGTGCAATCTATAAAACATGTACACTGCTGTGTGTTTTCAGAACTGTACGTGTGTGTCCATCCTCACTATTGTTGTTACTTATATAGATGCAGCTTTACAAATTTAATAACTAATTTTTTATGCACTCTATAAAAAGAGTGGCTATTACATAACAAAGTTATAGCAAAAATATATGGCTTGCAAAGAATAGCCAATTTGTTGTCATCATTCAAACAAAATACTATTTCCTTCATTCACATTTGTTGAACCGTAGTTTTGTAATAGTTTGCAAAAGTCTGATTATTGGGCTTTCCACGTGAGGCATGGATATCCCTCTTAACAATAGCATCTCATCTCCTTAGCAGTAATAATAATGTAGTTATTTGTTGCATGGGTTTTTTTAATAGCCACGTAATTCTTGGGAATAAATCTTAGCTGTAATATATGATATCTCAACCACATTCATTGTCTGCATGTACAACCATCTATCTTAGAAATAGAATGATCCATAATCCCTTCAATTTAGTCTTCAATAACCTCTCCACGTACGAATTCAGCTAAGCTGGAGGAGTTCTATTATGAGCTGGTGACAGCAACAAAAACAAACTTTGAAATTTAAAATCAAAACCCGTAATAGAATAATCACGTTTTGAAATAGGCCTCTAACTTTTCCATCATGCATGTTCTGAATATTCTATCGCGCGAGATTGTAATTGGGCATGTTCTGGACAATACCCATGTCTCAGATTTTTGAGATTCATCTGTATCTGTTCGCAAAAGGAGATGCAAAATTGGTTATCCTTATTTTTAGTCGGTAATTATTCTTGTTAGGCTCTTTCTCAACATAATACTCTTGAAAGGAATAATGCTTTAAATTGTTGAAGAAATAATGAATGCCAATAAGATATAGCAAGAAATACATTTCAAAGTGGATGGAACTTTGTATTTCTGAAATAGCTACAGGAAGATCTGTAGATGACAGGAAGATCTATGCTACAAATCAACATGCTACAATAATAAATATTAGTAAAACATAATCAATAATGAATTGTTCATATTTTAATCCCAAAAAAAATATTAAATACCACTTAATTATATTAAACTTATGCAACATTATAATGGTAAAATAAAATGAAATGGGATAAAAATGGAATAGAGAAGTATGTAGGAAAGTGCGTAAGATAGATTAAAAGAGAGCATTAAATAGGTTATGATTAGCTCTCATCATTCCCCCCAACTTAGCTTATTGCACGTCCTCGTGCAATAATTATGATCATGAGGTCTTTAGTTTTAATTGAAAGCACTTTAGGTTTATAGTTTTTAGCTTTGTCTCCACCCTGAACCATGATTACTCTTAGATGAACACAAATCCCTTTCTTTGCTTTACATGACAAGCTTTCTTCTTCTTCTTCTTCTTTTTTTTTTCCTTTTTCAATAGGGATATCTCCTTTAACTTTCATAAATCATTTTTCTTTTCTCTTTTATTTTTCATCTCTTTTCATTTTTTATAGCATCATGGTTCAAAAGGTTTCATATAGGAGAATTTATCTCAATTTGCATAGGAGGAGTTTAAATGGGTAAAATAGTAGAGATGAGAGACAAAACAAAGGTTATTGTATGATGGATATTATGGATAATATGATGGAAGATAATAGGGTGACATTCGTCCCCCCAACTTAAAGGTTGACCGTCCACGGGAAACAAGGAGAGGATAGGGTGTTGCATAATGATACAAATATAATAAGCAATACAAATAAAGTTAAGAGATAAAATAGGGAAAAATAAAATCAATTGTTTTTACCAACATGCATGTGCAGAGAGACCAAGGCTAGAATAAAGAGTAACTCAACAACTGTAGCCACTAAAATGGAGGAATCGGCAACAAGAAATGAAGAAGCATCAAAATTGCAACGCCATAGAAGATCACAATCTGACTGAAATCATCGAAGAACATACCACTGGAAGGAACCAAAAAACTAGGAGAATGACTACAATTGGAGGGGCCACCATTAGCAACAGAACTAGTATAGATCATATAGGAAGTAGCGCATTCCACTGAAAACACCTCAACTGATCATGCAACATGTACTAGGGGTGATCAAAGATTTGAGGATCACACTAAAGAGGAGTAGAGCTGCAGGAGTGAGTGACAGGAGGTGCCAAAAAGGAAAGAAGCACTAAAACCAACAAGTGTTCCTGAAAAGAATGATTAGCAGAAAAACCAGGAACACCAATTACTGCTTTCTTTCTTTTTTTTTTCTTCTTCTTGTTTGAATAAATTTTGATAACGACAAGTGACCGCTGACAAGCTAGTTTTCAATCACTCACCGCTTAATGGCGCTGTAAGAATAGTTTTCACCACTAAGAATTTATTTTGCAGTTAACATCTACCAAAAACTAGTTTTCAGATATTAACTGACCAACAATGCCCAAAGGTTTTCATTGTTGGATCTTTTATTTATTTATTTCTTTTTTCTTTTTCAATTGTTTTTCATTTTTTTCATTTTTTTCAAATTTTCAATAATTGCATAAAATGACCAAAGAAATGAAATCCTGACATGGATGATGAAAAATGATACCATCCAAAGCTCGATTTTTGTCCATGACCTCACAAAAGACACTATTGAAACTTGATTGCATAATGAACTTGAAATGATCACCAATAATAACCTCATCAGAACTAGAACCACAAACCATTGCACTTGAAACATTTTTGATCTATGTATCTCTTCACCACTAAATCTGAAATTTGCTTGGAGAACTTGGGAACATACTAACACACTTGGATGAAAGAACTACTCACAAGGATGATGATTCTCATATTTCTCTATGCTGACTAAATAAGAAGACATCTCTTGAAGATATCAAACCCTATTCTTGTGAAGCTTGTGAAATATCCATTGTAGGAAAATGTAAAGTTGTGAGTAGCACACCTTCATTACCAAATACATGAGTATGGAGTGAAAACCAATAGTAGTCACCAATGTGTCCATAGAACTCTAGAGAGACACAACTCAAGGAAGGAGTGTAGTAGTTGGCACTATATTCAAAGTATTTTCAGAAGTGTTCTTGAATATTCATGCATCTCATAGACCATGCTGCATATTTTCCTCTAAGTGATAAATCGCCAAAGACAAAAAATCTCATCTCAAGGTGTTGAACACCATCTGCCAAAATTTGCATGTGATCTTGAATAGTGAAGCATCAGTGAAATGGATATGCACCATATAGCGAGC
Organism: Cupressus sempervirens; assembly: GCA_028749045.1. Lineage (NCBI taxonomy): Eukaryota > Viridiplantae > Streptophyta > Pinopsida > Cupressales > Cupressaceae > Cupressus > Cupressus sempervirens. Next base: position 48,946,790 of record CM053789.1, on the reverse strand, counting down.
AAGCCCACACAATGCAATGCTTGTGTAGAGAAGCATCATCAACTGGTATTGGTTCTAAGATTATTGCACCACAACAAGAGGCCTGTAACCATATTCTCAAAACCAAGCATATCAAGCATAGTAAATAAATATCATCCATTCAATAACTCTATCATTAAGTAGGTTATTTTTTTACAAATGATAGATAGAGTTATTACTATGAATAGATACTTGATAGAATGGATAAATACAAATAAACTCTTGCGTTCATATAATAGCAATGCGAATTAACACTACAACACATACCTTGAATTGTGAAGACTTCACATGTGAAGATTTGCTAAAAGGACCAATGAGATAATCAACGAAACTTGACTGGAAATCATCCAAGAACCACAAGATTGGAGGAATTCCCCCCAACTTAACTTCATGCTACAAGGTCATGAAATCATTAGGATAACCAAAGAAATTAGGTAACCCAAAGAGAGTAACACATCTTAGAATTTTGTGAGCCTTTTTGAATCATAGATAAATCACATATTCAATAATTCAATGGATATACTCCCAAATTAGCTGTAGGATATAAAAGCATAGGGAATTTGAATCATCCAAGGAATCAAGAAATCAACACGTGTAATCAATGAATGATCATATTAAGATAAGAACCAGGAATGAAAAATATATGGATAGTAATACCTTGGTCCTTGCTAAATAAATGAATAATCCATAGTGTATTTGGTCATCTTGGGAAAATGGAAAGATTTAACAATGAAAAATAATACTCATCCAATTATAATAGTTGTTGTTTGGTCATTAATGCATAGAATCCCATATGGTTGTGCTTAATCAATTATTGGTCCTAAATCAACAAGTGTGTGAGGGATGCATATTTCAACCATAGGCCTCCAAATATCAATATGCATAAGTACAAAAATAAAATATAGATCTTGGAAGAGTTGGTACTGTGTTTGTGAAATATGGAATGTATATGGCTTGATACTACTTAGTGAATGATTAACATAAACATGCATACTCATGAGTCCATTAATTAAAATTGACACAATTTGATGCATGGGCTCATTTGTGGGTATGTTGAATTCACTAAGTAGAAAAGAAGAACAAAGTTGATTATATTTCAATAAATAATATTGTTCTTCTAGTTTAAGTAAACCAAAATCACATCCCTTATATACATCAATATATTCCAATGTTGATTTATCGATTTCAAGCACATCATTAGATGGTGGAGGGATCCTTGAAAGCTCAATATTATATGTATCATTGGCCACCTTATTATGAAGTGGTATATGAGACAATATAGTTGTCTTTGGTAGATATGGTGGAGTGGGTAGAATATGATGTGAATGACATAACGAATGTGGTAAGAAATGTGAAGGAGATAAAGTAGATGGTAATAAGTATGATTGGTGGAATGAAGATGGTAAGGATGGATATGGCGGTTGTTGTGAGTATGCATGATTACATTCGTTGTGCATGCTAAGTGGAGAAGTATATTTTGAAGAAATATGTTGGATTTGTAATGAATTAAAGTGACAATACATGTTACCAACATAATGCATACCTTGATCTTCTTGGGTTGGTACTTGAGATTGTTCATCCATTATAAGGAATACTTGGTCACTTCCTCCCTTATCTTGATAGGGATCACAAAAAAATTCTACCTCATTCACCACTTACTCTTGATTGTTCAGGCATATGCATTGGTCATCTTTCCTATAGCAAAGAGAACAACAAGTGGTTAAATTAGCATCATCAAAATCACATTGCTCTAAGAATTCATCAATGATTTGTTCTTGTTCAAACATAGGGATAGAATTCTCACATACCTCTAATAAGGGAAGATCAAGATAAGAAAAGATGCATTCATTAGGTAGAGAGGGTATTAACATATCACCTTTGATTGGCACGTTTTCCTATCAAGTTCTTCATTTGTTTTTAAATTTGAAGGCGGGGGCCTGGGGGTGGCAGCCACTATTGGGGTCAAGGGGCAATGCCCCTTGTGGGGTCCTAGGGCAGTGCCCAAGGTGCGCTCCCTATCGCAATAGAGGGCGGGGTCGAGGGGCAGCGCCCCCGACACCAAGCACATTTTGCCTCTTGCATTCCCTTCAAATTTTGCATTTTTAAAACATTTTTCAACCAAAATTGATGGACTTGAACAACCTTTAAAATGCATCATTTTTAACATTTTTCTTCAAAATAGCTTATAATAACTCACAAAAACTAATGATAATGTAAAATGGAATCTAATTTCTAAGACAACTAGTGAATCAAATGTCTAATGCCTACTTGCAAACTCTAAAACAAACTTCTAAAGAAAAGCATCTATATGATTTACGCAATGCAAATTAAGATTAATTACTTAAGCAAGGCTAGCAGTTGCAAAAGCTTTCATCCTAACGCATTGTTCCTAACTCAAATCAGAAAACTAACATGCCTTTGACACCTTTCCCCAGCAACGGTGCCAAAATGACAGGCCAACACTGGGGCAAATAATAACAAAAGAATTAACAATTTATGACGAAGTTCGGCTGGTCTATACGTGTCAATCCAAGAGCATAAGCTTGTGAAAGGTGTTTGAGCAGTATGCTATCAAGGGATGATAATTATGATTTGAGCAATTATGAATGCAACTGAAACACACAAAATTGAATCTATGAAAAACTAAAGAAATCCCAGCAACAGGAACTGTCACTTCCTGGTGACAGGAACAATCAGAAACATAAATAACTCAAAAAAACTAATCTGTAATAAAAATAATTACAACTCTTAATAAATTATCAAATCATAATCTATTTCATATGAAATATTATTATATAATCAAATACTGATATTAAACACAAACTAATTTACTACGATTATATCTATACTATGTACTGCTAAGCTAATTAACATATAAATGAAAACTAATTTAAATATACTCCAGATAGAAATAAAAATGAGATCACCAGATAACTTTGGAGTGGGCCCTTCCTCCTCGGCTGCCTGGTGATGAAGCCAAGTAGTAGTCTTAAGTCTTCGTAATCATGAAAATATAAATTTTATATTTCCAAATGAGAATGATCTATTACAATGCTGTGCAATCTATAAAACCTGTACACTACTGTGTGTTTTCAGAACTGTGCGTGTGTGTCCATCCTCACTATTGTTGTTGCTTATATAGATGCAACTTTACAAATTTAATAACTAATTTGTTATGCACTCTATAAAAAGAGTGGCTATTACATAACAAAGTTATAACAAAAATATATGGCTTGCAAAGAATAGCCAATTTGTTGTCATCATTCAAACAAAATACTATTTCCTTCATTCACATTTGTTGAACCATAGTTTTGTAACAGTTTGCAAAAGTCTGATTATTGGGCTTTCCACATGAGGCATGGATATCCCTCTTAACAATAGCATCTCATCTCCTTAGCAGCAATAATAATGTAGTTATTTGTTGCATGGGTTTTTTTAATAGCCACGTAATTCTTGGGAATAAATCTTAGCTGTAATATATGATATCTCAACCACATTCATTGTCTGCATGTACAACCATCTATCTTAAAAATAGAATGATCCATAATCTCTTCAATTTAGTCTTCAATAACCTCTCCACGTATGAATTCAATTAAGCTGAAGGAGTTCTATTATGAGCTGGTGATAGCAGCAAAAACAAACTTTGAAATTTAAAATCAAAACCCATAATAGAATAATCACGTTTTTAAATAGGCCTCTAACTTTTCCATCATGCATGTTCTTTATATTCTATCGCGCAGGATTGTAATTGGGCATGTTCTGGACAATACCCATGTCTCATATTTTTGAGATTCATCTGTATCTATTCGCAAAAGGAGATGCAAAATTGGTTGTCCTTATTTTTAGTCGGTAATTATTCCTGTTAGGCTCTTTCTCAACATAATACTCTTGAAAGGAATAATGCTTTAAATTGTTGAAGAAATAATAAATGCCAATAAGATATAGCAAGAAATACATTTCAAAGTAGATGGAACTTTGTATTTCTGAAATAGCTACAGGAAGATCTATGCTACAAATCAACATGTTGCAATAATAAATATTAGTAAAACATAATCAACAATGAATTGTTCATATTTTAATCCCAAAACAATATTAAATACCACTTAATTATATTAAACTTATGCAATGTTATAATGGTAAAATAGAATGGAATGGGATAAAAATGGAATAGAGAAGTATGTAGGAAAGTGCGTAAGATAGATTAAAATAGAGCATTAAATAGGTTATGATTAGCTCTCATCAATCATGAATGATCAGTTAAGTGTTTTTGACACTCATGTCAAAGAGGGAGATTGTTGATCCAATAAATAACATTGACAAATGAGTGTCAACACACTTAACCATTTTCGCCATACATGTCGAGTACACAATGGTAGTCGAGCTAGAATTTCTTTATGTGCTGAGTCACAGATAGTGTCAAGCAAACTATAGTTGATGTCAAGCAGAACACATCTCAATATATGCCAAGCTATACATAACTCAACATGTGCCGAGTAGATCAGAAGACAATGTGTGTCGAGCATTGCGAAGTTAATAGGAGCCAAGTGATTTAGAAATCAGTAGGAGCCAAGTAACACATGAAACATAGTGGATGCCAAGCAATCTAGAATAGATGGTGCCGAGCATCAGTATTACTTTATGAGCCGAGCAATGCAGGATTAGCATAAGAGTTTGTGCCAATACAAACCAAGATGCAAAACGGTTATGCATGACTCATGACAGGATAAGGAGATAAGATCAAATCCTTCCATTTACCTATAAGATCATCATGCAGCCAATCAGAAAATTGGAAATGCATGCAGCCAATGGGTGAATTTCTAGGGTTTGAGTGGGAACATTTTATCCAAGGATGCATAACGATCCACTAATCTTTATAAGGGAGTCCTGACGCCATTGAAAGTGAGTTGAAGAAAAGAAGGAAAAGCAGAGGCTTTTATTGAGGTCGTTGCAAAACTTTGGTGTCAAAGATTAAGTGGAAAGGACAACAGTTAGACATTCAGTTGATCAGAACAAAGCAAGGGATATGAACGAATATCGGATCTCAAGAGATCAAGATCAGGGAAAGTAGATCAAGCACCTGTATTTAGCAATCAAGGATTGTAAGCTATCATGTTTATTATGCCTAATACTCTTTAGCCATTGTATTAGAAAGGAAACCCTATGTTGATAGGTTAGCTTAACAACTATCTTGTAGATCCTTTAAAAAGGTGATTAAATTCTTTAATAGGGTAACACTTCATGTAAAGTGTTTGTAAATCCTTTAACCAAGTCACTATTGACACAGTGTAAAGCTTTTAACAGGGCAGGCCTTTAATAAGGCAAACCATCAGAAGTGGCTGAAATCAATTGCTGCAGTAATTTCGTGGGTATCATCCCCACCCCAGTTTTACCTTCTTATTCCTGGAGGGTTTCTAGGTCACCAAAATCTCAAGTGTTATGTGGTGATGCATGTTTGTTTCACATGATTGTTTAATGTTTATATGCATGCATGTCAATTTTAGTTATATGTTATTAAGGGTATAAAAAGTAGATAAAAGGCCAGTACTTCTGATTCACCCCCCCTCTCAGAAGATCTCTTCCCATTAAGACATTCCAACAGTTAATGTCTCAAGATGATACTTCTAATGGATATGATGTTTAGGCTCTTACAACCCAAGCCGATAAAAAGAAGTAACTTAAATTCAAAGGGAAAATTGAACATATGGATTACTCCAAATTATAGTGCTTTAGATGTGATAACTATGGTCACTCAGCATCTCATTACCCTGATAGATTGAAACATCAAGCATCCTTCGCAAAACTCAATAATTATGACATAGATCCAAAGAAATGTCCATTCTCAAAGAACTTCAAAATATCCATAACACATGTGAAATATCAAATAAGGAGTTCTCTACATTTCTTATCATCTTCATCCAAACTACAAAATAAGTATGAAACGCTTTCCAAGTGAACTTGGCATGGTTACAATTTCTGAGATAGTCTTAGAATATTAAATTAGTGTAATATTTTTTTAATAAATCTAGCCTCAAAATCATATTTATTGTGTATTTCAAATACATACTATAAGAGTTATGTACCTTGATCTTTTCTTCTAAGAATGTTATTGTAGGAAGATGGAGTATGATACTTCTTCAAGGGAATTCTTGAATGAAGAGCTCAGATGATTAATATTTAGAGGGAGTTCAAAGTCCTCATTAGTCACAATGATTTTTAATGAACCTACTCCCTGTGTACAGTGTGAGGAAGTGACTACTTCCAAATGATATCACTTATATTTGTAGAAGTTATTGAAAGATGACGATTTTACAATAACTTAATTTTCTATAATGATGGATATCCTACGATATATATGCAAATCATAATAGATTATACCTTGTATGGTGGATGTTTATATGATAAGAACTATGAGAATGTGTGTGCACACACCTTATAAACATTTTTGAGTATATGACAAATGTGATGTGAATTGATGTTCTAAAGGCCATTACACCAAGTACATCGTGAATATCATATGATTTGATATTCTAGAGGTCATTACTTGTAGTACTTGGTGAATATACTCAGATGTGATATCAAAATAGTGAATATCATATGTTGATATTCTAAAGACAATTGCCTTATTGAGTACATGGTAAATATCAAGTGTTGATATTTTGGAGACCATTACTTAGAGTTCTAGTAAATATCATATGATGATATTCTGAAGACTAATACTCTCAATATCACATGTGTTTATCCTTTCTTAGAAACTAAGAGAGAGTGTTAGTGAATTAGTTTATTTAGGATACAATTTTTCTATTCAAAATATAATTATATTACATATGATTATTAAATATAATATATTAGAATGTTTATATATATAATTACTAAAATAAATAAACATGAAACATAAGTATTATATTAACAATTGTAGATCAGTCAAAAGCCAATGAATTGAAAAGGAAATGTGACACCTTATATGATTAGTGACTAGTCACATTCTGATCTTAGTGAAGATATAGATAGGAACAAGCATTGCCATCAATCACATCTAGGGTTTGATACATAGAGCTCCATATTTGAGCACATAAAATTAATAAGTCTTTTGTAGTGATCTCTCTCAGAAAACAACGTACTCTTCCAAACTAATATTCATACCAAATTGCAACATACATAAATCCTTGATTTATTCATGTCAAAGTCTAATCCAAATTGACTTACATATATACTACATAGAGAATACTTGTTACAAAGTGCCAACTAATATAAGTATCATCAAAGAATGTGTGACTCATCATGTATTGAGAAGGATTCATTACAAAAGCATATTCATTATCTTTAATATTGAAATATATTACAACACTTCAAATATATAGTGTATGTTGAAGGTTATATCCAAAAAATTTGAATAATTGCATCTCTCTCTCTCTCTCTCTCTCTCTCTCTCTATATATATATATATATATATATATATATATAATTTTTAATTTTATCTTAATCTTCTCATACTAATAAATCTGATAGTATTTTTCAACAAGGAGTTATAGGTTTGTGAAGTTAGCCTACTCAATTTTTGGGGCTTTTTTCCTACTACTTATATTTATTTTGAGATATTTGGTTATAAATGCTATCATTTTTTGAATGATTGTTGTGATATTTGTGTACAACTATCAACAATTTTGAGGTGGTTGTAACGTACAATTATTGAGACATGTTTAAGTAGGTATCACCTAAGAATTTGCATTGAATGCTTCTTTTATCATCACATGCATAATTAGCATAGAGAAACAAACACCCTCTACTTCCAACTCACATTCACACATACATTAACTACCCATAAACTTGACTAACAATAAAAAAGATTTGTGGCGTGAAAATAAAACCTTAAACCAAAACAACCTGTAAATGCATTATAACAATTAAGTCTTTATAATGAACTTTTACTATGCTTTATAAAATTGGAGAACTACTTTTCTTGCCTTTACTACACATTCATTTTCTCTCATGCCTCTACTTTGTTGTTTTCCATTGCTATGGTAATAAGAAACTACACCCTTTAGAAGTATAACTCTTCTCATTTGGTTAGTATCCTCAGTACACTAACTTAGTTGGAAATCCTCTATTCTCCATTGAAAGACTCATTTCTTCTTTTGTAGCCTGACTATTCCCCTTTTGGTCGTCACCCAAACAATCTCCATTTTATCCAACCCTACTAGCTCCTTATTGGTCCAATCACATTGTATCCTCCATCCCCTTTGTCTTTTTTGTGTTTTATAATAATATCCCCAAAATTTCTCCATTGTTTCTCCTTCTTAATCCTTGACTTATTTGTCATTTTGTATTCATATATTTGATAGCCAACTCCACTTCTTCATTTAGTATTTATAACATCTATTTATCACATTTTCCTTTCAAACCATTTTTGTCCCCTCTATGCGAGTCTACATTGTTTTGTTCCTTATGCCACTTTATGTCCCTTTGCAGTTTTCTTTTGTCCACTTCTATTACTATTTGAGACCATTTCATTGACTCATTGCTTGTCCTTTAAGTGGACTTTGCAATTTAGTCTTACAGGTCTCTTTAGTATGCGATGTATTTTTCAAGGATGTGATAAAGCGCTTTTCTATTTTCTCTTTCTTATGGGTCAAATTATTGTGAATTTATGTTTGATGTGGTAAGACACAGTGGTATTACTTGGCATGTTGATTCTGTCATATTGTAGTTGGCATCATAATATGAGTTAACAAGAGCTCTTGGAGAACTAGAGTCCCTGTCATGTGAAAGGGTTGGAAGGTATGTGAAATAGATGGCAGTTGTCATTGCACAACACATATTTAGAAGAGAAAATAGTTGGCAAATAGTAGGAAAGGATCAAAGGATGTGATCATTTAGTCATCTTGAGCATCCTTGATGTAGAACATTAAATTTTTCATTATTTAGAAACAGTAAAATAAAATTTAAATGTGAGTTGTGTCATATGAAACTAAATCTATATGAATGAGAAATATTAAATCAATACATATAATTGGAAATATTACAATTTTAGAAGATAATTAGTGAAAATAGTTATGAATAAATTGCACTAACATAAAATATTTTTAAAAATAACCAATATCACAATTTTCCAAAATCAAATTTTATACTTGTTCTTATTAATAAGATAAAATAAAATAATCTTTTTTACAATAACTTGAAACAAAAATTAAATTTAGATTTAGTCAATTATTTTTAAAAATAGTTCTTTATCATCATCCTTTAAATTAAAGTTAAAAATAATTAATATCACAATTTTTTAAAATCAAAATTTATAATTACTCTTATTATTAAGATCAAAGAAAATTATCATTTTTACAATAATTTGAAATAAAAATTAAATTTAGATTATTGATTTAAAAAAATTTAGTTCTATACAATCTTTAGTTAAGTTAAAATTAGTTTATAATTATAATTACAATTGTAAAATTAAAATTACATTTAAAAAAAAGTTATATTTGCACTTTATCTTAAATAACTCTGGTCAAATTGTATGAGAGAGGACACCATTGACTAATTAGAGTTAGTGAATAATTAATGGGGGTTGGTGCTTTCAAGGGGAAATTTATACGTCAATGATGTACTCAAGTTAAAAAATAATATATTATATACTAAAAAAAGGTATTTTCCTACTCAAAGGTTTCATATGTTTGAAAATTGCTAGATAAATTGATTTGCTCAATACCTTTTTTTCCTATTTTTTGTGTTGGAAAATGAAATTATCCCCCAACAAAAATACTTTAAGCCAATATGAAAAAAAATTACATCTTAGAAATTTATTTTAAAAGTATTATCACCCAAACATGCTAGGTAAGTGCACCAAGGGGGTATAGGTGGACACTTTTCTTTTTTGAAATCAGGTAAACCTATACTTGGACAAGATATTTGAGGGTCGTCCATTAAAAATGACAAGATGTGTAAAACATATAAACTGTAGTACTCTAAATCTACTTTCTAAAATATTAGAGCTTTTACAAAATGGATAAGATTAGGTGGGTCAAACCTTGCGCACACGAAAAAATAGTTCCTTTTTTTTAAAGAAAATATAACATAGTTGTTTTCGTGTGCAACACAATTTAGACATAGTTATATTTACTATTTAGCATATCCCTTTGGTAGGATGATAGTTAAGAGACATATCTAGAAGTTGTGTATTTTTTAAAAAAATTTATGATGAGTCATTTTTTGTTATGAATTATTGAACAAACCACATCCTAAAATTTTGGTACTTGTTTGTGTGCTGAGCATAACTTGCATCAAAATAATTGAAAATAGATTTTTTTTTAAAAATGTGTATATAATCAAGTCTAGAACGGTAATATGTAATTTATTTTGAATTTGGTTAGGTATATCAAAAGTTATTGAAAAAATGGTAGACACATGTCTATGAGCAGTGTCAAGACATTGGAAAAAGTAATTAAGGTTTACAATGTTAATGTTGTCCAAAAAAACAAAAAATATATAGTTAGAAAGCTAAGAAGGCATGTAAGATTATGGTGGTAATTTTAGAGATGCCCACTTCATCATTAGCATACCTAATGAAGAAAAAGATGAGAATTCATCTTAGAAGATGAAAAGACATCTAAAGGGAAAAAAATTCAGGGGAAACAATCTCCCAAGCCTTTGGGTCATTCCCCTAGGCTATCACCAAGCCATAACCTGACCGGGTTTTGTATTACTACTACATAAGGTTAGATTGAGGGAGGGAGTAAGGTAGAGAGAGAGAGAGAGAGAGAGAGAGAGAGAGAGAGAGATCAGGTTATGTATTATACTAAACAAGTGTCTATCATATCCTCTAATACTTGTCTCCATCCCATCCTCTCTCTCTCTCTCTCTCTCTCTCTCTCTCTCTCTCTGTATATATATATATATATATCACTCCTTCTCTCTCATTTTAGCTCCTTATCTCTCTTTATCATATCCCCCTCTCTTTCTCCTATCCCCTTCTCTCTCAATCTTTATATCATATCCCCTAATCTCTCTCTCTCTCTCTCTCTCTCTCTCACACACACACACACACACACACACACACACCCCTCCTCTCTCTCTTTCTCCTATCCCCTTCTCTCTCACTCATTCTATCCATATCTCTCCCACTCTTTCTATCATATCTCCTAATCTCCCTCCCTCCCTCCCTCCCCCCCCCCCCTCTCTCTCCTATCCCTCTCCCTCTTTCTCCTATCCCCTTCTCTCTCTCTCTCTCTCTCTCTCTCTCTCTCTCACTCACTCACTCACTCTCACATATCCCCTCTCTCTCTCTCTTTCTCCTACCCCCTTCTCTCTCACTCTTTCTATTATATCCCCTAATCTCTCTCTCTCTCTCTCTCTCTCTCTCTCACACACACACACACACACACACACACACACACACACATTCCATCTCCCTCTTTGTATCCTCTTCTCTCTCTTTATCCTATCCCCACCCTCTCTCTATCTCTCATTGTCTCCATCACTCCCGCCCTCCTTCAACCCCCCATATGCATAGTAGTAATACAAAACCCAATTGGGGGGTAAAAGTATAAAGTTGTGTCACCTTTTAGGTTGAATTATTGAAACGACTGAATTTGAGTATTAAGCTCTCTACTACCTATTATAGTGCCACCAAAAATCCCTCTTTCAAATTTCAGTTGATTTGGTTAAGAGACTTGTCCCTTCCAGACTTTATGTTGGATTGGTGGTATGAGAGGAAGCCTACCCATGGGACAACTATGTTTTCTTTCAGTAAGAGGCTCCAACATGTGAAGTTCAGGCTTAAGAGATGGAATAAATAGCATTTTGGGAATTTACATTCTCAAAAGCTTGTTGCTCAGACCAAGCTGAATATTATTACCCATCAGATTCATGACTAGGGGTTGACCTCTGATCTAAGTAAAGCTAAGTCCTTGGCCCTTATGGATTGGAAGAATGGGAGCTTAGGGAGGAGATTTTCTGGAAGCAGAAATCTTGTATTGACTGGCTTTAGGAGGGGGATAGGAACACTACTTTCTTCCATAACTCAGTCAAGGCCTGGAGGCAGGGAAGCTCTTTCTCCTCTCTTGTTACATTTGATGGCACTCAGATCTTTTCTTGTGAAGAAATTTCTAAGGAAGCTGTCAATTACGTTTCTAATCTATTCACTAGGGAGGACCTTTCTGCTGGGGCCGAGGGGCGGGCCATCCTAGATTGTATTCCCCACCTTGTATTTACTGAGATGAATGAGGCCCTCTTAAGACCTATCTTACTACTTGAATTGGAGAAAGTTGTGTTTAATGTGAAGAAAGGTAAGGCACCTGGCCCAGATGGATTTTCGATTGAGTTTTTTCAAGAATTTTGGGAGATAGTGAAGCTTGATCTCCTAGATGTGGTCCAGGAATCACATAGGAACAAATAGATGCTGGAGTCTTTGAATTCTACCTTCTGGGCTCTCATACCCAACAAAGAAGGGGTTAATCTATTGGACCAATTCAGGCCTATAGCATTATGCAACATTGTCTACAAGATCATCACCAAATTGATTGTTGAGAGACTCAAGCCATTACTCAGTTCATTGATATCTGCTAAACAAGGTGGCTTTGTTGAAGGTAGACAAATTATGGATGGGGTTGTGATAGCAATGGAGACGGTCCACTCTATGGCTACTTCTAAAGAGAAAGCTATGTTCATTAAACTAGACATGTCTAAAGCCTACAATCAGGGGAGTTGGGAGTTCTTACAAAAAATTCTTTTGGCTTTTGGGTTTGATGAGAAGTGGGTGGATTGGGTTCTTAGTTGTGTGAATTTGTCCTCCTTCTCTGTTCTTATTAATGGAGAACCCTTAGATCTATTTGGTGCTTCTCGAGGTCTTCGGCAAGGGGATCCTTTATCCCCCTACTTATTCATCATCATGGTGGAGGGTCTTGGAAGATTTCTAAGATCTCAGGTGCAGTAGAGTTTTATCCAAGGCTAGAGTTGGAATAATGATAGTCCTTCCTACTCTCATCTTCAGTTCGTGGATGACACCGGGTTGTTGGGCATGGCTAGAATCAGTGAGGCAGTGAATATTAGAAAAGCTTTGGATACCTATTTGAAAGCCTCAGGTCAGAGGATTAATGATGATAAATCCTCTATTTATTTCTTTAATACCCCTCGACTTATACAAAGCAAGATTGCTAGAATTCTTAGATTCCAAATTGGATCCCTCCCCTTGATGTACCTTGGGGTCTCTTTGTCCTTGGGTGATCAGGGGAGGGGCTACTGGCAGGGGATTTTGGATAAATTTCAGAGTAAGCTTACTCACTGGACGTACAGGTGGTTATCTTCTACTAGGAGAGTGGTTCTGTTAAAGACTGTGGTGTAGTCTCTCCCCATTTACAAGTGTTGTGTTCAGGTTCCCCCCTCTAACTTTGTGAGGGACTTTGATGCTTTATCTCAACAATTCCTTTGGTCTGGTAGCCTTCTATCCTCAAAGTAGCGTTTGGTCAAGTGGGAGATTGTCTGTAGGCCGAAGCATGCAAGTGGCCTTGGTCTCAGATCGATGGCTCTTGTTGTCACGGCTTTGGCTGCCAAGTTGTACTGGAGATGGTGCAACAATCAGGATCAAGACTGGGCCAAGATTCTTACCCATAAGTACTTCCCTGGAGCTGATTGCTTTGATGTGCCATGACTTCCTTTGATGGGCAAAGGCTCTTGTATTTGGGACACTCTTAAGAAGGGAGCCCAACTGATTAAGGTAAGTCTCTTTTGGATTTGTAACAGAGGCTCGGAGACTCTGTTTTGGCAAGACTCTTGGGATGGCCATCCTCCCATTCTCTCTTGCTATCCCCAGCTTTAGCCTCTTTGTCGTACTTTTACTAATGCTAGATGGTTTAACGTGGAACATTTTAAGACTGTCAAGCAATTGGGTTAGGTGGAGGTGTCTTGCTAGAAGGATCCTCAGGAGTGGCTTGCTGGTGGCTCTGATGAGGATCGAGCCCTCCTTTCTAAAGCTTTGGAGAATAGATTTTGTAGCTCCCTCAATGAGAGAGACATTTTGGCTTGGAGTCCTAGCCCAAAAGGTAAATTTATTGTGGCTCAAGGATATGCTACACTTGACAAGAACTTACATATCCAGAGGAAGTGCAGTGGTGGAAGAAGGTTTGGAGCAACTTTTCTTGGCCCAAATGTATCTTTTTCTTATGGTTGTTGGCTCAAAAGAAATGCCTCACTTAGGAGAACCTTCGCAAACGAGGTTTTCAGGGTCCCTCTGTTTGCTTTCTTTGTTCGCACAACGAGGAATGTATCTCCCACTTGTTCTTTCTTTGCCCCTTTTCGAGGGACATATGGTATAGATGGTGGGAAGCTTGGTGTCAGGGCTGTATTCATTCTACTTCTCTAATTGGTTTTTGGGACAGCTTGGGTAGATCTCCAGCGAAGACTCCTTTCTTGCAGGTTGCTTGGATGGTTGGGCCAATTTTCATTCTCTGGAATCTTTGGTTGGAGCGGAATCGTAGAATTTTTTGGGATTCCAAATTAGGAAGCCTTCAACTGTGGAAGGTGATTTTGAATTTGGGGGATAATAGTCAGGGATGCACTCTTGGAAAAAGATCTCGCCTTGTTAAGCAACGGGTTTGTCGAGCTAGGAGATGGACACCCCCTCCAGCTGGGATCTTGAAGATCAATACATATGGCTCTTCTCGGGGGAACCCTGGTCATGCTGGTATTGGAGCTATATGTAGAGGTTATGATGGTGATGTTGTTTTTCTCTTCTCTGTTTACAAGGGTCAACATTCTAATAATCTGATGGAGGCCCTTGCTATTAAGATGGGTGTTGAGCGAGGATGCTCTTTAGGGTCGAAGAAGATAATCTATTAGTCTGACTCCCAGATTGCTATGGATATGCTGAATAACCAGAGCTTGGAAGATGTTAGTTGGCAACTTGCCTCTTTAGCCAAACAAATTCTTAGTCTTCGCAACTCCTTGGACTTTATCTCCTTTCGTCATATCCCTCGCGAATGGAAAAAAAGTGGCAGATTGTTTGGCAAAGTGGGTTTCAGAGAATGTGGGTAGATGGGATATTAGAGGTAGGGATGAGTTACCTTCTGAATATTTTGAGATCTTTGAACAATTGTTAGTGGAGGACAGGAGTATGTAGTGTTGTCTAGGGCCTTGGGCTTATGCTTTGTAAATTGATTTTGATTGAATAAATTTTTACCCCTCTTTTTTCAAATTTTGCCCAGCATATGTTTTGAGCTTCTTTTAATATTTTTGAGATAATTTGACCTTGTAAAATTCTGATGGCTGGTTTGCACACGTTTTAGTCTTTTGGGTTGATTGTTTTAGCTTATATTGTTGTTTACATTTGGATTTTGTGTCATTTGAATTCTCTCCCAGTGAGGAATTTCTATATTTTATAGGTTGTCTTTCCAATATATGTTGGGTTCACCATTTTTTATTTTTTATTGGTAATGTAGAGATTGTTTTTGGAAGTTATAAGTGAGAGCAAGTTATAAGAGGATAAAAAATAGAATGAATTAATTGTTCATTAAGTATTGTGTCCGTTTAAAATGATACTTCAAGTCTACATTTAGTCTATAATGGTCTAAGGATATTTTTTGTGCTTTTATATCTCCATCCTACCAGACCTTATATTCTACTCTACAGTCTGTTCTTTTGGCTCTTACATTGACAAAATTGACCAATTTCCAGTACTTTCTTTTGGTTGTAATCTCAACCAATATATTCCACTTATATTAAACTGTTTTAATGAGTAGTAGGCATAATGATTTCAAAACGCAAAGCGGTATAGTCCAGCAACCTGCGATTGGTTTTTTACATTATGTACAAAATCTTTATATCTTTCCTTCTTATGTCTTAATCTAACACATATGGTAGGCACTATGACGTTCATCATGGGAGTTTCTTAGTTTCTTAGGGAAGTTTGGAACTTCCTCTGGGCTCTTCCATTTGGAAGAACATTGAAAACTTGTAAATGGTGTAAGCATGTACTGAATACAAGCATAGCATTCCTTCATAATTACATTGCTGTAAGATTGCTTCTGTTTGATGATTTTATTAATTTTTCCAAAGTGGCAATAAATTGCCAACTGCCTCCAATACCGTTTTCTCTTCCCCCGTCACAAACCAACCATTCTCTACTAGAGCTTGCTCAGCCAAACCTTTCTCCAATCTCTCTTCTTTGTACTCTACCCACTCATGTATTGAGAACTCCTCTGAATTGAGAAATTCATTATTGGAGCGACGTGTGAAGACTCCTAACCATGCCCATCTACCCTTTTCAAATCTCAGTGTAGATCCGTAGCTTCGGCCTCCTAGAATCCATCCCCAATCGGTCATTATTGAACAAGGGCAATTTATAACAAAACAGAGGATAGCAGCATCGCCAGAGGAGGAAAGGTTTTGCACCAATTTTGGAATGTACTGAACTTTCTGATTGGAGATGGACTCAACGATGTCCAGATTTGGAGAGAGTAAGGATTCAAATAGCGAGGCTGCATCAGGGACTGCTCGCGCATATATTATTATTTCATCTGGCCAATTCTACAAATTTGATTCATAAGATTCAGTCAGTACACAATCAGTTTTAGGGTTTAGGGTTCAGGGTAGAAATATTTACTCCTAGAAGCTATAATTACCTTTATTAGTTGAATACAACGTTCGATAACTGATCCCCTGTTTGCGCTGAGTTCCAGCTGCTTTAAATTCCTCATGTTTTCCAAGCTTTCTATGCCCGGCACCTCCCAGCAGGTGTGAACAGTCAAAAGAGTCAATCTTGTGCAATTTTCTAAAACTTCTATTATCTCAATCCCATAGCAACCTATAAGCTTAAATATTCTGAGAGAAGTTAACCCTGCGAAACTTGGAAGGTTCTTCAGCATTTCACAGTTTATCAAATACATTGACTCGACTGTCTTTGGCAGTGCTTTGATCTCCTCTAAATCATGACTCGCACAAATGTGGATACTCGCCAAATGGGGACAACAGTTTTCAGAAAATGAAATCCTGCACACTTTTGTTTCTGTTAGATCTATCTTCTTCAGGTTTTTTAACCGAAAGGGTAATAATGATGTTCCTCCAAAATCCAGTTCTCTGATTGGACAATTGGATATCGTCAGCATTTCAAGATTACTCAGTTGCCTAACTGACCTTGGTACACTTTCCAGCTTAGGACAATCTTCAATTGCAAGAATTGTCAAGGAAGACAGATACCCGAGAGACTCAGGTAGACTTTCCAGCTTAGGACAATATCTCATTGTAAGTTTTATCAAAGAAGACAAATCTCCAATGCTGTCAGGTAGATGCTCCAGCTTAGAACAATGTCCAATTTCAAGATTTGTCAGAGAAGATAAATCTTTAAGAGAAGTCGGCAAAATTGTCACCAAAACAACTGTTATTGTGATTTCTCTTAGCCTGCAAAGAAGACCAATGTTATCTGGTAGCTCCCTTAAACTGGTACTGCCAAAATGGAGCTCCCTCAAGGAGACTTGATTTGTGATATAGCAGGGTAACTCTTGCAATTGCTTGCACCAAGAAAGGTTCAAAAACTCGAGCTTTGTTATCTTTCCCAGAAAGTTGAAGTCTTCTGTAGTGAAGGAGAGTTGAATACACCTTTGTAATCTTAGATGTTCTAGGAGCATCAAGTTTCTAAAAGAAACCGGAAGCGCTCTCATCTGAGAGCTCCTAGATAAATCTAAATGTCGCAATTTTCCCAAATTGCCAAAGTTGCATGGTAGTGATAACATTCTACTCCCACGTAGCACTAGGTGTTCCAGCGATTGAAGAAGGCAAAATTCCTCTGGTAGACTTGAAACATTGTAGCCGTCAGAGATAACTATCTTTTTCAAATATTTGAGAAGTCCTATTGATTTTGGAAGACCTTGAATTTTGTTGCAATTATAAAGAAGCCACTCCCTTAGTTGCACAGGTGCCTGCATTGCATTTTTTGAGTGGAGTAAAGTGGAGCAGACAACAAATATTAAAGGAAAGAATATAAATTTTAGAAAAGGTAAAACAAATAGTCCAAGTTCAATCTATAGCATTGGAAATCATGCAATTATGGGGCTAATAACAGTCTAATGTTTATGCCGTTTGGAGGAGGTCCAAGACTCTGCCCGGGGCATAATTTGGCAAGGCCCGAAGTCGAACTCTTCTTACACCATTTTATTACTAACTTCAGGCGATAGGGAGGAGAGGCTAGCAATTATAGCTTTTGGGGTGCTTTTGTATTCAAGTTAGGAGGACAAGATCTAAGCTTGTTCCTTGTGTGACGAGATATGAACTACAGGGGGCATGTGCTTCCTGTTTAGCAGTCCAAATTGTTTTAAATGATGGGTTTGTCCATGATCCATGGTCTGGTATTTTTTCTTATTCTGCTCAGGACTTTTATATGTATCTTTTTAGGTCTCTTTCTATCAGTAAGACTGCAAAACTAACACCTCTCAAATCTAAACCTGGTTTACTTGTAATTTCTTTATTTATACAGTTTATTAATATATTATCTCTAGTTCGACCTTTTAAGAATTAATTATAAAAATTAAAAAAAACTTACCTCTCCATCAATCTCTCCCCATAGCTCTTCCAAGTGATGTTCACCTACCCATCCTTCATAGAGTTCTAAAACCCTCAACTTCTTCATTGAAAGCCCTGATGGAAGATTTCGCTGTCCCATTTGGAACCAGCGCAGCCAAACCAGTTCTCTTGATATTTTACACATTATTTCACTGAAACAATCTCCGCTAATCACTAAATGTCTCAGTCCAATTAAAGAAGGTGAGAGCGGCCAAATCCCTCCATTTGTATGAACCATGAGTTCTCCATGTGAGCACCAAACGTGAAACTCGTCAATCTGACCAGTCATTTTGATCATTATTGGTAAGATCTGCTCTCCAGGCTGAATAGACACCATATAATTTGTAGAAAACTCAATTATATATAAAGTTCTAAACTTATAGGAAAAAATTAAAAATTAGAATTACTAGAAGTAGATTAACAAAAGTCAGAGGAAGACAAACATAATTATTTGCCCATTCTCTCTGGTTTGAGGTCGCCATTATTCCTTGAATACCGATTCTTTTCTGAAAATAAAACAAAGCCAAAAAGGAAAGTTAAAAAGTTAAAAGACAGCCAGCACTGAGATCAATACATTTATAAGCTGTTCAAGCAAAAGTTGTTTTGAGTAAATTGGTTAGTTGACAAGGTCATTTGATT
Organism: Cupressus sempervirens; assembly: GCA_028749045.1. Taxonomy (NCBI): domain Eukaryota; kingdom Viridiplantae; phylum Streptophyta; class Pinopsida; order Cupressales; family Cupressaceae; genus Cupressus; species Cupressus sempervirens. Next base: position 48,927,596 of record CM053789.1, on the reverse strand, counting down.
GTAAAATAGGCCTAGGCAATTATATGTCTTCTTAGATAGCTCTTTATCTGCAGAATCAGTTAAAAACAATGAACACAGATAATGTGTATTAAAAAAGTTTGCTTCTATTGATGAAATATATAATCAAAGAGATAATCCTAACTTTTGTGATCTTACCTCTTTTTGTTTCTGAACATTAATGATCGGTTGGGGGAACCAAAGACGATAAGGTGATTGAGTTTTTGCGATGTCTCTTCCCATATCTCTTATGTGGTCATGCATGATTATACAATCTTTATCATCAAGTTCAAGCAAACATTTATGTAAGAGTCTTTCCAAACTTTGTAGACCACTCCAACCCATTCCATTCCATATCTCAATCACCAAACTACTCTTTTCTCCAATAAAGAAACATGCAACATCTAGGAACATCTCTTTTTCTTCATCATCAAGAGTGTCATAACTTATTTTGAGTCTCTGTTGGATATCACTGGGTAGTATTCTTGAGATCTTATGCAATTGTGATTCCCAAAACTGTTCTCGGAACTCGCCATATAGCTGTGCTCCAAATACCTTGAGAGACAAAGGTAATCCATTGCATGCTTTTAAGAACTTTTCAACAAGTTCATTGAATCCTTCCGGTGGAAAAGAATTCAAGAAAACATGCCAACAGAAAAGTTGTTTTGCATATAGTGGATCCAATGGTTTCATTTTATATATAGAAGAGATGTTCCAAGATTTAAGAACATCATATGCCCGTGTTGTAACAATGATGAGACTTCCTCTTTCAATACTATCTTTTGTGGGCAGCATAACATCCAATTGCTCCACGTTATCCACATCATCAAGAACAATCAATATCTTAACAGATTTCAAATACTTTGAAAGAATACCCATACCTTCCTCAATGTTGTCAAATGTTGACCCTTGTACACCAAGGTCACTCACGAGTTTTTCCTGTTTCTCATGTAACAGACCTCTGGTTGCAGCGTCTCGAACATCAGACACAAAACTGAACCTCTCCATTGAAGATGATATTTTATTGTATAACTCTTTGGCAAGAGTGGTTTTGCCAGATCCACCCATGCCCCAAATTCCAACAATTTGTACCAGCTCATTTTGGTTGACAGATCGGAGTGTATTCAATTCAAAATCTTCCACCATTTCCTTCAGACCAACTGGATGTTTTGCAACCACCAATGGCACATTCTTTGTTTCTTTCAATACTACATTCACAATGTTCTTCAACAGTCTCATCTCATCCCTGACAAGTTAAAACATTGAAAACCATTAAATATACAATTAAGAGAAAGAATGCCAAATTTTAAATACACAATTAAGAGAAAGAAATGAATGTTTTTGAAGATGCAGGAGTTTCGATTTTGCCAATGTAAAATGAAAGAAATGTTTATTTTTTTAAGACTAGGGGCTACTTACCATTATACTTAATGATTTGGTCAATGCAAATGAAAGAAATGCTTATTTTTGAAGATTCGGGGGCTACTTGCTCACTACACTTAATGATTTTGCCAATTCTGGGGGTACTTGGTCACTTAATGATTTGGCCATTGTAAAATGAAGGAAATATTTATTTTTTAAGATTCAGGGGCTATTAGCTCTTTACACTTATTTGGCCAATGTAAAATGATAGAAATGTTTATTTTTTAAGATTCAAGGGCTACTTGCTCTTTACACTTAATGATTTGGCCAATGTAAAATGAAAGATTCAGAGGCTTGCTCATTACACTTAATGATTTGGCCAATTTAAAGATTCAGGGACTACTTGCTCTTTACACTTAATGATTTGGCCAATGTAAAATGAAAGAAATGTTCATTTTTAAAGATTCAGAGGCTTGCTGATTACACTTAATGATTTGGCCAATATAAAATGAAAGAAATGTTTACAGGGGTTACTTACTCATTACACTTAATGATTTGGCCAATGTAAAATGAAACATGGTAGAGTGCGCTCTTCCACTCCTTAAGCTGTTCCAGGCTGTATCTACCCTTCTGCTCATGCTCTTTAAATGCTTGGGCATACATTCCTTTCCCTTTATCTACCCATCTACCCATCTGAGGTCACTAGGATCTAAGTAGTAGAAAATAGGAATAATTCAGCCTCCAGATTTGAGCATAAATGAAAGCTCTGCCAAACACCACGGTGACTGTGCATAGCTCTTGGAAAAAATAGCTACATGAATCGAGGCACTGCGCATTACTCCTTCTAATGTTGTAGGTAAGAAATCACCATATTCTAACTCCTCTGAATCTAGGAAAACTGCAACGTTCAAATTGTTGAGGGTTTTATAAATACTGCTAGCTAGCGTATGTTTGACATCTGGTCCACGATGATTGATGAACACATCGTAACATGTCTTTTGCATGAGTGTTGAAGCAGAAGTCCTTATAGACGGTGCTAGTCCATGGAAAGCGCCCATAACCTTGTTTTCTGGTATCGAATCAGTGGCAGAAGTAGATGCAGATAGTTGGGATCTGGCAGAAGCACCCATAACCTCACTTTCTACTATACGATCCGTGGTAGAAGTAGATGCAAATTGTGTGTTTGACTCATTCTTCTGTATCAGATCAGGAATGGAAGTAGATTGACCTGAACACCTTGGAGTGAGAGAAGAAACCCAGTCAAAGCAGGATGAACACAAGCACGGGGATGAAGAAGATGCAGTTCTTTGTAGTTCGTTTGCAGACGCTCTCTCTGGGCGATCAGCAGAGGCAAAAGTAGATGCCATGGAAATAAACTGACTTCACAAACTCGAAAACTAAAGAAAGGGGTGGAGGTATGTGTATTTGCCGACTGAGGTATGTCAAATGCTTCGGCTATCGGCATAAGAATTGACCAATAGAAGGAAGCCGCATATTGAATGGACGCAATTTGCGTCCGAAGCGGTGTGGAAGAATTCCACGTGAGAAGTGGAGTCATTTTAGGGACATAAAGACAAAACAAAGTCAGACATTTTTTTTTCCATGTAATCTGTTTTGGATTTGATTGTGCGTATAATGTTTAGCATCAACTTTTCATTAAGAGAATGCAAGAATAGAATGGTAAAATATGCAGACTAAGTCTTACTTGTGTAAAATAAAAGAAAGGTAAGGTAAGCACACAAATCGAGGAGCATAAGGAAAAGGTCAAAACACTATAAAACAAATAAAACAAATAAAACAAATAAAGGAACCTAAAGAAAGGAAGACAAGAGTTAAAGTGAAAAATAGAGGTGGTCTTATGATACACACCTCTCCCAAGGGCGCCATCAAGTTTCTTGATGAGAAGGACATCAAGGAAGGGCAATCAGTTGTTCGACTCAAGCTCCTTGGTAAAGGAAATGTTTTAAACCACGTTGTTGATGTGCCCATGAAACGCTTCCAACTTGTCAAGTCTGTGCAGCCAACAAACATTGGTGTCATCAACATATTGCTTCCACCATTTATGTTTGAGGGGAAAGGAATGGATGGCTATCTCCTCAAATTGCTCCATGTAGAGGTTGGCAATAATGGGAGAGAGAGGGGAACCCATCACCACCCCATCCACTTGCTCATAGAGGATAGTTTGGAAGGAGAAGAAAGTGGACCGCAAGCATAACTCTACCATATCTGCCATCTCATGACCAACTTTGTGCCGAACGATTTGAATAGAGTTGGGAAAAGTGACTTTGGTGAAGAGGGAAACCACATCGAAATTAACCAAGATGTCATCCTTCTCCAACCTGGTATCTTTGACAAAATGGACAAATTGGTTGGAATCTTTGACAAACGAGTCTAAATTTCCACTAAGGTAGAGATAGCCTTGGCAAGATGAGCTGCTAGGAAATAAGTTGGAGACCCAATAGTGTCCACGATGGGTCTCAACAAAATGCCTCCTTTATGAATCTTCAAGACCCCATAGATGAGCAGGGTTACTTCTCTAGAAGGTAACGATTTTTTCTTCGTAGCTTCATCAAAGGAGGACTTGGACACCAAAGTTTTAACTTTCCTAAGGATCATGGAACACGGGTTGCGAGAAAGAGTCTTGTAGCTATTGAGATATGATAGCAAATCAAGCATCTTGGTAACGTAATCCTACCTATTCATAATGACCGTTGCATTACCTTTATCAGCTTTAGTGATAACAATGTCATTATTGCTAGTCAGATTCTTGAATGCATGCCACTCAGCCTTGGGGATGTTGTGTTTAGGCGGCTTGGCACATCTGAGGGCGATGAAACAGTCCTACCTAATCTCTCATGTGTGTGTGTGTGAGAGAGATGGAGAAAGAGAGAAAGAGAAAGAGCAAATAGCATAATCAATCTTGGACATAAACTAGATATGGGGGATGGTATTGGGGGCATAAGAGAAATTAAGACCTTGCTTTAGGAAATTGAAGGATAGGTGGTCAATGGGAGTATTAGATAGGTTAACCACCAGCTTGCTCTCCCAAACCTGCATTGATGGAACGGGGCGAGGTAGGGGAATGCAAGGAGAAATAGATCGGTTAGAATCTACAAAGGAGGGGTTGGAAGGGCAAACATTGAGGTTCCTTAAAGACCTCCCCATGAACTCGCGGTTAGTAATAAGAGGAGGGGGCTTGACAACGTGGGTGGCTCTAACGTCAAGGAAGTTAATAAGCGCGATGTGGGAAGGCTTCCTAAGTTGGAGGGAACATTCACAAGAGATAGTGGTTGCGCAAAGCTACCTTGGTTGACAAAATTCAAATCTGCCATGGGAGGGGCTCGAGGCAAGGGGCAAGCTAGGGCAACGGCTACCCAGCCAGTTATTTCGATATGGCTGCGTGCCATGTTCTCCATGCCCATCCATCCAAACTACAGAACCTCTGCCACCATGTCAGAAGCTGCATCAAATCGGCACCGGCTATGGAAAGCCGGGCCAATGTCTGCTTGTCAAATGCCTGCTCTTACTCTGTACCCGCTGCTTGACCACTGTCGTCTTTATTTTTTTGGTCTTTTTTTTAAGTTAATTTTTTTACATAAGTTTTAATTTTAATATCTGAAATAAATAAATGTTTTGTTAATTAATAATATTTAAATTTTAATAGTTTTTATATTATATTAAAACAAAAAAGTTACATATAATATTAGAAATTATGATAGTTGTTTTTGAGAATTTCAGATATAATATACTTTTCAATTTACCATATAAGTTTAAATGTTACTTTTAATATATTATATTATAAATATTTAGAAGATGTTTAAGAAAATTATTTTTATAATTCAAAACTATATTTTTTTAAAAATAAATAAATCTAACTTCACCTTTTTCTAAACATATTATAATTTTTAAATATTATATAGTATTAAAATAAGTTTAAATATTAGTATTATATAATAATTTGAATAAATAATAATTTTTAAATAGTAGTAATTTTTCTTTGATTCTTTCAATAGAATTATATACAATTTATTTTCTTCTTATGTTTTTTCTCTTATTTTGATTTCAAACATACAAAAATTCAAGAAAATTTTAAGATAAAAAGAAAAGAAAGCAAAACAATATTATTTTGAAATATAATATAGATAATTAATAAGTGTATTCAATTAAACATAATATAATTATTTTTTAAGTATAATATTTACTTATATATTAAATTCTAACATTTTAAAATTTAAATATACTTAAAACAATTTTTATATTTTAAAATTTAATTAGATTTATAAATATAAGCCTTCTTAACATTTTTATTTTATACTTTATATAAATTTTAATTGAATAATAAAATAATATATTAATATTTATATAAAGTATAAAATAAAAATGTTAAGGAGTTACAAGAGTCTGAAGGACTAGCCAAGAAACAGAGGGAAATTGATGAGCTTCTAAATACGGGGAAGGGGAAGTCAATTTTCCTCTGTTCCTTGGCTAGTCCTTCAGACTCTCGTAACTCCTTAACATTTTTATTTTATACTTTATATAAATATAAATATATTATTTTATTATTCAATTAAAATTTATATAAAGTATAAAATAAAAATGTTAAGAAGACTTATATTTATAAATCTAATTAAATTTCAAAATATAAAAATTGTTGTAAGTATATTTAAATTTTAAAATGTTAGAATTTAATATATAAGTAAATATTATATTTAAAAAATAATTATATTATGTTTAATTGAATACACTTATTAATTATCTATATTATATTTCAAAATAATATTGTTTTGCTTTCTTTTCTTTTTATCTTAAAATTTTCTTGAGTTTTTGTATGTTTGAAATCAAAATAAGAGAAAAAGCATAAGAAAAAAATAAATTGTATATAATACTAATATTAAAACTTATTTTAATATTATATAATATTAAAAAATTATAATATGTTTAGAAGAAGGTGAAGTTAGATTTATTTATTTTTAAAAAAATATAGTTTTAAATTATAAAAATAATTTTCTTAAACATCTTCTAAATATTTATAATATAATATATTAAAAGTAACATTTAAATTTATATGGTAAATTGAAAAGTATATTATATCGCTAAAATTCTCTTTTTTGTTTTAATATAATATAAAAACTATTAAAATTTAAATATTAAATAAATTAACAAAACATTTATTTATTTCAAATATTAAAATCAAAACTTATGTAAAATACTTAACTTAAAAAAAAGACCACAAAAATAAAGACAACAGTGGTCAGGCAGTAGGTACGGAGTAAGAGGAGGCATCTGACAAGCAGAAATTGGCCTGGCTTTCCGTAGTCGGTGCCGATTTGATGTAGCTTCTGACATGGTGGTAGAGGTTCCGTAGTTTGGATGGATGGGCATGGAGAACATGGCACCCAGCCATATCGAAATAATTGGCTAGGTAGCCGTTGCTGCAAGCTAGGGGGTCATCAAGAACGCAATTAATTTTGGCTTGCAAATCACGCAACAAGATAGAGAGGAGTTGGTGGATGTACTTGTGCATTCTGGCATTGCACTGTAGAGATGAGATGACCGTTGGAGGAGCACAAGCACCGTACTAGTAGCAGACAAGTTCGGCTACACCTGCAAATGAGGGGAGGATTGCACTTGAGACCTAGTGAGAGTGGCCATCTTGTTACCTATCGTTGTATCAGGAGTCTCTATTGCTGCTATGATGTTCTTGGATGGGTCGGAGATATCCTCGTGTAAGATAGAGTGCCATGTCCACGATGATGATGACCCACCATTATCCCATGAATGGTCACCGACTGCAAGTGGTAGATGAGGAAGAGCAATAGAGATGTGGTTGTCAACTTCCTCTACAATGATGGAGAAGTTCGCTATTGTGGCCGAAGTGTGGTCACATTGAGGGCAACATCTATACAGCTACGAAAATGCAATTCCATACGAAGGAGAGGACTAAGTTTTTTTTTTTAAAAGTTAGAAAAAGCAATGTAAAGCAAGTGCATTTTCATGGCTGTATAGCCACGGGCCACATTGAGAGCCCAGACACAAACCCTTTGTGGTAGCCATTTAATGATCTGTGCTATCAAGCAAGTTGTCGTTGATGTAAGTTTGATGATCAACGCTAACAAGCAAGTTACTGTTGATGTGAGCGGAATGCTATGCAGTTGTAGGCTTCAAGATCATGGAAGCCAGATTGGCTTTGATAGGGAAAGTGGGGGAGTTGCACCTTATGCAACCCAAATCAATTTTTGCAATATGCGATGCTTCACAACTAGTCAAGTGAGGAATCACCTCGATGCTTGACCCTGATGAATGAGGTTTTTCGAATTTTTGTTGTTTTCGACTACAAATTATGTAGATCATGCAAGTCATGAGCTCAAATTTTCAGAGAAATCCATGGTGTTTGTGATTTTCTGAAAATTGGTCAACTATACAATTTGTAGGGAGGATAGCCATGTCTATCATTTTATACAACCAAGCATGTGGAAGATAGGTGAATTGTGCTAGGATATCCTATTGATTGGTAATTTTCCATGCTCCAGCTCTTCATAACTCAACTTTTAATATTTACCAATAATTTTGTAGGCAAAATTAAGCGAGCAAAATTAAGCCAATTTTGACTATTTAACACTTTTAGTTTAGGAATCAAGTCTTAGTATGTGATTTTTACATTGCTTGCTTTTGATGTGTTCATTTAGGGGAAGAGACTTAATAGTTAAGAGGGGATCTAATAACTATAATAGTTTTGTTATAGATTTTTCTTAATTATCATTCTTAAAAAAACTTGAAAAAAAGAAAACATATGTACTATTAGTTGATCACGCATGTACTAATACTAATATTTTCTATCTTTTCAGTTGGAGATTCACCATTTTGTATACCACCATTGTGACATTTCATAAAGACTACTAAGATACTTAACTACAAGTGCTAGCATTTTTCGAGTAAGTGACTATTGGTGCATGAACATAACGAGTTCAGGGTGAATGTTTTGAAATGACATTTTTGGATCACTTTGCACTTGATGATCCCTACAAATAGATTTGTGAAAACCTAGAAGTAGAAACTTTAGCTTTAAGCTCTTTACTCACCTATGAAGGTACACTAAATGTTGTTGACAAATTTGATTTATAGGAAAGAGGACCCAGTAGTTGAGCACCTTGACTTTAGGCTTCACAAAATCCTATGTGGAAATTTCAAATCACTCCCATTTTTTTACAGTAGCTTACTTGGCAAGCCCCCTGCTTAAAACTAAGGTTTTAGAGCCACATCAACAAAAATGATGCCACATCAACATGTTTTTCCAAGGTGTCCAAAATAGCCCCAAAAATGAGCAAGACCAATCATAGTGCATTAGAGACCTCCACACTTGTGCAACTAATGTGGCATCACACTATTGGCTATATTTTGGGAAAAAGGGACACATTTCATTCAATTATGGGTAGTCATCATTAGCAAGAACAACTTTAAAGTCACAACTACTGATAGAATCTTGTCAGAAATGTTGGATATTAAATCAACAAGTGTGGGTATTAAGTTAACAACTCCTATCACAACCATTGGAACATGCTCAAGTAGTAGGTCCTCTCCCCTAGCTTAGGAGTGTCGGTGAATTAGTTTTTCAAGATTTTAAAAAAGAATCTATTAAAAATATAATTATATTATATATGATAATTATGAATATAATATATTAGAATGTGTGTGTGTACACACATACACACAAATGACACAAATTATTATTATTATATTAACAATTGTATATTAGTCAAAAGCCGACAAATTGAAAAGGAAGTGTGACACCTTGTATGATCAGTGCTCGATCACATTTAGATCTCAATGAAGATATAGATAGGAACAAGCATTTCCATCATTCACATCTAGCGTCTGCTACATAGAGTTCCATATTAGAGCACATAAAATTGATGTCTTATGTAGTGATCTCCCTCATAAAACAATGTACTCTTCCAAATTGATATTCATACCGAATTACAATGGACATAAATCCTTGATTTGGACATGTCAAAGTCTAATTCGAATTGACTTACATATATACTACACAAAGAATACTTGTTACAAAGTGAAAACTAATATAAGTATCATCAAAGAATGTATGATTCATTATGAATTGAGAAGGATTCATTACACAAGTAGATTCATTGTCTTTAATATTGAAATATATTAACACTTTAGATATATGCATGTATATTGAAGGTCATATCAGATAAATTGAACAATTATATTAATTTAATTTAATTTTCTCATACTAATAAATCTGATCATATTTTGCAACATGGTATTAGAGCCTAGTTAAGAGATGATCCTGATAATGTTTATCTAGTGTAATCAATTTTTTCTTAAATTCCACAATTGTCAAAATGGTGAATGGTATGAAGCTAGAAGATAGGCTCGAAGGAGATATCAATTTTGTAGGATGGAAATTACAAATGAAATTACCTTGAAAGAGAACGGCTTAGAATAATTCATTGAAAAATCTAACTAGCCAAAGGAAGTAATGAATTGGAAAAATGGGAAAGTGATAACACCAAAGCAATGAAGTTAATTATGGATGGTGTTAGGAACCATTTACTTCCAATCATCTCAAAACTACACACAATACATGAAATGTTTAAAACACTTCAAGAAATGTTTGAGATAAATAATACCACTAGACTTATAACTCTGAAAGAAAGTCTCTCCAACATAAAGATGAATAAAAGAGAATATGTTAATTCATATTTCATGAGGATAACAAAACTAAGAAACCAAGTTTCTACAATTGGTCAAATCTATGATGAGAAAGAATTAACCATGATTTCTCTAAAAGGACTACTAGCATCATGGAAAACTTTTAAACAAGGAGTATGTGTTTGCTTCAAGCTTACTAAACTTTCTTGACTAAAGGTTGATTTCATACAAGAGGAGGGCATGTTAATGTCTCAAGGTGGCACTTCTAATGGATATGATGTTCAATCTCTTACAACCCAAGTCGATAAAAAGAAGTAAATTAAATTCAAAGGGAAAATGGAACAGATGGATTATTCTACAATATCATGCTTTAGATGTGATAGCTATGGTCACTTAGCATCTCATTACCCTAATAGACTGAAACATCAAGCATCCTTCGCAAAACTCAATAATTTTGATATAGATCCAAAGAAATGTCCATTCTAAGAGAACTTCAAAATATCCATAACACATGTGAAATATTGACTATGAAGGAGTTCTCTACGTTTCTTATCATCTTCATCCAAACTACAAAATAAGTATGAAGCACTTTCCAAGTGAACTTGGCATGGTTACAATTTCTGAGATAGTCTTAGAATATTAAATTATTGTAATTTTTAAAAATAAATCTACCCTCAAAATCATATTTATTTTGTATTTCAAATACATTCTATAAGAGTTATGTGGCTTGATCTTTTCTTCTAAGAATTTTATTGTAGGAAGATGGAGTATGATACTTCTTCAAAGGAATTCTTGAATGAAGAGCTTAGATAATTAATATTCAGAGCGAGTTCGAAGTCTTTATTAGTGACAATGATTTTTAATAAACCTACTCCCCGTGTATAGTGTGAGGAAGTGACTACTTCCAAATGATATCACTTATATTTGTAGAAGTTATTGAAAGGTGACGATTTTACAATAACTTAATTTTCTATAATGATGGATATCTTATGATATATATGAAGATCATAATAGATTATACCTTGTATGGCGGATGTTTATATGATAAGAATTATGAGAATGTGTGTGCACACACCTTATAAACATTTTTTTAGTAAATGACAAATGTGATGTGAATTGATGTTCTAAAGGCCATTATACAAAGTATGTCGTGAATATCATGACTTGATATTCTAGAGGCCATTACTTGTAGTACTTGGTGAATATCATAGACTAATACTCAAATGTGATATCAAAATAGTGAATATCATATGTTGATATTCTGAAGACCATTGCCTTATCGAGTACATGGTAAATATCAAGTGTTGATATTTTGGAGACCATTACTTAGAGTTTTAGTGAATATCATATGATGATATTTTGAAGACCAATACTCTTAATATCACATGTGTTTATCCTTTCTTAGAAACTAAGAGAGAGTGTTATTGAATTAGTTTATTTAGGATACAATTTTTCTATTCAAAATATAATTATATTATATATGATTATTATGAATATAATATATTAGAATGTTTATATATATAATTACTAAAATAAATAAACATGAAACGTAAGTATTATATTAACAATTGTAGATCAGTCAAAAGCCAATGAATTGAAAAGGAATTGTGACACCTTATATGATTAGTGACTGGTCACATTCTGATCTTAGTGAAGATATAGATAGGAACAAGCATTGTCATCATTCACATCTAGGGTATGATACATAGAGCTCCATATTTGAGCACATAAAATTAATAAGTCTTTTGTAGTGATCTCCCTTAGAAAACAACATACTCTTCCAAACTGAAATTCATACCAAATTGCAACATACATAAATCCTTGATTTATTCATGTCAAAGTCTAATCCAAATTGACTTACATATATACTACACAAAGAATACTTGTTACAAAGTGCCAACTAATATAAGTATCATCAAAGAATGTTTGACTCATCATGTATTGAGAAGGATTCATTACAAAAGCATATTCATTATCTTTAATATTGAAATGTATTAACACTTCAAATATATAGTGTATGTTGAAGGTTATATCCAATAAATTGAATAATTGCATCTCTCTCTCTCTCTCTCTCTCTCTCTCTCTCTCTCTCTCTCTCTCTAAGTTGTAAATTTATCTTAATCTTCTCATACTAATAAATCTGATAATATTTTTCAACAAGGAGTTATAGGTGTATGAAGTTAGCCTACTCAATTTTTGGGGCTTTTTCCCTAGTAGTTAGATTTATTTTGAGATATTTGGTTATAAATGCTATCATTTTTTGAATGATTATTGGGATATTTGTGTACAACTATCAACAATTTTGAGGTGGTTGTAACGTACAATTATTGAGACATGTTTAAGTAGGTATCACCTAAGAATTTGCATTGAGTACTTTTTTTTATCATCGCATGCATAATTAACATAGAGAAACAAACACCTTCTACTTCCAACTCACTTTCACACATGCATTAACTACTCATAAACCTGACTAACAATAAAAAAGATTTGTGGCATTGAAATAAAACCTTAAACCAAAATAACCTGTAAATGCATTATAAGAATTAAGTCTTTATAATGACCTTTTACTATGCTTTATAAAATTGGAGAACTAATTTCCTTTCCTTTACTACACATTCATTTTCTCTCATGCCTCTACTTTGTTGTTTTCCATTTCTACGGTAATAAGAAATTACACCCGTTACTAGTATAACTCTTCTCATCTGGGTTAGTATCCTCGGTACACTAACCTAGTTAGGAATCCTCTATTCTCCATTGAAAAACTCATTTCTTCTTTTGTAGCTTGAATTTTCCCCTTTTGGTCATGACCCAAACAATCTTCATTTTATCCACCCCTACTAGCTCCTTATTGGGCCAATCACATTGTACCCTCCATCCCATTTGTCTTTATTGTATTTTATTATAATATCCTCAAAATTTCTCCATTGTTTCTTCTTCTTAATCCTTGACTTATTTGTCATTTTGTATTCATATATTTGATAGCCAACTCCATTTCTTCATTTAGTAGTTATAACATCTATTTATCACATTTTCCTTTCAAACCATTTTTGTTCCCTCTATGTGAGTCTACATTTTTTTGTTCCTTATGCCACTTTATGTCTCTTTGTAGTTTTCTTTTGTCCACTTCTATTACTATTTGAGACCATTTCATTGACTCATTGCTTGTCCTTTCAGTGGACTTTGCAATTTAGTCTTCCAAGTCTCTTTAGTATGCAATGTATTTTTGAAGGATGTGCTAAAGCCCTTTTCTATTTTCTCTTTCTTATGGGCCCTATTATTGTGAATTTTTGTTTGATGTGGCAAGACACAGAGGTATTACTTGGCATGTTGATTCTGTCATATTGTAGCTAGTATTGTAACATGAGTTAACAAGAGCTCTTGGAGAGCTAGAGTCCCTATCACGTGAAAGGGTTGGAAGGTATGTGAAATAGATGATAGTTGTCATTGCACAACACATATAATTTAGAAGAGAAAATAGTTGGAAAATAATAGAAAATGATCAAAGGATGTAATTATTTAGTCATCTTGAGCATCCTTGATGTAGAACATTAAAATTTTCATTATTTAGAAATAGTAAAATAAAATTTAAATGTGAGTTGTGTCATATGAAACTAAATCTATATGAATGAAAAATATTAAATCAATACATATAATTGGAAATAATACAATTTTAGAAGATAATTAGTGAAAATAGTTATGAATAAATTGCACTAACATTAAATATTTTTTAAAATAACTAATATTACAATTTTTCAAAATCAAATTTTATACTTGTTCTTATTAATAAGATAAAAGACAATTATCTTTTTTACAATAACTTGAAATAAAAATCAAATTTATATTTAGTAATTTATTTTTAAAAATAATTCTTTATCATCATCCTTTAAATTAAAGTTAAAAATAATTAATATCACAATTTTTTAAAATAAAAAATTTATAATTACTCTTATTATTAAGATCAAAGAAAATTATCATTTTTACAATAATTTGAAATAAAAATTAAATTTAGATTATTGAATTAAAAAAAATTAGTTCTATACAATCTTTAGTTAAGTTAAAATTAGTTTATAATTATAATTACAATTGTAAAATTAAAATTACATTTTAAAAAATGTTATATTTGCACTTTATCTTAAACAACTCTGGTCAAATTGTATGAGAAAGGACACCATCTAGTAATTAGAGTTAGTGAATAATTAATGGGGGGTGGTGGTTTCAAGGGGAAATTTATACATCAATGATGTACTCAAGTTTATAAATAATATATTATATTCTTAAAAAAAGGTATTTTCTTACTCAAAAGTTTCATATGTTTGAAACTTTTTAGATAAATTGATGTGCTTAATACCTTTTTTTCCTATTTTTTGTGTTGGAAAATGAAATTATCCCCCAACAAATATACTTTAAGTCAAAATGAAAAAAAAAAAGTGTTAGAGATTTATTTTTAAAATATTATCATGAAAACATGCTAGGTAAGTGCACCAAGATGGTGTACACAAAGGGGGTATAAGTGGACACTTTTCTTTTTTGAAATCAGGTAAACCTATACTTGGACAAGACATTTGAGAGTCGTCCACTAAAAATGGCAAGATGTTAAAACATATAAACTGTAGTACTTTGAATCTACTTTCTAAAATATTAGAGCTTTTAGAAAATGGATAAGATTAGGTGAGTCAAACCGTGTGCACACAAAAAAAATAGTTCCTAATTTTTTAAAGAAAATATAACATAGTTGTTTTCATGTGCAACACAATTTAGACATAGTTATATTTAGTATTTTTCATATCCCTTTGGTAGGATGATAGTTAAGAGTCATATCTAGAAGTTGTGTATTTTTAAAAAAAAAATATGATGAGTACTCTTTTGTTATGAATTATTGAATAGACCACATCCTAAAATTTTAGTACTTGTTTGTGTACTGAGCATAACTTGCATCAAAATAATTGAAAATGGTTTTGTTTTTTAAATATGTATATATAATCAAGCGTAGAATGGTAATATGTAATTTATTTTGAATTTGGTTAGGTATATCAAAAGTTATTGAAAAAATGGTAGACACATGTCTGTGAGGAATGTCAAGACATTGGAAAAAGTAATTAAAGTTTACAATGTTAATGTTGTCCAAAAAAAAAAAAAATATATAGTTAGAAAGCGAAGAAGGCATGTAAGATTATGGTGGTAATTTTAGAGATGCCCACTTCACCATTAGCATACTTGATGAAGAAAAAGATGAGAATTCATCTTAGAAGATGAAAAAACATCTAAAGGGAAAAAAATGGAGGGAAAACAATCTCCCAACCCTTTGGGTCATCTCCCTAGGGTATCACCAAGCCATAACTCGATCGGGTTTTGTATTACTACTACATAAGGTTAGATTGAGGGAAGGAGTGAGGGAGAGAGAGAGATCAGGTTATGTATTATACTAAACAAGTGTCTATCATATCCTCTAATACTTGTCTCCATCCCATCCTCTCTCTTTATATATATATCACTCCCTCTCTCTCATTTTAGCTCTTTGTCCTATCCCCTAATCGCTTTCTCTCACTCTCATTATCTCTCTTTATCATATCCCCCTCTCGGTTTCTCCTATCCCCTTCTCTCTCTCTCTCTCTCTCTCTCTTTATATTGTATTGCCTAATCTCTCTCTCTTTCACATCCCTTTCTCTCTCTTACACTCTTTCTATTATATCCTCTCTCTCTCTCTCTCTCTCACACACACACACACACTCATGTGCGCCGCGCATGTGCGTGCGCGCGCGTGCGCACACACACACACATCCCCTCTCTCTCTTTTATCCCCTACTCTCACACTCATTCTCTCCATATCTCTCCCACTGTTTTTATCATATCCCCTAATCTCCCTCCCTCCTCTCTCTCTCCTATCCCCCTCTCTCTTTCTCCTATCCCCTTCTCTTTCTATCCTTTTCCCTAATCTCTCCTCCCTCCCTCATATCGCCTCTCTCTCTTTCTCCTACCCACTTCTCTCTCACTCTTTCTATTATATCCCCTAATCTCTCTCTCTCTCTCTCTCTCTCACACACACACACACACACACACACACACACACACACACACACACACACACACACACCCTCTTTGTATCATCTTCTCTCTCTCTTTATCCTATCCTCTCTCTCTCTCTCTCTCTCTCTCTCTCGCTCTCTCTCTCTCTCTCTCTCTCTCTCTCTCTCTCCATCACTCCCTCCCTCCATCACGATTGAATTTGAGTATTTCTATCTAAAAATCTATTTTATTTAAACATATGATCTAGATAAATTTATTCTAGCTAAGTTATAGACAGTCTCACACTTTTCCAATTGGAAATGTCTATTAAATTCATGTTTTATACTAGTTTGCATCCAATTACTAAAGAAATAAAATTATTTTAGAAAAGTGGCACTTCAATAACTCTAGCTATTTTTTATGATATTTTTAAAATAATATGTAAACATCATTTTATAGTGCTCAGAGTCAAGAATATTCTCATATAGAGTTTAAAGTGTTTTAATTAGATATAATATAATGTAATTAAAAAATTCTATAACCACATATTTTAACACTTGAAAAGATGTTTCTTTTGAGAAAGGAAAAAATATTAGATCATATCAAAAAATTTAAAAATTATATGATGTTCTAAAGGAGAGAGTCCTCTTCTAGAATGTATAATTTTTCTCCTGGTTAGAATAGATCTATTTTGACAAATATGGTGGGAGATGAAAACTATCAATTTCATGTAAGTTAAGATTTCAATCCTTATAAAAGAGAAAATATAGGTCTAAAGCCAATTTTTATTTTTAATTGTTCTAGATATATATGTTATATACAACATAGTTTGAGATCAAAGGGCAATAAGTTTATTTCCATATAGTTTTGTGGTGGGAACTAGACCCCTAATTTTTAGCATTTTTCAACACTTAAAAAATTATCTATAAAAATTAGGAAAATATATCAATTCTTATTCCAAATAATTACTAAAAATTATAATCCTAAACTTCATCTATTTCTACACATTTCATTAGTTTACTTCATTTCCAAATTCAAAATAATAATACCAATTTTATGTCATTGAAGGTGAATAGTTATACTTTTGTTAGCCTTTTCCTTTATAAAAGGGTTACAGATGTTTGAGCTTTTACCCTAGGTTATACAAAACCTGATTAGGTTATTAGTCCATATGGATAATTAAGTCATAACTCAATAACCTGATTGGGTTATTGAAAACTATAAATAAAATATCATGTCAACAATTATTATGTTATTTTAGTGTGATAAACCAGATTCTACTACTATTTCACATCTATTTCTATACCAGGTATGCAAGTGTAAGGTTTTTTGTGCTTGGAAATGTTAACTTTTATATTTTTCATGTGCCAACATCTTATTTTATGTTAGTATCTTGTGATTGAGCATAAAATAATCATGCAAATTTGTTTAGTTTTGTATTTTATTCATGGTGTTGTTTGTAGGGTAATTTGCATCAACAATCGTGGGAAAGATCAAGAGAGGAACAATTGAAAAGCAAGAGGTAGTAAAGGCCAAAAAAAGGGAGTGTATGAGGAGATTATGTGAAGCTACATCATCAAATTCCTCCAATGTAAGTGATGAAAGTCTACCTATTGAAATTGATGTTGTTGGTGTTTTTACATTATTAAGAAACAAAATACTTAATACCAAGATAATAAAGATCACAACAAATTAAAGATTAGCTAATTCCCATAAATTGTTATTTGTGCTTTAGATCTAGATCCAACTTCAACAAAATCAAAAAGATTTTCTACTCTTTTCGCTCTACAAAACCAAGGCGGGTGCACCTGAGGGATGAAAGATTCATAACATGATACTACATACATATTTCACTCATTCCATGAAATTCTATAACAATACCCCTTATAGAAGATTGGTCACAATTCTTCTTAGATCTACAGATAATTCTGGGCAATAACAACTAATTGAAACTCAGAGGTTATATGTAAACAAGTGCTGACTAGATTTGACATTCTTCAAACATTTAAAGTAAAACTGATTTTAATTTTAAGCTTGATGCTTATTCATGGTTTCTCCAAACTAAACTAGTTGATCAATGCCTAATCCATTGGGATTAAGAGTCTATTCAGTTAGACCTAATTGACTACATTATTATCAATATTATTAGCAATTCTCACTAAAACTCATTCTTATAGTTTTCTTCCTAGCACCATGGAGATCTTATCATATTCACTGAAGCATTTACCTAATTCATTGAATTAAAAGAAATAGTAAAAATGATATACAACTTAGTCTAATTGCATTCAATTGAACAAGCTTTTCTCATGCAATTTCAAGATAACCAGGTACTAAAAAGGAGACAAGATTCAGGAACAAAAGATATGGGAACAACTCATCTTTATATTAATTTCCACTAAAAATTTGTATAACAACTATAATAGAACTCAAAATGACTCAAGATAATGCATCAAGATCCTGTAACATCAATGTATTCTCAGATATTTGTAGAAAAAATACATCATAAAGTTTGCAACAAGATTAGACCGAACAAAACTTAGTAAAACTAAAATTATGCAATGAATTGAACCCTTCCTCTAGCCTTGGAATCTCACTTATATAGGGTTAGATGCAACAAGCTTCAGGCATAGAGAAATTAACAGCTGTCCTTAAAGACATAAAATATTTTTACATTGTTATTGTCATAAGAGACAAAAAATTTGTGCAACAGAATGTATTTCATCATGAATAATCTTTAATGGGATCACTTTTTGTTGTGTCCTTTGTTGCCAAGAGGATTTCATGATTGGCCTTGCTATTGTTGTTCACCCGCAGAGCATGTGATTACTAATTCTACATGTAGGGGGCCTTGTTCTAGTACTTGCAAGCTAAGCTGGACTTGAGATATTCCATCTGTGCCCTCTTGAACTGATAGATTGATAATCACCATCAGTTTCTATATTGCCAAGTCATCATTTTTGGGCTCCATTTTGGTAACTACAATTGGTTTCTTTTCCTTGTCCTCTTCTCCTTTTACCGATGTGTCAATTATCTATACTTCATCTTGTTCCATCTCTTCATCATTAGTTTCAACATATTCTAACTACTTTGCATGAACTAAATTTTTCATTCACTTGTTAAAAAGTGTGCCATCTAGCCAATCAAAGTGTAGAATATCATGCTACCTTTTCATCACATACTCTCCAATTTTGTCAATCTCAACAAAATCTTGTCTTAAAGAATCAAAGAATAACTAAACTTTTACAACTTCTTCACTTGTGGTTGTCCACCATGCATTTCCTTTTTCATTTATTACCTTATTCATTCAAAGGCACAATAAATTGTTTAGTTCCTAGGCCCATTCGTCTTTATTCTTCAACTTATCCTTTTTGTCTATAGCACGTGGAGATAGTTCAAAATTGACACTCTTATACTTGTCAAGATAGCTTATAATTCTTCTTTGCAATGCAAATCTCTTATTATCAAAATCTAATATATCATTGCTTATAACATAAGTTTTCCCTATATGCTCATAAGATGAACTAATAACAAAAAAGAACAGAAGAGTAACATCCTTATTTCTTCTAATCCATTTATTGACAATTGGCTTTAAGGCATCATCACTTGCTTTTAGCTCCTCCCACGTATTTATTACTTTAGTTAGTTGCTCATGGAAAGTAGGCCAATAAATTTTATTAACTAAATACATGATAGCTTTCCTCAGTCTATCCTCATATTGAATCTCTAACTCTACATTAAATGCCCACGATTTAGTCTTTTCTTCTTCTAAATCCTCTATAGTGTAATACTGAGGCCTCTATGGTGTATCTGGAATCTCAATATGAGGAATGGATTTGAAAGGCCCCATTGGTGGATAGGGATAAGTGATTCTAGGCCTACTAGATTGCCCTTTTGGTTCCATCAATTTATTCTCTAGTTCAATTCTTTTTTGAACTTCTTTATTGTATGCAGCCAAAACTTTCTCATAATTTTCTTGCAATTCCAATCTTTCTCTTGTGTCTCTCTAAGCTATAGCTAAGGTGAGGTTGAATGATCCAACACCTAGCTCTATGACCTCTTTAGTGGTAGTTTCTTCAACTACTTTTACAATTAGGCTTCCTATCAAGCCAATATCATCAGGTTGGGAAGAGGCAGTCCTAGCTCCTTTTCTCATTGACCATATGACCAGTGCAGCATGGTCCTCATTGAATTTGGTGCCTTTCATTTCTTTCTTTCCCTTTTCCTCTGTACTCAATTTATTTATAAAAAAGTTGAAAACCATGGCATCTACAATAGCCCAATTTGGTAGCAACAAAACCCTAGATGCTTTTATCATCTTCCTACCTTCTTTAGGAGTCAAGCTTTTGAATTCCTACATCATATCTTCTTTGATTTGTTTTTGTATGTATGCATCTTCTATTTCAGGATGCTCTATTTTCAACTTATTGCATTTTTCTTGGAACACTCCAATGTTTGTTCTTGAAACAAATTGATAAAAGGCTCCAAACTTGACAAAATTATCATCAGAGATGAATTCATGGCTAGCTTGTTCTATCATAGGGTCTAATTTTTTCCCTCTATAATCTACAAAAATTAACTCAAAGCTAGGCATAAGGGGTTCCTAAGGATTTCCTTCTTCCAATTTTGTTGTAGTAATGAAAACTCCCCCTTGGGACCCCAGTTGTTCCACCTACTCCCTAGTGAGTTTTTAATCTTCTATTTGTAATGGGGATTGGGTGGGTGAATATTCCTTTGTTTGAGGTACTTGTTCTTTTTCTATCCTCTACCTCTTGGGCATGGGCTCATCAGGTCTCTCCTCTAGAATGTCACTGCTTAACCTCATTACTTGTTTTCCTTTGTCTAATGTAGCCCTTTTATTTTGAATTATACTATAGCTGGGCCTTTTTTGAACAACTATTTGCCCTAATCCTACCACAAGGGTAAATGATAATCTTCTCATGACCTCTTTGGCTTTTTCTAGAAAATAATTAACAAAGAATAACTTCTTTTCATTCATGACCTCCATAATTTTAGGGAAAGTGGTCATTAGTTTGTTCAATTTGTCTATCTCTATTTTTGCATCCTTTAGAGGCTTATAGTTATTATCAAAACAATTAATGAATTCCAACACTCTGGAGTAAACTCTCCACTTCTCCTTTTTTATCTCTTGCTCTTGCAAAGAGAATTCATTCCTTATTATATCTTCAGGGAAATAAAATTGATGTTCTTTTGAACCAACTTTAGCTCTTCGGCTGAATATATCAAAAAATCCCTCAGTATCTCAAAAATGGGGATGAGACACAACCATCTTGTATTTGTCCAAGAATTTGTATAAAAATACCCAACCACCCTTAGTGATAACAAAATGGTGAGCCATAGTACAAGTTGGGAAAACTAAGCCTCTAGATCTTCCAACCAAATATGCTTCCTCAAATCCCCCTATTTGCCACAACATTTTAGCTATCCCTACCTTTAAAGGCACTTGGTAGGGAAGTACATGGGGAGTCCCTTGGAAACCATAAACCCTAAAAATTGTTGGAACAGGGTATGGTATGATATCTACCTAGTTGTGGGAAACTTTCAACCCAAAAGGGTTGTCCATGGGCCTAATAAAATCCATCAATGCCTTGGAGATTTTGGGATTGTCCCTTAATATGAGGCTTCTCAACCTTGATGCAAAATACCTATCAAATATGACAAAGCTAGCCTCCTTTGCATCCCAAGTCATATCTACACTCCACAACTAGACCGGCAGAGCCTCTTCTTCATGTTCTTGGTTTAGAACCATCTCCTTTTCAAAATATGTAACCCCTTTAAATAAGAATATGTGCGTTAACAATGAATAATAGCTAAAATTCTTTTCCACCTTGCTCTTTGCAATTTCCACTAACCCTATATGGATCTCTTCTACTATATAAGATGCAAAATTAAAGATAATATTGATACCAAATAAAGAGATCTGAGTCATCATATACATGAATTTTATTGGCATAAAATTTTATTCATCTTCACTAAAAACCTTACACAGAGTCATATATATTTCTATGGCCCTATAAGTGAAGAATTCCTTCTTAAAAGGTTGTTTAGTAGATGATGTAACCAATGTCAATTTCCAATTGAGCCCAGGTGTGCCCTCAATGCACCTTACTTGATCTTATTCTTCTTAGACAAGTATTCCTTTTCTAGTCCTGGTAGGTCAATTGTCTCATGATAATCTGAGAGTGGCTTCAAACCAAAAACCTCTCAAATTTCTTCAGCATTTATACTTATCAGGAAATCCCTATCTATTATTTTTACTATCCTAACTGTTGGGTCATAACTTTTGTCAATGGCTATGAGTAAGTCAAAATCCATGAAAACACCAGGGACCATTGGTTTTCCCAAATCAAAATTCTAGATATTTCCATGGGGAGAAAAAAAATTTCTTTCTGAAAACCACTTCTTAAAAAGACAGAGCTTAGTTTTAGAAGTAGTTGCATCCCTAACCCAATTCCTTTTGTCATATAATCCATCCACAATCTTAAGCCTAGGGTTCACATGAACTAGCTTTTTCATTTGGGTAAATTTAGTTGTAGACTCAATTAATTGTTCCAAGAAGTCATTATGTATATTTCTACTTGCATAATCTACCTTCCCCAAGAAAACCTTCTTTGAAGGCACATTTAACAATGATGTAGAATACCAAAAATCCTTACTATTTAATGGATTAGGATACTTACTTGGCTTCTTGTTACTCTTTATCAAAATTTTGTAGAAACGGTGGATATTAAAAACTCTTTTACACTTTAATTAGGTGAGGAACAACTTTGCATAGGCTCTTTACTCTTTGGAAATCTAAAAATTGTTTGTGTGGAGAAGAACTAATGAAATCTTGCAATATATCCCTAGTTCTACTTCGCATGAGAAGCCTTAATTTTTATAAATGGACTATAAGGAAGAAATAAGGTGGCACCACCTTCTAAATTTAAAAACAAGCCGTTAATTGTTAAAAAATTGACAATCTAGGAACAAAATCATTAGTGACTCAGTTTCAATAGGCTAGGTTGGTAGTCAACCCAATCAAATTTCTCCACATAGGCCTTTCCTTCCATTTCTGGCAAGTTATACTAGACCCACTAGCACTCCTGGACATGTGTCACATTCTCACTATGTCACTATGCATAAGCATCAAGCAACTCCTCATAGCGACATAACAACGGCCATTGATGCAAACTTGATTGGACAATGAGCATCTCACAATTAATTCATTGTAACTATGGGAGGTCCCTCTTATTTTCCTTTAGTTTCCATGTCACATGTATTAAAGATCGACCAAGTTTTTATAGCGACATGGTGCCCACCGTTGATCTAGGAGAGATCTAATGGCACTAATCAACCAAATATCCTTTTCTGAGTGTGAATCCATGGTGGCACATGACATCATACCATCCTTACATGTTAGCGGGGCTCTTTCTGAAAAGTAGTCTTTTTTGGCATTGCCTTTTGAAAACATGTCCCACCAGCTTCTCTTTTACGGGAGGTCGCCATGTTGCGACCGGTGAAAACCTTATAAGTTTTGGTGGTAGCATAGTGACCACCATATACTTCAAAGAAACCTAGCGCCATTTGTTAACACCAAATTTTTGTTGTGGTACATCCTTTACTATGCCTAACACTTCTAACATTCCATCATGCTGGTGAAGCTTATTTATGACCAACAAAAGTTATGATGCCTATTTCTTGGTTTGGCCTCACCGTGTTTTTCTTTTGCGAAAGGTTGCAATGTAGCGACCAATAAAAACCATGCAATTTTTGGTGGTGACATAGTGACCACTGTTGATCCTAAAAAATTGGACAACATGGGAAATACACTCTAAAACCACACTCATATTAACTGGGTCTCATGTGTAGTAATGCTTGGTTGTCATGTCACATGCAATACAATAAATGCAAGTTTCTATAATGAAAAGGTGACCATCGTAGATCTTAAGAGATCTAACGGTGAAGAAAATTTTGGGAGATTATGGAACAAAATGAACAATCTTTTAAAAGTTCCCAAAAAAGTATACACCTTTTCAAAATGATTTTCTTGCTTTATTTATAAGGTGAAAACGTATGACCTAAAAGGCTTGCTCAGGGCACAAATTTTGTTTTAATTAGGGTTTGTCATAGGGTTAATTAGTTTGAGAGAGACCAAACCCTAACTTTCAGATAAAACTAGGAAGACTCGTAGAAAGACATACTCAAAAAAAAATGAACTAAGATCATGTCCAACAGATGTCACAAATGCACCTAATTTGACAAATGAAAAATGTTCAACATATCCCAATTGAAATGATTATGACAAATACACTTATGTCACTTGATGCCCCTAATGCAACATCTCTAGTTTAAATAATGAATGCACACAAGGTAAGTAATGAAAATAGAGAGCATGCACATACATCAACATCTCACCTATTAGAGATTCAACTTTTTTTGGATTTGGCATCCATATCTCACCTATTGCCAAAACTTGCAATGTTGCTCAATTCAAATGAGCAAGATTATGTATCTTTCAAACCATTGGTCCTAGGATCAAATCGTCTACTTTTCTAGCTTTGATTGGTTGGGTTTAGGCTGGGACTGACCTTGTTTCAGCCACAACATCCCTCTGATGGTATCGATCATAGTGAATGAAAGTATCCCTAAGGGTCTCTAAGCACTATTGGGCTGCGATCTTTGACATGAATACAAATATCATGACATATTTTTACTTTTCACATCTTATTGCATCAAAATAAGTGGCATATGAGTTTTATTACATGTTATAATGAATTTGATAAAAATGTTAGATTTTCTATATAAAATAATGAATGCTCATGTGTTTGATTAATTGTAAGAAAGTAAGATGAAATACAAGTTTGTATGCACACACTGAACAAGTTCTATGGAAATCTAATTTTAATGTATATCAAAATGAACAATATATTATTTCATATCAATCATATAGTTACAAAAAGATGTTATGTCTCATCAGTACAATACAAAATTTGAATACTCAACAAATGTTGAATGTGTACAATAGAAATGGCAAATGTGCACAAAACAAATCTTGAATATATACAATATAGAAGTTTAATACCCAACAAATGTTGCATATGCACAATAGAAATGTCAAATGTGAAAACTAATTTTTTTGAATAAATACAATACAAAAGTCGAATATATGTCAATGGCACGTGATGAACACAACTACATATGTATATCGCTATCAATATCTATGACTATGCAAGATCATAAAATTGAACCTCTTTGATGCAGTTTGTGGCTCGCCAAGTTTCTACAAAAGAAAAATTAAAATACACTATCAAATATCTTATTTATAAGTAATATTAAAATAATTAGAAATTGGGTTCTAAATTGTGGATAGTTGAGTTATTCAACCTCATCCCTTTTTCCCATAGTTGGACTAAATGATAACAGTAATGGGCTCCTTCATCGATGCATGGGACTCCTAACAAAATGATGAGGTAGAGTGATGATGGGAGACAAAACTACCAATGAATCAATGCTCATGGGAGGCACAACCATCAATGAATCAATGCTGGTATGAGGCACAACTTGTATGGTAAGCGATAAAATGCTAAAATTGTAGAGTGGCATTAGGGATTTCAAATAGAGTAAGGAAACAAAAAGTGTACTGCATCATGAGCTAGATCTCCCATGCTAGAAGGAGGTACAACCACTAATGAATGAATGTTGGTATGAGGCATAAACTGTATGGTAAGCGATAAAATTTTAGCATTATAGAGGGGCATTAAGGATTCCAAATGGAGTAATGAACAAAAAATGTATTGCAGCCTAAGCTAGATCTCCCATGCCAGTAATAGGTACAACCACTGATGAATTAGTGTTGGTATGAGGCACAACCTATATGGTAAGTGATAAAATATTAGCATTATAGAGTGACATTAGGGATTCCAAATAAATAAAAAAAATAAAAAATGTACTGTAGCCTGAGCTAGATCTCTTGTGCTAGTAGGAGGTACAACCATTGATGAATTAGTGTTGGTATGAGGGACAACCTATATGGTAAGCGATAAAATTTTGTATTATAGAGTGGCATTAGGGAGTCCAAATAGAGTAAAAAATAAAAAATGTATTGTAGCCTGAGCTAGATCCCCCATGCTAGCAGGAGGTACAACCACTAATGAATTAGTGCTAGTATGAGGCACAACCTATATAGTAAGAGATAAAATGTCAGAGTTATAGACTAGCATTAGGGATTCCAAATAAAGTAAAAAAAAACTAAAAAATATACTAGAGCTTGAGCTAGATCTTCCGTGCTAGCAGGAGGCACAACCACTGATGAATCAATGCTGGTATGAGGCACATCCTGTATGGGAAGAGATAAAATATTAGAATTGTAGAGTAGGCATTAGGGATTTCTATCACACACCACTACAACATTTGGGGTCAAATTGTGACGGTAATTTATGACAATGGTGTAATTTGCGGTGATATATATATATATATATATATATATATATACATATATATATACATATATACATATATACATACATATATACATATATATATACATATATATATACATATACATATACATGTACATATACATATACATATATATACACATATATATACATATATATACATATATATATATGTATATATATATATATATATATATGTATATACATATACATATACATATACATATATATATACATACATATATATATACATACATATATATATACATATACATATATATATGTATGTATATATGTATATATATGTACATGTATATGTATATGTATATATATATGTATATATATATGTATATGTATATATATATATATGTATATATATATACATCTATATATGTACACACACACACACACACACACACACACACACACACACACACACATATATTCCAATTGTCCTCGATGTTGTCACAATACTGATGTTAGCGTCGTAATTGCGATGCACGTGTGAGTATAAACAAAAAAAGAAGAAAACATGACATAAATCATTCCCATTTATTTTTGATTGTGGAGAGCTACAAGTGAAAGAAGGTGGAGAGCTCTAAACATTGTCACGCCCTTATGAATGGTGCATTTCATTGCTGTGATCTTTGCATTTCATTGTCTTGCCCTTGCTTTATGATTTCATTGCTTTTATCTTTGCATTTCATTGTTATGCCTTTTCTTTGTGATTTGGTTTGTGTGCCCTTGTGATCTCTACATTTTGTTGTTTTTCCCCTCCTCTACGATTTTTTTGTCATGTTGTGCCCTTGATCTTGAAGGATTTGAGCAAAGATGAAAATCCAATCCACGAAGCCCTTGAATACCTACATGTAGAAAACCTATCATAGAGAAGAAAAAGGTAGGAAGAGGCAAGGGTTTGCTTTGAAAATATGCAAATTGTTTTTGTATATAAATAAAAGATGTAATATTTCAAAGAGATCAATCCTTATAAAAGGAGATCGAAACCCAAAAAGGGTAACCTAAAAATTTACAAAGGGTAACCTAAAAGATAAAAGCTATTTCATAATTACTAATTAATTATAAAATAGAGAATGAAAAAAGTGCATAGAGAAAAATCTTAAGAAGGGAGAAATGGTAATTTAATTAATGAAATTAAATTAATCTTTTTCTCTAACATCCCCCCTTAAGATGAGCAACAAAGCAATTATAAACAATGCAGAAAGAGCAAGGAAACTACAATGCAATGTTGAAAGAAAACTTGGGTCTTGGAAACAAGGCCTGATGAGGTACGCAATCAAAAAAAAATCTCTATGAAATAGGAAAAAATAGAGAAAACCTAGTGGGAAAAACTCAATTCCAAAAAGAGATAGTTGAAAACCTAGTGAAGGATTGCAAAAGCCTCCAACTAGAGGAATGTTCCAGAAAATAGGAACAAAGAGCGACCATGAAGAAACATCAGTGAAGAATGAAGAAGTCACAAAATCTATCAAAAATAAATTGCTAATCTATAGAACCTCCTTTGAAATAGAACCTAACCAGGTAGAGAAGACTATAATTTGCATCGAATCAAGAGGCAGACAAAGGAAAACAACTGAACTGAAAAATATAGATGGCATAAAACACCAAAGCCTAAAGAGCTAATCAATCAAACCAAGGAAGCATGAGAAACAAAAAAAGAACCCCCCCTAATGTAGAAAAGGGTGAGGTGACATGCAACTGAGAAAGTGGGCCAATATCTTCTACAAAATAGAAAGAACCAAGAACATCGAGAGTGAGGAAGAGGTACATACACCTATAAAGGCATGTGTCATCAAAAAATAATGGGGTTAATATATGGAAGGGACACTCACTTGACAAAGGAAGAGGGCAATAAAATTCAAATAGTTATCCCCCATGGTACTTTGTAAAGTAGTGTGAGTACAACAAGTCACAATGATGAAAAATATCCTGAAAATGCAAGGAGTGGCACTTTATCTCAGTGTGTTTGAGAGAATGCATACAAATGATGTCTAAATATACTAGAAGAGAAATAAACTAATACAATATATATTACTATATATATAAGTTGTGAAAGCCAATTTCATAGATCACCAAGAACACCTGCATGCAAATAACCTGTATTGAATAGAAACTAGAAAAGGAAAAAGCAGAGCTTGGAAAATCTCAACGGTATGAGAGAAAAATTGTATTACAAGTTATAAAAACAAAAAGTATAAAAATTCAACCTTAATGGTGAATGAAACCCTAAAGGGAAACAAAACTAGGTTTGCAAATTATAATTAATATAAAATATTAATTATATGCACCTATGAGTAAGCTTAAGTAGACTAGAGTAATAGATGACTTAAATAATTAAATTAATATAATTTAATTAATAAGTGTAAGTAAATAGGTACTCTAACACCCCCCTTTAAGTGAAGCTCAAGAGGTAAGCTAACCTAGCAAAGCTATGGAAATAGGAAAATGGGTCCTCACAACAAGGCCTGATCAAGTACCCAAAACAAGGAAATCTCTATAAACTAGAGACAAAGGAGAAAACCCAATGTGAAAAACCCCTCTCCAAAAAGAGATAGAACAAACATGCTAAAAAACATGAAGGCCTCAACAAGACCCCCCAAGGACAACTTTTGTAACCCCAAGCATAGACTGCAACTAAAGATAGCGAGGTGATGCAAATGACTTGATGAAGATGTTGGCAACCTGGGCATCAATGGGAATATAATCCAAAGAGAGAACACCATCCTAGATCAGATGATGGATGAAATGCATATGAAGCTCAATGTTTTTAGTGTGTTGATGCTCTACTAGGTTGCTAGAATATGAATAGCATTCTGATTATCACACCACAGAACAGTGGGACGATCAGGAGGAAAACTAAACTTAGTCATCAACTACCGAAGCCATAAAATCTCCTAACTAGCATGCACTATTTCTTGATACTCAGCATCTATAGATGAAAGTGCATGAGCATGTTGGTTCTTGCACAACCATGTGATAGGACTAGAGCCAAGAAAAAAAAACAAAGCTAGAAGTAGACTTCCAATCATCAGCATCACTGGCCCAATCTAAGTCAATGTAGCCAAAAATGTGAGGAGTCCCTAATGTGTAATGAATTACATACATCAGTGTGCCCTAAATGTATCTCAAAATGTACTTGGCAGCTTACTAATGACTCTCATGAGGCTCATGTGAAAATCAAGAGACAAGACCCATTGCAAAGGAGAGACCAGGACGAGTGTGTGTTAGGTACAACAAGTTGCTAACCAACTACTGGTATAATGTGGGATCCATTGAAGGTGAAGTGCAAAATTTAGACAAAGTAATACCCAACTAAAAAGGTGTGGGAGTAGGCTTGCAATCAAGCATGTCAAAGTGACCAAGCATGTCAAGAGCATACTTCTATTGGTAAACAAAGATTCCAGTAGGGGACTAAACAATTTGTAGACCAAGAAAATAGTGTAGTAGACCAAGATCAATCATCTTAAATTATTCCATCAATGCTCTTTAAACATCTTGAAGTATAGAGGATGAGTTAGCTATGAGAAGAAGATCATCAACATACAGTACAAGGATCAAAACCTCAGCCTCAAGATGCTAAATGTAGACTGTAGGATCAAAATGGTAGCATGTAAAGCTTGTAGAAAGCATAAAAGAGTCCATCTTCTCATACCAAGCTTGAGGGGCCTATTTGAGACCATATAATGAGCATCGAAGTCTGCAAACCAAGGAGGAATCTTGTGCAAATCCTTGAGGCTACTCCATGTAAATCTCCTCAGTAAGATCACCATGCAAGAATGCACTCTTCACATCCATCTGAAAAATGGGCTAATCCTGAGAAGTTGCAAGGGTTAAGACAAGGCAAATAGAGTTCATCTTGGTGACAAGGGCAAATGTCTCAGTGTAATCAATACCCTCAACCTATGAAAAACCCTTCGCAACAAATTGGGCCTTGTGTTTATCAATGGAACCATTAGTATCAAACTTAGTATGATACAACCATTTGCATCACACTAAATTTCTTCCATTAGAAAGGGAACAAAGATCCCAAGTATGATTCTTCATCAAAGAAGAATTCTCCTCCTCCATTGTACTGTCCCACTTAGAATGTCATGTCACTACTAAAAATGTTTGAGGATAATCACAAATAACATGATTGAGAAAACTAGAACCCACAGTATGAGAATGAGTGTGACAGGAAGTGCAAAGGTCACCAGATAGAGATCTTATAGCCTCAACTATAGCTCAAGCCCATTTAGGTATTTGGGGAGGATCCTATGGCAGAGGTAAATGGGGATCACCAAGATCATCATCCTTATCATCCAAAAAAGAGACTGGAAAGGATGAGGGATTACTGGTAAGTGAAGTAGACTCTGGAGATAGGGTATCTACTATAGGAAGGCACTCATCAAACTGGACATCCTATCGAAATAGGACCTCTCTAGAATTAGGATCAAACAACCTATAGGCCTTAACATCCTCATAGTAGCCAACAAAAATGAGGTGTTAGATCTTTTGCTTCATTGCTCTCCTTTGAGCATCTAGTACAAATGCCCATGCTTCACTAGCAAAAACTCAAAATGAAGATACATTAGGCTTGACATGAGACCAAGTCTCCTCAAGAGTCATATGTCAAACTACCTTGTGAGGCAACTGATTTTGAATATAGTTGGCACAATTGACTGCCTATGCCCAAAAACATGAATGCATGGACTTGGAATGAATCATACAATTAGCCATCTCCCAAAGGGTTCTGTTCTTTCTCTCAGCCACACCATTATGATGAGGGGTGTAGGGCACAAAAAATTGATGCTGAAGACCATGTTCAAAGAAAAAATCCCTAAAAGCTTGGTTCACATACCCCTTGAACCACCTCACAATAGGTGTTCCATAGTCATGCGCTAGGCCTGGCTTAGGAATAATCTATTCAAGCTAAGGACTACTTTTCCCCTACCATGAGCTGCATTTAGATTGTCAACCCAAGGACGTATACTTGAAATGGTCAACACAGTATGTGCACTAGGTACCTTGATGAGTCATTATACTTGTGCTACAGGAAAGTAAAAATGCAAAGGAAGGAAACTACACTACTGCTATGGAAAGGAAAATACTAAATCTATGAATTTTAAAAACACAATGACAAGATAACAGAGATTTCATCTTGACTCATCCACTAGACTATTCTCACAGATGCTGCAGGAACGTTCATGAAGTGTGATGCGACAGGAAGGAATTAACTAGCTACGTCTTACTTAAAATACTGCTAATGCTAGTAAAATGAATCTATTCTATCCTGATCTAATCCACCTTCCAAGTGGCCCCCTTGGTTGGCTTCTCTAATCTACCAACGCAGGATAGAAGCTAAAGAGAACTAATTCATTTCATTAATCAGTCATTACATGATTCAGAATTGTAAAACACAATTGCAACAAACTGTGAATCAGTGTTCTCTCTTACTCGATAAAACTTATCAAAAACCAAAAACTAACACTTCACACATAGGAGTCGATCCCGACATATATAGGGAATCTACTCTTTATTACATAACAGAAAAGTAACTATCCTAAGTTAAGTCCCTAGGAAAGAATATAGGAGAACAACTGAAAGCGGAAAGGAAGGATAACAGAATTGAGGAGGGAGCAATGAAGTCTCAGCATCCGCTTGTTACAACGTAAATGCAGAGAAGGTAATGGCTCGTAAAAGCTCCTCCTTATTCGCTGCCATGTTTCCTAGAGTGGTTATAACTTCCTTTTCGTGGTTGTTCCTTGATGCTCGTTTCTCCTTGAATGCTGTCGGCAACCAACTTCTAGATTCTTTTGCTCATCCTTTAATCCTTATCATCAGGTTAGTTATGATTTAAGACATATTTGCAAATAAACATCCATCAAACTAAATTCAAGCATAAGAATGCACATTTGGATATTTATATGAAATATTGCATATTAGATATAATTTAGGCAAAAGATGACATAGTTTTTCTACCCCATAAATCATCAAAGGTTTATCAAACATAGGCTTATAAGTGTTAAAACAAAGATAAACGGAGTATCACAAAGTATCTTAAATATAACAAAATAAAGGCATTTTTTAGACTCATCACCCCCCCATTATCTATGCTTATCCGCTGAATAGAAAGACCAAACTACTTCTCTACAAATTTTTTGAAGACTCAAAATGAATCAAAGACATAAGACTTGTACTTCAAAAAGTACACCCATGTGCATTTGGAGAAGTCATGAATGAAAGTAAGCAAATATCTGGCACTAAAAAAAGGAGTGAGAAATGACATGAGGTCACTATGAATCAACTCCAATGGTGCCAAAGCACGAGTGGCTTGTCCATGTGGAAAAGGATCCCTATGTTGTTTGCCAAGAGCACAACCTTGAAAAACACCATCTATGCAGGAAATCTAGGGAAGCCCAAGAACAAGTGCCTGTGTGCTCATCTGCTGAAGATATCTGTGATTGCGATGGCCCTAATGCTCATGTCAAAGTCTACTTACTGAATCTTCATGTGCTAAAAGACAAGAATCTATGTCATGAGAAGACTCAAATCCATCAAATATGTAGAGGTGAGATGTAGAGTCAACACTCCCAGTAGCCATAATCAACTCAAAATCAAGTAAGTCTCAGATAACCACATCATGTGGTGAGAACTCAATTGTCATACTAGAGCTAGGGTGGAAAATATAATAACTAGATAATAGGTTTCTCAAGATGTGAGGGAAACATCTTGAAGAGAACCCCCAGCTAATGCAATAGAACTAGAACCCATGACTGAAAGATGTGATGACTTTCCAACAACAATCTGTGAAGTAGCACAAGGATCAAGTGAGGTGACCAATTTTTGAGTGTTTGTCATATGGTGAGAGGCACTAAAATCAAGAATCTAGGTAGGCCCAGAAGTGATAGCTCATGTAGTAAGAGCATGAACTTTCCTTGCAGGGGGGATGAAGACTTAGGAGCTGAAATGTGATGCTTTTGCATGGCTTCCTCTAAAGTCTCCAAATGTTTCCAACACCTAGAAATGGGATGTTCATCCTTTCCACAAAAATTGTAGGTCATAGCTGATTTCTTCTTAGTCTTGGAGGTAGACTCACTAGACTTCAAAGTAGATTTACCCTTGGAAGGGTAAGCTAAAGATTTGGAATCAATTTTTGGTGTATCTTTCTTCAGTTTGGCTTTTTGTTTTGGTTTCCCCTGAGAAGTTTGAGCAACCAATGCTTGGCTAGAGGCATCCACCTGTTGGATCTTTACCTATTCTTGTGTCAACCAATCAAAAAATGTCTCAAAAGAATGCATATGATGTCTATTACCCAAGGCATCCATAGTGGAGTAGAAAGTGGAAGAAAAGATCTGATACTGTCCTTGCAACTTTGAGAGTATCAAAAAAATACACTCATCATCTTTTTTGTTTTTACCACATCCTTGCAAAACTGTATGCAAAGATTTGAACTTCATCAAGAAGTCCTCAATGGTGGGGAAGCTAGTAGGTGTCAAAGAAGTCAACTTTGCATTAAGCTATAGTGCCCAAAACTCATTCACTATACCAATAAAGTTGTGAATCTTGGTCCAAATAGCCTGAGGAGTGGTCAAACCATCTAGGTGGAACAATAGACTATTGGAGATGTTCAGTGTAATCAATCCCATGGCTTGATCCATTTTGTTCCAGTGTTGAAGAACCTCAAAAGGGTGCTGCAGAATAGGTTGATTCTCATCTAGACATGACCATAAGCCACGTGACATAAGAAGCTGAGTCATGTGTGCTTTCCAATTGTGATAGTTGTGTGGCATTAGTCGGGCCACAGAGGGGTTTGACGTTGAGAGAAGAAGATGGAAGTAGAAGGGTCGATTTTGAAGAAAATAACAGAAAAAATGCTCCCCCCACAACATATAAATATATCCCTCAAAAACCAAAGTAAGAACTATTGAAAGCACAAAAATTGAGAAAAGAACATTGGACGTTAGATGTAGAGAGGTAGGAAATTGAAGCCTCTACTTTAATGCCGAAAATGGGAGCTCAAATAGACTCAAAATGAAATGAAACCAACATCATCATCTCCATCTTAGAACTAGCTTTTGACACTTCTTTCAAATCGAAAAAAGACCTCAATATGCTCAAGTTATGGCCAAAAAACCAATTGTTGCTCCAAAAACAAGCTTGCTAGAAAATTACAGTCATAGCAAAAAAATTGATTGCCTTATAGTTATCAATTTACCATCACCAAAAAATATATGATTGCCAAAATGCTGACATTAGTGACCAAAAAATGATGTCACCTTGCCAGAAAATAATGTCAGCATGGGCTGGAAAATCTGGTCGAAAAGATGATGTAAGTTGACAAAATGATGATGTAGGTAGTTGGATTGCTGAAATAGGCAATTAGGCTAGTTGGCTAATGTCATGTTGATGCAGAGGGGGCCAGGTGTTGTGCCACCAGTGGAGGCAATGGCCTGGCAGTGAATAGAGATGGTGCTGCTGTGGTGGCGGTGACTCGGTGGAGTGGCTGTGGCCGTGGAGAAGCAATCGAGTTTTGATTGTGCTACCTGTGGAGGTCGAGTGCGAGAGGCATTATGGTGATGTTGAGGTGGTGAAGTGGTGGCCGCTAGGCTAAGCGGTTGCTTTAATAAGTTTTAAAATTTTATTTTGCAAAAGTCATCTGTACGGCCCTCCGGGAGGCCAAAAGTTTTTTGCCTGACACTACAGTGACAAAATTCAAAAAATTTATATGAATTTTGACTATAACGAGCCTTTTGAGTGTGATGGTAGTGTTTTTTTTGGTCTAAAGTGAGCTAAAAAAATGCCCTCCTCCTAATTGAAGAAAAAAAATCTTGAAAAAGTTGGGGATTCCAACTCTGAATTGCGGCTTCAAAAATCTTCAAACCAGGAAGTAGCAGGGATGTTCTGATACCATGTAGAAGTTGTGAAAACCAACCTCATAGATCAATACGAACACCTGCATGCAATTAACCTATACTGAAGAGAAACCAGAAAAGGAAAAAGTAGAGCTTGGAAATTCTCAATGGTATGAGAGCAAAATTGTATTCCAAGTTATAAAAACAAATAGTCCAAAAGTTCAACCTTAAAGGTGAACAAAACCCTAAAGGGAAAGAAAACTAGGTTTGCACATTATAATTAATATAAAATATTAATTATATGCACCTAAGAGTAAGCTTAAGTTGACTAGAGTAATAGATGACTTAAATAATTAAATCAACATGATTTAATTAATAAGCGTAAGTAAGTAGTTACTCTAACACTGTAAACACCGAAATATGATTACATTACTTAAGTAATCCTATTTAGTCATCTCATAAGGCACTTTGGATTAAATATTAAATATTTAATTAATTTATTGTCATCCCCTAGTTAATTATTTCATTTAATTAACTATAGTCCAATTGATAAATTTAAATAACAACTAATAGACTAATTTATTAATTAAATCCCCCTTCTTCTATTAAATTAAATAATTGTACTATACATATTTTATTTAATTCTAAGTCCCCCTTCTTCTATTAAATTAAATAATTGTACTATGCATATTTTATTTAATTCAAAATCCCCCTTCTTCTTGTAGACACCTAAAAACCTTTAGAAAATAAAGTATTTTTATTTTCTAAAAAAGTCCTGATGACATCATCATTTATTAATTAATTATTTAATTAATTAATTAATTAATTTTTATGCCATTAAATCCCTTTATCTTAATTAAAAATATTTAATTAAGGAATCCCTCCCAAAAATGTTTAAATCTTATTTAAACATTATTTCCTTATTTATTAATTATTTAATTAATAAATTGACCAAAAATCCTAAAAATAAATAAAAAATTTATTTTTTGCCCAAAACTTGGCCAATTTCCTTATGACCAATAACCTCTTCCAAAATCTTCTAATCCTTCTTTAATTTCGATTAAAGGCTAATCTCATCATTTCCTACCCCTAACCCCAACTCAAAATATTTAATTAAGATTAAATATTAATCCTCATGTTTATTAAAAAAGTTTTAATAAATATCTCCTCAACCCAAACCCTTGAAATAAATAAAACTTTATTTATTTCCTAAAAATCTAATTTATCCTCATCCTAAGAAGTTCTAGACTCTTCTAGAAAGTCTTCATCCTCATCTTAGGAAATTCTAGACTATTCTAGAAAGTCTTTATCCTCATCCAAAATCTAGACTCTTCTAGAAGATGTTTTTAAACCTAATCCTAATCCCCTCCTAACCTTGTCACATTCCCTAAACATGGGTTAAAACTTACTAACCCAAGCCAAAGTTAACAAATATCTCTTCCTTCACCCACCCTCATTAAATGCCATCCACTTGCCTATCCTTAAGCTAATCCTAAACCATCCTAATCCATCCTCTAATCATTTGCACAAGCCTAAGCAAGCTTAGAACCTTCCTAATCAAGCCCAAGTCGAAATTACTCTCATCACCCTCAAAATATCTCAACCATAAAACTTTATGAAGTCCACTAGGTCATAAATGACTCTTACAAGCCCTTTTATTGCTCTTACAAGTCATTATGAGGGTCTTTATGAAGATTTTATCCCTTGAGCCTCCTTTGTTGACTCATCCTTCCCCTTTCCTCCATCCTCTCACCATGTGACATGTGTCACTCCTTGATTGGTTGTAAGGAAGCACAATCCATGTGCTCTCCTCTCATGCAATCTAAGCCCTCCATGAGGTTTTTCCCATCCTTGCATCTTAGCCCTCAATCCTTCAAGCCTCTTGCCTATAAATTGGATCCTTCCCCTTTTCAAAATAACACAATCCATGAAGTAAAGTTATAATGCTATTTTGAGAGCCAAATCCATACTAAAGCTATCTATCCACACCAAAAATCCACAATCATCCATTGAAGCCTTTGGAAGCATATTGAGCATACATCCTATCTTTTTAGACAAAGCTACTCAACAAGAGAGCTTCTCATTGAGAGAGCCCATTAATGGCTCATGTTTTCAATTGAGAGCTCATCTTAGTCTATCTTGAAGTTTATGAATTTTTTTTAGTTTGTAGAAGCTTTATTTAAATTTGGTTTCTATTAGCATACTAACATTGCTCATATACATTTTGGCACGCCCGGTGGGACCCCGCATGGGTCATCTTCATTAGCTTTTTTAGTCAAGTTTTGTATGTTATTTGCTGATTTTGGCTAATTTTTTTTGTTTTTGTGATTGGTAGGATTGTATAAATTGGTTTTGTAGGTCCACATGAGCATGAAGAAGACAAAGGAACTCATAATCTATCTCATAGTGTTTGCAGATTTTTCAAGCTTATAGGTGGACAAAGAACTTGAAATTCTTCTTCCTCTTCTTGTCTATATTCTTCTTATTCCATCTACTTCTTCTTCTTCTTCTTGTGGGAGATCTTGGCCATTTTTTTTAAGGAAGCAAAATCATACACACTTCTTTTTAGTGCTTAAAATGAACCCCCAAATCATACTTAAATCTATTAAAAATGAAAAATTTGCAAAAAAGAAAAAATCTTTTAACAAGTGAAACTAAACCAATCTAATCATTTGCATCCTTGCAACATCAAGGTTTTAGATGCATTCATGCAAAGTTAGGAACACTTCATTTTTGGG
Source organism: Cupressus sempervirens (assembly GCA_028749045.1). Taxonomy (NCBI): domain Eukaryota; kingdom Viridiplantae; phylum Streptophyta; class Pinopsida; order Cupressales; family Cupressaceae; genus Cupressus; species Cupressus sempervirens. The sequence goes on along the minus strand of CM053789.1, from coordinate 48,889,514 downwards.
AATTTAAAAAGAACTTCAAGTTTCCATTTGAAAAGGTTCAAAATCAACACTAAGTGCACACTAAAATCTAAATCAAACTCAAAGCATCAATCAAGGATAAAATGAACCTCATTTGCAAATATGTTAAAGTTCTTTTAAAAATCTCATGAAAACTAAGAGTCCTAAATGGTTGCCAAAATTTTCCTAAAAAGCTTTGTTATTTGTTCCAAACAAATGTCTTGTTGCAAAATCTTGAATGTTTCTTAGGTTTTTCATGCATCAAAACAATCTAGGAATATCATTTTTGGGCTTAAAACATGCAAACTAGAACACAAAATCTTGAATGAAAAGCAAAGTCCAAAGAGTCATTTTCACTTTTGAGTCCAAAAACAATCTTTAATGATCTAAGGTTAAAACAAAGCACTTCAAAGTTCTTAAAACAACACACAAAATCTCAATCTTGAATGCTCAAAGGAAAAAACTTGAATGTTTAATCACTTGTCTTTGAATGCATGTTGCTAAAATCACTCTTGAGTGCCATGGATTAAAATCAAAGTTTGTTTTTTTTATGAATGCATGATTAAAACAAAAAATCCAATCTTGAATGCCATAGATCAAATAATCATCTTTTGGAGCATAAAAAGAATCTACATTTTTGTAATCTTTTAAGTTATAAAAACAAATAAAAATGCTTTGAGTGAGTTTGTCGTTGGACTCACCCTCTTTAATCACCAATCAATTTAACCATTGGTTGCAATCTCAGTGCCGTCTATGGGGATGGGTCCACCTAAGAGGGTGTTAAGTGCTCCACGCAAATCAAACTCCACTCACTTGGGTTTTTAGTGGTTTTTCTAAGTTAGAAAATTCCTTGAATGCGCATTAATCTCGCTCACACTTCATTTGGGCATAAAAATTGGACAAATCTTGACGTGGAGGGCCTTTGGGCGCGCGCTTGAAATTGAATCTCACACACCTTTATTTTGGGCTTAAAATAAACTCACACTCAATCTTGAATGCCTTAAAGAAAAATCAATCGATACTTGACGTGGAGGGCCTCCGGGCGCACGGGTTTACCTTCTTGTTGACCCTAACTCTTCTTCTTGTTCGCATTCTTCGATCAATTTTATTTTTGTCAACGCTTCAAAGTTGGAATAAACATTGTATCTTAAACATGAGTGCTTGCAAAGTCGAGATCAGAAAACTTAAGCGTCAGTTGTTAAAAGAACAAGCATTTTTTTTAGCCCAAGATCATCCAAGTCTTCTCTCCCCTTATCGTCTTTCGAGGCCATCTTGGGTGCATAAGATTAGGATCCAAAATCTTGTCTTAGCTTTTTAGGAGGCTTGCTTGGGGATTTCATCACCCCTTGGGACGACCTCAACTTCAACGTTCTGGTGGAGTATAAAGATCAGGAGGTGAATCCAAAGACACCTCTCTTGGGATCAAAATTTTGTCACTCAGGCTAAGCCTCAAGGAACTTTATACCCTTGAGAAGTGAAAGAGGAGAAGTGGGTTACCGCTCCTCTCGGCTGTGTGACATCTTTTTGGTTTCATCTACGGATTTGGGCCTCACGTACCTTGCGTATATCGAGGACTCCCTAGCTAAACCAAATTTTATCCTTGTAGAAAGCTTCCTAGGATGTTGGTGTGTTTGACGTGCTTGCTGAAAACTTTTGTCTTCTTGTTTGTTCATAGCTTTTGAATGAATGTTTGCCAATTTTGGTTGAAATCCCAAAAAAGTAGAAATCTCCCAGCTCAAGGCATACTTAGTGTAGTCACTGCCTTATCAGAAAATCTTCCAAGCTCCCCCGATGCAACCGAATCTATCTAGTTCTTTGCCTTAGAACAATCCCAAATCCAAAGTCCATCCAAATCATCCCCCCAGCCAGCTAGCAACCTAATCCAAAATCACCCAAGCCTTTAAAGAGTTGTTGTCACTTTGCCAAAATTTTCTATCCAATCAATCTATCCTACCAATCAACCAATCTCACCAAGGTTATCCCTCTGACAGAGCATTGTCTAGGGTAATCCACCTTTGTCACTTGTATCCCTCATCACCTTGAGCTAAAGGTTGGGATCCACAAGTGGTCAATCTCATGTCATGCCATAGGATCACTAGTCTATCCTTAAGTTGACACAATCACCATGAATCCTGCACATAGGAAAGCAAAACTCTCACTTTTTGATAGCATGCCCTTGAAGTCTTCCATCCACAGGAAAGCCAAAAATCTCCATCCAATCCTCCTTGGGTCTGTCATACAGCTTTGACTCTCCCTAGGAAATCTTTCATCAACCAATCCAAAATCTGTACTTAACCCAAATCCAACCATGAGCTTCTGTGTTCATCCATACGCAAGACCCCATCCCCATAAAACTCATCATCAAAGCATGAAGTACCAATCCTATCATGATGTGTTTGGTCGCATTGTCCTTGCTCCCGCCACCTCCTATTCCAATGATGATGAAAATCTTGTTGACTATGACGGGTATATTGAAAGCCTTAGAAACATTCCCCCAAGCATCCCTCAAAATCCAAGAGTTATTCCAAACTATCTAGTCATGCCATCTGATATTCCAGCTTCCCCTCCATCACCCCATCAACCAAGCTTCCAATCTTCCACCCCCATCACACTAGCTATTCCTGTCAATCCACCTCCACCTTCGACACACGAGTCTCCAAGGAATCTCCTAGAGGAAATACAAGAAAAGTTGCCTCCAACAGTTGATAAGCCATGTCATCTAATCCAACCATGTGAAGTAGTCAGTGATGAAGCTTCCCCATCTATAATATCACCTCCATCTCCCATAGCTATCATCCCCATACCATCCATCAAATTGCTTAAAATCCTTCCACTTCTCGCAAGCATCAAAATATCACCACCTATCAAATCCCTCCAAATCCTATCCACATCGCCTCCAAGCATTTTCCAAATCTCTCGTAATGACCCTTATGCATCCATCTTCTACTCACCCATCTCCACTACTGAATCTCCCATCTATCCATCCGCTGCCTTTGAAGAATCCATCCCTTCACCTCTTATCACACCATCCACTCCAAACCAATCCTATCAAGATCCTACCCAAAAGAATGTTGACATCCCCCAAAGCATAAATGAAGATATCATCGTACCATGTCTTCCATCCATAATGCAGTCACCATCTCCTCCATCTCCAAAACCTCGAGCCATATCTCCTCCACTACAAGATATCTTGTCATCCCACCAGCTACATCAAGATCCTATCCTTCCATTTCCCCCGCTCCATGCTTCCATCTTACCACCTATCCAAGCTATTCCACCATCTATAATCTACCCTCTTGGTTCACTTACATTCATCCACGGTGGCCCTCTCTCAGCAGAAGAATTAAGAACAGTATCTCCCCATTGCAATACACCTAATAAATCACCTCTACCATTTTCTGCAAGCAAAAAGTTTTCTCAGCTTGTTCAAATGCTCAATCGATGGCATTATCAAGGTCAAGGTTTAGGACCAAAAGAGCAAGGAATCAAAGAGCCTATTATTGCACAAAAAAATCTAGGATTTCATGGTCTTGGATATGTATCCAAAGGCTCACCATCTAAAGGTGTTGGTACACCACACCCCCAAACCAAGCCTATCTCCAAGCCCACCATGCCAGCCTCCCATCACTCCTTCAAGAAATCTTATGTCATCCCCCCTCCACCATCTTTGCAACCCAAAACAACCTACCATATCCCCCCTTCATCCGCTAAATCCATTTTGGGTCCCTATGTCCCAAAATCTACCATCCTCCATCCTTTTATCAGCCATCATAAAAATCCTATTCCATCCATTTCTATGCAAGATCAACAAAGGCACATCTTAGGGCACATCATCCATCATCATCCCCCTACATGCTCTTTCATATCCTCTCCATCTCACAAAGCTTCTCCTAACCATCTTCCAAAAGCTTACCACAGCAATGTGAATGCCAACTTCAAAATACATAAAGCTAAAAATCCACATCCTAGGCAATCATATGATTATTCTAAAAGACATACTCCGAAAAGGCAAAATCTAATCAAAGAATGCAAAACAACGCAAAAGCCTATGAAAAGAAAATCCAAAACCATGTGGATCCCCAAGAAAAAAGTTGAAACCCAATGCATAATGGCATCCACCATTGCTAATCCCCCATCTAGTGACTCATGTCCCCCATCTCCTAACTCCATCTTGGGTGCCTATATCCCCAAGAACACTTCCACAAATCCTCCATCATGCCCGCATCTACCATCTATCCCCCATATGCTCTTTTCACACCCGTCCCAACATGTGCCAATGTTGCTCTTGCAAGCATCCCCATCTCATGCTCCTTTCCAACCTTTTCATCACTCCATCTCCTACCATCAATCCCATCTAATCCAATCTATTGCATAAATCACACATCCGGTGTACCAACAACTAGCAACAAAATTGAATATTCCAACAGCTAGTGAAAAATCCCAAAAAAGCCAAAATAGCTTAAGAAAGCCAAAATCATTCCAGCTAAGTCCAAAGTCAAAAAGTCAAAAAAAGAAAAAAAAAAAAGAAAAATAAAAATAAAGCGTCCACTGGTGAAAACTTGGCAATTCAAGTGCCTTGGACAAGTACCATGATGAAAACTTGGCAAACAAGCATCATGCGTAATCTAGCCATCCCCAACTTAGCCTATCATCCTCATGCTTTTGGTCACATCTTGCCATCCAGCTCCATCTTCCAATTTATCCACCTATCTTTCATCCTCCAACTTTTATCTATCACTATCCACTTATCTTCTACAACCTCACCCCATCATCCTAGCTATCATCCATCTCCCTAGCGCCTTTAGCTTTTCCATCCTAGCTTCAATCCTATCACATCCATCGTAAGACCTCCTTCTGCATGTCATCTTCTAACTGGGGGCACTATATTCCTTGGAGATCTTGTCTTGTCCATCCTCCCTTGTCATTGGTACCTCGCTCTAGGCTATCCTCATGCAAATCCAATGTCATCCTCTCATTAGCCATTCACTCTAGCACTGTCTATCAGCTCAGCTACCACCAACCTTAGCATTGTCCCCATCCTTGGTCGCACATCTATCATCATCATTGGATGCATCCTTCCAAATCCATATCTTATGCTATCACCTCATCCTTAGCTTTTGCATCTTACACGAAATTGAGCTATCTCGCTATCCTCTCATCCTGAGCTTTTATCCATCTGTATCATACATATCATTGGTCTATTAGCTTGTACCATATCTTGATTAGCTCGCTTGTAAATATCTTGGTCTGTCAGCTTGTACATCCTCTTTAGATTAGTACCGTTGTATCTATCTAGCTTTTGTGTCAGTTCCTCCTTGATCAACATCTTGCACACATCGCACAACCCTTGGTTAGCTATTCCAATGCATCCTTTAGCTAGATTTCCTGTCACCAAAGTGTTATCTTTCTTAGTTCAGCTTGCCAGACGCATCACTCATCCAAATCCACCAACTTAGGTGCTCTCCGATAGGTCCTTGCAGGATATAGCTTTTCTCATGTCTGATCTTGGTCCGTTAGTACCTCGTCCTACCCATCTCGTTGGCAAATGGTTCTCTTTTGGATTTTCACTTTTTTTTGATTTGGGATCTTCCCTTTTGGGTCTTGAAGTATCTTTTCCAAGCAATCTCCTTGTTCCCTCCTCAAGGTTGCCATGATCTTCCATATCATGGTATACTGTGAATGGGGCAATCAGAGCGTAAGGTCTTGATCATGTCTTTTTCTTGTTTTCTTTTTTGCTTGTGGGTTACCCAGTGTCGTTTCCACACTGCTTCCTCTGGGATTCATGTGTGATACTGGGGCAATCCTTGCGTGTTTGTTTTGAGTTAGTTCGTCAGTCCTCTGGACAGTTGGTGAACAGGCCTTGATGTTCTTGGTAACCTTGGCAATTAACCAATAGTCCTATAGCAAATCTAGTGCTCAACTACATGGTGGTACTTCTCTTTGAAGTATCCCCCCGCTCAAAAAGCTTCAATGGTTTTCCTTCATCTCCATTATCCCCCATGCATATCCAACATCCGTCTCTCCTACCCCAGCTTATGCATCAGTATCTCTTTGAATCACTCATCACTCTTAGCTTTAGGGATCCACAATCCTAGTCTTAGGGATCCACCAATCCAAATCAATCCACCAAGCCTCATCTTTCGAGATCCACAATCCTAGTCCTAGGGATCTCTGAAACCCATCTTCCACCAATCTGACTCTTTGAAATCCTGTTGCATCAGCTTTATAATCCCCTCATCCATCTCCCTATCCTGGATTCCTTTTTATAGCGCTCTGTGCTCCTTCATCCTCCACCTTCCCTAAAGTCTTAAGCTTGCTTCCTCTTGTGCATCTGATTCTCCTTTATCATTCTCCCATAGTGAGAGTTTGAGCTAATTTAGCCCCTTCTCTTTGCCAATCTGAGTTTCCTTGCTCATCCGAGATTCTTGTACATTTCAAGAAGCCATCGAGCCTCACTTTCTCTCCCCGCTGCCTTCTTGAGGGGGCATCTCACAGTCCATTCTCTCCTCTTCTGCTCTAGCCTTGGGCATCTTATTTTCTTATCTTTGATGCCATGCCACTTGCGGCATCACATCAAAGAGGGGCAAAATGTAGACACCTAAAAACCTTTAAAAAATAAAGTATTTTTATTTTCTAAAAAAGTCCTGATGACATCATCATTAATTAATTAATTAATTATTTAATTAATTAATTAATTTTTATGCCATTAAATCCCTTTATCTTAATTAAAAATATTTAATTAAGGAATCCCTCCCAAAAATGTTTAAATCTTATTTAAACATTATTTCCTTATTTATTAATTATTTAATTAATAAATTGACCAAAAATCCTAAAAATAAATAAAAAATTTATTTTTTGCCCAAAACTTGGCCAATTTCCTTATGACCAATAACCTCTTCCAAAATCTTCTAATCCTTCTTTAATTTCGATTAAAGGCTAATCTCATCATTTCCTACCCCTAACCCCAACTCAAAATATTTAATTAAGATTAAATATTAATCCTCATGTTTATTAAAAAAGTTTTAATAAATATCTCCTCAACCCAAACCCTTGAAATAAATAAAACTTTATTTATTTCCTAAAAATCTAATTTATCCTCATCCTAAGAAGTTCTAGACTCTTCTAGAAAGTCTTCATCCTCATCCTAGGAAATTCTAGACTATTCTAGAAAGTCTTTATCCTCATCCAAAATCTAGACTCTTCGAGAAGATGTTTTTAAACCTAATCCTAATCCCCTCCTAACCTTGTCACATTCCCTAAACATGGGTTAAAACTTACTAACCCAAGCCAAAGTTAACAAATATCTCTTCCTTCACCCACCCTCATTAAATGCCATCCACTTGCCTATCCTTAAGCTAATCCTAAACAATCCTAATCCATCCTCTAATCATTTGCACAAGCCTAAGCAAGCTTAGAACCTTCCTAATCAAGCCCAAGTCGAAATTGCTCTCATCACCCTCAAAATATCTCAACCATAAAACTTTATGAAGTCCACTAGGTCATAAATGACTCTTACAAGCCCTTTTATTGCTCTTACAAGTCATTATGAGGGTCTTTATGAAGATTTTATCCCTTGAGCCTCCTTTTTTGACTCATCCTTCCCCTTTCCTCCATCCTCTCACCATGTGACATGTGTCACTCCTTGATTGGTTGTAAGGAAGCACAATCCATGTGCTCTCCTCTCATGCAATCTAAGCCCTCCATGAGGTTTTTCCCATCCTTGCATCTTAGCCCTCAATCCCTCAAGCCTCTTGCCTATAAATTGGATCCTTCCCCTTTGCATAATAACACAATCCATGAAGTAAAGTTATAATGCTATTTTGAGAGCCAAATCCATACTAAAGCCATCTATCCACACCAAAAATCCACAATCATCCATTGAAGCCTTTGGAAGCATATTGAGCATACTTCCTATCTTTTTAGACAAAGCTACTCAACAAGAGAGCTTCTCATTGAGAGAGCCCATTAATGGCTCATGTTTTCAATTGAGAGCTCATCTTAGTCTATCTTGAAGTTTATGAATTTTGTTTAGTTTGTAGAAGCTTTATTTAAATTTGGTTTCTATTAGCATACTAACATTGCTCATATACACTTCTATTAAATTAAATAATTGCACTGTACCTATTTAATTTAATTCCAAATCTCCCAATTTATTAAATAAACACTTTTAATAAATTTTACATCCTCATTTTATTAAATAAATCAATCTCCTCTAATCCAAGCCTAATCATCCCTCTAATCATATGCACAACTTTAATCCTAGATTAAGAATTCCTAAGCCAAACCAAAGTTGAAATTCTCATCCACCTACATTTTAAATATAAATCAAACAAAGATTTAACCTCTTCCAAAATTCTCACCCACCTACATTTAAAAAAACTCAAACAAAGACTTAACCTCCTCCAAAATTCTCACCCACCTCTATTAATTATTCATAAAAAATACTTAATTGCCCATCCTCTCTCCTTGTGACACTTGTCACAAGGCTATGGATTTGAAGAAGCACAATCCATGTGCTTCTCTCTCTTTGCATCCCAGCCCTCCTTAACCAAACCTCCCATCTTGCATCTCAACCATCCATCAAACTACTCCTTGACCTGTAAATTGGACCCTTCCCTTCTCATAATCGATCAATTTCCATGCCAAAGTTATCATGCTATTTTGAGAGCCTAAAAACTATCAAAATACCATTATAATGACAAAATCCATCCACACTTACACTTTGAGCCTATCCCCCATTGGAGCTTGAGCAACATTTGAGCACACATCACATGTTTTGGACACATCTACACATCAAAGGAAAGATTGCTTGGTTTAAGAGGTTTGCACATTCTTAGGCTACTTTGGTATTTTAGTTGTTTTTTATCAAATAATTATAGTAAGTTAAATCTATTGTTTTGAATGCTTTGGTTATTCTACATTTTGGAAGCCTGGTGCGACCCTTAATGGGTCTTTTTACTAACATTCTAATATGTTTTTGAGTATATTTTTGTGTTGTAAGCTTGTAAATTAAAGACACACTTGAAGGTCATTTTGAATTCAAAAGAATTTTTTTTTTCAATTTTGACAAATTTCCACCTTCTACCTTTCTTCTTCTTGTCTTTGACTTCTAAATAAAAAACCTAAACCTTTTCATGAGATAGATTCTTTTGATAGAAAGGAAAGATATTTGTGTGATTGATTTACTCTTGGGTGAGGAGATTATGCTCTTCTCCTTTTAGGAGGATTAGAAACCTAGAAGCTCTTGATTTGACCATGATCATGTATGCTCTCTGTTCTTTGCAAATATCTAAGAAAACCCTTACAATAAAACACTTATAACTTTTTCACACTTGCTTTGTTTTGGATGATTCAAAAAGCACTAGAAATCTAGTTTCTGGCTCTTTCTAGATCTACAATTTTTTATTTTACAAAATTCCCACATTCATGGGATTATTTTTTGACCTTGCGGGATTGGTATTTTTGGTGTTTTGAGTCAAGTCTCTTTGTCATTGTCTGTGTCTTTTGGATAACTAGGATCACATTTAGCTTTGGGAACTAAAACAAATAAAAACTCCATCTTGAATGCTAAAGCTAAAAAGAATGAATGCGATGAATATTTGATTTTGGGTATCAAAGAACATTTCAAATCAAAACACTTCAAATTAGTGCTTAAAAAGAATTCACACAATCTTGAATGATGTAAATAAAAATGCTCTTATCCCATCTATTTCAAATATTTTTATGTGAATAGTTTATTATGTTGACTCGATTTACTTATGTTGACCATCGTTGTTCAGTTGGAATAAACCTTTCATGTTAATCATGAGTGTTTTCAAGTAGTCAATAAGGAATACACATTAAAAGATTTCAAAATAGAATGAATCAAGTGCCTTACATGTATTAAGATTGTGCTTTTTAGCACATCTTTTACTTCTTTATTTCTTGCAAATTAGAACCAATTTAAATACGTGATGCATGTATCGAAAGTTGTTAGCAAGGTTATTCACAACAACCTAGGAGTTTTTCTAACGAGTCCATCCACCTCTGGGATGCACATCCCCTTTGGTGAGAAGCTCAAACTAGTAAATAATTTGGCTAGTATATAAATGAGGGGAAGGGTAAACTTTCTCACTCCATTAGGCAAGTTTGGGTGGTGTGTTTCTAGGGGTAGCCTGAGGTGGGAAAAATTTCCCATGATTTTAGCATGTTTGGAATAGATTCTTAAGTGGATCACATACATAACAACTGTTTGGCTGACTCCACAAACCTAATTACCAACCAAATTAGTATCTACTTGATTCACCTCTAAAAGTATCATAATCCTTGTGTGTGGATCGATCCAAGTAGACTACCCAAATCACTTGAAGATTTTTTTTACAATCACCATTTGTACTCCACAGAATGCAAACATGCATGGGGTTTCTTTGAACTTGAGGTTCACTCATCCCCCAACATGTTAGTTCTTGTGTTATACTTAGCATGAGCAAGAATTTTGATTACTAAGCTTCTTCTTATTAAGGAGAGAGTGTGTTTGAACTATCTTATTTGTGAGATGACCTCATTAAAAATATTTGTAAAACATACACATTGGTTACTATAAAATCCTTTTTCTAAAGAGATCATTTATTTGTATCTCTCAAAGTTGCTTTGTCCTTTGAGAGATTGTTTTCTCATGATTATGTTGTATCCATTATCAAATGAGTCTTATTCTCATTATTTTACAAAAGGATTATTAGAAATTCCATTTGCAACAATCCTAAGTCTAGTTTGTTCCACTTTATCCCTCAGTAAATCATTCAACCCGAATGAAAGGCATACTTAGCGTAGTCACTACCTCATCTGAGATTCATCCAAGCTTTCAAAATATTTTTTTATCCTATTTTTCTTTCATCTAGTACCATCATTCCTAAGGTTTTCCATGAAGTCCTCCTTTTTATCTCCATGTCTTGACTAGCCAACCTCCATCCCTACCCAACTCATCATCAAAACATGATGTCACAATCCTATTATGATGAGTATGGTTATCCCACCTATTCTCCCATTCCATCCTATTCCAATGATGATTAAAATATTATTGACCATGATGGGTATATTGAAAGCCTTAGAGCTCTTCCTCCAAACATTTCTCCAAGCACCCCCCAAAATCCAAACATTCCTCCAAGTATCCTCCAACATCCACACATTCCTCCAAACTACTTTGTCATGCCTCCATGCATACCTGCTAGTACTCATTATCATACCTTTGACAGGGGAAATCTATCATTTTCCTCATCCATACCTCCTTCCTATATCACGCTCACATATTCCCCCTATATATCTATCATGTCTTCACCTTCCTCCACCTTTATATGCCAATCTCCATCCTTCTAGAATAATGTTACTAGCTACATCCCTATTCCAAGTCCACCATACCAATATCCTCCAAACCATTTTCTAAATCCTCCAACTAATCTTAGTTATAAAATGCATCATCTTAACTCCCCCACTCTTCCTAGTCCAACACATGCATATATGAGGAGTTTTACAAGGAAACCAAAAGAAAAGTCATCTGCCACACCCTGTAGACACCTAAATTTGATTACACTATTTTAGTAATCCTATTTAGTTATCTAAAAAGGCATTATTAATTAAATTTCTATTTAATTAATCCTTTGTCATCCCCTAGTTGATTAATTTAATTAATCATCTATAGTCCTAATTGATAAATCAAATAATCTATTATTTATCAATTAAATCCTTTTCTCCTATCTAATTCCAAAAATCCCCATTTATTAAATAAATCTATTTGATAAATGAAATCCTCAAATTCAAAAACCCCTAACCTATCTCTAATCCTCCATTTAACCTAATCCACCCCATCCACCCATACTAACCAAGCTTAGCCACTAACTCACCCACCCTCATTAATGCCATCCACTTGCACATCTCTAACATCCTTAAGCTAATCCTAAACCCAAGCTTAATCCACCCCCTAATGTTGTCACATTCCTTAAACAAGTTTAAGACTTTCCTAATCCAAACCAAAGTATCCCCTCAAAAAAACCCAACCACTAAGTCATGGGTGCTCTTACAAAACATAAAGACTCTTACAAGCCCACTCATGACTCTTACACCCATCTTCCACACTCTTCCCTCTTCCACACTCATTCCTCTTACATCCCTCTTACATACTCAACCCCACTCATCATGCCTTTAACAACCCTTTACCCTACCCTCTCACACTCATCCTCCTTGTGACAAGTGTCACCTTTCCATTGGTGCTAAAGAAGCACAATCCATGTGCTCCCCTTTGAGTGCATCTTAGCCCTCCTTAAGCCTTCATCCATCCTTGCATCTAAGCCCTCCATCTCTCTACCCCTTAGCCTATAAATTGAATCCCATCCCAAGCCATATCATCAAAAATCTTTGAGCTAAAGTTACCATGCTTTTTTGAGAACCAAAGCCATCAACCATACCCTTATAATGCCAAATTGAGAGCTCACAAAGCTACCAATTTTCCATTACCCATCTCCATTGAAGCAGCTTTTGAGCATCTTGAGCATACATCCACAGCAAAAGGACACATCTACAGAATCAAGAAAGCATGGAGTGTTTTCTCTTGTGAGGTTTGCACTTCTTGTTTTCTTTATTTGTCTAAGCATCTATGTGAATTTAGTTTTTGGTTTGTGAATGTTTACTTTATTTGTTAATGTTCTTTGCATACTGATTCTAGTTCTACATTTTGGCACGCCCGGTGGGACCCCACTATGGGTCATTTAATCATCTATTTTCATCTATATGTCATTTTTCTAACCATTTAATGTTTGTTGTTGTTTGAGTGTGTTGTGAGGGTGTTTTTCTTGTTTTTGTAGGTTAAAGAACGCACTTAGGAAGAAGAAATACCATCTAAAAAAAAAAAATCACATTTTTTAGCTTTTTTGGTGCAGTTTTGGCGTCTGCAACCTGTTCTGTCTGCGAAAATCCGCGTTTGCAAAAATCGACGTCTGCGAAAATCCGCGTCTGCGCAAATCGACATCTGCAAAAATTCACGTCTGCGCAAATCGACATCTGCAAAAATTTGCGTCTGCGAAAATTGACGTCTGCGAAAATCTGCGTCTGCTCAAATCGACATCTGCGAAAATTCGCGTCTGCGAAAATCGTCGTCTGCGAAAATCCGCATCTGCGCAAATCGGCATCTCTGCTTGTCTAACTAAATTGCTTTTTTTTTTTTTTTTTTTTTTGTCTCATTGTAGGTTGGAGCACATATGGAACCACTAACCATGTTTCTTGCAGGTTTTCATGTTGCTAATAAATGAACTTGAATGTTTAACCATTTGTCTTTGAATGCATGTTGCTAAAAAAATGAACTTGAATGGTTAAACACATTTTCCATTGAATGAATGTTTCTCAAAACACACTCTTGAATGTCATGGATTAAAATCAACTTTCCTTGGAATGCATTCTTAAAACAAAAAATCCAATCTTGAATGCCAAGGATCAATTAACCATTACAATATCAAACACTTCATTTGGAGCTTCTAAAATTGAACAAAACAAATCTCTTTTTCACATGCAATCTAGGTAAAGTTTGATTTTTGGACATTTAAGAAACTTTGTTAAGTTAAAATACAAATTTACAAAAATCAATTTGAGTAGTTCCTTGGACTCACCTCTTTTCTAATCACCCATCAAATATTAACCATTGGTTGCAATCTCAGCACCATTTATGGGGATGGGTCTACTTAAAAAAGGTGTTAAATGTTCCACAATCTAACTCACTCACTTGGTCTTTGAACATTTGCTTTAACTTTATCAAAATTCTTAAATGGCCAAAACTCTAGATTAAATCGATCACACTTCAAGTTTGGGCACTAAAATTGAACAACAACTGACATGGAGAGCCTCCGGGCGCGCGCTTGAAATCGAATCTCACACACTTTTGTTTTGGGCTTAAAACAAACTCACACTCAATCTTGAATGCCTTAAAGAAAATTAATCGATACTTGACGTGGAGGGCCTCTGGGCACGCGAGTTTTCTTTTTTTGACCCTAACTCTTCTTATTGTTTGCATTCTTCGATCGATTTACTTTTGTTGGCGCTTCAAGTTGGAATTGAACATTGTCTCTTAAACATGAGTGCTTGCAAAGTCTAGATTAGCACACATAAGAGTCAGTTGGTAAAAGAACAAGCGTGTTTTTTAGCCCAAGGTCATCCAAGTCTTCTCTCCCCTTGTCATCTTTCGAGGCCATCTTGGGTGCATAAGATTAGGATCCAAAACCTTGTTTCTTTTTAGGAGGCCTGCTTGGGGATTTCATCACCCCTTGGATGACCTCAACTCCAGCGTTCCGGCAGAGTATAAGAATCGGGAGGTGAATCGAAAGACACCTCTCTTGGGATCGAGATTTTGTCATTCAGGCTAAGCCTCAAGGAACTTTATACCCTTGAGAAGTGAAAGAGGAGAAGTGGGTTACCGCTCCTCTCGGCTGTGTGACATCCTTTTGGTCTCATCTACGGATTTGGGCCTCACGTACCTTGCGTATATCGAGGACTCCCTAGCTAAACCAATTGTCTGCCTTGCAGAAAACCATCTAGGATGTTAATGTGTTTGGAGTGATTGATCGAAACATTTGTAGAACATACACACTCCTTGGCGCAAGTATCACATTCTGAGAACCACAAACTTCTATCTGGGTGTTCCTATCTATTGCTTGTTTTTATTTTACTTGTTGAATGAATGTTTGCCAAACTTGGTCAATCCTAGCTTAGGGCACACTTAGCGTAGTCACTGCCTATTTTGGAAGTTGAACAAGTTGAAGCAAAACAACTGAAATTTTTCCCAAAGCCAAGCAAATTGAGGAATTTATGTCGGAACAACCCAAACCCAAACAGAAGTTTCACAAGGTCAAACTCAAGCCATCTCTAACATACCAAGAACTTTCAGCCAAGAGAAAAGAAATAACACCAAGCCCACGAATTGCCAAACTCCACAAAGCAGAGGACAAAGCTACCGACGAAGCACTTCAAGAGGCTTGGTTAGAGCGCACCATCAAATTTAGCCAACATCCAGGAGTTAATCCTGCTTATGCCTTACCAACTAGGCATGATTTCTATGATTAGACACCCTTGTTTCTCCACATCTTCTTGGATAAGCTTCACTTTAGAGTCATCTTTGTAGAAAAACCAGCCATCTTAGGTTATCCCCTTAAGCACTATTAGCTCATCCATCTCATTTAGAATCAAACCATCTAGCTAGCAATCCAAAATCTACACATCTAAGCTTTCAAAATTGTTGTCACCTTGCTAAAAGTTTGCCATTCCTAAAATCTTCCAAATCCACCAATCTCACCAAGGTTATCCCTTTGACAGAGCTTTGTCTAGGGTAATCTAGCTTTGTCACTTGTTATCCCTCATCACCTTGAGCTAAAGGTTGGGATCCGCAAGTGGTCAATCTCATGTTCTTCCTAAAGGATCATCAGTCTATCCTTAAGTTGACACAATCACCACCAAGCTTGCACATAGGAAAGCAGACCTTTTGTGCTTTGACAACATATCTTTGAAGTTAGAATCCCCAACCTAATCCTCCTTAGGTTTTATCATATAGCTTTACCTCAACCTAGGAAATCATTTGCATAGAAAAGCCTTGCCCCTTTTGCATCCATCAACATTATTGCATCTCATCCCTAGGAGCATTTTTCATGCCACCCGTCACTCGCTTAGCCAAGAAGAAAGAAACAATGGAGCCCTATCATTTGGATCGAACAACCTCACCCCCCTTAAGCACTCAGCCATCCTTCAGCCCAGAGCAAGCTATGCCATCACCTACTGACATTGAAGCTTTCATGAACCAACCAGGAAATGCAGTATTGGTAAACGCCATTATAGACAAAAACAAAGAGACAATCATGGCTAATTTTCGAAGGGACAATGTAGGAACCTTTGACTTTGGAAGACCCCCTCCATTATCAGATCCATCTCACCCGTTGTTTGGGCAGCTGCCACCACCCATAGGCTCTTATGATCAAAATTATCCTCAATATATTCCAAAAGAAGAGCCTCCAGCCAATCCATATGACCCAATAGACCCAAACATACCATCATCCACCCAAGTTGAAATCTCCATGCCGCAAGCCAACCCAGCCACCACCACTCCATCCTTGGTTCATACCTCTTCGCTCCAAACCCCCTTTACTCAAAATACCTCACCGTTCACCCCCTTCACTATTGCTGCTGCTCCCCAACCCAGCCTTCCAAATCCACCCATCTCCCAAATTAGTGCTAGCATCTTTGGCCAACCTCAGCAATATACAACAGGGATGCCACCCATGGGGCCAAGTAATCAACCTTTCATCACCCCCAGCTTGTTCACCACAGCCCAAAGTACAATCCCATCATTTCCATTAAGTCTTGGGAGCTGAATACCACCAGCCACAAATCCACAAGCTACTACCTTCACTCCAAAAAGCTATCAAATCCAACAAGCTATTGCCAATCTTCTACCAAGCTCCCAAGTGACCCCAGCTCCCACCACCACTCTACCAAGCTTCCAAATCCAGCCACAAAGCTATCAAACCCCATCAGTTCCATTCCCAAGCTTTTAATTCACACCACCTCCACCACCAACTAATCCATTACCTCCAATTACCAACTACTTTTCAATGCCACTTCTAGGAGGTAATCCACCACCCCAGCCAACCACCAATTGTTTGCAGATGCCATCCCAAATGGGGGCACAACCCAAATATATTGGTCAAACCCCACAAGCCCTCCGATCCTTTCCCCAAGCCTCACAACCATCTTATACCTTACCTCCACAAAGCAATCCATTTACCCCACAGCCAGCTTATGTTCCTCAATCCCAACCTCAAATCCCATATCAACAGCAAGCCTCACAGCACATGCAACAATATGCGCCACCTCCCCCTCAACAACTCGTCATCCACCATGCAGCTGCCCAAAAAATGTACAATCCCTATTAGAAAATCCCTCATAACCATCCATATTCAATGGCCCCATCTAGCACATACCTACCTCAAGGCACTCCTACATTGGGGGCACCCCAACCATCACCTATCAATTCAGAGTGGGAGCAAATGAAGACAGCTCTGAAAGCCATCCAAGAAGGGAATGATCCAAAGACATTCAAGTTTGAGAATATGTGTCCTTACCCATTTGACAGAGCCATTACCATGACACTATTTCTCGAACACTTTGAGGTACCTAAATTTGACAAATTCAGAGGAAAAGGAGACCCTGTCACACATATCAAAGAATTTTACATGCATTGCCAGGACGTGGCATACAATGATGTCTTCCTCTTGCGCCTTTTTCCCAAAAGCTTGGCTGGACCAGCTCTTGAATGGTTTTATAGAATCCCCTATGGCACAATTAAAAACTTTGCTGAATTATCTGAGGCATTTGTAGCCCAATATGCCCATCTTGTTGAAACAGAGCTATCAATAGTTGATCTTGTCCAGACCAAGCAAAAAGGTGGAGAAAGCCTTGCCAAATACCTGCAAAGATGGCAAACCCTTACCACCCGCATATCCTGCACCTTGCCAGAATGCCATGTGGTGAAAATGTTTATTGATAATGCACATCCCAGCTTGGCTCACCACATGACCATGAACTATTTGCAGACCTATAAGGATATCAAAGAGAAAGGAATGATCCTTGAGCAAGGACTCATCAAAGATGGTGTGGTAAAGATTTACAAAGAGGCCAACCGAAATCAATAACATTCCAATGACAAGTCTAGGTATTGGAACAAAAACAAGCATGTTGCAACAGATGGGGTTACTGACACCAAACATGTGAATATCATTGGTCCTTCTCAAAACTAGTCTAACCCACCATATCAAACAAACAACCAACAAGCTACCAATTACCAACAATGAAATAACCAAAGCTATCAAAACCACAATACAAGACCCAACTTTCAAGGGTCTAACAATCAAGCTAATGCCATCAATGTAGCTGCAGGGCAAAAGCCTAGATTCCAACCTGCACCTAGAAACTATACACCCCTTGGTGAGCCATTGGATGTTATTTTTGAGAAATTGGCTAAGGAAAACCTCGTCAAATTTCCTCCTACCCAGCAAATTGATCCAAGCCAATCCAAAGCTGCATGGTACAAGGACAATGAGTATTGTAAGTTCCATAGGGTAAACGGTCACACCACCCTTAGATGCATGAAACTGAAAGACTATGTGCAAGACCTCATTGATCAAAAGGAAATCACTGTTGGTGCCCAAACCTCTCCCAATGCAGGCTTACAAATTTATCAAAATGCTTTTCCTCCACACAACAACCAAAATCTTGGAAAAGCACCTATCCAAAACAACACCAACAACCGCCAGCCAAACCAACAGCATGGGAAGAACAATGACCACACTTCATCCTATATAGACTATGGTAGCCTTATAGGTTGTATATCTGAGAAAGAGCCTTCTGTAAATGTTATCAATATCTGAGGACCAGACAATGAGTGTGCGGTCGCCACTCGAAGAGCACGATTTAACATCGCAGGCCCACCAGTTTCATCAACACCATCAGCTCCATCAAAAAGCCGGTACAATATCTTGGAACACCTTGGGAACATGCCAGCCCAAATATCCATTTTAGACCTTCTCCACACTAGTCGTATGTACAAAGACATCCTTGACAGTGCTCTCATAGAATCTCGTGTCCCTTCTGATATCAATGCTACTGATTTTTGTAATCTTGTTGGACACCTTTCATCCTCATGTGCCCTATCTTTCAAACCCACCGACATACCCGCGGTTGAGCCAGATCACACCCTTCTGCTTCGCATAGCCATCATGGTATCCAATTTTTCCATGAAAAGAGTAATGATAGATAATGGATTAGCCTTGAAAATTTGCACCCTAAAATTCATAAAACAAGCTGGGTATACTGAGGCAGATATGATCAGTGAGGTTATCACCATCAAAGCTTATGACAACTTGGAAAGGACCACAGAATGGACTATTTTGCTACCAATCAAGGTTGGGCCAGTCATTTAAGAGACAGTTTGCCATGTTGTTGATCTAAACCTACCATTTAACATCCTCCTCGATCGCCCATGGATTCATGCTATGAAGGCCGTTCCATCCACCTACCATCAGTGCATCAAATTTCTGCATCAAGGCACTGAGGTAACCATCCATGCCGATCCAGAACCCTTTGCTTACTGCAATGTGGTTGAAGCTTCATATACAAACCATTGCCCTAGAATAGACATCGACACAGCCATCGCCAGCTCATTCCACACTTGTAATGACGCAGAAACCATCCTTGCCTCCACCCTATCTACTGTAAAGATCAACAACAAAGGTTGTGGAGAATATAGTCTATCAGATGCATTTGCTGTCGAAGCAATCCCACTTGATCCACATACCCATGGACGGCCAACATATCACAAAGCTAAGGAGATTCCACCTCCTCGATACAAAAAGTTTGGCCCAACCACCTTTGTGTCCTCAAAAACCCCTCTTCATGAGGAGCTCACTCCAGATATCAACAATTGGTTACATAAGGATGCACCTCCAAGAAATCAAGCACGCCTTGATCACTTCAGCCAAAAGTATCCCCAAAAACATAAGCTCATCATTGAAAAATGGAACTATCAAGGAGGTGGACTAGGACCAGAAGAAAGGGGCATGCAATGTCCCATCGAAGCACATAATTGGGAAATAAAGTTAGGTCTTGGCTTTGGCATACCCACAACTGGGGGCACCAATGAGAACGGTCACGCTTTTTCGAACATCCACCGCGACCTTGTCAAAATCGAAGACATTCCTGAGGAAGTTGAAAAGAGAGCCTACGACGATATCCCAGACCAAATCTTCCTAGGAGACTCTGTTCTCTGAGAACTATCCATCCATCTCATTGACCTACCACTTGCTCATCCACAACTCATAGATTGGGACCAACCAAGTGTCATACATATTGATGAGTTTGCATCAGAGGAAGTGCTTCTAAGATTCATGGGAGCTGAAACTCCTCATAAGAAGACAAAGCCAGATTTTGCCTACATCTACAAGCTAGATCCCAAGGAGTATTTTGGAGAAAATCCCCAACCTAGTTTCGATACACCCAAAACTGGAACTAAGGTAAATCTGGGACTAGCTAAGGCAGCGAAGAGAACCCCTCAGCAAGAAAATCTAGAGCTACAAGAAGAACATGAGGATTTAGTATTGCCTCCTCAAGATAATCGCCCAGAGGTGTCTTCTATTCTAATAGAGAATATTAGAGAAGTCAACATTGGTTCTTCAGAGATCCCTAGAATTGTTCACATTGCTGCATCCCTATCACAAGACCAAGCTGACCTCCTCTTTGAGGTTTTATGAGAGAACATTGGCCAATTTGCATGGTCATATCAGGACATGCCAGGACTTGATCCAAAGCTTGTAGTTCATCATCTTGCAGTCGATCCAAAGATCAAGCCCGTCAGACAAAAGCTTAGAAAAATGCACCCCAAGGTGGCATTACTAGTCAAAGCTGAACTAGAAAGAATGTTAGCTGCTAAGGTTATCTGACCTATCGACTACTCAGAATGGATCTCCAACATGGTCCCTGTCACTAAGCCTTCTAGTGACATCAGAATTTGCACTGATTTTAGAGATCTTAACAAAGCTTGTCCAAAGGATGATTTTCCCTTGCCCAACATAGATATGAATGTAGATCTTATAGCTAGACATGAAATTCTGTCCCTTATGGATGGATTTTCTAGGTATAATCAGATCAAGATTGCAGAAGAGGACCAGCATAAGACAACATTCACTACCCCTTGGGGAACCTTTTGCTTAAAGAATGCTGGGGCTACCTATCAAAGAGCTATGACAACCATTTTCCATGATCTTATCCATAGCATTTTGGAGGATTATGTGGACGATATCCTAGTCAAATCTCACACCTTCATGGATCATCTTGCTGACCTGGAGAAATTCTTTGATAGGTTGGCCCAATATCATCTCATGCTAAATCCCAAGAAGTGTGTCTTTGGGGTCACATCTGGCAAGCTTCTAGGCTTCATAGTTTCTAAACGAGGTATAGAGATCGACCCAAAAAGGTCAAGGCTATCTTAGACATGCCTCCTCCCTAGACATTGCGACAGCTTCGCTCTCTTCAGGGGAAACTTCAATCTATTCGGCGCTTCATCTCCCAACTTGCAGATAAGTGTACACCATTTTCACACTTGCTAAAGAAGAATGAGAACTTCAAGTGGGATCTTTTATGTCAGCGCAGCTTTGATTAGCTCAAGCAGTATCTCACCAATCCCCCTATCTTGGTTCCACCAGTTCCTGGTCGTCCCTTGATCTTGTATATATCAGCAACACCTACTGCTCTAGGGGTGCTTCTAGCACAACATGATGATTATAACAGAGAGAGAGCCATCTACTATATCAGTAGAACCCTAGTTGGTTATGAACTCAATTACACTCCTATGGAAAAAGCCTGTTTGGCAGTTTTTTTCTCAACTCAAAAGCTTCGCCACTACATGCTAAGTCATACCATCCAACTAGTCTCCAAGATTGACCCTCTCAAGTATATGCTCTCCAGAACAACACTTACAGGCCATTTGGCCAAATGGGTTATGCTACTAAGTGAGTTTGACATCCAGTATGTGGACAGAAAGGCAATCAAAGGGCAAGCTATAGCAGATCACCTAGCTAATGCACCTCTAGTAGATGCATATCCTTTGCTTACAGAATTTCTAGATGAGCATATCTTCCTAATTGAAGAACAGCCCCCATGGAAGCTTTATTTTGATGGGTCATACACTTCTCATGGATCAGGGGCAGGAATATTATTAGTTACACCTCAAGGAGATTACATTCCAAAAGCCTTCAAGCTACAATTCCCTAGCACCAACAATATAGCAGAATATGAAGCTCTTGTAGCAGGATTAAAGATAGCTACAGAATGGAATATCACTGAGTTACAAGTCTTTGCTGATTCCCAACTCATCATCAAACAAGTCTTAAATGAATATCAAACCAAAGATGAAAAGCTATTACCCTACAAAGAGCTAGTTGATCAGCTGACCCAGCATTTTACAAAGCTTCAGTTTACACAAGTGCCTCGAATGCAGAACAAGGCAGCAGATGCCATGGCCACTATCAGCTCACTCTTGGAAATTCCCCAAGAAGCTACGCAGTATGAGTTTTTAGTTGAGTAGCTCCTCGCACCTGCCTATGCGAATGAGGATTCAAACCGTGTTTGTATCTTGGTTGGTCCCCAATCCCCTTGGTACCATGAAATTCATGCTTACCTTAACGATGGTATCATATCCCCTCACCTCACACGTACCCAACGCCAGAACCTCATCCAAAAATCATCCCGCTATGTTATCATAGCCAATACCCTATATCGTCGGGGTTATCACGATACTCTCTCTCGATGTTTAGATGAAAATGAGGCCACGATGGCATTAAAAGAAGTACATTCTGGACTTTGTGGTGCCCACACGAGTGGTATTGTCCTAGCATGAAAAATCCTTAGAGCAGGCTACTATTGGCCTACCATTGAAGAAGACTCTTGTGACTTTGTCAGAAAGTGTCTCCCATGTCAACAACATGCAAATCTTGTGCACGCTCCAGCACAGGATCTACAGCCTATTGCACCACCTTGGCCTTTCGCTTGTTGGGGCCTTGATCTAGTTGGAACTATCACCCCTCTCTCATCTGATGGACATAAATGGATAATAACAGCTACAGACTATTTCACTAAGTGGGTGGAAGCAGTCCCCCTAGTCTCAGCTACAGGAGTTCAAGTCTCCAAGTTCATCTTGTACCACATTGTTTGCCGCTTCGGCATCCCATCCACCATCTTCACTGACCACGGAGGTAACTTTGAAAATCTCAACATGGAAGAATTATGCACTTTCCTCCACATCCATCATCGCTTTTCTAGCCCATATTTCCCACAAGGTAATGGCCAGGCAGAGGCAACTAATAAAACCCTCCTCAAAATCCTAAAGAAAGTTGTCAATGATTCCGGCCATGATTGGCACCTTCAAATAAATCTGGCTCTATGGGCCTATCGAACTTCCTTCCGTACATCCACAGGCACAACTCCATACTCCCTAGTCTATGGTGCCGAAGCGGTATTACCTATAGAAGTTGAACTTCCCTCACTACGCATATCTTTGTGAGGGCAAATCTTAGATGAAGAATACAGAGTAGCTCGACTCACCCAGCTAGATCTCTTAGACGAGAAGAGACAACAGGCCTATGACCATCTCACAGTCTATCAAACTCGTCTCAAAAGGAATTTCAATAAGAAGGTGCTCCCACGACACTTTCAGCCAGGTGACATGGTCCTTAAAGAAAATATGAAAGTCCAAGCAGATCGAGAAAAGAAAGGCAAGTTTGGACCTACATGGCTTGGTCCCTATGTGGTTATTGCCTCCTTTGGCTCCAGAGCCTATCAATTATCTACACCAAAAGGAGAACTCTTGAATGATCCCACTAACATCATTAATCTCAAGAAGTTCTATGCTTGAAGATCCTTGGTATACCCAGCTTTTGAAAAATACAAAAAAAAAAATAGTAAAGAGAAATAAGCGTCCAATGGTGAAAACTTGGCAATTCAAGCGCCTTGGATAGGTACCTTGGTGAAAACCTAGTAATTCAGGCGCCTTGTGTGCTAAAGACTAATCCATTATCTATCACTATCCTATCCCTCATCCATCCAACCACCATCCCATAAAACACCTTCTTGTTCCCTTGGTGTTCCAATCAAATATCCAAAATCTGATGGAGCTTGTCAATACCTCCTGTACAGCTTGTAAATCTTGTACCAAAGCTTGTATTATACCTTGTAAATCTTGTACCATACCTTGTATATATTTGAATCTTGTCCAAAGCTTGTACCATATTCCAACTTGTAAATAATCTTGTGTCCTAGCCTGTATCCTATCACATGCACACACAGAATCCCATTTTCCTTAAGCTTTTCACAAACCATCTACCTATCCACCTATCAACTATTATAGACATCCCATCCTTCACAAACGTTTCCATCTCATAAAAAAGAAAAACATGAACAAACTTGTACATTTGTAACATATCTTGGTCTGTGAGCTTGTACATCCTCTTTATCTTAGTATCATTGTATCTATCCAGCTTTTGTGTTAGTTCATCCTTGGTCAACATCTTGCACACATTGCACACCTTGGTTAGATATTCCAATGCATCCTTAGCTAGATCTCCTGTCACCAAAGTGTTATCCTTCTTAGTTCAGCTTGCCAGACACATCACTCATCCAAATCCATCAGCTTAGGTGCTCTCTAATAGATTCTTGCAGGATATAGCTTTCCTCATGTCTGATCTTGGTCTATTAGTACCTCGTCCTACCCATCTCATTGGCAAACAGTTCTCTTTTGGATTTTCACTTTCTTTTGATTTGGGATCTTCCCTTTTGGTTCTTGAAATATCTTTTCCAAGCAATCTCCTTGTTCCCTCCTCAAGGTTGCCATGATCTTCCATATCATGGTATGCTACGAATGGGGCAATTAGAGCGTAAGGTCTTGATCAGGTCTTTTGCTTGTTTTCTTTTTCTGCTTGTGGGTTACCTAGTGTTGTTTCCACGCTGCTTCCTCTGGGATTCATGTGTGATACTGGGGTAATCCTTGTGTGTTTTTTTTGAGTCAGTTCGTCAGTCCGCTGGACGGTTGGTAAAAAGGCCTTGATGTTCTTGGTAACCCTGAAAATTAACCAACAGTCCTATAGCAAATCTAGTGCTCAACTACATGGTGGTACTTCTCTTTGAAGTATC
The DNA here is from genome assembly GCA_028749045.1 of Cupressus sempervirens. Taxonomy (NCBI): domain Eukaryota; kingdom Viridiplantae; phylum Streptophyta; class Pinopsida; order Cupressales; family Cupressaceae; genus Cupressus; species Cupressus sempervirens. The sequence continues at coordinate 48,864,776 of CM053789.1, read as the reverse complement.
CCCCTGCTCAAAAAGCTTCAATGGATTCCCTTCATCTCCATTATCCCCCATCCATATCCTACATCTGTCGCTCCTACCCCAGCTTATGCATCAATATCTCTTTGAATCACTCCTCACACTTAACTTTAGGGATCCACAATCCTAGTCTTAGGGATCCACCAATCAAATCAATCCACCAAGCCTCATCCTTCAAGATCCACAATCCTAGTCCTAGGGATCTCCGAAACCCATCTTCCGCCAGTTTGACTCTTGAAATCCTCTTGCATCAGCTTTATCATTCTATCATCCATCTCCCTACCATGGATTCCTTTTATAGCGCTCTGCTCCTCCATCTCCCCCCCCCAATCCTGGAAAGTCTTAAGCTTGCTTTACTATTGTGCCTCTGATTTCCCTTTATCATTCTCCTGTAGTGAGAGTTTGAGCTAATTCAACCCCTTCTCTTTGCCAACATGTGTCTTAGCTCATCTCAATTTTTTGTACTTTTCAAGAAGTCGTCGAGCCTCATTTCTCTCCCCGCCACCTTCTTGAGGGGGCATCATCTAAGTCTAGTCTCTCCTCTTCTTATCCAAGACTGGGGCAACCTTGTTGCTAAAACATCTTCTTCGTGTCGTCTTCATTCAAACTTCTTTGAAATAGTGTTGTCTCAACACTATGTCAAAGAGGGGCAAAATGTAGACACCTAAATTTGATTACACTATTTTAGTAATCTTATTTAGTTATCTAAAAAAGCATTATTAATTAAATTTCTATTTAATTAATCCTTTGTCATCCCCTAGTTGATTAATTTAATTAATCATCTATAGTCCTAATTGATAAATCAAATAATCTATTATTTATCAATTAAATACTTTTCTCCTATCTAATTCCAAAAATCCCCATTTATTAAATAAATCTATTTGATAAATGAAATCCTCAAATTCAAAAACCCCTAACCTATCTCTAATCCTCCATTTAACCTAATCCACCCCATCCACCCATACTAACCAAGCTTAGCCACTAACTCACCCATCCTCATTAATGCCATCCACTTGCACATCTCTAACATCCTTAAGCTAATCCTAAACCCAAGCCTAATCCTCCCCCTAATGTTGTCACATTCCTTAAACAAGTTTAAGACTTTCCTAATCCAAACCAAAGTCTCCCCTAAAAAAAACCCAACCACTAAGTAATGAGTGCTCTTACAAAACATAAAGACTCTTACAAGCCCACTCATGACTCTTACACCCATCTTCCACACTCTTCCCTCTTCCACACTCATTCCTCTTACATCCCTCTTACATACTCAACCCCACTCATCATGCCTTTAACCAACCCTTTACTCTACCCTCTCACACTAATCCTCCTTGTGACAAGTGTCACCTTCCCATTGGTGCTAAACAAGCACAATCCATGTGCTCCCCTTTGAGTGCATCTTAGCCCTCCTTAAGCCTTCATCCATCCTTGCATCTAAGCCCTCCATCTCTCTACCCCTTAGCCTATAAATTGAATCGCATCCCAAGCCATATCATCAACAATCTTTGAGCTAAAGTTACCATGCTATTTTGAGAACCAAAGCCATCAACCATACCCTTATAATGCCAAATTGAGAGCTCACAAAGCTACCAATTTGCCATTACCCATCTTCATTGAAGCAGCTTTTGAGCATCTTGAGCATACATCCACAGCAAAAGGACACATCTACAGAATCAAGAAAACATGAAGTGTTTTCTCTTGTGAGGTTTGCACTTCTTGTTTTCTTTCTTTGTCTAAGCATATATGTGAATTTAGTTTTTGGTTTGTGAATGTTTACTTTATTTGTTAATGTTCTTTGCATACTGATTCTGGTTCTACACACCCATCATTCCTCCTTCATCCTATCGATATCATCCCTATTTCATCCACCCCACTTATTGATCCCCTTCCATCTCCTACCTCCCATCCATTGAGACCATGCAAATCCCATTCATATCTCCTCCCCCTAGCGTTACCCAAATTCCATGTAATAACCCTAATAAGTCCATTGCCCATCAAACCATCCCCATTTAAGAATCTCTCACCCATCCATCTACCTCACTTAAATAAACCATCCATACATCTCCTACAACATCACCCACTACAATCAATCCCTATCAAGATCTTGTCCAAAAGAATGTTGAAATATCTTATGACATAAAAGAAGATCCCATTGTCCCACTTATTTCCCTACATGATCCACTTTTACTATTTAGTCCATCCAAAGAGCAATCACCATCCCCTCCATATCCAAATCCTACCATTATACCTACTCCATCTCAAGATCCATTTCCATCAACCCAAAAAAATCAAGATCTTATCCTTCCATCTTCTTTACTTCATGATCATACATCTCCTATAATCAATGATGATAGATCCATAGAAGAAGACCTAACTATCATATCCACAGTGTTGAATTTATAGGTAGGAAGATTTACTTCGGAGAGAGTGGGGGGGGGGGGGGGGGGGGGAGGAGGGGTGGCGGCTGGTGGAGAATCAGAAGTAACTAAATTTTACCTTTTCAAAACCTTTTAGCTGAAAACATTCACATACATCTAATCCATCTAATAAACATGAAAGTAAAGACATGCATGAGAATAGATAACACAATATTTGGTAACCCAAAAACTCTCCAAAATGAGAAGCTAAAACTAGGGTGGGGATGATACCCACAAAGTATCACTACAACAATATGTAACTGTTCAAGGTTACAAAGTTTGACCACTTGCAATGGTCTGCCCTGTGAAAGGCCTATCCTATTAAAGACTTTACACCCTGTCAAAAGTGACCTAGTTAAAGGATTTACAAAAATTCACTTGGAATGCTACCTTGGTAAAGGATTTAAAATCTTGTTAAGGATCTACAATGTGGCTATTAAACCTATTTAGCTATTAGGCCAACCTATCAACATAGGATTTCCATTCTCACAATACAATGGTTAGAAAGTATAGAAGAATGTCTTGACCTAATGACTTGCAATCCTCAATTGTTGATTCCAAATCCTTGTTTAGCTCTATCTGCTCTGATCCTTGCTTGATCTGATATTTCACTCTTTGAAACTTTGATACTCTATTCTTGATCAACTGAGTTCTCCAATGCTCCTCTACTCTTCACTAAGTCTTCAAACACCCTTCTGAACTTTGCTATAATTCACCCATACACTTCTCACTTATGCATATACAAAGGGGTATTGTCCTCCTTTTAAAGATTTCGAAGACTTAGGGTTAGGTATGACTCTACAATCAATATTTACTATTCATTTCCCACTCAATTTATTCACTTTTTCTATTGGTTGCATGCCTTCTCCATTTTTCTTATTGGGTGCATGTTGATTACATAGGTAATGCAAAACATTTGATCTTATCTTCAAGATCCTTTGAGATTAATCCTATGTCATCTCCAAAAATGGTCTACATCTGAGTTTGTGAAGATACAAACTCATATGTTGTTGATGCTCGGCACATATAGGAATTCTATTTCACTCAGCTCCTATAGTAATTCTATTTCACTTGGCATCTATACTCTACTCAATACCTATAGTGACTTGGCATCTATAGTGACTCAACACTTGAACTTCACTCAGCACCTAAAGATCACTCGACACTTGAAGTTCACTTAGCACTCGAAGTTCACTCGACACCTATTGAATTCTTTGGATTGGCACACATTGTAGCTTGGCTTCTATATTATATTTGACATCATCTTGAGAATTAGTTAAGTATGTTGACACTCAATTGTCTAAACCAATCTGAGATCAACAATCTCCCCCTTTGACATGAGTGACAAAAACACTTAACTAAGCATTATGGATCTGGTCTCTATGAGCATAATACATATTTAATTTGGTATATGTACAAAACTTCAAAAACTTGTTCAAAATTCTATATGCTTCAAAAATTTGTAACTCCCTCTGAGTTGATGTGCCATCTCTGTAACCAAAAACTCTTTGAGCTGAATTTGTCTCATGCTAATTCCATAATCTACCTTATCATTCCTTTGACTTTGTTTCTATGTACCTTATTTTTTCTTTCTTTGTACTCTGTATCTGTTCCCGTTTTTACACACCTTCTTGCAATTTTTACATCTTTTTGGCTGTGTCTTCTTATTACTTCCACAAAATTTGAATATCTCCCCATTTGGGTATGTCTCCCTTTATTTATTTACACATCCATTCTTATGATCTCCTATGGGTATATCTCCCCAAAAATACTATATCTCCCCCATTTATTTACATAATGCAATTTTCAATATTCCCCCTTTTTGACACTTATGTAAAAGGGTCCTAAGAACGAATATAATATTTAGCCAAAAAGTTTTATTTACCTCCATGATCATCTTTAGAGAAGCATCCCAATTGTTCAATGGTATTTCCAGTGATTTGTGCTGGATGGTTGTCTTTGCTGCAAGATGTACAAAGCCTTCTAGTGTAGAAAGATTGGGGTCTTTCTTGAAGACATTTTTTGCATAGGCCCATTCCTTATGTAGTACTTCTACATGTGGAGTAATGGAAGATTGAATCTACATTAATTTGGCCTTAATATTGGCCTCTTCTGCTGTCCATATAGCCAATTCCTTCTGTGTGTGAAGCATTGTTGCAAAATGCTTCTCACTTTGAGCTGGATCTTTGGGTAGTTGTGTGCTAGAAATCTTGAAATTTCATGCCAAGCTCAGTATCCTTTAGCTAGTTTCTTGTGTGAAATATGATGAGTCACACAATTTTGAGTACAATGAGAATACATTCCTGAGTACTGCTTTCACTTTTTCAACCTTCTTAGCCAATTCTACTTGTGAAATTGTTATTTCACTAGATATCTTCTCATTGAGTTTCATTTGAAACTTCTTTTCTGACCATTCTAATAATGTGACATTTGTATCAAGGTCTTTATTCTATACTTGGTCCACTGTATTAGATAATTTCTCCATGATGGGTTGGGTTTCATTAGGTACTTACAAGCTAAATGCATCAAGAAATATATCTTTGATTTCAACCAATGATTGCTTCTATCTATACTCATTTATGAGTATCTCTTGTTTCTTCCTTCTCTCTAGTGCCTCTTGCACTTCATTTACCTATGCTAGGTTCATAGTTATAGAGTCATAATTGGGTATGACTATTTCTTCATCAAGTGCAGGGTCTCCATAGTGAACTACCCTTGCAACCTTGGTTGAGATTGAGCATGGTGCTGAGATCTGCAGTGGTTTTGCATCAGTGCTTAACTTTTTAGTAGGAGTCCCTAAGGTAGGAAAATTCACCAATGTCTGTATTACCTTCTGCTCCTTAGGGTTTTTCTCCTCTTCTTTATCCTCTTCTCTACTTCCTTGGTCAATAATGATGATTTGAGGAGGTGCACCTTGGCTTTGTGCAGTAGGAACATCCTATCCTATTTTTTCTTTTGCTGGATCCTCGATAATTGTTATCACTTTTACTGTAGAATCAACCTTAGCAATTGTATCCTGTGCTTCTTACTCTTTAGGTTGATTTGTTGTAGTTGTGGGAGGCTATGAAGATGGCTCTTGTGTGTTTTCCTTCTCCCTTGTGATTTTTGCTATAGCCTTTTGTAATTCATCCACACTCACCAAAATTGGATTGGTACATAGTTGTGATTGCAATGTAGTTTGGTGAAGAATCTTCTTGAGATCCTTTGTAGTCAGTCAGGAACATTCTTAACTATTATTATTTTTGCAGCTATTATATGTGGAGGACTTGGTGGTGGCATTTGGGTGTCTTGGACACTCTTTTCTGGCTCCTCCTCCTCAGCTATTACCTCTTCACCCTACTGTGTCTTCTCCATTGTTTCCTCTTCTTTTTCTTTCTCTCCTTCCTCTTTTTCATTTTCCTCCTCTTCTTCATCATTTATTCCTTCAAATGGGTTTTCTTGCCCTTCCTTAACTATTTGGATTCCATATATAACCTTCTACATAAGAGTGGATTTTTGCACAACATCCTCAATATGGTTTTTCAATATACTAAAGGCTCTGTATTTGGGGTGCAAATTTTCTCCCATATTTCTTGTTAGCCTTAGTTATTTGACCTTTAGTAAGGTTAGGTATTACATGAGCCAATGTAGACTCCCTTATTTCCTTCTCAATTTTGAGACAATAATGCCATTTATTTTCAACTAATGAGCTTAGCTCCTTAGGCATTGAGTTCTCTAGTTCAAGTGGGGTGATCTTGAACTTAGCCATCATAGTGTAGATGGACTCTTCCACTATGTTTTGTTCTTCCTTTGAAAACTTATTAAAATCAATGGTCTTTAGACAAGTTAAATCTGCATTGTCTCTAATATTATTGCAAACACTTTCCAATTTAGATGTGGTAGAATGGCTTACCAAACTGAATTGATCTTCATCAGACTCTATTATTTCTTCATCTGATTTAGGAGGTACAACATACTTTCTTCTCTTCTTCTACTCTACAGGCCCTCCTTGTTCTATAGCCTTTTTCTTCTCATATTCTTTTCTTACTTGAGTTGTAGCCTTGGTATCTACCTTTGTAGTTTGCTTAGTTGGGCTTGGCTTTGTTTCCTTCTTCTTTGCCTTTGGCTATGCAACTGGTTATTTCTAAGCTTTTCTTTTCTTTGGCTAAGCCTTAGGTGCTTCCTACTTAGCACCTTCCTCTTCTTCAACATCCTCCCCCATACCTTGGGTTAAAGCAAGTGGTTCTTGACCTTGTTCTTCTTCATCATCCTCAGCTTCTTCACCTTCTTCTTCTTCTTCTTCACATGACTAGTGCCTTCCCCAAATTTGGCTTTTAATTTCTTGACAAGTTTATCCTTCTTTTTCAGTTTGGAGTTAGTCTTCATCTCCATATCCACTTTTGATCTCAACATGTCATAGGCTCCAAAATGTGGTGCATCCTTATCTATTTCCTCTACAAGTAAGGTAGTTATTGCTACTAATTCTTCATCTATGTTAATTTCATAACCAAGAGGTCTTAACCATCTCACTCTTGGTATGGAAGCTTGTATGTATGTATAATCAATGTCTATAACAAAGCATACATCATTTACATGTTTCTCTACTAAGGAAACTAGTATTCTTAACCTTTTCTTCATTGTCTTCTTGAAGTCTTCAAAATAGCTAGTCATTAGGGTCTCAAAATTAGCTCCCATTTGCTCAATGTATTCATTAACTTGAGCTATGATTGACCTATCATTTTTCCATGCAAATTTTCCAAAAGAAGGAAACTCATTCTACACATAAAAGAATATAAAATCAAAATGACACCAAATCTGCATTGGGCTCCCTTGGTTCTCCTGGTTGCTGCTAAATTTTCATTAATCTGTTGTAGTTGTAGTTTTGCAAGATCATAAGTATGATCCTTTTTCACCAGTTTGTAGCCTACATCCACTACAATGCAAGGGACACTGTTGAGTCTGCTAGATTGATAGAATTTGTGTGCAATAACCCTAACAACAAAGTCAACTAGAGGGTCTTGAATGGTATCAATTGTCATCCCTCTCTTGTTCCACTTAGCATGAATATTCTTCTCAATTGCTTCCTTTGCATGACTCTAAGTGTCTTTAGCCAATCTAGGGTTGGGTACCCTGTCACTCTATGAAAAATTCTCTTTGTGATTTTTATTGGGCCATCCTCCAACCATAAGCTTCCATCATGTATTCAACTTAGCACTAATCTAATCCATTTAGTCTTGAATATGGTAAGGAATTCTAGGGCATGCATTAAACCCTTGTTTTCAACAATTTTGTACTCTTCTTTCAACACTTCATTTTCACATAATTTCTCATATGATTCTCTCATTTCCATGTCTTTTATGGTTCCAATCTTGCAATTGTAGCATCATCTAACATCTTGAACCATAATTACTTTTTGGGTATGATAGATAGGGCTCCAATTGGGTCATTTTTATATGCCACTTTTGGTATTGGGTAGAAATCAAGTTGTTTTACTTCATTAGACACTAGCTAGACCTCAAATAGTTCCTTCTCTTGAGTTTTCCTAGAGCTAAAAGCCATTCATGCAATCTAAGGTTTGTACACAAAGAAAATTTGAAACTGCATAGCTCAGGGAAAACATAAATACCTTGAAATTGATGAAATCATGTTAAAATGCTATTGAAATATACTTAAATACTGGATTCTCTACTGTAAAGTCATTCTATGCTCTCTTTCATCTTTTCTCTTCATTTGCAATGAAGAGAAATGATTGAAAACATGATGATCTACCCTATTTCCATAGCATTTAATGCTTAGTGTGTTTACAACTGTCCACTTAGCTTCTGAAGGATTCTATAGTACTCGGCTTCCATTGGCTTTTCATCACTCAACATCCACAAGAGTATTCTTTACTTGGCTTCAACTGAATTTTCTCTTTACTTGGCTTCCACTACCAACTCGGCTCCAATTGATCATTTGGCTTCTACTATTTTTGACAGTCAACTCGGCATGTACTAGGATTTTACTCGACATCTAAGGACAACTTGGAAACACTTGTGAAATCTTGAAAACTTAACTTTGCATCTTTGATCATGCTGATTTCTTCTTTTTAAAACTTGCTTGTTTTAGGAACTGATGTATGATAAAACTTTGTAAATCAGTCTCTTATGCCTTTTCTTTGCTTTGTTTGATGAAGTGTGATCACTTGACCTATTAGGTGAAGTGATCCTTTCATTTAATGTGCTACACCCATCTTTCTTCTTCCATGTCTTGTTCAATTCTCCTTTGATGTGTTCAACATCTACCTTCTCTTTACCTTTGTTGTTCTTTGAGTTGGGTGCCCTTGACCTTGTTGGGAAATTTCTATTGATGTGACCAGTCTTCAAGCAACTAAAACATGTGGTTTGACTCAACCATTTTTTGTAGTTTCCTTTGAAATGTGTTCTTATGCAATTTTTAGGAGTGTTTCCATATTCCTAATAGTAATGATAGCTATACCTAGTGTTATAGTCCTAATTGTAGTGATGTCCATGATTATTTCCTCTTGTTGACTGATTAGGTGTCCACATAGGATTTGATCTGCACTCAAGAGCTCTATGTCCATAGTTCTTGCAATTGTAGCAGTCACCTTCAAATCTTGGTGTTCTGATAGTCCTAGTCCTATAGTTGTGTGCTTGATGTCCTTGCTTTTTGAACTTATAATAGTAACTCACATTCTTAAGTTTGTCATGCTGATGGGTATTCTTACTCCTACATACATTAGAGGTATGTCCCTTTTACCCCAAAAATGACAAGTAGGTTTAGTGTTCTTACCTTTGTTACTCCTTTCTTCTATAGTTTTGGATGACTCTCCTTGTTCAGTGCTGGTGAATCCTAATCGTGAAGTATCATTGTTAGCCCTTGGTGATTTTAGTAGCTACTCAAAGTACTTGATTACTTCATTGGGTTTGTTGAATCTCTCTGCAATTTCCTTCTCTCTTTTCAAATCATTTTTCATCTTTAGTGTAGAAATCTCAATGTCCTTGACATTTAGTTCATGGTGTACATTCATCATCTGGCTTAGGGTGTCTAGCTGCATGTTTGAAATTCTTGCAAGGTCAATTGACTTTTCTTCTAGTCTCTTGGTAAGGTTTCTCTTGTCTTTTTCTAGCATAGCCTTATCTTCAACAACTCTTTTCTTATGTTCAGTCACCTCACAAAGTATCATGGCTTGTGAGTCTCGTTCAATCTTGAGTGTTCTGATTTCTTCTGCTTGAGCTCTATTCTTCTCCATTAGGTATGCTATTGTTGCATCAAACTATTTGGAATCTCCATTTGAAAATAGTTTTGAGGTGTCAATCTCCTTGTATTGTGTATCATTCTCAGCTATGGCAATGTCTCTTCTTCTTTTTAAGGATTTTCTCATTTTCTCCCTAGCTTCTTCCAAAGTATGTAGAGCAAGTTGTATATCAATTGCTTGATTCTCTATGATCTTCACAAGTTTTTAGACTTCCATTTCTAGATCTTTTCTCCAACCTGTAAGGCTCCTCCTTGTGAGAACCTTTTCTCTGATACCAATTATTGAATTTATAGGTGGGAAGATTTTCTTCTGAGAGGGGGCGAGGGGGGGGGGGGGGGGGGGGTGTGTGTGGGGGGTGAATCAAACTTAACTAAATTTTACCTTTTCAAATTTTTTTAGCTAAAAACACTCACATGCATCTAATCCATCTAATAAACATGAAAGTAAAGACATGCATGAAAATAGATAACACAAGATTTGGTAACCAGAAACCCTCCAAAATGAGAAGGTAAAACTAGGGTAGGGATGACACCCACAAAGTATCACTGTAGCAATATGTAACTGTTCAAGGTTACAAAGTTTGACCATTTCCAATGGTCTGCCCTATGAAAGGCCTATCCTATTAAAGACTTTACACCCTATCAAAAGTGACCTAGTTAAAGGATTTACAAACATTCACTTGGAATGCTACCCTATTAAAGGATTTACAATCCCATTAAAGATCTACACTTTGGCTATTAAACCTATTTAGCTGTTAGGCCAACCTATCAACATAGGATTTACATTCTCACAATACAACAGTTAGAAATTATAGAAGAACGTCTTGACCTAAGGACTTGCAATCCTAAATTGCTGATTCTAGATCCTTGTTCAACTCTATCTGCTTTGATCCTTGCTTGATCTGATATGTCACTCTTCAAAACTCTGAAACTCTATTCTAAATCAACTAAGTTCTACAATGCTGCTTTGCTGTTCACTAAGTCTTCAAACACCCTTCTAAAATTTGCTATAATTCATGCATACACTTCTCACTTGTGCATATACAATGGGGTATTGTCCTCCTTTTAAATATTTTTAAGACTTAGGGTTAGGTATGAATCTACGATCAATATTTACTCTTCATTTCCTACTCAATTCATTCACTTTTCCTATTGGTTTCATGCCTTCTCCATTTTTCTTATTGGGTGCATGCTAGTAATACAAAAGATTCAATCTTATCTTCAAGATCCTTTGAGATTCATCCTATGTCAACTCCAAAAATGGTTTACATCTATGTTTGTGAAGATACAAATTCATATGCTGATTCTATGTTACTTGGCACTTACTAGTTGTTGATGCTTGACACATCTAGGAATTCTATTTCACTTGGCTCCTATAGTAATTTTGTTTTTCTCAACATCTATACTCTACTCGGCACCTATAGTGACTTGGCATCTATAGTGACTTAGCACTTGAACTTCACTTGGCACCTAAAGATCACTCAACACTTGAAGTTCACTTGGAACCTATTGAATTCTCTATCTTAGCACACACTATAGCACAAGTTTTGTATTATACTTGGCATCATCTTGATAATTGGTTAAGTGTGTTGACACTCAATTGTCAAAACCAATTTGAGACCAACACATAGCTTTAACTCCTTCACCTCGTAATGTACTCACATCTTGTGTTCCAAATAATGAACATCATATCAAAGAAAGAAAGGAAAGTATATCTCTAGATCTTGGTATCCTTTCCATCTTCATCACAATGTTTCCTTCTATCTTGTTCCACATTTATTTTGGGCCCTTATCTTACTACTTCCTTACATCCCTCCATTTTGGGTCCTTATATATATAATATGAATCCTTTATCTCCTCCACCTATTGTGGGACCTACTCCTTCTTTGCTTCCATCTATTTTAGGTCCTTATCCTTCATCCCTCCATCCATTTTGATCAATTATATACATCCATATCCTAAATTCCAACCCATCACTCCATCCCCTGAAATCCCCAAACTAGATCATCAAAGGCACTCATACTTAAATCCCTTCCAACCTTGAAATCCTATCATTCCATCCATAATCTATCCTTATCCTCCATACTCTTGTTCTCATACCATGGCTAATAGAAGAAAATTAGATGCCAAAATAAAAAATCCTAAATCCAAAAATCCACAAAAATCCAAGTATCAACATGTTTCATCCAAAGCATATGTTCAAAAAGAAGTGAAATATTTGATAGAAACAAAAGTAAAAATCAAACGGCCACAAAGGCCCAAGCTGAAAAGGTTCATGTGGATACGTAAGATGTTCATAAAAGAAATGCATCTCAAAGAAAAATCTCAATTGGCATCCATCCCTACTAATCAAAAGGCCTAATCCATTCACACTTTATTCAAATCTTCATATATACATCCTCCCTCCCCCTAATCCACTTTTCATCCCTATGCTTCTTATCCTACATTTCCAATCCTCCATCTTCTAACTTTTATTTTGGTCCTTATATTTCTCCTACTCCATTTTCTCTTTAATCTCATTCAAAACCATCTTTCCTACTTCTTCATCAACTTTCAAGGTGCATGCCAATGATGATCTTTCCATTTCCCTCATCCATTTATCCACAAGTCTTATGTCTTTCCATCCATTATCTACCAACTCCCAATCACCATTCCACTCATTTAATCCAATATTTTCCTAACCATCCTACCAACATCTATAAGTTAAAATGCAAAAAAAAAGCAAGTAGAAAAAAATAAGTGTCTAGTGGTGAGAACTTGGAAATTCAAGCGCCTTGGACAAGTACCATGATGAAAACTTGGCAAACAAGTATCATGAATAATTGCTCTATCCAAATACTCTATTCACTTGTGGGCACATTACAACACCCAACATACCCATCTCATCCCACCATACTAATCACATCTTATCCATTTCGCCCACCATCCTTTTTAGGATCCTGATACAAATAAAGTCCACCAATAGATACATCCTTTTGGTCATCCTTTTGACATCCATTTCCCCTCAAAGTTTGTCTCAACCTACCCTTTATTGAACCACACTTTCTTCCATATAATCCCTTCACCTCCTCCTTTTTAAAAATTCATCCACCAATGATAATTATCACCCATCTCCCCTACTTATTCACCTTTTCTATCTTAGCTTCCATCTACCTCATTATCGCCTTATCATCCAACCTTCTATCCTATCACAACCCTCATAAGACCTCCTCTTAGCTTCCATCTATCTCCCTCATATTATTATTGACCAATCTTCCATCCTATCGCATCCCTCATAAATTCTCCTCTTAAAAAAAAAATATGATACTAGGGGCACTATATTCCCTGGAGACTGTGTTATGTCCATTGTTCCATCCCCCCATTCTAGTCCTATTTTCATCTAGTCATACCTGAATCCATTAGTCTCCCACTCTCTATATTTTCACATTCCTCTATCCAAACCTTCTACTTGTCCTACCCCTTTTTTCTATCCTTGCAGTTCCCACCATCTTTTCATCTTTACATCACCTGGTACATCCCTTGTCACTGGTATCTAGCTCTAGGCTATCCCCATATTGCCTAATGTCATCCATTCATATCCTAATGCTCCTAGAAATCTACCATCAACTACACCATCCCATTGCACATATTTCAACTCATCCAATCACATTCTTAAATCTTCTACCTAGCCTTACAAGCCTTGGTCACAATCAAGTCATCATCATTGGTATACATCCTTCTCACTCCTTGTCTTAAATTATATTGTTTCCTTCTCCATAGCACCCCATCCACCCTAAATTTCCTAGCTCCTTATCTTGATATTTTCATCCTCTAATCCTCTTACCTTAATTCCAAAAAAAAAGCCAAAAAAAATCCAAAATCCAAAAATACCAAAAACATTAGAAAACAACTATAAAACAAATCTAGAAACATTTATAAAAAACAAAAACATCCATATATTCCAAAAAAAAAAAAACCCAAATAGTGAGTGTTATCTTCATTTCTATTGTTTAAGTATTTATGAATATTTATTCTTCCTGATGATCCAATGTTTTCATATTTATTTGGTGTCTGCATATAATTACTACTCCTTTGGGACAAGTTTTGCATACCTTGATTGGGTTTATATGAAGACTTTAGTGAGGCCCCAAGTTAATATTCTCCAAAGTGGTTTTTGAAACAAAAATAGACCAATTTTTATAGATATTTGAGATGATAATAAGCCACTCAAAATCCATTGCACATTTTATTTACTTAGTACCAACACATTGCTTGTAATCCATCAAAATAAAAACACAAGAACATTTGTTTACAACCAAATTCACACAACATAGTAAAAAAAAAAAAGCACACCATAAAAAAACACATGAAAATATGCTCATTGAGCACCCCCTCATGGAGGTGGGACATTTGGGTTTTCTATAGAGGGCATTCCTGCTTGTGTAGTCTCTGATGACAATGCCCCTAGAGTCATCCTCACACCTTCCTAGACTGTATCCATCAAGATCAAGATGTTACCATGCCTCAACAAAATGTTCATCTTCTCCATGAATTGCTTCTATGAGTAAATGAATCCTCTCCTTTTCTCCAAAGGGATGAATTGAGGATATAACTCCATGTAGTAAGACACCTCTCACACAACCTTGATGGATTGCTCCATAACATCCTTCATCTCTGCTCACAATCTTTCTACCCCATGAAACATTGTTGTCCTTTACACAATATCACACTTCCTTTCATACCTATCCACTAGCATTTTCATCGACTCCCTCTCATGTTTCATCACATTCCAATGATTCTTGTGCCAAGTACTATGTGCATTACTCACATTTAACTCCTTTTGAGACCTAAATGCTATCTCATTGGTTTTCACCATTGTCTCCTTGAATGATTCAACTTGAGACCTCAATAGAACCAATTCATTGTGGATTCCCTCCATAATAGCTTTTTCAGTGGCCAAAGCTATCTTGATAGTCTTTGCTCATGCTCACTTAGCTACTAATATTGTTTCTAGGTGGGTAGCTTCCATCTATGCATCATCTTCTTGAGCCCTTTCAATTTGGCCTTGAAAGAAATCAATGCCTTTCTCTGCCTGGTCAACCCACTCTTTTTCAACTGCCAAAGCTTTGTTCATCTCTTCTTCCTTCACTATTGATGCATCATATGCTGCTTGTATTGAAACATCAGGTTGCACCATTTGAAATGGCCTAAATTTCAACAACACTGGATCATCTACTTGCTCTCTAGGGATCTTTGTCATGTCCCCCAAGAATGTGCTTTCCCTTCTTCCATAGTGTGCCTATTGGCCTCACCATGGATCTTTGTTCCACTTCCGGTGGAGTCTATTCTATAGGTAGTTGATCTTCTACACTTGCTTCCTCTGATACTACTATCACACTTGGAGAAGATGTCTCCTTTTCTTTTTCTCTTAGTTCTATTTGTTGTATCACACACCTTCTACTAATAGTTGCAAAAAGGTCAGATCTTCTTCTCCCTCCTCTGCTTGATCCTGAGTTAGATTGACTTGGTTAGCATCTATCACTTCCTAATCACACCACCACACACTTTGATGAGGCATCATTTCCTTCACTTCTTATTGGCTCCTCTTTCCTCCCTATTTCTGTTTCCTTAGCAAATTTTTTTCTTCTTGGATTTCATTTTCATCTTCACTCCATCCTCCCATTTCTCCCTCTACCATCTCTAGATTTTGTTGCATCTGCTCTTGCGAGTATGTTATTTATCCTTCACACAACTCAATTATTTACTCACACTTCTCTTGTGCTTGATAACCACTCAAATGCACTAAGAATTCATCAGGTTTGCTCACCTTTTTTAAAAACAAAACACTCTTCATAACATCCACTACATGCTACCAATATCTTCAGTGAAAAGCTCCAATACTTGTCATCATCACAGTCACGTCAACAACCCACTTCATCCTACCAACACATCACATACAATGCTTTTTGATAACTACCCTACCATACTGTTTCTTCTATCAGATGCTTTCCATGAGTAATCATGTCTATCATCCAACCAATACAAAATTTCCACTTTTAAACAAACACATTGCATCCCTTGTATCATATCTTTATGACTATCACCTGTACCATATATGTGTATCATACCACATGTACCTATAATAGTGTGCTATATTTTCTCACATATGCTATCTCATCATCATACACTTCATTTCTACTATCCTACAATACTACACTTTTGTACAATATTCCTTCTTGTAAATATCATGTTGAGTCTATTGTATATCCTCTAGAGTCACTCCTTATCTTGGGCTCATTGTACATACCTCTATTTTTCTTGTGTAAGTTCATGTTTGATCGTGACTTGTAGTCTCTTGGTTAAGTGCTTTAAAAAATTATCATCTAAGATCCCTTGTCATCAAAGTTTTGTCTAGAAGGTTCTAATTTCCTCTCTCATCCTAGTCCCTAATACTACCAATATATCCTTATAGGATGCATCCTTTCTCTCATCTGATCTTGGTCCATCACTATCTAGTCCTACTGATCTCTTTGGCAAAAGGTTAAGTTTCATGGATTTACATTTTCTTTCAATTTATTTTATTTTCAAGATTTCAAGTTTTATTTTTTTTAAAGTATCTCTTCCAAGCAATTTGGGTTGTTCCCTCCTCAAAGTTGCCACGATCTTTTATATCACGGTGTTTTGCAAATGGGAAATTCAAGATCTAGGTTTTGATTAGGTCCTTTTCATTTTTATTTTATGCTTGTGCATCAATCAAATGTGACCCTTACATAGTCCAAACATGTGACCACTTGTGGTTACATGGTGTACTTGGGAAATGTCATTTTTCCATGGGTTACCTTGTTTTGTTTCCACTCATATCCCAATAGGATTCATGTGTGATGATGGGGCAATCCTTATGTGTTTGTTTTGCATTAGTCCTATGTAATATTGGAAAAAAGGCCTTAATTTTCTTGGTAACCTTGGCATATCTCCACTATTCCTATATCAAAATCAATGCTCAACTACATGGAGGTACTCCCTTTTTAGGAGTACCCCCATGCTCAAACATTAATGGATTCCATCTCGCTCTATTCCAACAAAACACTAACCACTTTTCAGAATCCTAGAATATCCAATCACAAATCTTATCCAAGCATCCAATCAAACCACTCCTATCAATCATGATCCTATAACTCTATCAATCCCAAAAGTATCCAAAGTTACCACCACCCCCTTCATCCCACCATCATCACCCCACCTAGGTTTAGTTTAAAAAACCAAACTACCAAACCTATTTTTCTTATGCACATTGGTTCTCCTTTGTCTCATTCTCCCATAGTGGGAGTCTGAGTCCTTGTTCACCCTCTCTTAATCAATCTGCATCCTCCCTCCAACCCCAGATTCTTATACTTTTCAAGAAACTAACAAGCTTCTTCTTCTCTCCCTACCACCTTCTTGAGGGGGTATCATGTTGGAGTTGAGGAAAGCCAACTCTGAAGACGCCAGGATCACCTGCATGCGAACCTGTCAAAGAGAAGCCATAGAAGGGGAGGAGCATGGAGCATGGGCAAAAACCCTAAACGGACATGAGAGCCAAAAATGCAAACACAATAAGAAATGTATTTACAATAAGAAAATGGCTTTTGATGATGTTACAATGAGAGAGAGCCCGAATATAAAGAGCTCATGGAAGCTTGTAGAACAAGCTAGAAGATAAGTGTGACAACTAGAAGGGAACAAACTCCCGTGTTGTCACAACATGCATTAAATATGAAATATTAAATAAATGCATGACCTAAGTAAACTTAAGCAATAGAATAAATAATTAAATATTAATTATTTACTCTAACACCCCCCCTTAAGTGCAACTTAGGGAAATGCCTTAAGCTCACAAAGCTAAGATGAAATGCATAATGGGTCCCGGCAACGAGGCCATTTTAGGTACCCAAGTACAATGCAAGAAGATGAAACCTCTGTAAGCAGGGAAAGAGAGAAAACCACATGGGGAAAACCCTCCCCTAAAAAGAGGTAAGAACCCAGTGAAGAGCTGAAGAAGTCTCCAACTAGGGAAAATGTCCCCTAAATCAGGAACAATGAATGATCATGAAGAAGCAGCATCACTGAAGCATGAAGAAGTCACAAATCTGTCAAACTGCTGATCTAAAGAAACCTCCATGGAAGAAGAAGGCACGAGCCGAGCATGTCTATATGGTAGATGATCCATCTCACCGAAATGCATAGGTAACCAGCCACTGCAATCGCCTTGTATGTAGGATCAACCACTGAATACATAGTTCACACTATCGAACCATCGAACCATGGATGCATTAGAACACAACATAATCCCCCCTTAATGCAGACAGGGTGTGATGACAGGCAACTGAGAAGGTGAGCCAAATCTTCTGCAAAAGAACCAAGAACGAGGAGAGAGTAAAAGAAGTACAAACACCGATAAAGACACAGTCTAACTGACTCTGCATGGGGCTAATGTCATGGAAGGGACACTCACTTGACAAAGGGAGAATGCCTAAAACAGCAAACAAATAATCCCCCCCATGGTGCTTTATGAAATAGTGCAAGTACACCTGACTCAAAACAACGTGCATGACTCCCAGAATACAAAAGTGACAGTTTATCTCAGTGCAAAAATAGAAAAAGTGCTTCAAAAGGATAGCTACAATGATCATAACTAAAAAGGAGCTGCAACAAAAGAAAGTACAACCTAAAATAAAGCAAACCATGCCAGGAAAACGATCCTCGGGCCTAAAACACTCAAAATATCAACCATAGAGCAAAAATGCCAAAACTATGATAGAAAGAGTAGAGGCCAAAAAAAAAGAAAAAGGACTACATTTTTGAAAAGAACACACAACCAGCTTTCCAGAAATATAAAGTTTTCCAAAAACAGACATGGGACGCAAAAGATATGCATGTCGGAGTCAAAAACAGGACTTCGGACTTCAACAGAAAAAATAGGCAATAAAAAAACATAAAAACCTAAAAATACCTATACCAAAATCTTTTTCTCGGAACCAGCTTTCCGGCGCTTCTTTCGGATCGGAAAAATACCTCCGTATGCAAGAGTTATGGCCAAAAAACCACAAGTAGGTCCAAAAGAGAACTTGAAGGAGAGTGCAAGCAAGGATGATGACCTAGGGATGACGTCATGCTGACGTCAGCAGATCCTGCGATTTAAATTGACGGCCCATCAGCCATCGCAGCAAAAAAGAGTTCCACGTGGCATAGCCACGTGGCAGCTGACGTGGCAGGGGTGACGTGGCGGGTCCACGTGGCAAGGTGCCACGTGGCGACCATGCCACGTGTCACCCCCGCAGTGGCCTACTCGGCTGACGTTGCTGCAGAGTTGCGGAGGCGGCCGCAGGGCGGCGGAGCCGGGAGGAGCCACCAGCGGAGGTGGCCGTAGGGCGGCGGAGCCAGGAGGAGCCGCCAGCGGAGGGCGGCGGCCGGGAGGAGGCTGGGCAGCGGCGGAGCCGGGAGGAGCCGCGGCGGAGCGCGGGCGGCGCTGCCTGCTGCAGCCGCTGCGGGCGGCGCGCGGTTGGCGTGGCGGCGGCCCCGCGGTGGCGCTCGAAATAAAATTTTTTTTTAAAAAAAAATCCGCGCTGCGTCCGTACGATCCGTACGGCAGCGACCCTGGAAGCCTCAAAAAATTGCCAAAATTGCCCTGTCTCCAAAAACGAAAAGTTTTATATGAATCCTGACTGCAAATGGCCTTCCGGATCCAATGGTGATGTCCGTTTGGGCCCAAAGTGCTCTGAAAAATTGCTGATCCCCTGATTTGAAGAAAAAATGCACAAACAAACTAGGGTTTGTGACTTCAAATCATGGCTTGAAAATTTCTGCAACGAAGCTGCAACAGGAAGGCTCTGATACCATGTTGGAGTTGAGGAAAGCCAACTCCAAAGATGCCAGGATCACCTGCATGCGAACCTGTCAAAGAGAAGCCATAGAAGGGGAGGAGCATGGAGCACGGGCAAAAACCCTAAACGGACATGAGAGCCAAAAATGCAAACACAATAAGAAATGTATTTACAATAAGAAAATGGCTTTTGATGATGTTACAATGAGAGAGAGCCCGAATATAAAGAGCTCATGGAAGCTTGTAGAACAAGCTAGAAGATAAGTGTGACAACTAGAAGGGAACAAACTCCCGTGTTGTCACAACATGCATTAAATATGAAATATTAAATAAATGCATGACCTAAGTAAACTTAAGCAATAGAATAAATAATTAAATATTAATTATTTACTCTAACATATCACATAGTCCATTCTCTTCAATTTCTCTTGGAGACTAGGGCAATTTTGTTGCTTTAAAGAAGTTCTTTGTGTTGCCTATCTTCAAACTTCTTTTAAATAGTGTTGTCCCAACACTATGTCAAAGAGGGGAAAAATGCAGACACCTAAATATGATTACATCACTTTAAGTAATCCTATTTAGTCATCTCCTAAGACACTTTTGTTTAAATATTAAATATTTAATTAATTTATTATCATCCCCTAGTTAATTAATTCATTTAATTAGCTATAGTCCAATTGATAAATTTAAATGACAACCAATAATCTAATTTATTAATTAAATCCCCTTCTTCTATTAAATTAAATAATTGTACTATACATATTTTATTTAATTCTAAATCCCCCTTCTATTAAACTAAATAATTGTACTATGCATTTTAAATTTAATTCTAAATCCCCCTTCTATTAAATTAAATAATTGTACTATACCTATTTTATTTAATTTCAAATCTCCCAAGTTATTAAATAAACCCTTTTATTAAATTTCACATCCCCATTTTATTAAATAAACAAATAAATAAATCAATTAAGAAATCAATCTCCTCTAATTCAAGCCTAATCCTCCTAATCATATGCACAACTTTAATCCTAGATTACGAATTCCTAAGCCAAACCAAAGTCAAAATTCTCACCTGCCTACATTTTAAATAAATCAAACAAAGACTTAACCTCTTCCAAAATTTTCACCCACCTACATTTTAATTAAACCAAAGTCAAAATTCTCACCCACTACATTTTAAATAATTCAAACAAAGACTTAACCTCTTCCAAAATTCTCACCCACGTCTATTAATTATTCAAAACAAAGACTTAATTGCCCATCCTCTCTCCTTGTGACACTTGTCTCAAGGCAATGGATTTGAAGAAGCACAATCCATGTGCTTCTCTCTCTTTACATCCTATCCCTCCTTAACCAAACCTCCAATCTTTCATCTCAACCATCCATCAAACCACCCCTTGGCCTATAAATTGGATGCTTCCCTTCTCATAATTGATCCACTTCCATTCTAAAGTTATCATGCTATTTTGAGAGCCTACAAACTATCAAAATACCATTATAATAACAAAATCCATCCAAAGTTACACTTTAAGGCTATCTCCCATTGGAGCTTGAGCAATATTTGAGCATACATCACATCTATGCATCAAAGGAAAAATTGCTTGGTTTAAGAGGTTTGCACAATCTTAGGCTACTTTGGTATTTTAGTTCTCTTTTGTCCAATCATATATGTGTTAGAGTAATTATTTTGTTTCACTTATTAATTAGTTAATTAAGTGGTTTATTACTCTAGTTCTTAAGCTTGCTTTTAGGTGCATATAATTAATATTTTATATTAATTATAATGCACAAACCTAGTTAGGGTTTCGTGATTCCTTTTATAAAGATTCACCTCTTTGTATTTATTCATTCACTTATTGAATCATAATAGAGATTGCTCTTTGCATGTCCATAAGATGTCTCTAGCCTTTTGGCCTCAATAATTTTTTCTTGCTTCTGTTCTTTTCTTTTTCCATGTGACAAGGTTATGCATGCAAGTGTTCTTGGGAGATTAGTTTTTCACCTAATCTAACATGGTATCAAAGCAGTCTTGCTGCTCGTTGTTCGTGTTTTGTTGAAGTGTTTTAGAAGCAGGAGATTTCAAGGGTTTCAAAAGCTTTTTATGTGGATTGAGGAGGGACCTTTGTTTTTGGGCACTTTGGGCTCAAACAGACATCAACGTTGCGTTTAGAGCACCCAAAAACCCTAGAATCCATATAAAACTAATCCATTTTGGACAACGTGGCTCTGAGGAAATTTTTTTTTGGTTTTCAGTGTCGTATAGGCACAAAAATTGAGAAAAAATATATTTAAAAAAATCATTTTAAAAATGTTTTTTATGTTTTTTTAAAATGCAGCCAATGTTTTGAAAGACACCACTAGTGCTCCTCCGCCACTGCCGCTACTGCAGACATGTGGCCACCCACCGCGGCCTGAGCTTCGCCGCTGCTGTGCTCACTGTAGACTCGTCGTCACTGATCACGGCCTTCGCTCTGCTCCGCTAGCCTCCTTTGGCGTCCGTTGCTCTACCCACCACTGTGCACCGCCTCTTGGCTCAGCTTCACTCTACCCTATCGACCAGGTGGGTTTTTAAGCCCCATGGTAGTCACATGGGTGACCAGGAGCCCAAAATTCAGCTTGCTGTGCATGCCATGCACCAGGGGCTCTAAATTGTTCTTGTAGAGCTTTTCTAACCCTCCTACACTATTTTTGCTCTATCTAGAGCATATAGGGGCTTTTTTTGGACTTCTTTATATTGTCAGAAATCTCTTTCCAAGATATTTTTGATTATGGGGGTTAGGGTTTTTGGTTCTACTATTTTGATAGTGTTTTTTTGTTGTCAATGGTGATTTTTTTCTACCTTTCGAGAGCCATTTCTTGCTCATCCGGACTCTTTTTTGGGCTCACTAGATATTTTTGCAAAGATGGTTCTGTGAGTTATTTAGTTGTAGAGGTCTTTTATCCAGATTCTACTCCAAGTTGTTTCTCCTCTGAGTTTTGCACTTTTGCACTCTTGCAGATTACTTAGATTCTACAGGTCCTGAGATTTCTTCTGTTCTTTTGGCTCACTCTTCTTTTTGACTTTTGAGCATTGTATGCTTCTCTTTTGTTGCATTCTTTTTTCTATAAATGCACTAAGGTAAAGTGCTTGCTTTTGTATATCTAGGATCTTGTACACCTTGTGTTTGTTTGTACTCACACTCAGTTATAAAGTGCCATGGGGGGTCATGATGTTTTTCCATTTTGTGCTCATCCACCTTTGTTAAGTGAATGTTTCTTCCATGACATTAGCCCATGCTGTGTGTTGGTGACATTGTCCTTTATCTTGTGCTTGTACTTCTATTGCACTGTTGGTGTTCCTGATTCTTCTTCTAGCAGATGTTTTTGGCATTGCATTTTAGTGTTCCTATCACCCCTCTCCTTGTTCAGCATTATGGGGGGGTTCACCTATTGGCTCTATTGCTTCCTTGGTTCAGTTGAGTGATCTACATATTTAGTTTTTGTTCCTATGTACTAAGTGGATGTAGTGGCTAGGAACCTATGCATTTCGATGAGATGGTTCATCTACTATATAGAAACTCATTCATTCCTACTTTTGGAGGTCACCTCTTTGATTGATCAGCTCTTCAGACTTTGTCTTCTCTACCTGGTCATGCACTATTTCAGTGGGGGTTCCAGTAGTTTCTTCTGATAGTGTTTGCAGCTTCATTCTTTAGAGATGCGTCATGATCTTTCTTGTTCCTTTCTTTGGGACATTTCCTAGATTGGAGGCTTTGTTTCCTTCATCTAGTTCATTTCCTTGTATTGGGTACCTGATCAGGCCTTGTTGCCGAGACCCATCTTTTCCTGCTTTAATAGCTTTTCTAGGTTAGCTTCCTCCCGAGCTTCAGTTAAGGGGGGGTGTTAGAGTAATTATTTTGTTTCACTTATTAATTAGATCATCTTGATTTAGTTAATTAAGTGGTTTATTACTCTAGTTCTTAAGCTTGCTTTTAGTTGCATATAATTAATATTTTATATTAATAATAATGTGCAAACCTAGTTAGGGTTTCGTGATTCCTTTTATAAGGATTCACCTCTTTGTATTTATTTGTTCACTTATTGGATCATAATAGAGATTTCTCTTTGCATGTCCATAAGATGTCTCTGGCCTTTTGGCCTCCATAATTTTTTCTTGCTTCTATTCTTTGCTTTTTCCATGTGACAGGGTTATGCATGCAAGTGTTCTTGGGAGATTAGTTTTTCACCTAATCTAACAATATGTAGGTTAAATATATTATTTGGAATGCTCTAGTTATTCTTTTTATTCTTTTAAGCACTAGTTTTATACACATATAAGTACAAGTCATGACAAATCATCTAAAGCAAAGAAATCGATCCACAGACTTGAAACAACCAAGTTATCCACTAGAATGTAAAAATGAAAAAGACTAAATAGAATGTGCCTAGAGTAGAATCTAAAAATTAAAAAAAAATCATTGGAAAGAGCTTAGAAAGACCTTTCCAACGATATAAAGAATTTCCAAATCGGAGATTAGATTCTCAAGATATGTCCTACAGAGTGCAAAAATGAAGTCCAAACTTTGACAATAGAAAAGGCCTCAAAAAAGCACCAAAATTGAAAACTAGTTGTACTATCTATTGTAATAGCTCTTCTCCTGCTTTAATATCATGAAGGATTAGAGAAAATACACAAATCAAATCCACAAAGCCCTCGAATACTTGCATGTAGAAAACCTATCACATAGAAGAAAAAGATAAGAAGATGCAAAGGTTTGCTTTGAAAATATGCAAATTTCTATTTAATAATTAATTAGTAATTATTAAATATCTTTTACCTTTTAGCTTATCCTTTGTAACTTTTTAGGTTACCCTTTCAGGTTTCGATCTCCTTTTATAAGGATTGGTCTCTTTGTAATTTTACATTTTTTCTTTTTCTGAGAATATAATTTGTATATATTTAGAGCAAACCCTTGTCTCTTCTTGTCTTTTTCTTCTCTATGATAGGTTTTCTACATGCATGTATTCGATGGCTTCGTGGATTTGATTTGTGTATTTTTTTGAATCCTTCTAATATATAATTTTGTTGATATCTCGTGCCCTTGCTCTATAATTTTGTTGTCATATCATGCCATTTCTCTATGATTTTATTGTTTTACCCTAGCTCTAGGATTTTCTTCGAGGGCTATGTAAATGTTCATTTCTTTTCCTTCTAAATAGGTATCTCTTTATATTTCCTTCTAAACATGTATATTTAGATATCCTTTTTAAGGTCTTATTACATCTTAACACAACAGAAAAAATTGATGTATCTACATACATATGCCAAAATTCAAATAATAAAATAATAAAACTCACTCAACCTATGTTAAGTGACTTACCTCAAGATCCTCCACAAAAATAATGTAGACTAGGAAAAATGTGCAGAGTTCGCAAGAAATTTTACAAAAACATATCATAACAGATATTTTTAGAAAGAAACTAGTCATAACCTAGTTAAATGGGTCTAGTTGTTGATTAGGTGGATTGATTACAAATTCTTGTAGAACTTTCATTATATTAGGTACAATAAAATGAAAAATTATTTGTTCCTAGCCAGCATGATCAAATACAGTTTTCCAAGGTGATACAATTGCATATGCAAGGAATTGAAGAATAACTTCAGTAAAGAGTTGAGTGTAAGGAGTTGAAGAAGCAAGTTCTGTTTCTATGTAACTGCCATAATCATGAGGCTTATTCCCTTGTAGAAGCCTCTACCACAATGACATTACCTCTAAACCATGCAAAGGATATTGAAGTGGTTCCCAACATTGAAACACTCTTATAAGCATTTAACACTTGGGATCATCATAGAGAGACTTTGCCAATGCTTGAAAAACTCTTATAAGAATTCGGTATTTGGACTATAAATTCTCAAAGACACTTTAATGTGATTCCAACGTCATAGTAGCTACCGTAACACTTTCCTAGATTCTATCTGTATCACCTAGATTAGTAGAATAAAATGAACACTATCTATTATGGAAAGCATTAATAATACTAAAATGGAAAACACTTATGATAAGACTGATTTGTTATCACCAAAAATGGAGGCAAACCAAGAATGGTAAGCTCTAAATGGTATAACACAATGATGCAATGGATTTGTCCTTGATTGTAGGAATGTATGCTCACAAGTTATGCTTCAAACTTCAAATGGATGGGTGGAGTGAGTGAAAAAAGGTTTTAACAATGGAGTCATGAAGTGATTTTTCCATTATAATGGTATTTTGATAGTGTTTGTGCTCTTAAAATAGCATTATAACTTTGCAATGGAAGATGGATGATTTTGTGAAGGGAGGAGGTTCAATTTATAGGCTAAGAGCTTGAGGGATGGATGGCTAAGATGCAAGGAGAGATGAAAGCTTATGGAAGGCTAAGTGCACTCAAAGGGGAGCACATGGATTATGCTTGTTTAGCACTAATCAGGGAGTGACACATGTCACAAGGTAATTGGGTAGAGGAAAGGGCAATGATGAGTCAAAAAAGGTGGATCAAGGTCTTAAATAGCCCTCATAATGGCTTGTAAGAGCTTTTAAGGGCATGTAAGAGCATTAAGGGCTTATGGTTGGGATATTTTGAGGGAGGAGACTTTGATTTGGCTTAGGAAAGTCTTAAGCTCACTTAGGGAATGTGACAAGGTTAGGGGGGGGGGGGGATTAGGCTCAGGTTAGGATTAGATTAAGGATGTTAGAGATGTGCAAGTGGATGGCATTCATAAGGGTGGGTGAGTTAGTGGCTAAGCTTGGTTAGTATGGGTGGATGGGGGTAGATTAGGCTAAATGAAGGGTTAGGGATAAGTTAGGGGTTATTAGATTTGAGGGCTTTTATTTATTAAAGTGATTTTAATAAATTTGGGATTTGGAATTAGATAGGAGAATAGGATTTAATTGATAAATAATAGGTTATTTGCTTTATCAATTAGGACTATAGATGATTAATTAAATTAATCAGCTAGGGGATGGAAAAGGATTAAATAAATAGAAATTTAATTAATGATGCCTTTAGAGATAACTAAATAGGATTACCAAAGTGGTGTAATCAAATTTAGGTGTCTACATTTTGCCCCTCTTTGATATAGTGTTGAGACAACACTATTTCAAAGAAGTTTGAATGAAGACGACATGAGGAAGATGTTTTAGCAACAAGGTTGCCCTAGTCTTGGATAAGAAGAGGAGAGACTAGACTTAGATGATGCCGTCTCAAGAAGGCAGCGAGGAGAGAAATGAGGCACGACAGCTTCTTAAAAAAAATACAAGAATCCAAGAGGAGCAGAGACACAAATGGCAAAGGGAAGGGGTTGAATTAGCTCAAACTCACACTATGGGAGAATGATAAAGGAGAATCAAATGCATAAGAGGAAAGCAAGCTTGAGATGATCTAGGATTGGAGGGAGGATGAAGGAGTGGAGTGGGATAAAAAGGAATCCAGGACAGGGAAAGGGATGATGGGATAATGGAGAGGCAGGGAATCTATTGAAGTGAGTGGAGCGGGGGGGTACTTCAAAGAGAAGGAGCACCATGTAGTTTTGAGCATTAAATTTAATATAGGAATGTTGGGTAATTTCCAAGGTTAACAAGAATAGCAAGGCCTTTGTACAAATAGTCTAGAGGACTGCCGAACAGATGTAAAACAAATACGCAAGGAGTGCCCCAATAGCGCACATGAATCCCCGAGAAAGCAACATGGAAGTGATACTGGGTAACCCATAAAAAAACAAAGATGCAAAGGTGCAATTCAGCGAAAGGATGCAGTGGAATAGCTAACCAAAATGTGTGATGTGTGCAAGAGGGTTGAACAAGGACAAATGGGCACAAAAGCTGGAGAGATGTAATAATACGAGGGGTAGAAAGGATGGACAAATTGATGGACCAATAAATGTTACAATGGGACAAGCTGTGTTTTGTTCATTGGGTGGGAAATGGTAATGGTTTGTCAAGGGTGGGAGGACCAAGAAGGGTAGTTAAGGGACTGGGGGGGGGGGGGGGGGGCGCTATAAGGGGCTGAAAGGGGGCAGGGAAGGTTCATTTGCACTCAGACGGATGAGGAGATATTGCTGTGAGGAGCTCTATATTGGAGATTACGATGGCGGGTGGTGGGCGACCAGAGCATCGGGCATACATTATGCGTTGGGTGCGAGTACGAGGGATATCAGATTGATCGGTAGGGCCAAAAAATTTTCTTTTTCTTTTGTGTTGTTGAGATATTATAGCATTCTTGTGAAAGCGAAAACACGATCTCGCAAGCATGGATCTAGCGAAAACACGAGCGGGATCAGTAGGATTGCGATCCCGCAACAGTAGCTTGGCCATGTAGGGAAAAAATGGGTAGTAGAGGGTTTGAGTGGGATCGCGATCCCGGGGTAGGAGGTTCTGCGGGAATGATGGAAAGTTGGTGGGATCGCGTTCCTACAAAAAGGAAAGCGAGTTAGGGTGCGGGAACATGTTCCCACTGGCTAGGAATGAGAAAAAATGTGAAAAGGCAAAGGTGCATTTTCGTCAAAATATATGTTGGCAGGAATGTGGGTTGGTGAGGTTGTGGGGAAGCATGTGCGGGAATGCAAGTCAAAGGCATATGGTAGAAGAGTCAAGGGGGCGATCTCGCGAGAAAATAAATTGACAGGAACACGATTTTGGTGCTATAGGAACGTGGCCCTGGGAGAACTGATTTAAATAGTAAAATGAGGAAAAGCAACTTTGCAAACCCACAAGAAGGTAAGCCGATGAGAACGCGAGTTTGCGAACATCGCGGGATCACGGGTTTGCGAGAATGTGGCTGGTTAAACAAAATGCTAAATAAAAGGGGTGCTAGGTAAGGGGAGGGATGGAGGATGAAAATATGATATAGAAAGGCTGGTATTTGACTAGTTTTGTGGTGTGCAGTGGTCGCTAGATGCTTTAGTATCACGGGAGCGATGAGCAGCAGTGCTCCAGGTGGGAGGGATGCTGACACTAACAGACTAAGAGGGGATTGAGGTGATTGGACTAGGGTACCTAGCGAGGTTTCCCCATACTCGGACATACATGGCGATGGTCATAGCGTTGTGCGAGAGATGGCATAGTGAGATGGCAACGTTCCACCTGCCAACGAGGGAGATGACAATGACACTAGAGGATGTGTATCGGATATTCAGATTACCGATATGAGGGACACCAGTTATGGTGATGAGGGAGATGATAGCGGATGCGGCCGTTCAGAGGTTGATGGGGCCAGGTGTTGAGTACAGGATCCAGCGGGGATAGTTTGCACTAGATAAGCATTTAGATCAAGTGGCGACGGAGAGGAGAATCTATTTTTATATACTAGGGCTGGTTTCAGTGTACATTTCCATAAATATAGGGGGTACAATGGTTACACTGGCACTAATTCTAGTGGTGATGCAAATAGTGGATGCAAGGCGCTCAGCGGCGTAGGGTTCATTGATGTTGGCAGAGCTATATCGAGATCTCCACTAGATAGTGTACCAGGGTAGCGACCGATAGGGGAGGAGCATTGGGTTCTTGACATTGTTATAGGTGTGGGTGTGGAAGCACATTGCCATGCTGAGGCCGTTGGGGCAGAGGAACAGACAAGCAGAGGAGCTAGTGGTATATAGTTAGGCCGAGCCCCTGACATATCATCATACAGATTTAGTAGATTACTGGCGGGTGGTCATTGATGAGATATCAATAATGGTGTGGAGACCATATATGAGCCTAGGATCGTGGGCGGAGGAGGGAGAGTAGCTGCCATACACCTTATCGTCGTATTTTGATTTTGAACAGTGGGAGTATGTAGCAGAGTAGCATAGGCCAAACAGGGCACTTTGACAATTTGGGTGGTAGCAGGTGGCATTAGGGGAGCCACAGTGGTATCAACAGGTGACACATGAGCTAGTGTTGATGTATGGGCTTGCCTTATGACGCGATGGGCTTTTGAGAGCATGGCTAGAGTTGGAGCCACAAAAGTGGGTGTGGTTTGCGGAATTAGCAGATGCAGGCTCCACCTAGGAGTATCAAGACACGTGGGTGCAGTCGAGGCTAGTAGGGAGAGCACAGGGGATGAGGGCGGTGGTGGTGGCAGGCGAGCTAGCCCAGGCAGCCCGACAGGGGCGATATGTGGCCCAATGATTACGAAAGTGGGCAGCAACAGCTATCCAAGAGGAGGAGCCAGCTCGGTAGAGGAGGAGGGTTGGAGGGGGAGGAGAGGGGAGCTCAGCCAAAGAGGAGAGCGAGGGAGCGACAAGAGGTGCCAGAGAGAGGAGGAGTGTAGGGGGCAGAGGAGCAGGGGCCGCAGAGGCCAGCAGGAGGAGATGTAGGGGGATCATCTGCCCAGGGAGAAGATGATGGATTGGCAAGGCGTTATGCCTCCTTACTGCAGGCCCATGAGGTTGTTAGACAACCGCCCTGGGATACACAATAGGAGTAAGATTGGCTCTGGATAGAGCGTGATCAGTTTAGGCAGGAGCGAGATGTTGCACAGGGGTAGGCGGATAGGGAAGGGCTTGAGATGGGCAGACTGCAAATGGAGCTGGGGTGGACGAAGGCTAGGCTAGAGGTGGTGAGCTAGGAGAGGGAGGCAGCGCAGGGGAGGTTGGATGCATTGGTGGTGGAGGTGGCGATGTTGAGAGCACAAGAAGCAGTGGGAGGGGGCTTGGATGAGCTGATGAGATTGCAGGCTGAGGTGGAGGATTTGTGAGAGAGGGATGGATTTTATCGAGGCAGGTATCATGTAGCGGTGCCAACATCCCAGATTGAGAATTATAGGTGATTGACTTGATCAGGTACAATAGGGACACACACAAGGATGCAGGGCGAAGGGGATAGTGGATGGGGCACTGGTGGCTCACAGAGGATGGGTGGGTCTCAACACATAGGGAAGAGTCACAAGACAGGACATAGCCAGAGGCGAGACATAGGGATGGGGAGGGATGAGATAGAGAGCTTCGGGATAGGAGGGAGATTGATGAGGCCACCATCTCCACCACCACCAATGCCAGAGGCAGGGGAGGCAAAGTAGTGACCAGTGATAGGCTGGAGTCTTGTTATATGATGAGCTTTTTGTGTAGAGCGATTATTTGTGAGATACATGGAGAGTTTTTTGTGCGAGCTCAGACTTGTTTGTATGATATGGACATTTCTACACTGATGGATTGTTATTTTTTCATTCTTTCATTGGTATATAGATATGATGATTCTGGTGTTTATATGTGTTATGGACTAGTAGAGTGTTTTTGAGATATGTTGGATAGATAGTGATGTTTCTGATATTGCTGATGGTTGGTGATGCAGGATGTGACATGTGTTTATGATCTTTTGATGGTGCTGACAGTTTGTGTTGCAAGATGTGATTTTTGATGATATTGTATACATGATACAATATGTTTTTGATGTGATTCAGCTATGATAGTGCAGATATAATGTGATGTGATTTTTTATCTATGGTAGCAAAAATGTGATGTGATGTGATATGATGCTTAATGACATGTTTTTTCCTTATGATTTTCTTTATGATGCGATGATGATGAGATTTACTGTATGATAGATATCATGTAGTATGATAGATTTTGGATATGATCCTGATGATGTGATGTTGTTTTATGATAGATGTGATGTGATCCCAAAAAATTGATTGTTTTGGAGAGTATTTGATATGAGGTTGCATGATGCTAAGTACAAACTAAAAACTAAGTAAAAAAATGAAGCAACAACTAAGGGATAAACAACAGATTCATGATATGGAAAAATGAATATAATGTGATGACACTTAGGATATGTCAACACAAACTACGAAGGGATTAAAGATTAAAACAAATAAATTGATAGAATGATAATACACAAATTGAAGTATAACTCTTTAATGATGAACATTAATGCTAAAATGAGAGCTAACCTGATGAGAAAGGATGATAATGCTAAAAAGGAAGCACGTTTGAATGGTGAATGACTATGGTAAAATGAACCTAAATTTAATGATGAATGACTATGCTAGAAATGAACCCTAATCTAATGATAAACGACTATGCTAAAAATGATCCCTAAGAGAGAACAGTGAATTTATGATATGTTGAAAGAACAAAAACTAAAAGGTACATCTATGATATATGATAATTCTATAGGAATAGCATAAGAAAGATCACGCATAATGATATTTCGTGATGTGATAAAGGATACAAGTGAGGATGATATAACATACAAGATTTTTGAGGATATGTAAAACAAACTATGATGGTGAAATAAGAGACAATGTTTTGATGTATGAGAGCGTTCTATGATATGAAAAGTGATCATAGGAGATACTGACTCCAAGGAGAATAATGTTGGAAAAAGAGTGACCAAAAAACTCACAGTAAGGAGGATAGCAGAGATTTGAGAGCTAGGATAGTATTTGATGATAGGGATTACATTATGAGGAGAGTAAATAAGTTTTGATGTTCGAGGCTTCGAATCAAATGATTCAAAGGATGTAAAAAGTGATAGTTCAAGGGAGAGAGGTGATGAAAAGGAAGATACCCGAGGGTTTCTAAAAAGTGAGGTGTAGGGGAAAGTTGAGCGCGAGGTACTTTGTGAGGAAGTACCACTGTGTAGTGTAAACACTTAATTTGATATAGGATTGTTAGGGATCTGCCAAGGTTACCAAGAACATCAAGGCCTTTTCCCCAAAATTCCATAGGACTGACTTAAACAAGTACACAAGGATTGCCCCAGCATCACACATGAGTCTCGAAGAGATCTGTATTGGCATGATGCTGGACGAACCACAAGAAAACAAGATCACCCAAGTGCATCATGTTTTATCGAAAGATGAAAACATGTTTGAAATATGCAAGGATAATATCAACTGACTCTCAAATAGTGAAAGACTGTGATCCAACCCAACCTCCTCAGGTGCTCCAGGAAAAACACACCATGATATGAAATGATCATGGTGATCTTGAGGAGGAAACAACAAAAGGTACGAGGAAACAATCAACCAAAGGAGAAACAAAAAGATTCTGAAAAGTGAAAAAGGAAATTTTTGCCAAAGAGATCGACTAACAGGTTACTAACGGGTTGCAACAAGACCTGGATAGTATGTACAAGTGAGACTTGGTAAGGTCATAGGAACTTGAGACCGGATAGCACAGTATAGTAGGTATATGCGTGACGGGGGAAAGCTCAGGATGAGGAGATAGCGTTGTCATAATACATGGTTTCGTTGAGGGGGGGGGGGGGTATGTGAAGTGTGATTTATGTACAAGGGGTCAAATATTGCTGTATTCACATAGATATGGTATATGGGTGATACGGGTTAGTGCAGGGGGTATGAGAAACATTTTTACATGGGTAGTATATGCTACATATGGTAAGGATAAAAGGCATGTGACAAGGTAGATCTAGGAGAGTACAATGGTAGGGTACGTCAAGCAAGGTACATAGGGCAAAGTGCTAGAGGATGATGTTGCAAAGTATGGCAGATAACGATAAGGAACACCTTTAGAAAAGTGGATGGGATGAGTGATAGGATATGGAGGGGCAATCAAAAGGGTGTGCGTCGATAATAGATAATGGAGAAGCTGTAGTACACCTGGCACCTATTTGCTAGGTTTTCACCAAGGACCTATCCAAGGCACTTGAATTGCCAAGTTTTCACCATTGGATGCTTTATTTTTTTTATTTGATGTCTTCTTTCTTTCCTTGAATTGTAACTTCTATTCTTAGGCATATAATTTCTTGAGGTGAATGATGTTGGTAGGATCATTTAGGTTTTCACGTTCAAGGGTAGATAGCTGATAGGCTCCTGAGCTAAAAGATGCTGTGATTACATAAGGACCAAGCCAGGTGGGCTCAAACTTACCTTTCTTTTCTCAGTCAACTTGAACCTTCATATTCTCTTTAAGGACCATGTCACCTTCCTGAAAATTATGCGGATGGACTTTCCTATTGAAACTGTGCTTGAGGTGACTTTGATAGACCATGAGATGGTCGTAGGCTTGTTGCCTTCTTTCATCAAGTAGGTCAAGTTGAGTAAGTCAAGCCACTCTATATTCCTCATCAGATATCTATCCTCGAAGAGAAATGTAGAGTGATGGGAGTTCAACCTCAATAGGCAAGACTGCTTCAGCACCATAGACCAAGGAGTATGGAGTTGTACCAGTGGCTGTATGGAATGAGGTGTGGTATCCCCATAGGGTGGGGTTAATTTACAAATGCCAATCATGGTCGGAGTCATTAATAACTTTCTTGAGGATTTTGAGGAGGGTTTTATTTGTTGTCTCAGCTTGATCGTTACCTTATGGGAAATATGGGCTCGAGAAGTAGTGGTGAATGTGGAGGGAAGTGCACAATTCCTCCATATTTAGGTTTTCAAAATTACCTCCATGGTCTGTGAAAATGGTAGCTAGGATGCCAAAGCAACATATGATGTGATATAATATAAAATTGGACACCTAAACTCCCATGGCAGTAACAAGGGGAACTGCTTTGACCCACTTAGCGAAATAATCAATTGCGGTGATTATCCATTTGTGCCCTTCTGAAGAAAGTGGCGGAATAAGATCAACAAGATCAAAACCCTAGCAGGCAAAAGGCCATGGTGGTGCAATGTGTTGCAAGTCTTATGCTGGAGCCCAAATTAAATTAGCATGTTGTTGACAAGGTAAACATCGCTTCACAAATTCACATGCATCCAATTCTAGAGTAGGCCAATAATATCCAACTCGAAGGATCTACTTTGCCACACCATCCCGCTCGTGTGAGCACCACAAAGTCTAGCATATACCTCTTTGAGAGCCATTGCAGCCTCATTTTGTTCTAAACATCGAGAGAGAGTATCATGATAACCATGATGATATAAGGTTTGGGCGATGATAGTGTAATGGGAAGCTTTGCGAATAAGGTTTTGGCATTGGGTTCGTGTGAGGTGAGGAGATATGATACCATTTAGTAGGTAAGCATGAATTCCATGGTACCATGGAGATTGGGGACCAACCAAGATATAGACCCATGTTGATTCGTCATTCTCATATGCAAGTTTTTGTAGCTACTCAACCAAGAATTCATACTGCGTAGCTTCGTGTGGTATTTCTAAGAGAGAACCAATAGTAGCCATAGCATTAACTACCTTATTCTAGAGTCTAGGGATCTGTATGAACTGGATCTGAGTGAAATGCTCCTTTAGTTGATCAACCAGGTCTTTGTAAGGTAGTAATTTGTCATCCTTGGTTTGATATTCATCCAAAGCTTGTTTGATCATAAGCTGAGAATCACCATAGACCTGAAGCTCTATGATATTCCATTCAATGGAAATTTGGAGTCCTGCAACAAGGGCCTCATACTCTGTAATGTTATTGGTACACCAAAATTGTAGCTTGAAAGATTTAGGAATATAGTTGCCTTGAGGTGTAACCAAAAGTATGCCCATACCGGAGCCATGAGAGGTATAGGAGCCATCAAAATATAGCTTCCAGAGTGATTGTTTTTCTATCAAATAGAGGTATTCGTCAAGAAAGTTCATGATGAGTGGGTGATCTGCAACCAAGGGTGCATCAACCAAGTGATCTGCAATAGCCTAGCCTTTGATGGCCTTTCTTTCCACCTAATAAATGTCAAACTCACTAAGAAGCATAACCCATTTTTCCAGGTGTTCGATGAGTACTGTACGAGAGAGCATATATTTTAATGGATTGATCTTTGATATCAATTGTACAGTGTGACTCAGAATGTAGTGACGTAGCTTCTGGGTGGTAAACACTACTGCTAAGCATGCCTTCTCCATTGGCGTGTAGTTAAGCTCATAGCCCACTAATGTTTGGCTGATGTAATAAATAGCTCATTCCTTCCCTACATCGTCAAGTTGTGCTAGCAGAGCACCTAATGCTGTAGGAGTAGCAGTGACATACAATATGAGTGGGAGCCCTGCAACTAGAGGAACCAAAATAGGTGGATTAGCTAAGTATTGCTTGATGAGCTCAAAATTGCGCTAGAAAGCTGGGTCCCATTTGAAATTTTGATCTTTCTTTAGCGAGTGAAAGGTTGACACTTATTAGCAAGCTAAGAAATGAAATGTCGGACTGATTAGAGTTTTCCTTTCAAAGAACAAAGATGCCTGAGCATCTTAGGAGGAGCCATATCCATGATGGCTTTGACCTTCTTAGGGTCAATTTCAATACTGCACTATGACACAATAAAACCTAGGAGCTTTCCTAAAGTAACACCGAATACACACTTCTTTGGATTTAGCATGAGATGATATTCTGCCAGTCAGTTAAACACTTCCTCGAGGTGAGATAAGTGATCCAAAGCAATGAGAGATTTGACTAGAATATCATCCACGTAATCCTCAAGTATCTTATGGATTAGGTCATGGAAGATGACCGTCATTGCGTGCTGATAGATTGCTCCAACATTATTTAACCCAAATGGCATCATATTGTAGCAGAATGTGCCCCAAGGTGTAGTAAATGCTGTCTTATGCTAATCTTCTTCTACTATATGAATCTGATTATATCCAGAGAAACCATCCATTAGTGACAAGAGTTCATGACTTGCGGTGAGATCCACAATCATGTCAATATTTGGCAATGGAAAGTCATCCTTTGGAAAGGCTTTATGTCATGTCCCCTTTTCAAATAATTAAAAAATAATAATCTTTGCTAAGGTAGGCAGGCCCAAGAAAGTGAAGTTTCAAAAAAAAGGGGGTTAATCTTTGAAAACTATTGGACTAATAAATGAAAATTATTATTAAAATATGTTTCATTAACCTCTCTTGGACGTGAGTTACAGTTATGCCCTCTTTTAAGGGGTTTGGAGGCATTTTGGGCTCATTCTAGAACTTGATTTTCGCTCATTCTTTGTTATTGTTCAGAGGCTGCCAAACCTGTGGAGAAGGAGACCCAAGAACGGGAGTTTGCAGGTTTCCAGGGAGACCCAAGGATGGGAGTTTGCAATTTTCTAGGAAGGCTAAGGATGGGAGTTTGAAGCCATTCCATGTGCATGCTCATACAGAGTTTGCCTTTGTGTTGAACAGTGTAGATTTGTGGGTTTTTGGGTGTGTTTTTTGCATGAGTTTGGTGTTTTCAGTTGAGCATTTCATATCAGTTTTGGTTGC
Organism: Cupressus sempervirens; assembly: GCA_028749045.1. NCBI lineage: Eukaryota > Viridiplantae > Streptophyta > Pinopsida > Cupressales > Cupressaceae > Cupressus > Cupressus sempervirens. The sequence continues at coordinate 48,828,188 of CM053789.1, read as the reverse complement.
TGCTGTATTTCAGAATTTAAGATGTTAAAATAGAGCTGAATATATGTATTGGGATGTGATTAAACTTCTGAGATAGTTTATTAGTGTTTTTGTGGTGTTTCTGGGCATTTTTGTGTTAATTTCGGGAGCCTAATGAGCATAGTTTTTGTCCTACATTTGTGAGCTGTTGTGTAAAGGCTATATAGATCTGGAAATTTCATTTTGTAGGCTTTTATGCTGTTGAAATTTCTATAAAAATTTCCATTTTCAGATTTATTAATAATAGGTGAAGCTGTGAAGCTTTTGGCACCATTTTTGGCATACTCGATTTGGGGTTTCTTGAGAAATTTGGAGGGATCTTTGTGATATTAGTTGTTTGATTTTAAAGATCTGATTTGAGGCTTGAAATATCATGTAAAATCAGAAAAGGGACATTTCACTTTATTAAGATCTCAAAAATTGGTGCAAATTTTGATATCACCCAAGGGCTTGGTAACAGGTACCATGTTAGAAATCCATTCAGAATAATCTACTGGTCGAATGATTTTGGCCTCTAACAACTTCTCTAGCTCTACTTTGACTAATAATGCCACCTTGGGGTGCATTTTTCAAAGTTTCTGCTTGACGAGCTTGGCCCCTAGATTGACTACTAGATGGTGTACAACTAGTTTGGGGTCCAACCCTGGCATATCCTGATATGACTATGCAAAGTGGCCTATATTTTCACGAAGGACTTCAAGAAGAAGTTTTTCTTGTTTCGGTTGTAAAGAGGCTGTGATGTATGTGATATGTGGTATCTCTGTCAGACTAATATTTAGAGACTGAGTTTCTTCTATCAAAACTGAAGATATAGGAGGTCGATGCTCCTGTGGGGGGAGGATGAAATCTCCATCTTCAGGTGCCTCTAAGAGGTTTTCACCGTTGGATACGTCCTTTATTTTTGTTTCATTTTTTGAGTCACCCAATGGTGCTCCAGAGGAGTTTTCACCACGGGATGTTTTTCTTTTATCTTTTATCTTTTATCTTTCTTTTGGAATTTCATTATTGTGACTAGAGATTTCCTCCTCCTTGAAGTAACCTGCGGGGTCTAGCTTGTAGACATATGCTGATGGTGGAGGTGGCCATTTATGTGGCATTTCTGCCCCCATGAATTTAAAGAGCACGTACTCGGTAGAGAACTCGTCAGCATGAATGACACTTGGTTGGTCCCAATCTATGAGTTCGGGGTGAGCGAGGGGGAGGTCTATGAGGTTCAAGGATAGCTGGCAGAGTATAGAGGCACCGAGGATTATTTCATAAAGGAAAATATCATCGTAAGCTTTCTTTTTAACTTCCTTAGGGATGTCTTCAACCTTAACGAGAGTGTTTTGGATGTTCATAAAGGTGTGGCCTTCCGTTGTAGTGCCCCTAGTTGTAGGAAGTCCATAGCCTAAGCCTATGGTTTTTTGCCCTTGGTGTGCTTCTATAGGCTGTCTCATACCTAATTCCTGGCAGCCTAAACCACCTCCCTGATAATCCCATTGCTTTGTGGCCAAACGATGTGACCAAGGATATTTCTATTTAAAATGATCAAGAAGTGCTTCACTTTTAGGAGGTGGCTCTTTGTATAGCCATGTGCTAATGTCTGGTGTATTTTTTGCTCCATCAAGGATACCTTTGGTGACAAAAGTAGTAAGGCCCAACTAGTGAAACCGAGAGGTGGTTCTTGGTACAGGTCCTTGATGTGTTGGGCGTCCTTGAGTATGTGGGTCAAGTGGTAGAGCGCCAACTGCAAAAGCATCCATGAGAATATACTTGCCACAACCTTGGTAGTTGATCTTAATCATGAAGAGAGTGGAGGCTAAAATGGTGTCCGGATCGTGGCAGGTGCCAGAGGAGCTGGCCATGGTGGTGCCAATTTTGATGCTAGGACAATGATTGGTGTATGAAGTTTCAACCGCATTGCAATAAGAAAAGGGTTCAGGATCTACATGGATGGTTATCTCTGTGCCATTATATGAAAATTTGACACATTGATGATATGTGGATGGAATGGTCTTCATGGCATGAATCCATGGATGATCGAGGAGGATGTTATACAGAAGATTAAGATCAACTACATGACAAAGTGTTTCTTGAGTGACTGGGCCAACCTTGACAGGGAGCAAGATGGTTCCTTCAGTAGTACACTCCAAATTGTCATATACCTTGATGGTGATCACATCATTGATGATATCTGCTTTAGTATATCTTGCCTACTTGATGTAGGTTCAAACATACAAGGACATCAAAGAAAAAGGAATGAGCCTTGAGCAAGGTCTCATCAAGGATGGTCTCATCCGATTATACAAAGAAAACACCCAAGACCATTGTTTGAGCAATGACAAAACCTGATATTGGAACAAAAATAAGAATACGGTGACAGATGGTGCCACTGACACTCGACAGGTCCATATTGTTGGGGTGGCTACCAATATTCCCACCATATTTTTCCAACAACAAACATATCAATAGAAATCTCATGTGTATCACCTGCCACTTGTGCAAACTCATCAGCAAGTGCAGGTTCCTCATAATCAAACTAATGCTATCACCCTAGTGGTAGGTAGTAAACCCCGTGTTTAGAGGCAACCATGAACATATACCCCATTGGGGGAACCTCTTGATACAATCTTCAAGAAATTGGCCAAAGACAACCTTGTTCGATATCCACAAACACAACCCTTGGAACCCAATCAGTCTAGAGCATCCTGGTACAAAGATAACGAATATTGCAAATTCCATCATGTCAAAGGGCACACTACCCTTAAATGTGTGTAGCTTAAGGATTATGTATAGGACCTCATCGATCGAAAAGAGTCATAGTGGGGCCACAACCCTCACCCAATGCAGGATTAATGATGTATCAAAATGATTTCCCTTCTCATAACACTAACCCGGGAAAGGCACCTACAAACCCTCCTGTCAACAAACCTAACAATGTTCTGGGTAAACAAGGTGATAAGTGAGACATGTCTCAGAATTATACCTCAGCATACTTAGACTATGGTAGCTTAATTGGTTGCATATCCCAAGTTGAACCATCTGTCAATGTCATCAATATCAAAGGCCCAGACACTCAATGTGCAGTTACTACCCATCAAACGTGACTCAATATAGCTGGTCCATTTGTATCCACACAAATCAGACCACTATCAACATGACCGTCTCCATCTCGAGCATCTCCATCAGAATCACCTTCACTAGGACCACGTGGAAAAGCCTCTATAATATTCATTGGTTTGGAGATGAAGTGATGTACATAGACACCTTGAGCCTACAATTTATAATAGAGAAGTTAGTTACCCAATCAGGATTGAGGGGATTCTTATATCTGGTTTTGTTGGATGCTTTACTTTTATCTTTATTTCAGCTTTACATTTGATTGTACATGTTTACCTGAGTATATATTGGTGCAGACATATATGCCAAAGTAAAATTTTTTATATATGAATTTTTGTGTATTGGAAGTCATTTATTTCATAAATAATATAATTCAACTAACATAGTAAAATAAACAAAAGAAGAAACATCAAGAGATTCAAATCTTTAACCTACTAGTAATACAATCTCACATCTAGCAACTTATCACTATAAATCTTCAAGAGTCCTCCATAAGGATAAAAATTTGAACTCATATCTATACCAAGAATGCTAAGAATTCAAACAAAAAAAAAACTCTTAATATATGAACCCATGAAATTTTTATAAAAATTGTACAACTCCACTATTACACCACAATATGCCTTTAAGACATAAATAAAAGGATTTATTTCTTAAATTAGGTAAACCCACACTTGGAAAATACATATAAGGGTCATACACTAAAAATGAAAATATGTGTATAACATATAAATTGTAGTACTTTGAATCTAGTTTCTAACCTACTAGTTTTTTTACAAAAAAAAAAAGATTCGGTGGGTCAAACCCTGTGCACATGAAAAATAGTTCCTTATTTTTATAGAAAATATAACACAATAGTTTTTGTGTGTAGTGTAGAAAAACTTAGTTATATTCAATATCTTGTAAGTCCTTTGGTAGGTTGATAGATAAGAGTGATATCTAGAAGTTGTACATTCTTGTTGTAATTTTCTAATGAGTAATTTTATTTATGAATTATTGAAGTGACTGCATCATGAAATTTTAGTACCTATTTATGTGTAGGGCATAACTTGTACCAAAATAATCAAAAATGTTTTTTTATTAAAAAAAGTGTATAGATTGAAGTGTAGGAAAATAATATATAATTTATTTTTCATTTGGTTAAGTATATTAAATGTTAGACAACTGTCTATGAGGAATATGAATATAGTGGTAAAACTAATTAAAGATTACAATGTTAGCGTTGTCCAAAAAGGAAACATTTACATGTTTATAAAGCTAAGAAGATATTTGAGATTATGGTGGTGATTTTGGACATACCCACTTTACCAATTAGAAATTTGATAAAGGAAAATATGAGAATTCATCTTATAAGATGAAAAAATGTCTAAAGGAAAAAAATTGGAGGAAAAAAATGTTCCTAAGCCTTTGGGTCAACTCCCAAGGCTATTACCAAGCCATAACCCAATCAAGTTATAGATTTTCAAATAACTCGATTGGGTTATGAAAAATAAAAAGTATATTTAAAATCCAATTAGGTCTTTAAGCCTAATAAAGTTATTAAGATGTAAAAATTTACTTTTTCAAAACCTGATTGGGTTTTGAAGAAGTTAAAATTTACCTCTTCAAAACTTGATAAGGTTTTGAAGTAAAAATGAGCTCTACTCTGAAAGCCATAACTTTCACATCCAGAGACTGATTGATTATATCCAAAATTAGTTGGAAAGGTATTGAAGAGATCTACAATATTCTATAGATAAAAAATCCTAGATCATTAAAAAAAGTTTCCATCCATTTGAATCAAGAATAGTTTAAAATATACACTCATTGTTTTCAAAACATGTAACCCTAATAAGTAAACACAAATAAAAACATTTTTTGAATCCATTAACTCCCTACCTCTCCCTCCCCACCTCCTTCACTCACTAACTACTAAGATATAAATCAAACTGTTGGATACAATTGTCTAATTATGTGTTGATGTTACACAAATGTCATATCAATTGTGAGTCAATGCTTATCAAGCTCACTTGGTCAGCAAGACAAGTTTTCTTGTCCACCGAGCATTCCTAAAGATTAGTCTATGAAGACAGTGTCTACTGAGCTCACTCAAGCATGGAAGAAAATTATGGCAAGAAATAGTGTTAACTGAGTTCTCATGGTTAATGAAAGAAAGATGGTCAAAGTTAGTGTTCACCGAGTTCATTCGGTTGCCAAAGGATTTTGTAGGTTCACAGTGTTAACCAAGCTTCTGTTGGTTAACACAAGGAATCATTTTAGGACCATGTTTACCAAGCTGGGTCAACTATCAAAGGATTTTGTTGATTTGGGATATAAAGCTTAATTATTTCAAGTATTATTTTCTAGCCAACTATGGTGATGATTATTGGTCATTGTAATTTGTATTGAGCTGAATTGACAATTTGAACAATATAAATATAAGGTCAAGTTGAGATTCTAGTGTATGTGTGAGAGTGTGCAAGTGTATTGATTTATTGAGAAGGAAAGTGTGAGCGAACTTGAAGGATTGTTAAATATCCTTGTGCAGTAGCAAATTAATATTTGATCAGGAAGGATCTAGTATGAAGCAGAATAGAGATCTATAATAAAAAATTTAGTTACATCTCAATTAGGTCATTTCATTATTACTTTCTTACCATTGTAGCAATGATCCAAAATCTCTTAACAGAGTTGGTTTAACAACTAGTTGTAAATCCTCTAACGAGGTGACAGTTCCATTGAATTCTTTTAAGACCTCTTGCAAGGCCACTCCTAATAGGGTGATTATATCCTCTAACAAGGTCACACCTAACAATGTGTTTTGTAGCCTTTAACCAGGTTGGCTCCTAACAAGGCTTACTTCATAAGAATGAAAAAAAGTAACTAGTTACATTGGTGGTTTTGTTGGAGTAATTAGTTGTTCGCACTTATTAATTAAATCATTTTGATTTAATTAATTAAGCTGCCTATTACTCTTGTTTTCTTAAGCTATCTTGTAGGTACATATAATTAATATTTTATTAAATATATTGTGCAACCTAGCTTTTTTAGCCTTTAGGTTACCCTTTTCAGGTTTCGTGATTCCTTTATAAGGATTCACCTCTTTGTAATTATTAATTCACTTATTGGAGCATAATAGAAATTTCTCTTTGCATGTCCATAAGATATCTCTGGCTTTTTGGCCTCCATAATTTTTCCTTGCTTCTATTCTTTGCTTCTTCCATGTGAAGGGGTTATGCATGCAAGATTTCTTGGGAGATTAGTTTTTCGCCTAATCTAACATGGTATCAGAGCAAGCTTGCTGCTCGCTATTCATGGTTTGTTGAAGTGTTTCAGAAGTTGGAGGTTTTAAAGGGTTTCAAAAGTTTTTTATGTGGATTTAGTGGGGACCTTTTTTTCTGGTCACTTTGGGCTCAAACGGACATCACCATTGTGCTTAGAGCACCCAAAAACCTTAGAATCTATATAAAATTTATCCATTTTGGACAACATTGGTCTGCGAGGCAAAAAATTATCGTATAGGGCTGTACAACCTCTGCACATAGTTCAAGGTAGAAATTTCAAAAAAATTGTAAAAAAAAAAATTGTGGTTTTTAAAGCCACCATGGTTAGTTAGTTACAGCGAAACCGCTGCGGTCACCGCCGCAGTCACCGTTGCGGTCACTGCTGGCGGTTATTGCCCAGTGGCCCGTAGCAGCACCTCTTGTCCTCCTCTGCCACCAGTGGCTCGGCTGCCCTCCTGTGCTCCATGGGTGGCAAGTTTTTTATCTAGTTTTTTGTTTTTTTAAATAAACAAAAAATAATTTTTCATGCATTCAGGAGGCCCTGGTGATTTTTTCTCTGTAACTTGAGCATACAGACATATTTTTTTGATCCAAAAAATATGCCAGAAAGGTAGTTCCAAGATGGAGATGTTGGTATGTCTTTTTGGGTTTTGATGCAGTTTGGTTGCTTGTTTTGGTAGTCAAAGCTAGATGTTCTATTTTGCACTTCGGGAGGTGAATTTTGAGCATTTGATCTCCAATTTTGGACTTCTTTATATCGCTGGAAAGCTCTTTCTATGCTATTTTTAGTAATGCTGGTTGTTGTTATAAATTTTGCTCCATGAACATTTTATTCAGCCTTCTATGTTTTTGCATGCTGGTGGATATCTTGGTTGTTTCAAGTTAGGGAATCAATTTTGTTGCTTTAGATACTCTATTTTGGGCTCTACCTTCTGTTGTTTCAGCCTTATTTTGTTGATATTCATTGTAAGAATCTTTATACAAATGCACTGAGATAAAGTGCCATACTGCATCTGTAATTTTTGTTTTAGTTGTTTGCCTTTGTTTGCCTTCTAATCAAGTAGTGTGATCTGAGGACACTCATACAGATTACTTTATTTTTGGGATTCATCATATCTTGTGCCTTATTGTACATGCACTACTCTGATAAAGTGCCATTGGGGGTTGATGTTTTGCCTTAGTTTTCCATCTTCCTTTGTCCAAGTGAGTGTCCCTCCCATGACATTAGCCTCATGCAGTGTCTGAGATTGATCACCTCAGTACACACATATGTACTCTTTTGTGCATCATGATCGTGGTTCCTTGACTTACAGTTCTTTTTGGACCACTTTCTCAATTTCTTGTCACCTCACCTTGTCTACATTAAGGGGGGGTTATATTGTTGGTTCTATTGCTTCTTTGGTTTGGTTGAGTGATCTACGTATTTAGTTTTTGTTCCTACATACTAGGTGATTGCACTGGTTGGCTACCTATGCATTTCGATGAGATAGATCATCTACTATATAGACACTCATTCATTCCTACTTTTGGAGGTCACCTCTTCGATTGATCAGCTCTTCAGACTTTGTCTTCTCTACTTGGTCATGCACTATTTCAGTAGGGGTTCCAATAGTTTCTTCTGACAGTGTTTGCAGCTTCATGCTTTAGAGGTGCTTCATGCTCTTTTTTTTGGTTCCTTTCTTTGGGACATTTCCTAGATTGGAGCCTTTTTTTCCTTCATCTAGTTTTTTTCCTTGTATTGGGTACCTAATAAGGCCTTGTTGTCGGGACCCATCTTTTTTTGCTTTCATAGCTGTGCTAGGTTAGCTTACCTCCTGAGCTTCGCTTAAGGGGGGGTGTTAGAGTAATTAGTTGTTCGCACTTATTAATTAAATCACTTTGATTTAATTAATTAAGTTTCCTATTACTCTTGTTTACTTAAGCTATCTTGTAAGTGCATATAATTAATATTTTATTAATTATATTGTGCAACCTAGCTTTTTTAGGCTTTAGGTTACCCTTTTCAGGTTTCGTGATTCTTTTATAAGGATTCACCTCTTTGTAATTATTAATTCACTTATTGGAGCATAATAGAAATTTCTCTTTGCTTGTCCATAAGATGTCTCTGGCTTTTTGGCTCCCATAATTTTTTCTTGCTTCTGTTCTTTCCTTCTTCCATGTGACAGGGTTATGCATGCAAGAGTTCTTGGGAGATTAGTTTTTCGCCTAATCTAATAGGTTTTTCCCATATTGGGTTTCCATGTTAAATCTTGGTGTCTCATGTGTTCATGTTATTTCCTTTATGCTTGCAAGTTAATCAATATGAATGTTTTACATCAGTTAAAAGTAAATCACACTCTACTTTTACTGAGTTATAGCATTTTCTGTGTGTTTACTGAATAGCAACAACAATCAGTTTTATTGTTAACATCCAAGGGATCTAAAATATTTTTGTGGTAAATGATTCACCCCCCCTCTTTGTTACTTCTTCTATATTTTGAACAATTCATATTAGAGCTATTGGTGCTTGTAGGAAAGGTTTCAAGGACGTAAGCTAAAGATTAGGATGTCTTACAAGAGAGAAATTCCAAAGCTTGACATAGACAACTTTTCAGCATGACAGGGACTCATGAGACTTCATTTGGCTTCCATTAGTGATTCAGGATGCAAATACCTTGATGAAAAATACAAAACTCCTACTGGTACATTATCTATTGGAGATATCACTGAGAAAAAGAACCATAACACCATGATGATAGATATTGCATTTGCTCTTAGCTATGAGGAATCTGATGATATCAAGGATTGAAAAACCAATTTTGAAATGTGGAATAAGCTGAAGAAAATCTATGGTGGTGATGAAAATGTGAGGAGAGCCAAAGATGAAAGCCTTAGAGGATAGTTTGATTAGATGAGAATGAGAGAAGATGAAAATGTTGCCAAATTTGTGGAAATAATCAAAGCCAGTGTCAGTGTAATTAAACCATTCGGAGGAGAAATGAAGGAAGAAACTGTTGTAAGTAAAGTTCTCAGAACATTGCTTCCTATCTATGTAATTAGAGTATCTGCTATTCAAGAAAGGAGGTGTAAGACAAATCATAAGATAACTTTGGATACCTTAGTAGAAAGATTAACAACTTTTGAGTGAGACAACTTTGACAATTATGTTCCAACTTCCAAGACTATTGAATCTGCATTTGAGGCTAAGCTTTCACTTAAGGAGAAAGACAAGAAAGTAAAGGACATTTAGTTAGAAAGTGAAGAAGAATTAGGGGAATGTTTTGATAGTGATCTTGAAGTTGTTGAAGATTTACTTGCAAGGAAATATTCTAGAGGCAGAGGAAAATACAAAGGTAAAGTTCTCATAATTTTTTTTTCATGTGAAGAAATTGGTCATATTGCTATTAGGTGCCCAAAGAAAGAAAGCAAGGATGAGAAGAAAAATCACAAGTGCAATGGCAAGAAGGATTTCAAAAATCACAAATCATTCAAGGACAAAGGTAAGAAAACTTTTTTTATGGCTAAGGATTCGGATAATAATGAAGATGAAATAGTTTACATTGCTATAAAAGATGAATTTGATGATGAAGAAGATAAGATGACACTTATCTCTCATGTCAGTAAGAATGACACATGTTCACATTGTTGGAGTTAATGAAAGCCAACTCCGAAGATTCCCAAGATCACCTACATACTAGAACCTATCAAAGAGAAGCCAAGGAGAGGAAGAGCATGGAGCAAGGGAAAAACCCTAAATGGACATAAGAGACAATATATGCAAACACAATGAAAATGTATTTACAATGAAATGTCTTATTAGATGTGAAAATACAATGAGGGAGCCTGAATATAAAGAGCTCTAGGAATCTTCTAGAACAGGCTAGAAGATGCTAGGAGATAAGTGTGACAACTAAGCATACATCCACATAAGGTGGAAAGTCCTCAAACAATGTGAGAGGATAAGTATGACTTAGGAGAGAACAAAATTTTGTATTGTCAACAACTTATAACGAAATCCTAGGCTACAATTAATAAATAAATGCATTTACCTAAGTAAGCTTAAGTAAATATAATAAATAATTAGTAAATTAATTATTTACTCTAACACCCCCCCTTAAGTGCAACTTAGGGAAATGCCTTAAGCTCACAAAACTAAGATGAAATGTAGAATGGTTTTTGGCAACGAGGCCATGTTAGGTAGCCATGAAAAATGCAAGAAAATGAAACCTCAATAAAATGGAGAAAGAGAGAAAATCACGTGGGAAAAACCCTCCCCCAAAAGAGGTAACCTAGTGAAGAACTGAGGAAGCCTCCAACTAGGGAAATGTCCCCTAAAATAGGAACAAGGAGTGATCATGAAGAAGCATCACTGAAGCATGAAGAAGCCACAAATCTACCAAACTACTGATTTGAAGAACCTCCATGGAAGAAGAAGGCATGAACCGAGCATGTCTATATGGTAGATGATCCATCTCACTAAAATGCATAGGTAGCCAGCCACTGCAATCGCCTTGTACGTAGGATCAACCACTGAATACATAGTTCACACTAATGAACAATCAAATCATGGATGCATTAGAACAAAAACATAACACCCCCTTAATGCAAATGGGGTGTGATGACAGGCAATTGAGAAGGTGGGCCAAATTCTCCTGCAGACGAACCAAGAAGAACAAGAGAGGAAGAGGTACAGACACCTATAAAGACACGGTCAAACTGAAACTACATGGGCTAATGTCATGGAAGGGACACTCACTTGACAAAGGAAGAATTCCTAAAATAGCAAACAACTATCCCCCCATGGTGCTTTATGAAAATAGTGCATGTGAAAATGACTCAAAACAACGTTCATGACCCTCAAAATGCAAGAGTGGCACTTTATCTCAGTGGGATACATAAAAGTGTTTCAAAATGATAGCTACAATTATCAAAGTAAAAAAAAAGCTACAAAGAAACAAAGTACAACCTAAAACAAAGGAAACCATGTCAGGAAAATGATCCTCGAGCCTAAAACACTCAAGATATCCACCATATAGCAAAAATGGAAAAACTATGATAGAAAGAGTATGGGCTAAAAACTCAAGCAAAGGACCATATTTTTGGAATTTACATAGAACCAACTTTTGAAAAATATAAAGTTTTCAAAAAATGGGCATGGGACACAAAATATATGCTTGCTGGAGTCAAAAATAGGACTTCAGACTTCAACTAAAAAAAAGGCTATGAAAATGCATCAAAACCTAAAAATACCTACAACAATGTCTTTGTCTTGAAACTAGCTTTCTGGCACTTCTTTCGAATCAAAAAAATACCTTCGTATGCTCAAGTTATGGCCAAAAAACCAACAATAGCTCCAAAATAGAATCAGGAGAGGTGCATGCAAAGTTTGATGGTGTAGTGCTGACATCATCACAAAAAAGATGCCACATGGCAGCCACATGGTAGTGCCACATGGATGCCATGTGGTAGGATGGATGACATGGCAAGGGCCAAGTGGCAAAGTGCCACGTGGTAGCCCTAGCACATGTCATGCGACAAGTGGCTGCTGGACCTACTGACTAGGCAAGCGAAGCTTTGTTGTTAGAGTGGCATTGGAGTGGAGACTAAGTGGCAAAAATTGGCGCCAAACCTGTCAGAGGTAGTGGACTTGGGAGGCATGGCCGGAGGAGTTTTGTGGGAGGGAGGTGGCAGTGCTGTGGCTGTGTAGCTAGCTACGGTGGCCTGTGGGATGAGCAATGGTTGCATGGTGGTGGCCCCATGGTGGGGCTGTGTCAGCGCGCCAAATTTTTTTTTTATAAAAATTTTCTTGCAAAAACAATTGTCCATATGACCGTATGGCAAGCCCTCTAAGTAAATTTTTTTGCCTCTTGGAGCTCTATCTCCAAAATCAACAAGCTTTATATGAATCCTGAGTGCAAATGACCTTTCGAATCCAATGGCAGCGTACATTTTGGCTGAAAGTGCTCCAAAAAAATTTTGTTCCCCTGATTTGAAGAGAAAATGCACAAACAAACTAGGGTTTGACTTCAAATCACAGGTTGAAAATTCTTCAACGAAGCTATAGTAGGAAGGCTCTGATACCATGTTGGAGTTGATGAAATCCAACTCTGAAGATGCCCAAGATCACTTGCATGTGAGAACCTATAAAAGAGAAGCCAAAGAGAGGAAGAGCATGGAGCAAGGGAAAAATCGTAAATGGACATGAGAGACAATACATGAAAACACAATGAAAATGTATTTACAATGAAATGTCTTATTAGATGTGAAAATACAATGAGGGAGATTGAATTTAAAGAGCTCTAGGAATCTTCCATAACAAGTTGGAATGTGGTAGAAGATAAGGATGACAACTCAACACACATCCACAAAAGGTGGAAATGACAAGTATGCTAAAGGGAACAAACTCCTGTTTTGTCAACAACTAACCTTAACTACATGCATTAACCTCAGTAAGCTTAAGCTCTAGAATAAATAATTAAAAATTAATTAATTATTTTCTCTAACACCCCCCCCTTAAGTGAAACTTAGGGGAATGCATTAAGATCACAAAACAAGGAAAAAATGCAAAATGGGTCCTAGCAACGAGGCCATTTTAGGTACCCAAGTACAAACTTCTGGCTTTCTCTTTTGCCTTGGCTCTAGTCCCATCACATGGTCGTGCAAGAAGTAGCATGATCAAGAACTTTCATCTATATAGGCTGAGTATAGGGCCACAGTTCTTGCTAGTCAGGAGGCTTTATGACTTTGTCAATTGATGACTGAGTTTGGATTTCCTCCTAATTGTCGTACTATTTTGTGGTGTGATAATTAGAGTGCCATCCACATTTGATGCAACCTAGTGGAACATTAACATACCAAGAAAATTGAGTTACATATGCATTTCATCCGTTAGTTGATCTAGGTTGGTGTTATTGCATTGGAGTACATTTCTACCGCTGGTCAGGTTGCAGACATCTTCACTAAGCTTTTTGCATCACCACACTTTCTTCAGCTATGGTCAATGCTTGGGGTTACGAAAGTTGTCCTTGGGGGGATTGGTTGAGGCCTTCCTTCCTTCACTTCATGTTTTTTTTTAGCATGTTTTTTTACTTCTTTTTGGGGGAGAGTTTTTCCCATAGGGTTTTCTCTCTTTTCCCATTTTACAGAGGTTGCATTTAGTTGCATTGTACTTTTGTACTTGGGTACCTAAAATGGCTTTGTTGCCAAGACCATTTTGCATTTTTTCCTTGTTTTGTGAGCTTAAGGCATTCTCCTAAGTTGCACTTAAGGGGGGTGTTAGAGTAAATAATTAATTAATTGTTAATTATTTATTCTAGTGCTTAAGCTTATTTATGTTAATGCATGTAGTTGAGGTTAGTTGTTGACAACATAGGAGTTTGTTCCCTTTAGCATACTTATCTTTTCCACCTTTTGTGGATGTGTGTTGAGTTGTCACCTTTATCTTCTACCACATTCTAGATTATTTTGAAAAATTCTTGGAGCTCTTTATATCTGGAGACAAAACAAAGTTTGAACACTTTGGATACTATGATGGTGGTAGTGTAAGGTTTGGAAACAATGAACCTTGTTGCATAAAAGGGAGAGGTCAAATCTTATTAACCAAAGAACTTGTATGTGACAATGCCTACTAGATTGAAGGACTAAAACATAATCTGCCAAGTGTGGCACAACTAATCAACATTGGATTCAAGATGGAATTCATGCATGGCAAGGAAAGTCTACTAGATGACAAAGGAAAACTAATTGGATCATGCAAAAAAGGAAGAAGTAAAACCTATTTTATATTGATCTTGGTGATAGCTCATGTTTTATTGCTCAAGTTGAAGAAAGTTGGTTATGGCATAGAAGGTTATGTCATGTAAATTTTGATAACATGGTGAAAATAAGTAAATTCAAAAAAGTGAGAGGCATCCCTAGCTTGAAGAAACTAGATGTTGATTTATGCAAGAACTGTCAAATTGGCAAAATGGGAAAGATTAGTTTTAAAAGTAAAACATGTAAATCTAAAGATATCTTGGAAATAGTGCATACTGACCTATGTGGACCCATTGGAATAGAAAGCTATAGTGGAGAAAAATTCTTTAATCTTTTTGTTCATGACTACTCTAGAATGATGACTATTATGTATCTTAGAGAAAATTCAAAAGCATTTGAGAAATTCAAATGGTATCAAGCTAGAATAGAGAAAGAAATAGGGAAAAGATTGAAATGCTTAAGATCAAACAGAGATGGTGAATTCATCTTCAATGAATTCAACAACTTTTGCATTGAAAGAGGAATCACAAGATCGACATCAGCCCTTGGAACTCCTGAGTAGAATGAAATAGTTAAAAGAAGAAATAGATCTATCATGGATTATGTGAGGACTCTAATGATTGAAAATAATGTTGCTATCAAATACTGGATGGAATCCCTTAACACTATAGTTCATACCTTAAACCGAGTACAGTTGAAGAAGGACTCACATAAATCTATCTATGAATTATGGTATGGCTACAAACCCAATGTAAGTTATCTAAAAATATTTGGAAGTAAATGTTACATCTTGAAAGAATCTAGAAAAGGAAAATTTGATGTGAAAGGTGATGAAGGTATATTCTTAGGATAGTCTTGTAGAAGTAAGGCATATAGATGTTTAAACTTGTCTACTCATAAAATCATAGAAACTGCACATGTGAGAATTGATGATTTTGCAAAAAGGACTAAAGAAGAAAGCGAAAGGGAACTAGAAGATTATATAATATTTGTTTACATTGAACTTGATACATTACTAGACACATCTATCAATAAGGAGACTTCTACTCCCAAGTTTTCCTCAGTCACCAAGTTGCAAGGAGTTAAAATCAAGTCATAAGGACCTAAGTTACAGTCTGAAGCTACTGAGCCAATTCATACTAAGTCTGAGAAACTAGAGCCAGAAATTGAAATTGAAAATGAAGATAGTACAATTCATTCAAAAAGTAAGGAACCTATATTAGCCAAGTATGTTAGAAGGCATCATGCACTAGATCAGATTATTAGGGATAAATTAGAAGGTACTATGACAATAAGTAAGCTAAAAGGTACATATTTACTTGCTGATTTTGAACCTATAAGTCTTAAAGATGCATTGGAAAATGAAAGTTGGATTGAGGCTATGAATGAAGGAATTGAGAAAATAGAGAAGAACAAAACCTGGACTCTTGTACCTAGGGCCAAAGACAAAAATGTGATTGGCACAAAATGGGTATTTAGGAATAAGTTGAATGAAGATGGTAAGGTATAAAGAAAAAAAGCTAGATTAGTATGTAAGGGCTACTCTCAAGAAGAAGGCATTGATTATGGTGAAACTTTTTCTCCTGTTGCAACATTGGAAGGTGTCAAGACCTTACTTGCATATGCAACACATATAGGATTTAAGGTATATCAGATGGATGTTAAATCTATATTTCTCAATGGTATTCTTGATGAAGAAGTCTACATTGAAAAACTAGAAGGTTTTATTGATCTAGATAAAAGGGACATGGTCTGTAAGTTACACAAAGCATTGTATGGTCTAAAACAAGCTCCTAAAGCATGGTATGAAAGATTACATAACTACCTTATGTAGATTGGTTTTTAGAGAACTAATGATAACAGTAGTTTGTACATCAAAGAAAGACCAGATAACATAATTGTATTGGTAGAAATATTTTTGGATGACACTTTGTTTATAGGGAATGATGATCTATGCAAAGAATTTGAAATGTCTATGTTTGGTGAGATTAAGTTCTTTGATGGATTGCAGATACAACAAAGTAGGAATTGTATCTCCACCACTCGATCTAAGTACATCAAAGAGATACTAAGAAGTTTGGTATGGAAGATTCAAAACTAGTTGGAAACCCCATGTGTACTAGATTAAAGCTTACCAAAGATGATGACTCAAAAGAGGTAGATCAGACCCTGTATAGATCGATGATTGGAAAATTATAGTATGTAGTTCATACAAGACCTATTATTGCTCTTGTAGTTGGGATAGTAGCAAGATTCTTAGCTAAACCAAGAGAAAATCATATGATGGCAATCAAAAGAATCTTGAGATATTTAAAAGGCATTGAAGGATATGGCTTATGTTATAAACTTGGAGGAAATATGGACCTAAAAGTATTTATTGATGTTGATTGGACTGGAAATCTTGATGACATAAAGAGTACAAGTGGTGGAGTATTTTTTCTTGGTAAAAGGTTGGTATCTTGGAAAAGCAAAAAACAAAATTTCACATCCCAATCCATAGCATAAGAAGAATATTTTGCAGTAGCAATGAATTGTTCTAATATTGTTTGGTTTAAATAGTTGTTAGAAGACATGAAGGTTGAGATCAAAGAACTAGTTATCATGTTTTTTGATAAAAAAATGCAATTAACATATCAAAGAATCCAGTGATGCATTCCAAAACCAAGCATATTGCTATAAAATATCATTTTGTCAGAGAATTGATGTAGGAAAAAGAAATAAAATTGGAATATATGCATACAAACAAATAGATTGCATGCATATTTGTAGCAAATTTGATTGAAAAGATCATTGTTGAAGATCAAAGAGGGAGATTGTTGTAAAGAAGGAAGTTTGTTGGTAAAGAGTGTTTCCAATCATTTTTTTGTCATTGATGTCAAACCTAATATTTTCTAGAATGGAAATTGCTTATAAGATCCAAGTACTATCACATAGTTGATTGATGAAGAGGATTTAATCAACAAGATGTAACAAAAGTACCTCAGGAAAAGATTGAGTTATGGTTTTGTAATGAAGTGTAAGGATCAGTTAAGACAATGATGAAATGATGTATTGATAGTATACCTGAAGATACAAAGGTTGGCCACACTTAGAAACTTTAGAGGTATGAGTAGTAACAAGCTTGACTGCAAAGCTTAACTAAGTTCATTAGTGAGTGCCAAGCAAGCTAGTTAGAGCTGAGCAAATGTTTAGTTAGTGTCAAGCAAATGCAAAATCTAGTGTGTGTTGAGTGATATAGAAGGAATTGAGCATGTTCAGGTGTTGAGAAAAGTAACAAGTGCTAAGTATTAGAAAAACTTAGTGGATGCTGAGTGAATCCATCGTAGGTGCTAAGAATTAGTAAAATGTAGTTGATGCCAAGTAACACAGTATGTGCCAAGCACCAGAATTTCAATAGTGCCAAGCTGTTGCATTATTTGAAAAGTCCATGATTTGCCAAATCTGAGCTGAAAAATTTGTTACCTTGAATTTTGTGAACTAGATGGAGGATAAGGATGATAAGTTGGAGGCAAATAATTTTATGTAAACTATTTTTGAGTAAATTTAGGAGGATTCTTCATGATGTTTCTAGAAGGAACAAGGTATGGGTTGGATTCAATGAATCCTTCCTAATGGAAAAGATGATTCTAAACTTCTATTTAAGGAGTCATAGGCCAAGAAGCAAGAGTTGCTGGTGTACCGAATTGTAAAGTGGGTGAAGGGTGTCAAGGAGAAGAAATCAAGGAGAAGGTAGAATAGAGCACAGAGACTCTGATTTGATAAAGTGGTTAGAGAGAGATGATTGCACTGGTACATTGAGCATGAAGACTCAAGGAGACAAAGCTTGAGATGAGGACAAGCAATCAAAGCTGTAGAGACTGAAAGCCATTCAAATTGTGAAGAGCTAAAAAGTGATCTAAAATATACAAGATAAGTTGTAAGTTCTATCATGTCAAAACCCCTCATTGTCACTCTCTAGAAATTGTATCAGTTAGGGTAAAATCCTATGGACTTAGGTTAGTTTAACAACCATTTGTAAATCCTTTAATAGGGTGGCATTCCAATTGAATTTTCTAAAGTCCTTTAACTAGTCCCACTTCTAACAAGGTGGTTAAATCTTTTAACCAAGTCACATTTAATAGTTTTTTGTAGCCTTTAACAAGGTAGGCCTTTCATAGGGCATCACTTTAGAAGAGTGAGAATTGAGTAGCATGTTATTGGTGGTTTTTCCCTAATTGGGTTTCCACATAAATCATCGTATTATGTGTTGATCTTTCACGTGTTATGCTTGAATGTTGATTTACAGTAACTTGCTAAGTAGGAAAAGTTTAAGCTTGGATGAAATAAAAATTTGATGGCCACACTTTACTTGATGAAAAAGTTGTAATTGGACATTTGGACCTTGAATAAATAATTAATCCCCCCCTCTTAGTTGTTCTAAAGCATTTCTAACAATATTTACCAAGCCATTATGTAAGGATGCATTCTTGTATCTAAGAGGTAAGTTAGGGGTCATTCCCCTATCTGAAGCTCACTAAATAAAGTTTTAGTGATGCATCAATAGGAACCTAATGTTGATGAAATAAGTAAGGTTGATAAATGAGTGTCAACACACTTAACCATTTTCACTATACATGTCAAGTCACAGATAGTGCCAAGAAAATTATAGTTGATGCCGAGCAGAACACATTACAATATATGCCAAGCTATATAGAATTCAACATGTGTTGAGTGACTAGGATCCAATAGGAGCTGAGCAAAAAAAAAGTAAAATAGGTGCCAAGCAATGTAGAAACTAACAAGAGCTGAGCAATGTAGGAATTCAATAGGAGCTGAGTAACACAGGAAACACCGTGGATGCCGAGCAATCCAGAATAGACGGTGTTGAGCATTAGTATTACTTCATGTGTTGAGCAATGTAGGATCAACATGAAAGTTTGTGCAATTGCAAACAAAGATGTAAAATGGTTATCCATGACCCATATCAAGATAAGGAGATAAGATCAAATCCTCCAATCCACCTATGCGATCCTCATGTAGCCAATCAGAAAATTGGAGTTGAATGTAGCCAATGGGTGAATTTCAAGGGTTTGAGTAGGAACATTGTATCCAAGGATGCATAATGAACCACTAATCTTTATAAGAGAGTCCTGACACCATTGAAAAAGAGTTGGAGAGAAGAAGGAAAGGCAGAGCCTATTATTTAGGTCGTTGCAAAATATGGTGTCAAAAGATTTAGTGAAAAGATGACAGTTACACATCTAGTTGATCAAAACAAAACAAGGAGCACAATCAATAGATTAGATCTAGCAGAGATCAGAGATAGAAGAGTAGATCAAGAGCCTAAGATCAGCATTAGAGATTGCATTAGTTTATGTGTATTATCCTAATACTCTCTCATAATTGTATTAGGAATTTGGAAATCCTATTGAGTTAGGAGGGTTTAACAGCCTTATGTAAATCCTTTAATAGGATGACATTCTAAGTTGAATGTTCTTAAGTCCTCTAACAAGGCACACTCCTAACAGGGTGTTGAAATCCTTTAACAAGGTCACATTAAATAGTTTGTTGTAGCCTTTAATAGGGAAAACCATCAGAAGTGGTTGAAATCAATTGCTACAGTAATTTCGTGGGTATCATCCCCACCCCAATTTTGCCTTCTTATTCCTGGAGGGTTTTTGGGTCACCAAAATCTCAAGTGTTATGTGGTGATGCATGTTTGTTTCTCATGATTGTTTAATGTTTATATACATGCATGTTAATTTTAGTTATATGTTATTAAGGGTTTAAAAGTGGTGAAAAGGCCAGTACTTCTGATTCACCCCCCCTCTCAGAAGCACTCTTCCCATTAAGACATTATAACAATTGGTATTAGAGCCAAGTTCTCTTAAGGAGAAGCCTAATAGCTTGGAGAAAAATATCTAAAGATGGAAGTTTTCAAACTTGGGAAGATCATTGAGAATCGGGTGATAGATGTGCATCTCGCTCTACACAAGGTAGAGGAAGCTAGAGAGGAATTAAGAAAATCCTTAAAAGGAAGGAAGGAAATAGCTATAGCCAAAAATGATATTCACTACAAGGAGATTGACACCACACAAGTATTTGCCAAAGGAGATTCCAAACAATTGGATGTAGCAATAGCAGAATTGATGGAGAAAAATAGAGTTCAAGCAGAAGAGATAAGAACTCTCAAGATAAAACATGAATCACGGGCCATGATGCTATGTGAAATCACTGAGCAAAAGAAAAAAGAAGTTGAGGATAGAGTCATGATGGAGGATGAAAAAAGAAATCTTGCAAACAGACTTGAAGAAAAATGTATTGAATTAACAAGTATCTCAAACATGCAGATATATACACTTTCCCAAATGATGAATATTCATCATGAACTCAATATGAAAGATATTGAGATCTCTACTTTGAGGATGCAGAATGAACAATTGTAGAATGAATTGAACAGAGAAAAATAAATAGCAGAGAATCTCAACAAGTCAAGTGAAGCCATCAAGTACTTTGAATAGTTGTCAAAATCCCCAAGATTAGCCCATGATACATTAGGACTTGGATACATCAGCACTGAAGTTGTGGAATCATCAAAGAGTGCTAAGAAAAGAATTGAAAAAGGTAAGGATTCTAAACCCACTTGTCATTATTGTAATAAAATGAGGCATACTACTAATGTTTGCAGGAGTAGAAGGATCAATCAGCCAAACACACCCAAAAGCAAGGGTTAGTATCACAAGTGTAATAAGCAAGGACACATGACACAAGACTATAGGTCTAAAGTCACAAGAACAAAAATATTTGATGGCCACTATCATAATTGCAAGAAGTATGGACATAGAGCCTTTGAATGTAGATCAAAGCCTATGTGGACACCAAATCAGCATGTAAGAAGGGACAACTATGTACACCATTACAATTGGGACTACAATACAAGGTAAAGATGTCAATATTGTCAAGAGTATGGACATATACCCCAGAACTACATAAGAACACATTTCAAGAGGAACTATAAAAGATGGTTAAACCAAACTACTTGCTTTAGTTGCTTGAAAACTGAACATGTTAGCAAGAATTGTCCAACAAAGGCCAAGGCACCCAAGGCTGAAGTAAATAAGGGCAAAAAAAAGATTGATGTGGAACACATCAGAATAGACATGAAGAAGACATGGTAGAAAAATGATGGATCAAGTACATCCAATGGAAGGGTCACTTCACCCACGATGTCAAGTGATCATTTCTCATCCAACTAATCACAAGATGAGCCTACAGGGCTGATACATATAAGAAAGTATCATACATCAGCCCTAAACCATGATGAAGCACTGTAAAGTATAAATTTGCATGAGATAAGATGCTAAGACAAAACTTGAATGCTGATGCCAAGCTGTCCTTGGATGTCGAGTGAAACTGCTTTGGATACCGAGTCAAGAAGTTTAGTAGAAGCTAAGTAAAACTGCAGTGGTGGCCAAGTTATTAACAAAGTTAGTAGATGCTGAGTAAGTATAGTTGCTGAGTGGATGTCGAGTTGAAAAACCTTTGGAAGCCAAGTCACAAGTAAAGGTACAAAATGCATTAAATGCAAGGTTTTTGAGTCGCTTAAAGGTGAAAAATGTTTCATTTTTGAGCCATTCAAATGAATAGCAATTACCAAGAGCATAACTAAGAAATTTTCAAGCCTTCAACCAGCAATTTGTAGTGATTCAACATCTATCCAAGTGATTCAAGCATTTAACTAGGTATTTCCTTCAGGTGCCAAGTTGTATAGTTTGTGAAGTTTATTTTAAACATCAAACCCTAGTTCAATTAAAAATGGCATCTAGTTCAAAGATGACCCTAGGAAAAGTGAGCCATGAATTCAACTTGTTAGTAACGAGGGTAAACAACCTAAGTTTAGGCCCATACAAAAGTTGCATATAAAAATGATCCCACCAGTGCCCTATCTGCCATCCTTGAAAAAGTTGTTATGGCTTAGGATGTGCGAAAGTGTTATAATTGCAAAATAGGAGCCATAGGAGACTTGGAAATCTTTAATGCCCTGAAAAACTCTGTGATAATGGTATATTGAAAGATGAGTTTTCTATCATAGAGAAGAAGGGTTTAACCAAAGCCCTAGTTTTTCCAATCCTATTCAAAACTAAGTGGATACACATAATACTTAGTAGAATCCATGATGGAGCATTCTGGTTAGAGCAAGGACCAGTTAAGATTACCAAGAAAATGGTTCAGAGGGTTATAGGATTTCCAACCCTAGATTAGCCAAAGACACTGAGAAGTGAAAAGAAGGAAATGATAGAGAAGAACACAGGTGCAAAATGGAATAATAGGAGAATGACAATTGACATAGTAAAAGACCCCCTATTAGATTTTGTTGTGAGGATCATATCACACAAATTTTATCAGTGTAGTAGATTGAATAGTGTACCCTACATAGCTGTTGATGTTGCATACAAACTAATAAAGAAGGACCATACATATGACCTTGTAAAGCTCATGTTCCAGTAGGTTAATGAAAATCTTGGAGCTATTAGAAAGTCCAAGGGAGCACAATGAAAATTTGGATCAGTTTTGGTTTTGTATGTTATTTTATGTGACGAAGGAATTCCCTTCATTTGGAAAAGTCAACTAGAGTCAGAATAAAAACATTGTTGACCAAATAAATGATTTCATTGCACAAATGGGAGATATTTTTCATGATCAAATGTCTATCTATTTTGATGATTTCAAGAATGCAATGAAGAAAAGAATGAGGATACTAGTTTCATTGGTAGAAAAGCATGTAAATGACATATGCTTTCTTGTTGATATTGACTATACTTATATCCAAGTAGTCCTTCCAAGAGAAAGATGGCTTAGACCATTGGGATATGAGCTTGATGTTGACCAAGCTTCTATAGCCATCACAACATTACTTGCAGAGGAAATGGAAAAATCTACAAAGGCATTTGGAATGTATGGCACTATCAAATCAAGAGTTGTTACAAAACTCAAGATATCCACAATAGTGAAGAAGAAGGACAAGCTAGTGAAGAAGATAAAGAAGAAATTTGGTTTTGATGAAACAAGTGTAGTAGGCGAAGTAGAGGAGATTAGTGAAGGAGAAGAAGAAGGTGATGATAAGAAAGATGAGGATGAGCCAAAACAAGGGCCACTTGAATTGTCACAAGGCCAAGGTAAAGACAAAGATGAGAGTGTCGAGGAAGAAGAAACTAAGGAAGCACCCATTAAAGGCAAAGTCAGCAAAAAGAAGGCAAAGACACCTCCTACTTCTTAGCCATCACCAAAGAAAGCTGTTTTACAAACACCCAAGAAGCCAACTAGAGCTACAACAAGGGCCTCTACATAAAAGGCCAAAAAGGAAGCTACAAAGAAGAAGAAAACAATCAAGAAGGAATAGAAAGAGCCAAGGAAGAGGAAAAGGTATGTGGCTCAACTTGATACTGATGAGGAAGATCAGATTGAAAAGGTAAGTCATCCTCTTAAGTCTTTAGTTGATACACTATGTGATAAGATTAGGAATGGAGACTTAAGTGAAATGAAAAAGATTGATTTCAATAAGTTTAGTAAAGAGGAACAAAATAGAATAGAAGAATTAGTCTATGCATTAATGAAACAGTTCAAGTATACACCTCTTGAACTTGATGGGTAATTGTCAAAGGAATTGTCTAAAATTGTAGAGGATAGATGACATTTCTGTCTAATAATGGAAAAAGAGATGAGGGAATCAACCCTAGCAAGCATACTTCCTGATTTGACAAAGGAACAAATAACTCAAGTAGTCAAAAGGTATAATAAAAGGTTTACACCTAAATATAGGGCATTCTCCATTTTACAAAATAGAATTGAAGAAGTTGTACAAAGAACCACAAGAGCATTGAAGAATTTATATGAGAAAACTGAAGATGTCCTTGAAGAGGAAAACAAAGAAGAAGCTATTGCTAAGCTAGAAGAGAGAAGAAAGAGGAGAGAAGAAGAGGAAAACAAGAAAGAAAGAGAGGAGGAAGGAAAAGATGAAGATAAAGATACTGATTGGCAGAAAAGTGTGCAAGACACACAACTTCCACCTCCTAGTCCTCCTCACTCTACTACCACACCTATAGAAATCACAAAGATTAAGGATGTTGTTGAAACCTCATGTCAAAACATCAATCCACTAACTATAGAGGATCTCACTAAGATCCTTGACCAAACAACTCTTCAAGCACAATTGTGTACAAGTCCCATATTGGTCAGTGTAGATGATCTCCAAAAGTTAGTAGATAAACTCAAAGAATCCAAGGTGTCACCATAAGAACCACCTCAAATCACTCAAACTACTAGAATTTCATTTCTACCACCTCCATCACCACCAAGAATAGCCATACAAGCTCATTAGGAGCTAAGTTCAACAACAGAGGAAGTCACAGGTACATCAGTATAGACAATGAGTACACCCCTAGCAACAGTGACACAAGAAGAGGATAAGGAAGAAACACAAGATAAGGAGGAGTTTGAAATACAAACTTTGGTTGAATTGCTAAAAATAAGTACTTCTACCAAACCCATTCAGAATCTGAATACTGAAATGATGGCCTTACATATCAGTACACCAAGCTCAAGTTCTACTAGGGTAGCCAGGACTATTTATTATGGAATTCCTGTGCTAGATGAAGAAATTAAAATACCCTATTATGATTCAAGCACTCTAACTGAGGAAAAGATGAATGAAATATAGATTGCATTGGATAAGAGAAGGAGGCAAGAGACAATGAGGAAAGACTACAAATACAAGCAGACAATGAATGAGATCAAGGATATATTCATGGATGCCTTCAGCCTACAACCTCCAAATGCAAATAGGCAAATCCTTGAGGAACTATCTGATATAGTTAACCAAGTGAATAATGAAGACCATGATACAAATGTAAAACTAATGGAACTGTTAGAAAAGAATTTTTTAGGCAAGGTCAACTAGAAGATAGCTAATAACATAATTCTGGGATAGGTTGACCTAGCTAAGAAATTGGATAATGTAAAGATTGTATTAGGGAATATCTTTTCCCTTTACAGGAAATTGTGTGATTTTTCTAGGGTCACACAAGAAATAAATTAGAAAATTTTGAACCTTGAGAGCAACCTTAAGCTCTCCAGTATGCAACTATCATTAAATTCTACACATAGTGAGAAGCATTTTGCTCAAACACTTCACACTCAAAGGGAATTAGTTTCATTATCATCAGAAGAGGCCACTATTAAAGAAAAGCTGATGCAAATACAAGCCTCTATGACTCCTCACTTGGAAGTATTACACAAGGAAAAAAATGTATGCTGAAATAGTCCTAAAGAAGGATCCAAATATTTCTACACATGAAGGACTTGTTGATCTAGCAACAAAGCTTGCAATCCAACACAAGTCATTGGATAATGCATTGAATAAATAGGATGCAGCTCTCAAAATACTCCTTGAGGTAAACAAGACATTTTTGGCCAAGCATGGCATTACCATTTAGGACCCTTTGATATTAGTGTCAAGAAGGGAAAGATAATATTCTAAGGGGGAGATAAAATTCTAAGGGGAGAGATATATTAAAGGAGGAGAAACTCATATAGCAAGAAGATAAGAAGATAATAGGATCAAAAAGAAAGAACAAGAAAAAAATAGAGAACATCAGGAACAATGGCACAAGATATCAAAATTTATGACATGATAAGGGATAATCAACTTAGGGGGAGTCATAAGGTATAGTGTTGCTCACAATATCTTTTTGAAAAATTTTAAGTGAAGAATGTACACATAAGGATTGGATCATGAATTATTAGTTAAGTGTTTTTGACACTCATGTCAAAGGGGGAGATTGTTGATCAAATAGTAAGATTGACAAATGAGTATCAACACACAACACCATTTTCACTATACATGTTGAGTCACAGATAGTGCCAAGCAAACTATAGTTGATGCCAAGAAGAACACATTATAGTATATGCTGAGCTATATAGAATTCAACATGTGTCGAGTGACTCAGGATCCAATAGGAGTCAAGAAAAGTAGATGTCAAACAAGAACCGAGAAATGTAGAAAACTAATAGGAGTTGAGAAATGCAGGAATTCAATAGGAGTTGATTAATGCAGGAAACACAGTGGATGCTGAGCAATCCATAATAGACGGTGTCGAGCATAAGTATTACTTCATGTGCTAAGAAATGTATGATCAACATGAAAGCTTGTGAAATCACAAACAAAGATGTAAAATGGTTATGCATGAATCATATCAGGATAAGGAGATAAGATCAAATCCTCCCATCCACCTATGCAACCTCATGCAGCCAATCAAAAAAATGGAGTTGCATGCAGCCAAGGGGTGAATTTCAAGGGTTTGAGCAGGAACATTGTATCCAAGGATGCATAACAAACCACTGATCTTTATAAGGGAGTCTTGATGTTATTGAACAAGATTTGGAGAGAAGAAGGAAAATTAGAGCCTATTATTTAGGTCATTGCAGAATATTGGTGTCAAAAGATTTAGTGGAAAGGATGACAGTTACACATCTAGTTGATCAGAATAGAACAAGGAGCACAATCAACAGATCATATCTAGTAGAGATCAGAGATAGAAGAGAAGATCAAGAGCCTGAGATCAACATTAGAGATTGCATTATTTTAGGTGTATTATTCTAATACTCTCTCACAATTGTATTAGGAATATGGAAATCCTATTGAGTTAGGTGGGTTTAACAACCTTATGTAAATCCTTTAATAGGGTGGCAAAAAAGTTGAATGTTCTTAAGTCCTCTAACAAGACACACTCCTAACAGGGTGTTGAAATCCTTTAATAGGGTCACATTTAATTGTGTGTTGTAGCCTTTAATAGGGCAGACCTTTAATAGGGAAAACCATCAGAAGTGGTTGAAATCAATTGCTGCAGTAATTTCGTGGGTATCATCCCCACCCCAGTTTTACCTTCTTATTCTTGGAGGGTTTCTGGGTCACCAAAATCTCAAGTGTTATGTGGTGATTCATGTTTGTTTCTCATGATTGTTTAATGTTTATATACATGCATGTTAATTTTAGTTATATTCTATTAAGGGTTTACAAGTGGTGAAAAGGCTAGTACTTCTGATTCAACCCCCCTCTCAAAAGCATTCTTCCCATTAAGAAATTCCAACACCTAAGTTGAAGATCTATTAGTTGATGTAGCATAATGAAGGGAATATTGCATATGAATTAGTACTCAAGGTACATTGATACTCATTAGGCATGTGTTGTCTTTGGCATGTGTTGTCAAAGAGGGAGAGTTTATTGTCATATCTTTCTAAAATTTATTTTGAAAAAGAAGCTATGTAATTCCTTCATAGTGGGAGATTACTACATAGAAGAAGAAGCTTTTGGTAAAAATCTAAGAGGGAGAAACTTTCTATTAGAGAAAGCCTTGTTCTCAAATTTCATTGTGCTATGACATGTTGTGTTGCCATCAATGCCAAAGAGGAAGATTATTGGATACAATTGTCTAATTGTGTGTTGTCTTTGATGTTACACAAATATTATATTAGTTTTCAGTTAGTGCTTACCAAGCTCACTTGATCAATAAGACAATTTTCTTTGTCTACCAAGCATTCTTGAAGATTACTCTATGAAGACAGTGTCTATCAAGCTCGCTCGGGCATCAAAGGAAATTATGGCAAGAAGTAGTATTAACTGAGTTCACATGGTTAACAAAGGAAAGATGGTTAGAGTTAGTGTTCACCGAGTTCACTCAGTTTTCAAAGGATTTTTCAAAATTTTAGTATTAACCAAGCTTCTATTGGTTAAATACAAGGAATCATTTTAGGACTAGTGTTTACTAAACTGGGTCGGCTATCAAAGGATTTTGTTTATTTGGGATATGAAGCTTAATTATTTTAAGTTTTTTTCTATCTGACTATGGTGATGATTATTGGTCATTGTAATTTGTATTGAGCTGATTTGACAATTTAAACAATATAAATATAAGGTTAAATTGAAATTCTGCTGTGTGTGAGAGTATGCAAGTGCATTGATTGATTGAGAAGGAAAATGTGAGCAAACTTGAAGGATTTCCAGATATCCTTGTGGATTAGCAAAGTAATATTCAATCAAGAAGGATCTAGTATGAAGCAAAATAGAGATCTGTAATTAGCAATTCAATTGCATCTCAATTAGGTGATTTCATTGTTACTTTCTTACCATTGTAGCAGTGATTCAAAATCTCTTAACAAAGTTGGTTTAAAAACCAGTTGTAAATCCTTTAACATGGTGACAGTTCCATTGAATTGTTTTAAGACCTTTTGCAAGGCCACTCCTAATAGAGTGATTAAATCCTCTAACAAGGTCACACCTAATAGTGTGTTTTATAACCTTTAACCAAGTTGGCTCCTAACAGGGCTCACTTCAGAAGAGTGAAAAATAATAACTAGTTACATTGGTGGTTTTTCCCATATTGGATTTTCATGTTAAATCTTGGTGTCTCATGTGTTGATTTTATTTCCTTTATGCTTGAAAGTTAATCACTATGAATGTTTTGAATTAGTTAAAGTAAATCACACTCTACTTTTACCAAGTTATAACATTTTCTGTGTGTTTACCAAATAACAACAACAATCAATTTTATTTTTAACATCGAAGGAATTTGAAATATTTTTTTGATAACAGATTCACCCCCCCTCTTAGTTATTTCTTCTATATTTCCAACACTAACTGACTCCTAACCTATCTCCTTTATTTACTAAGTGCTAAAATCTCTCTCTATATTGTTACCCTCAACCTTTGTCTATCTTTAAATAACCCCTCCCCCTGCCTCTCTCTCTCTCTCTCTCTCTCTCTCTCTCACACACACACACACACACACACACACACACACACACACACACACACACACACACACACACACACACAATAC
Source organism: Cupressus sempervirens (assembly GCA_028749045.1). NCBI lineage: Eukaryota > Viridiplantae > Streptophyta > Pinopsida > Cupressales > Cupressaceae > Cupressus > Cupressus sempervirens. The sequence goes on along the minus strand of CM053789.1, from coordinate 48,799,198 downwards.
TCAATCAATCACTAAACCCTAAAATGTCTCTATTACTAGCTCCTAAAATCTATATGGAAAAAATGCGTAGAAAAGAGTGTTAACATAATTTTCCCTACTCTCTCTCTCTCTCTCTCTCTCTCTCTCTCTCTCTCTCTCTCTCCCCCTCTCATTCTCTCTATTATCCTATCCTATCCCCTCCTCTACTCTTATTAGTTAGTATGGAGATTTAGTTAGGAATTAATAACCTAATTGAGTTCTCAAGAACTTGATTAATCCTTTCAATGGGTATTATGTTGTTTCAATGTGGTCTAGAAGGTTGTACTATTTTTTCACATGTATCTCTATACCAGGTATGCAAGTATCAAGGTTTTATGTGCTTGGGAATGCTAAATTTGATCTATTTTCATATGTCGACATCTTAATGTATGTTTAATTTTATATCTTGTGATAGAGCATAAATTAATCATGCAAATTTGTTTAATTTTGTATTTGATCATGTATTTTGTTCATGTTATTATTTATAGGGAAATTATGTTAGTTTATGTTTGTATCTTGTGATTGAGCATAAAATTATAATGAAAATTTATTTAGTTTTATATTTCAGTGTGTAATTTGTTCATGTTATTATTTATAGGGTAATTTTTTTGGAAATGATGATTTTGTTCTATTAACTCTTATGTCCATATGTTAGTTTATGTTATTATCTTGTGATTGAGCATAAAATAATCATGCAATTTTTTTTTCATTTTGTATTTTATTGTGTATGTTATTCATGTTATTGTTTCTAGAGTAATTTTCATCTACAATCATGGGAATAAGAAGAGAGGAATGCTTGAAAAATGTGAGGAAGCAAAGGAACAACCAAGGGAGTGTATGAGGAGATTATGTGAAGGTACATCATCGAATACCTCCAATGTAAGTGATGAAAATATACCTATTGAAGTTGATGTCACAAATACACCTAATTTGACAAACAAAAATGTTTAACATACCCCAATTAAAATGATTGTGACAAATACACTTAAATAACCTAATACCCCTAATGCAACATCTCAAGTTGAAGTTATGAATGCACATAATGAAAGTAATAAAAATATAGAGAATGCACATACATCAAAATCTCCTAGAATAATTCATAGAAAAAAAAAGTTTCTAATTGACATTGATGAAAATATTTTGAAGCCAATACAAGATAAAATTTTAGAAACAAATTGTAGAATATTTGTTCAAAAGATTTAGAATAACTTTTAAATTCAAATCAAAGTGAAAGATTCCATCTTGTTTTTGAAATGGTTAGAAATTTGAAATTTAGAAACAATGAAAACTTTGGGGTTAAGAACATCTAAAAATAGTAGCCAAGGAAGCATTGTTACAAATCTCTTTGATGCATACCACTCAATTGATTTAAAAGCACATAGTAAAAATTCTATTACAAGTTTACAAGTCCTCACATCAACCATAATGGGAAAGAAAATGGAAAAAACTCATATGGTAGGCAAAAAAAGTAAATCATTAAGGATAAGTAGAATAGCATTAGCCAATGCCTCAGTGAAATGAGATAAAATTAAGGTTCTAATGAAACTTATTTTTGGTTATTCCAAGCTAGACTCCCACATAAGGATAAAGCTATTGTTGATGCACAAAGAACATTAATAGATTTTTTTTGGCATGACAACACAAGGGCTTCACCAAACCAAAATGATGTTATCAAAAGACAAATTGGAGAAACAAACTGTGAACCACATGCAATTTTTTTTTTGATATGACTCAAACACAATTTTATGAAATATTTCTTCAAATATTTCCTCCAATTAAAATTAGCCAAATTTTTTTTGAAATGACAAAAATATTCTATCTTAAGATAAATCATACACACACTACATGTTGTAGGGTTCATGTTGAGTTTTCTATGCATTATGATGTCTATCGTTACATATGTTGTAATTTGCATACTATGAAATATTGGAGGAATGTGGTCTAAAATTACCTCCTAAGTCACTGGGAGAATTTATTGCAAGTGTATTATGTAAATGAGATGATGGGTGCATTTATTATAAGATCATGTGTTTGAAAGGTTTTTGCCCTCAATGTGGTGGTTTGCAAAAGTTGCATAGATGCCTACATTGAGATAACATACATGAAATTGGTAAGCCACTAGTTTCTCTTGGAAAGTATAAGTTAGTTATATATGGTGTTAAAGATTGAAAAGAATTAAACATGTGTGAATTAGTGAAAAGTGATGTATGTGTAGTTGATTTTATGAAATTGTTTCAAGAGAAAATATTTTATGAGTAGATAGGTCATACACATATAGCAACATGTTTAGATGAGAAATTCAAGTTGTGTAAGGACACTTTCCGTTTGGTACAATTGTGTTAGTTGTTGACTTCACTAAAAGCTATACAGTAAAACATCAAAATTAAGTGCAACCAATGTATTACAACTCTATACAAGTGTCAATTTTTGTACACATAGAAATTATTCATACACATGACAACATAGAGGAGGAAAGAAAGGTATTAAGAGAGCATCACTTCAATAATAGAAATGATTAAAATTACTCATCTAGGTTTGTGCAAGAATACTGCAGAGTTTTCTATGACAATTTGAGGGAAAAAGATGCAAGATACAATCAACACATTATATGGTTAGACAATTTCACTACACAAGTCAAGAATGAAAGGATGTTCTATTGGTTGAGTAGGATGCATGTGACAAGTGGAGTGCAATTGTTTTTTCAATTTCATTGAAGAAGGACATGGAAAGGGAGATAAAGATGGTGTTGGAGCATGTGAGAAAAGAACCATTAGTAGAGAGGAATTAAAGTATGAAGGTGGAAAAATATTAGAAATTTACGAAACAATTATCCAATGGAACAATGCTATGATGGGAACAAGTAAAATAGGTAAGCCTATTGTTTCTAGATATTTTTGGCCGATATGTGAACCTAACTTTGAAATTTTCAAGATTGTTGTACATTTACAAGGTCAAGTAGATGCATTCATTTCGAAATTCAGATGCAACATCACTAGCTATTCATACTACAAAGCTTGCATGCTTTTTCTCTTCTTGTATGCATCATTTATGGGAGGAATATGAGTCAAAAGAGTGGTTGACCAATGGTTTTGTAGGATTTTTCATCCAATTGATTCATATCAACTTCCTACAACACTACAACTCAAGTAGATTGAAACATCAATAGATTTTGAGCATGTATCTGATCTAGTTGAACCAAGTACTAAGTTATCAATTTAATACTTGGTTAAAATAGATTACTTTCAATTTAGGCATTAACTTATCTTTCTATATAATGTAGGTCATGTATATGTAGTTATTGCATATGCAAATAGTAATGAAGAAACATATTACTTTCTATGTCAGTGTATTGAGCCCAAAAAGAAACTGATAGCTACAACCATTGATGGTGAGGATATTGAGTATCTAATAGGATCCATCATTTTAATAGGAACATGACTTAGAAGGTAGTATATTTTTGTCCTTTTCCATGAAGATCTCTTTAAGTCAAAATTTCATGTATAATGTATCAATTTTCACTTAAAATTATCTTTACAGTTAAATGTAGGTACCCTATCAAGAATTCTACCACATAGTTATTTGAGGATTTTGAGACACATAGAGATATTATTCATTACTATAACCTTATTGTTGCAACAAATATTCAATTGATACTATATTGTGGTAGGCCTCTTAACAATAAGTTGTTGAAAGTACATAAATCTGATCATGAGGCAATACTTGATACAATAAGGGGTAGAGCTAATCTAGAGGGTTCCCTTGATTGATAATGTGCTATATAGTTGAATCATTCTACATATGGTAGCATGATTTTGAATATTTGTATATATTTTATGTGAAATGTTGCAACTTTGTAGTGAAGTGCATATGTCGATGCCAAATTTTGTATATAAAAAAGAGAAGAAATGTAACATGTGCATATGTATATGCCATATTTTGTATAAAAATCTGATAAGAGATGTTACATGTGCATATTTAGATGCCAAATTCTATATATAAAACCCATAAGAGATATAAATATTGTATATTAATGTTATAAATTTGTGCACCAAATTTACTGTTATGGTCATAAATTTGGCTCTTGAATGCTTTTTTGTAGATTTGATGATAACATCTCCCTAAAAAAAATTAATTATCTTCAACTTATATGGATTTAGATGGTTATCCTCATGTATTTTTTTTCCAACTTTCCCAAAACATCAGGAAAATAAATTGTAGATTTGACTAACCATTTGGCTTCTCTACAACATATGCAAAGCTTAGATAGGGTTGTTATGGACCATGTCCAATTTGTCACACTAAGCCACCCCTTTTTAGGCTTAAAATAGGCCATTTTTACAAAGCAATTACTCTTTATCCTTAATCCCTAAGTCCTTGACTTTGTACAATACCTACTTAGCTATCAAAACCATAGATTTGGCAGGTTTAAATTCCCCATGGCCTTGTTTACATTCCTTGCCATCAAATACTCACCACTTGCTCCTAAAAAACTAGGGCCTTATACAAATTCACTCTCCAATAACTTTCAAAACTAATCAAAAGCATCACTATGGGTCTCTAAGTACCATCGAGTTGTGATCTTAGATCTGCCATTTCTATGAGCTTGTACAAGGTATTGACAAATTGTCAAGTGCTAGAGTATCATGTTATTTAGGCCTATAACAACATATCTCCATTTTTAGAGATTTGACTTTGTTTAGATTTGGCACCCCTTTCTCGCCTATGCCAAAAGTTATAATTTTGCTCAGTTAAAATGAGAAACATCATGTATATTTCAAACTATTAGTCTTAGGATTGTATCATCTACTCTATTAGTTCTGGCTGGTTCAGTTTAGGCTAGAAGAAACCTCATTTCAGCCACAACATCCCTAGGATGCTATCAACCACACTAAATAGAAGTTTCCCTAAAGGGTCTCTAAGCACCATTAGGCTATGATCTTTGATTGGGCATTTTTCTAAGCTTGTACGAGGTATTAAAAAACTAAAAACTACTTCAATATTGTTGTCTAGGCCTAGAAAAACCTATCTCAATTTTTAGAGATTCAACTTTGTTTGTATTTTGTATCCCTTTATTGCCTAATGCCAAAAGTTGCAATGTTGCTCAGTTCAAATGAGCAAGGTTGTGTATATTTCAAATTGTTGATCCTAGGATCGAATCATCTACTCTATTAGCTCTAGTTGGTTGAATTTAGGCTAAGACCAACCTCTTTTTAGCCTCAATGTCCTTGTGATAGTATCAACCACATTGAACAAAAGCACTCCTGAGGGTCTCTAAGCACTACCAGGCTATGCTCTTTGACACAAATATAAAAATCATGATATATATTTACTATTCATGTCTTATTACATCAAAACACGTAACAAATGAGTTTGATTACATGTTTAATGAATTTGATAAACGTGTAATGTTTTGTGTATAAAATAATGAATGCTCATGTGTTTGATCAATTGCAAGAAAGGAAGATGAAATATAAGTTTGTATGCACACACTGAAAAAATTGGATGGAAACACAAGTTTAATGTATAACAATGAACAATATATTGTGTCATATCAATCATATAGTTACCAAAAGATGTTATGTTCATAGGTACAATACAAATGTTGAATGTGTGCCATAGAAATGTTGAATGTGCACAATAAAAATCTTGAATATATACAATACAAAAGTTCAATATATGTCAATGTTATGCAATAACCACAACTACATTTGTGTATCACTATATCAATATCTATGACTATGCAGGATCATCAAAATTGAGCCTCTTTGATGCAATCTGTGGCTCGCTAGGTGTTTGCAGAAGAAAAAATTAAATACTATGTCAAATATATTATCTATAAGTAATATGAAAATAATTAGAATTTGGGTTATAAATTGTGGATAGTTGAGTTTTTCATTACCTCATCCATTTGTCCCATAGTTGGACAATGATAATGGTAATGGGCTCCTTTGTGCATGGGTGAGACTCCTAAAAAAATGATGAGGTAGAGTGACAATCAGAGACACAACTACCAATGAATCAAAGCTCATGGGAAGCACAACCACTAATGAATTAGTCCTAGTATGAGGCACAACCTATATGGTAAGCAATAAAATGTTATAATTAAAGAGTGACATTAGGGATTCCAAATAAAGTAGAAAAATAAAAAACATACTACAACCTGAGCTAGATCTCCCATGCTAGCATGAGACACAACCATGGATGAATCAGTGTTGGTATGAGGCACAACTTGTATGGTAACTAATAAAATGTTAGAATTATAAAGTGGCATTAGGGATTCCAAATAGAGTAAAAAAAAAATATTGTAGCCTGAGCTAGATCTCTCATGCTAGTAGGAGGTACTGTGTACATAAAAATGTCACACTTCTATAAACCATTATTCTTGAGAGAATCCATGAAAGAGGGAGTCTCAAGAGCCAGCTTATAGCTCTCTATCTATGAACCAAACTATGAAACTCTTGCAAGGTGCACCATAGACCAAGAGATTCAAAGAGTAGAGGCAAGAGTGCCAATATCTAGGAATATAGAATGAATGCAATGCAAATGAAAGCTATTCAAAATGAAATGCAAGATAAAAATGAGAATTAAGCTAAAGCATAAATGAAACTAAGCTAAAAAGTATGTTATAATGTAAGTAGAATGAGAGCTAAGCTAAAATGCAAAAATACAAGAATGCTCCAACTCTCCAAAATCACCAAGAAAACTTGTAGCATAACAATAGCATGAGAGACTAACATTTTTTGAATCAGAAGGAAGCCCTCCCCTTTAAAGAAAAATAGACAATAGAGATTAAGAGGCAAGATGAATGTAATCAAAGGTGGAGTTTGAAAGTGGGAGTGATCCATGTGCACAAGCATCTCAACCAGTCACAATTAATGGTTAAATTTTGAGAGGGTTTGAAATGTGTGCAGGAGAATTGTAAGAAATGATAATGTTGAGCAAGAAATGAGAAACAATCCAAGTAAGTTAAGTGTGAAACAATGTTACCATAAGATAAGAAACTCCAAGAGCATACACCAAGATGGTTCAACAATGGAGACAAGGATTTATAAGGGGAAATCAAAGAAAACCCCTTGTGAGTATTATGAATGAAGGCAAATGCCTAGAGAAGAGAGAGAGAGAGTGTTGGAGCAAAAGTAGCTCAATACAATAACATCAAGTGCTAAGAGTGTTGTGTTGTTGTGAAGAAAGAAGGAGAAGCATCTCTTATATAGAGATGAGAGAGGAGTTGCATTTGTAACTCCCATTTCTATGAATGCCACATTCATAATAGGTGTGTGTAAAGTGTCACAATCTTCTTAAGGAGGATAAACTAAATAAAGAAATAAACAAGAGTTGTCCTTACATGTGGAATAAAGGACAAACAATGACATGTCCTCCACATGTGTACAAGTGGACAAACTAAATGTAGGGACCCTTGGAATATCCAAATTAAAATATATATCCAAGGAAAGATTAACCTTTCTAACAAGAATTAAAGTTACTTTAAAAGTAGAAGATTCCTCTCACATAGAAAAATGTGCATTCATGTGTAGACAAAAATGCCTTTTCTTTTATTTAAAAAATAGGAATAATGCTTTATGTGTGCACATGCAGGATAAGATATGAGTGAGGAATTTTATTTATTTAAAAGGGGGATATGTTCTTTTAATTAAATATGAACTTGGGATAAAGTGTTCATACCATAGGTTATAATCGAATAAATAGATTTTTGAGGATTTGATTAAAAAAAACCATTAAATAAATTATGAAAAAATGCTATAAAGGGGGCTCATAGTCTAGAAGACCATTTTTAGTTTATTATATTTTACCCTCTTTGACTAATGTGTGATCGATCTGGGAGCACATGCCATCAAAGAATGAAGAAGCCAAGATGGTAGCAATAGATATAGATATCTGATTCCAAAGAATGACATACAAAGAGAGATACACATCCTGAATGTACAACCTAATAGCAGTAGTACTAAACATTAGGAAAAAGATGATCTCAAAATTCAAGAAGAATGCTAATACTTAGCAAAGCAGATAGACCACGAGAAAATGAATAGATAAAAAATATGCTCCTAAGAAATAGATAGTTGTAGCAGGTGATGATAGAATATTTTTGCCCCCTCAGAATCGAAATCAAAATGAAATAAGGGGATGCAAAAATGAGCAAAATATGAGAAAATCAAGATATAGCAATGTCCAAGAAGACAGATAGAGGATTAGAACCAAAGAATGACCACCAAGCAATGAAGATATACCCCAGTTTGACTAACTTTGACCATGAAAGATAAAGCATAAGAATTAGGTCAAGTGGAAGAGAGTAGAAATGAAGAAATGATGATTTCCCCTACAAGATTCAAAGATTAAGCCTCAATAGGTTAGCCAACTACATAGAAGAAAGAATATTTTTTTGACTAGTGAGATGAAGCCAAATTTGGATTTTGATCTTGAAAATGGATCCAAGATGTCAAGATTAGCAAAGATAGGTCAAAGCATAGACGAGATGGTTTGATAGAAAAGAAGAGATAAGATAAGATTGAGAAGAGGTAAGAAAAGGATGTACATAGTTAGCTGACATGTCCATGAAAGTTAAAGAAGAGAGCTCTCTCAACATGTAAAATGCAAAACTAAGCTAGAATGAACCCTAGAATGTAAGCTAGTATGAAAAGGTGCAATTGTAAGGGTTACATGAGTAGGTCCTAGTTTTTATCATCAAGCCTTATTAGGGACATCATAAGATCATACAATCATCATTTGTAGAACTATGTGGATATGAATATGATGTACATTAGATGGAAGTGTGGGAATCCAACCTAAGTATCAAAGACATGCAAGTTAAGATGAGTAATAAAATTAAATTTCCTAAGTTTGGTATAGCAAGATTACACCTGTATCAAGGCATAAGCACTAGGATAACCCCCAAGTGTATTCTTGCAAAAATAGACAAGGACGATATGTTGTAGGTCCAAAATGTCACATAGAACAAGCATGAGTTCTCTAAACAACTTAGACTAACAAAGTATACCCACAAGTAGAAAGCGAGTAAAACATGCCCTATGTCCCCAGTCTTCTAGTCCATGACATCCTCGAAAGATTTATTTTTGGAGGGAACTGATAGCAAAGAAATCATCATATACAACATAGAAAGAGGATAAATTTCATCATAGCTTAGTAGTTTAAGTGTTTAAGTGTGTGTGTGTGTAAGTCACTTGGCCATTTCTTCAAGACGTGAATCTGAGACTGAGAAATATTGCAATATTAGAGACTGTAGGTAAACTATTTGAAAAGTGTTGAAAAACACTTGATGTCAAAGAGGGTAGAATTGAGAAACACTATTTTGTGAGTTGCCAAAGAAACCCTAATGCACAAGGAAAACCTCAATTGGCTAAGTAGCTATGCCCTCAAGATGAGGACATGGAACAATCCCAGGCTAGGAAGTGTCTAGTGAAATGAGTGATTAAGAATGATAGACATAGGTGTAAGGGTCTCAAGTAGCGCCTGTTTCTAGGTTTTCACCACTTGGAAATTTTTTCAGGACTTTTTTCAAATTTTTTGTATTTTTGAGATATTTGATTTTTTGGTGATGCATCAAAGTGCCTATTGCTAGATTTTCACTAAGATGATCATTTTTTCAAGATATTTTCTAATTTTTAGGATATTTTCAGCATCATATATGGTTTTTTTGATTTTTCAGAATGTTTTAGAGATTACTAGTTCTCAAGCAAGATCACATTATTTTCTCCCAATGTCTAACAAGGTGTATAATATTGAGTAGGAATCTAGTGGATAGAAAAAGATGGATAGGCAAGGAATATGAAGCAAGTGAAAGTGATCCTCAAGGATTGACTCCTCAAGAGTACCCAAGCTAGGGAAAGATAACCAACTAAATAAGGTTTTGGGTAGCAATGGAAGCAATGAGCAAGATAAAATATAGGATAAGTAATGGAAGCCACTAACTAATATACATATGGGATCAGTAATGGAATCCAATAAGTGAGATAACATGAAACATGTAGTCTAAAAGAGTAGCCATATCAAGAGACCTATGAGAACCATGTTTTATTTATTGTGATCAAGACCAAGGGGTCAACTAGATAGGATAGTAATGGGATAGAGAAATAAGAATAAAGCTCAAGATGGAGGGTATGAGTGAATGAGAGCACAATAGAAAATCTTGTGGATAACATAGCCAATATGCAAAGATAGCTCAACATTGTCAAGATCAAAGAGAGAAGAGGAGATAGATGGATGATGGAAGAATTATGAATGATGCCTAATTACTAAGTTTTCATCATGGTACTTATCCAAGGTGCCACAAGAAGTAGTTTTTACCATAGGATGAGGTTTATTTCTCTTCACTTTTGCTACCAAGGTGCCACAAGAAGTGGTTTTCACCAAGGCACATTTTTTTTTTTTTTTTTCCATTTTTTATTTTCTTTTGGAATGTTAAAAAATAGGTCAAGTTTTTTTTTTCAATTTAGATAATGCTCTTATAGGAAGGATAAGTCACATGATAAACTAAGACCATAGATAAGTGTGCTCAAAGATGCTAATAGGGTGATGTAAGGGAGATGATAGTAGGAAGAGTATATGGAGAATAAGAGTTCATGTATAGAAAGTAAGTGTAAGCTTTAGAGGATTTCATGAGGGTAGCTGAAATATTGGACAAGATCAACATTAACACAAACCTTGAAGGGTGTTGGAATGATGGAGGAATCATGGATTTAATAGCTAAAGGTTTAGATATATGAGGTGGTAGAAGAGATTTGGAAAAAAGTGGAGTGGAAGGCTTTGGAATATTTTAAGGAAGGTTTTTGGAAGAAGATGGAATGGAAGCCTTTGGAAGCTTGAAAGTCAACTTTGAAGTATTTTAAATATTCAAGTATTTCAAAAGAGACTTGGGAATCCATATAGCTTTACATTTCCCTTTGGATACTTTAGAGCATATTTCTTCAATAATGGGCTTAGGAACCCATATTTTCCTTGATTTAGCTCTCTTAATAGTGGACCTTTGCAGTCTCTTTTGCACATTTTCCTTCTTAGCATTCACATGTTGTTTAGATGGGACATAGTGATCTCCATTTTTCAATGGATTCTTATGTCTGTATGCACCCTAAAATGGTCGTCTGGACTATGGGCCCCCATTATTCAATTTATCAATTTATTGAATTTTCTAAATCAATGGTGTGTAATATTTTATTAAATCAATTCTAATCAATTTCCTTGATCAAATTCAATTTGTTTTATTTCTAAGGTTGATAATTTTATCCTAAGTCTTATTTAATTAAAAGAACTTTCTCTCTTTTAATTAAATAAAATAAGTCCCCATTTAATTAAAAGAAAACCTTTCTTTTAATTTAATTAAATATTTCCTATTTAATTAAAAGAACTTGCTCTTTTTTAATTAAATAAAATAAGTCTCCATTTAATTAAAAGAAAACCTCTCTTTTAATTAAATAATTCATCTACATTTAATTAATTAAGAGAAAAAACCCCTCTTTTAATTTGATTAAATATTCCCTATTTAATTAAAAGAACTTGCTCCCTTTTAATTAAATAAAATACCTCACTTAAATCTCTTTTTGATGAAAAAGGAGTTAAAACAAATAAAAAATTAAATAAATCTTTTATCTACACTTAATATGGGACTTATCTTCATCCTTTCTCCACTTTCTTCTCAACCTCTCCACTTTTCTCATTGGTGGATCTTTAGTTCACATGGATCATTATTTCTCCACCCTTGATTAAATATTTTTTCTCTCAATCTAGATCGTCCAATTTTCTTATAAGGGAGAGTGCTCTCCTCATTTTGGAGACACCCATTATTATGGTATTGTTATGTTGCAGATTTGGAGAGTGATTTTTGAAGGAGTTTTGAATATTAAAGCTTTTATGGAGAACTTCTATCTTCTTGTCCCATTCTCTCTTGCATGCATGGCTTCCATCATCATGATCCATACTTTGATTTTTATGTTAGCTTAGATCTTGCATTGATAGATTAGATCTTGCTTTCATAGATTATATCTACATTGTTATTTCTTTTCATAGATTAGATTTCATTTCTTGCATTGTTTTGCATTGTTATCATTTAGATTAGTTTTTCATTTCCATTTGCATGCATATTAGATTATTGAATCTCTTGTTTCGTGGTGTAATTGCATGGGCACAAAATAAGTCAATTTGAGGGCCTCCATTACAAACCTCTGCACCCTATGAATAAGGAGCTATGAGTCACCATTCGAGACCTCATTTTTGAGAAATCTTGAATATAATGACTCATAGAAGTGTGCCCACATTTTAGGCATACAATGTCTATTCTCACTTCCAAAGGAATTCAGATTTGTGCATGAATAAGGCTGATATGACTAATTTAAATGAATAGATGTGTGAAAAGTCATCAAGGATGAGTGTCTTTGTTGATCTTGAGGTATGATGGAAAATGTAGGAGATGAAGGAACACAAGGTCCCAATGTAGATGGAAGGTTTGAAGGCTTTATCTTTGATGGATAAGGACCAAGGATAGACTTTGAATATGCAAATGGATAGTGAAAAGGGATATCAACATCTTTAGAGTGAACAACATATTCAAATCCATCAATAGACTCATGAGTAGCTTTGATAGGAACAAAATTTTTAATAGGAGTAGTTGAAGCTTGAGCACACTTTTGAAGTGGATATGAAGAAGTAGAACATGAGGGGACACTTTGATCTTGACAAGAAGCTTTGGATAGCATAGGAAGAGAACTTTTCTCATAATTTTCAGTAAGCTCAAGGCATATAATGGAAGTGGTATCTTCATCATACTTGGGGGATGGAAAAGACACAAGATAGAGAGGAGTGAAATTTTGAAGGAGATGAAAGGGTGCTTGATCTTGATCTTTCTTGACATTAATAGATTTTTATTTTTGAGAATCCTCTTGAGATGGAGCCACTTCTAGGGAAAAGGGAGAATGAAGAGTGAATGGAGTAGTGCTTGGAACTTTAGGCTTGGTAGCATGGAAAAGGTTTGCAGCCAAGTGAAGTTTAGCTTAAGTTTCTTTTAGAGGTAGCCCTTGAGGATAGGCATAGTGTACGTGAAAAGTATTAGGTTCTTTATTTGATAGAGGCATGTTGGAAAGATTTGAAGCTTTAATAGGTGCATGAGTGTTGGAAGAAGTGGAAGTATCAAGGAAACCATCACTAGACATAGGTTCATTAATATGATCTTTCTCAAGAAAAGTATCCTCATCACATGAGTCATTAGAGGTATTGATAATCCCATTATCAATAAGATCTTGGATTTCATGTTTTAGCTCAATGCAATCTAAGCAAAATAGATATCTAAGAACAGGTTTCCATATAAGCTAGACTTAGGTAACGTGATGAGCTTGGTGCCAAGAAGTGTTTTCAAAGTGTCATCATAAAAATATTCCAAGGGAGAAAAAGTTCTATCAAAAGTATGTCTAGAGTCCTTTTTTTATTTCTCAAGTGAATGGTATGCATCCATGTCTTCATCATTGTCTTGGTCAAAGATAGGTCCATCATGATAGCTTGAAATAGACTCAAAGGTGACATCACTTTCTTTCTATCTAAGGAGGTCCTTAGATCTAGAAGATGAAGACATTTGATGTCTTAGAGTAGAATATGTAGACCTTGAAGAAGATGAACCATGTGTATGTAAAGGTCTAAAGGGAGATTCATTTAAGAGTGAAATCTTCTGCTCTAATATTTTTTCAAGTTTAGACTTCATTTCCATCATACACTTAGAGATATGAAGGTAAGAAAGATCATCTGTCTCTTCTAGTTCTTTGTATTGAGTGTATAGATCTTGAAACTCTTTAGTGGCATGGAGGATATCATGATCATCTAGCTTTGGTAGAAAAAGGTCTGAATTCCATAGTGGTGGATAAATAATCAAGCCTGAAGGAGACTAAAGGAATCTAAGAAGGTGACATAAGATAAGTTGATGTTCAAACTAGAGAGGTAGAGTGTTCACTTTCCAAAATAGTAAAGATAGAGTAAAGTGACTTGTCAAGAAAGTGTCCAAGAAACTTACAATTAGTGACTCAAGTCAAGATCTAGGCAAGAAGCCAAGTATCCAGATAGATAGAGCAAGAGGGGTGACAAGTGAAGAAACTTCTTAACTTGAGTGTAGTCAAGAAATCAAGGTGACCATTTCAACAAAAAGATAACTAGCAAGAGGACATAGACCATGAAAATAGAAAAACCAAGAGCACTAAGACCAAAGAGCCACTTTAATAATGTTCAAGAACTAGACACATAGAAAATAAAAATCAAATGATGAGACTCCCCTTAGCAAGAAACACGAGAAAAATGTTAAGACTTGATGCTTTGGCTTGGTTAACAATGTTTGACAATAGATGATAGTATAACAAGTTTGATGTTCAAAAGTAATTTCTTTCCAAGCAAGATAGTGACACATGGAGTAGTCTTCAAACAATCAAGCAATAGACAAAGCAACCTTGCATGATACAAATATATGTGAGGTCTTAAAAGAAATCCCTAGAACTATCATCTTATGTATGTTCAAAATATTTCAATAGATTTAGCACATTCGAGAATACATCTAACAATATCTACCTAAAAGTCACGGTTCATTACTCAACAACTTGGCCTACACTTGATGCTCCTTTCCCTCACACCAAGTGGTTGCCCACAAGAGATATTGGCTTTGTCATGGAAGTACCATAAGCACAACCAAGGGAGAAAATATGGTGAGTGTAAATCTTGGGGTGATCCGGGTAGTCCACTAGGATCAATCCTCGCACCAAGAAGTTGATCAACAAAATAGGGTAGCTACTAACCTAGGGTGTTTAGAAAGGGATTCCATTCATAATATTCTTCTTGCACCCAATTAAGGGACACCCCACCTTGCACTGGGTAACAAACTTCATGGTAACACGAGCAACTTAAGTGTTCTTGCTTAGTGATCTCCCTATGGTAGAAATCCCATAAGAAATCATGCTAAGAAAAGATAAACACTACATCTACCAAGGTTTTGTGTCCTTGGTAGCCTTGAGTTTATAGTGGGTTGGAAGAGCTGGGTGATTTTCTTGTCCCCACTTGGGTCATTCCTCTCTGGTTGTCTGAGAGCAGGCCTCTAAGGGATTCTAACTACTACAAAATGGATCCACTCTCAAGGGTCAAGATTTTTGATTCATATCAAGGGTGGAGAGCATACTCTTCTATCTTGATTGCTTCCCCCAAACACACCAAGAAGATTCAATTATCCCGTTGCTTTTGAAATTCAAAGGTGGGTTAGGATTTTTGATTCACCACAAGGGTGAAGAGCATGCACTCTTATCACCAAGGAATCCCAATTTCAAGTTTAATGTGCCTACATAAAATGAAAAACAAGTAGATGTCGCACATAAAATAAAAAAAAATCAAGTTTGGGTTTTTATGCATTGGGTAGCCCTGCAAACAAGTGTTAGTAGCCCTTGTGCATATGAAGCTTTGACATAAGATCTTTTAAGCAATGAGAATGAGAATCTCCCGAATGAGAAACTCCCTGAAAAACAACCAAGGTAAGGGCATAACAAAAAAATAAGGCCTAAAACACAAAGTGGTTAGTTGCCTCAAAAATCCAATTTATCTTCCAACGAAGTGTATGCAAAGAAAGTGCAAGCTTATCACAAATGCTCTCATTTTTACTATTTTCTTTTGACCTAGTCAACAAGATTGAACTCTTTTCCTATTATTTTGGATCCAAAAATAGAAATGAAAAGAAGAGACCCCTACTAAAAATTAGAAAGCTTTCCAAAAATGAAAGAAATTAAAAAAAATCTCTTCATTTGTGCCCTATGGACCCATTTTATCAAAACATACTAGATTCATCAAATCGAGTTTTTGATCTTTAATATGACCTCAAAATTCAAAAAAAAAAGAAAGTATCCCCTATAGAATTCAAAAATCTTTCTGAAAAGTAAGTTTTTCTCAAAAAGTCACTGATTTGCGAGCGAAAATGACTTTTATGAAATAAAAAAAATTCATAGCTAATGCAAATAAAGTCAAAATGATTTGAAAATCATACTGAAACATCTTGGACACATAGTCAACCTAAAAATAAAATTTTAGTACCAAAATCCAAGTGGTTTATGGGATATTATCAAATCTTTAAAAAACCTATGATTTTGGCCTTCAAACCAATTTGCATATGGGTTAGCCTTAAAACCAAAGTGAGAACTCTACAAAACCACTTGATTAGATGCAATAAGTTGGTGTAAAAAATCAGAAATGATGATGTAACCAAAACACAAGGAAGAAAATAGAGCTAGAAACTTGTTCTAGCCCCATGGTGGGTGCCAAAAATGTGTTCATAAAAGTGTCACACTTCTATAAATCATTATTCTTGGGAGAACCCATGAAAGAGGGAGTCTCAAGAATCAGCTTATATCTCTCTATCTATGATGTGAAAAGGCTATGAGATGGTGGCTCTAAAATGAACCAAACTATGCAACCCTTGCAAGGTGCACCATGGAATGAGAGATTCAAAGAGTAGAGGCAAAAGCACCAATATCCAAGAATCTAGAATGAATGCAATGCAAATGAAAGCTATTCTAAATAAAATTCAAGATAAAAAAGAGAACTAAGCTAAAGAATAAATGAAACTAAGCTAAAAAGTATGTCATAATGTCAGTAGAATGAGAGCTAAGCTAAAATGAAAAAATGCAAGAATGCTCCAAGTCTCCAAAATTTTCAAGAAAACGTGCAGCATAACAATAGCTTGAGAGACTAACATTTTTTGAATGAGAAGAGAGCCATCCCTTTTAAAGAAAAATAGATGGTAGAGATTAAGAGGCAAGATGAATGTAATCAAGGGTGGAGTTTGAAAGTGGGAGTGATCCCTGTGCACAAGCATCTTAACCAGTCACAATTAATGGTTGACTTTTGAGAGGGTTTGAAGAATGTGGAGGAGACTTAAATTTATTTTAAAAGTAGAAGATTCCTCTCACATAGAAAAATGTGCATTCAGGTGTAGAAAAAAATGCTTTTTATTTTATTTATAAAATAGGAATAATGCTTTATGTGTGCACACTTAGGATAAGAGATGAGTGAGGAATTTTATTTAATTAAAAGGGGACATATTCTTTTAATTAAATATGAATTTGGGGTAAAATTGTCATACGATAAGTTATAATCAAACAAATAGATTTTTGAGGATTTGATAAAAAAAACCATTAGATAAATTATGGAAAAATGCTAGAAAGGGGGCTCATAGTCTAGATGACCATTTCTAGTTGATTACAGGTACAACCACTGATGAATCAGTATTGGTATGAGGCACAACCTATATGGTAAAAAAATAAATGTTAGCATTATAGAGTGGCATTAGGGATTCCAAATAGAGTACAAAAAAATTGTATTACAACCCAAGCTGGATCTCCTGTGCTAGTAGGAGGTATGACCACTAATGATCAGTGCTAGTATGAGGCACAACCTATAGGGTAAATGATAAAATGTTAGAATTATAGATTTACATTAGGGATTCAAAATAGAGTAAAAAAAATACTATAGCCTAAGCAAGATCTCATGTTCTAGTAGGAGGCACAACTATTGATGCAATACTAGTATGAGGCACAACCTATATGGTAAGTGATAAAATGTTAGAATATTAGAGTAGGCATTAGGGAATTATATCACACACACAAGAAATTCAAATTGAGATGACAAGAGGTCTTCAACAAAGAATCTACATACATACCTCTAGCCTTTGTTGTGTTTGACCTCATCTTTAATGCTCATGACTCCTAAAAAAATGAAATGGGAAAGGATTTGCACAAATTCTCAAAGAGTATTATAATAGGTAAAAGATTAATAAAACATGTCAATAAGACAAATTTTTGATAATTACTATAAAATTGAAATAAAAACATGAACTCATTTGTAAATGAAACTATTTAATATGTATATATAAAAAATGTCTATTATAACCTACAAATTATGAGAAGGAAAATATGAAATTTTACCTCTTCCATAGCCTCAACATTGGCAGTCTTAGGTGCATTCATCAAATCTACAAAAATCAATTGTTTCTACATATATTAAAAAAAAGTCAAACATATTCATAAATATTGAGTGCATGTATATGTACATTCATTCATAATAAATTTCAAAATATAAACTTGACTTGTATTTAATACCTTATTTTTGTTTTGTTTAGGTGTTCTTGCTAATTTCCTTCCCTTTCCTCTAGACACCACAAGCTATGTGGAGTAGCCTAATAAAGAAACAAATATAAGATAAGAGGAATAAATAAGATATATCATGAGTTCAAGTCAAATTGTAAAAATGATAGGTGTAAAAACTATGATACCATATAGATTTGAAGGCCAAAGTTAATGGAAAAAAGTGTGGCATCATCAACTTGAGAAATTTTTGTCCCTGACAAGCCCTATAAAATTATAAATAGTATTGTTTTAAATATGAGATAATGTTGTAAATGGAAAGAAGGCACAATTAAAAAAAGAAGATCGTAGGAGGTCAAGAATAAACAAGAGGGACTTAAAGGATGAAATTGGAAGGATAGTTGAAAGATAGGAAAATTTGGAGTTCAAAAAGGCTACAAGGCCTAAATTGAAAAGAAAGAGACTACAAAGGAAAAAAAAGATGCAGATGAACTTCTAGCACCTTAACAAGAAATAAAAGTGGAGATCCATGATCTCCACACTCCTTCATGAAGCCCTATGTGACATGGAGGTTCTTCAATGTAGATGGATATATGGAGGATGAACTCATGAGGTTTGTTAGATGGAGTTTGGGTATGCTAGGAGAAAGATATGTGGATAGGAATTGGATGGATTTTATGAATTTGGGAGGATTTCAATGATCTTAGGAGATGGAAGAGGATTTATAAGAAGGTTTTAATTAATGATAGGAAATGGAGTAAAATCTATAAGTGGGTTGGATGAAAGAGGGATGATAGTTATGTGACATTGAAGAGGAATGATGAGTGTAAGAGACAGAAAGGTTTTAGTGTGCTGGAAACTTCACAGATGTCATTAGATGAGATGTCCTCATCAACTTAACTTGAACATGGATATTCTATTGGATTCCTTGTAAGACTTCTTAGAGATTGGGTGTTGATTGTAAATTGATTAAGAAACAACACTTAGGGAACTTTGAGTTTTTAGTATCATACCAATTAGGAAACAATATTTCAAAGACAATGTATTATTGTACTTTAAGAATGCTTAAATTTTTTTACCTTGGGTGTTCCTTCTCCTAGGCTAACACCTCTAGCAGAATGAGTACTATGTGGTGATCTCATACTAATTTTTGCACCCTTCATTGCATATTGTTCACATATCAATTTACATTTCTATATAGAAATAAAGAAAAAATAACTTTTACAATATTTAGGTTTTTAAATAATATCATGCCAAAAATCATGAGTTTAATTAGATGGAGTTTGGGTAATGCTAGGAGAAAGAGTTGTGGATGGATTTTATGAATGGGAGGGTTTCCTAATGGTAGGATATGGAAGAAAATTTATAAGAGGGGTTTAAATAATGATAGGAAATGGAGGTGGATCTATAAGCGTATTGGATGAAAGAGGGATGATAGTTATGGGACATGGAAGAGGAATAATGAGTGTAGGAGATGGAAAGGTTTCAACATGCTAGAAACTTCACATGATGTAATTGGATGAGATGTCCCCATAAACATAACTTGGACATGGATATTCTATTGATGTCCTTATAAGACTTCTTAGAAATTGGGTGTCCATTGCAAAATAATTAAGAAACAACATTTAGGGAACTTTGTGTTGCTATGTTTCTAGTATCATGCCAATTAAGAAACAATATTTCAAAGCCAATGTATTATCTTACTTTTAAGAATATTTAAACAACTTTACCTCGGATTTTCTTTCTCCTAGCCTTACACCTCTAACAGAATGAGTACTATGTGGTGTTCTCATACTACTTGTTGCACCCTCCACTGCATATTGTTCACATATCAATCTAGAGTGCTCTATAAAATAAAAAAAATTTACTTTTAAGATATTAATGTGATTAAATAATATCATGTCAAAACTCATGAGGTTCTTAGATGAGGTTTGGGTAATGCTAGGAGCAAGACATGTGGATGAGAATCAGATATATTTGATGAATGATATGGTTTCAAAGATGGTAGGAGATGGAAGAGGATTTATAAGAGGGGTTTAAACAATGGTAGGAAGTAGAGGAGGATCTATAAGTGGGTTGGATGAAAGAGGGATGATAGTTATGAGACATGGAAGAGGAGAAATGAGTTCCAGAGGTGGAAAGGTTTTAGTGTGCTAGCAACTTTGCATGAAGTAATTAGATGAGATGTCCTCATGGACTTAACTTGGACATGGATATTCTATTGGCTTCCTTGTAATACTTCTTAGAGTCTGGGTTTTTGTTAAAAAATGATTAAGAAACAACATTTAGAGAACTTTGTGTTATTAGTGTCATAAAAATTAAGAAGCAATATTTCAAAGCCAATGTATTATTTTACTTTTAATAAGAGTATTTAAATTTTTTACCTTGGGTGTTCTTTCTCCTAGTTGTGCACCTCTAGAAGAATGAGTACTCAGTGGTGTTCCTCTACTGCTTGCTACACTTTACATTGCATATTGTTAAAATATTGATCTAGAGTGCTTTATAAAATAATATTTTAAAATTTTTTTATGGTATTTAGGTGATTAAATATATCATGTAAATTTTCAAACAAAAAATTGGTGTCCCCTATCCACCGAAAACCATCATCATCAAATTATCCATGAGTGTGAAATCCCAACCTCCATATGAATAACAAGTATGCTCGCAATGTACACATGGATGAGTGATGATCCATCCTAAGATGCCTCAATATCAATTCGATTACACATGCATTGAAAACTGAAACAAAAATTTTGATTGGCCCCTAAAGACTCCAATGATGCACATGATGACTATACATGTGGCACAAGTAAGGATTACACTAGTGGTGCTAGTGACACAAGTGGATATGACATTGGTGGTGTAGGTGATGCTGATGGAGCTTTTGTAGGTTTTTATGACCCTAAAGGTTCATCTAGTTATAGTCAAGGTGCCATAGGTGATGATGATGGAGTTTTCATAGGTTGTGATGACCCTAAAGGTGCATCTGATGATGGTCAAGGTGATGTAGGTGAAGGAAAATGACCTAATTGTGAGCCATGCTCAATGATAACATCTGTCAATGATGGAGCTACATGAAGAGCCTATATATCAATTGAATCCTTTACGATTGGTGGGAGCACAATATGAGGCATGATTTTTCATGTTGTACATCTCCTATCATGTTGTGATACCACCCTACAAGCACGAAGTCTATCTTGTACAGAGCTTTTCTATTTACCCTGGAACTCATGAATGTCAAAGTAAATTGGCTTCTTGCCAAGGATGAACTCATGATATAGCTTTCTCAAAAAAATAGAGGCACTTCATAATTATTACATGGTGATAGGTCAAATACCATATACTACCTATCCCAAAAGCATAATCTCATCCTAGTATGAGTGCACCAATGAATATGAAAAGTTTTTGTTGTGTGTAATAGGGAATCACTACATATAGGATCAATGAAAAGAGAACATATAGTATCTTTCTTTATGTTCTTCTTTTTCACTTGCTAATATGATAACCCATCAGAAAAAAATTCATGACACCTATCCCTCCATGAACCCTACCTCGTAACCTCCCTAGACATCTCATTCACATTTTGGGCCATTTGTTCAAGTATATTTGCTAAGGTTGAGTGGTAAGAAAGTGTAGATGACTACGACCTATCAAAAATTTGGGTAATGTTATCACTATTTTGGATAAGGTGGTTTATGACGTCCTCTTTTTTAGTATTTAAATGGTGTATTGGCATGCACAAAGGGTTTGTGGGTAGTGGTGGTTATTTAACGAGAACATTGAGTAAAGGGTTTTGTGTTTGTGTCACTATAGGTGGAGGTTTTTTCTTTTGTGTCACAATGGGTGTAGTGTTTTTTGGTTGTGTCACTATGTGTGGAGGGTTTTATTGTGTAGGAGGTGGTCTTTTGCCTCTCCCTCATTTTCTTTGACTCATTGATGCATATGATATTAAAAAATAAAAATAAAACAATTACAAATTATGAAAAAAATTACAAAATTTACAAATTACAAGATCACATAAAAAAATATGATGGAAAAATATATAAATAATGAAAAGAATGAAGAAACACATCATTTGCGAGGTGTCATGGATGAAAATACAATAAAATCATCTTTTCCTTACAAATTTGATCAGTTTTTTCTTCTTCCTCTCCAATCCACATTGTTGCTATCATTTGAGGGTATAAAAATGCCCTCAAATATGGGCAACAAAAATAATCTATGTTTTTTAAAGCCTGATTGAGTTTTAAGAAACTTGATCAAGTTTTAAGAAACATAATTTTAAAAAACCCAATTGGGTTTTTAAATAAGATAAATTAAAAAACTTGATGTGGTTTTACAAAACAATGTGGGGTTTTACAAATCTTGATCGAGTTTTTAAAATTATAATGACTGGGCATGGATACCAAGCTTGGCCTACATTTGACTTTTAAATGACCTAATTGGGTTATTGAGATTTTTTGTTTTTTTTGTTGGGTTTCCACTTTTTTGTACACCAATTGGTCCACTCTTAGCTTAGATTTTATAAATTAAACGTTAATAGAAGTATTTGTTGCAATGGCCACAACAAATACACTAATATTTCTTTCCCTATAAAATGGGAAGTTCTTGACAATTGAAAAAAATAGGGAAAAGAAAGGCCAAAACTATAGTCCTTGAATTAATTATTTTTCACAAGAATAATTTGATGGACCAAAGAATAGAAGAATAACTAGTCCAAAGGGAGGATTGGGAGGCTAAAAACAAGGACATAATCAAAATCATTACACATGAAGATATGTAGGATTTTATTCCCTTGCATTCCTTCATGTAATCAATAAATTTAATTAAAGATGCTTGATAATCATATGTTGTGTGTGGCTACTTGTTTATGTTATCTGCACCTTAATTTATCTATTTTTGATCTGTTTGTCTGGAGAAAAAACACTTTTTATTTAACTCCTTTCCTATTTGTTTATGATTCTTGCTAGGAATTGAATTCCTTGAGAAGGGATTGATGGGGCAACTCTTAGTGTAGAGATTTAACACAAGAACAATAAGGACTCCATTTGATTGGACCCTTTTTTGGAAATTCAATTATAGCATTTTATACTGTGCAGGTATATTGAACATATACGCATCCATACATGTACTTATTTCTATTGACCTATTTTCCTAAATGTGCTACACTTCTTAATAAATATGTTGTTAAAAATGTGTCTCTACAAAAATTATGCACAAATCTGTGGTATAAATGCACTGCTCTACCAATGCATTGATCTTCTAAACATATGTGTTAGTCTTAGATTGGTTTTGACATTTAAGTATCAATGCACATAACCAAATTCTCAAGATGATGTTGAGTATAATATAGAAGCTAAACTATAGTGTATTTTGAGATAGAGAATTAAATACGTGTCAAGTGAACTTTAGGTGCCAAGCAATCTTTAGGTGTTGAGAAAAGTGTAGATGCTGAGTCACTATAGATGCCAAGTGAAACAAAATTACTATAGGAGCTGAGTAAGCCAATTTTTCTATATGTTCTGAGCATCAACAACTAGTAAGTGTCGAGTAACACATAATTAGTATATGATTTTGTATCATCACAAACTCAAATTGAAAGCATTTTTGGATCCAACATAGGATGAATCTCAAAGGATCTTGAAGATAAGAACAAATCTTTTTCATTACCTATGCAATCAAGATGCAACCAATAAGAAAAATGAAGAATACATCCAACCAATAGGAAAAGTGTAAGAATCAAGTGGGAAATGAAGATTTAATATTGATCATAGATTCATACCTAACCCTAAGTCTTCAAAATCTTTAAAAGGAGAACAAAGACTCATTATGCAAGAGAGAGAGGGAATGCATGTGTGAGAAGTGTATGGGTGAATTATAGCAAAGTGCAAAAGGGTAAAAAGACTTAATGAATAATAGAGCAACATTGTGGAATCTAGTTGATCAAGAACAAAGTATCAAAGTTATGAAGAGTGACATATTAGATCAAGAAAGAGTTAGGGTCGATACAGAAAAACCAGGATTTGAAATTAGCAATTGAGGATTGCAAGTTATTAGGTCAAAATTTTCTAATACTCTCTAGCAATTGTATTAGATATGGAAATCCTATGGACTTAGGTTGGCCTAGCAGCCATTTGTAAATCCTTTAATAGGATGGCATTCCAAGTGAATGTACTAAAGTCCTTCAACCAAGCCTACTTTTAGTAGGGTAGTGAAATCCTTTAATCAGGTCACTTTTAATAGGGTGTAAAGTCTTTAGTAGGACATACCTTTCACAGGGCAGAGCATTGGAAGTGGTTAAAAATTGTGACCTTGAATAGTTACACATTATTTGCAGTGATATTTTGTAGGTGTCATCACACCCTAGTTTTACCTTCTCATTTTTGGAGGGTTTCTGGGTTACCAAATCTTGTGTTATTTGTTTTCATGCATGTGTTTTACTTTCATGTTTATTAGATGAACTAGATGCATGTGAATGATATCAGCCAAAGATTTTAAATGGTTAAAGTTAGTTACTTTCGATTCATCCGCCCCTCTCCCACCCCAATATGCACAATTATGATGTATGAATGGA
Organism: Cupressus sempervirens; assembly: GCA_028749045.1. Lineage (NCBI taxonomy): Eukaryota > Viridiplantae > Streptophyta > Pinopsida > Cupressales > Cupressaceae > Cupressus > Cupressus sempervirens. Next base: position 48,774,490 of record CM053789.1, on the reverse strand, counting down.
AGGCTCTGGTTATAGATTAAATTATGCACAATTATATAGGAAAAATGTGCCATACTACTTGACAAAAGTGTAGCTTTAATAAAAGTGCAACAATTATGAACAAAAGCACAATTATAAATGATGAATGCATCACTTTGTAGTTTCTTCTTTTCCTTCTTAATTTGATTTAATACCTTGATGGTTCATTAAGTTATTTTCCATACCAAGTAGGTATTAAAAATTATTTGTCTGGTCAAGTGTCTAGTCATGATTGTGTAGATACTTGTGTTCAATTTTCTTGAGTAGGGTAGATACCCTAGGTGCTAGAACCCAGAAGTGGTGACCATGAGATCCTATGTTTGGAGATCAGAACCCTATGTAGGTTGAGTCTAGTGTGGACTAATTAACAAGTAGTAATATAATAAAAATGAACTTGGGTTTAGGGTTGGGTATTCACACATTAACTAAAACAATTGAGCTAGTGTTGCTAGAGTACTCAAGGAAGGAACATCCAACATAGATTATAATTCTCTAACCTGCATAGTTGATCCTTTCATTAATTGGCCATGTCTATTCTTGTTGTAATACTCAAGAAAAATGTGTCTTGTCCAACATGACAACCTTAATCCCACTTGGTTGATCCCAAGACTTTATGGAGGTATGGTGAAACTCAACTACATGAGGTTAGAACCACTTAAATCTTTCCCATTACTAAGCTTTTGAGACTCTTTAGTTTGTGTCATTTTCTAAATTTCCTTAGAGGATGATGTTGGAAGCATGAATGTTGATGATATTCCTATTGGGGAGTATAGTAAAAATATTATTAGATCATTATCATGATGATATGTTACATTCATGACTCTTTTTGTCATTGATGTCAACATAGCAAGTTTATGTGGTATCTGATAGAAGAACAATGGTAAGGATCAACTTGGTATGGATATATCATTAAGTACTTTTAGTAGTAAGGTTAAAGGGAAATTATACTATGTATCTAGTATAAATAGCTAACCCAAGAAGCATAAGATATTAAGTCTAGAAAAAGTTATGCAAGATTATTCTAACAAGAAAAAGTTAAAGATGAGAAGAAGGCATGTTGGTAATGAAATGGACAAGCTCACTCATCATAATATTATATGTAAAGAAAATTATTCAAGTAGCAAGGTGAAATATTAATGTTATCACTAAGTGTAACATGTTCTTAATGTGGTCCTATACTAATTAATTAAGAAGGTGTAACAACCGACTCAGGGAAATATGTATGGATGAAAGAAAATGATTGTAAGAGGAAAACTATCAAAATGTGAAGATAAGCCTAGTAGAGAGGAAGTGAAGGAAACTTCATTGCTGAGGTTTTATTATGTGATCCAAAGTTTGATACTTGGATCCAAGGTTTGTGACCTAGTCTACAAGGTCTGACAATGATTGGTCTAGTTAAAAAGAAAGAGGAAAGTAGTTAAAGTATAGTACACACAATTATTCTGCAAGGAATAGTTGAGAGACCAATTGGACATTGAGTTCAGTGGTCTTTCTCTAGAAGCTATTTGGATAGTTAGTCCTTCTATCTCCTACAACTCCTAATAGGCTTGCAATCTTCTAACAAGGATTCAAAGTATCCTAAAAGGGACTCATATGTACTAAATATTGTAATGGACTCATAATATGTTCCATCCTCTAACAAGGAATATTTAAATTAGTACATCATCTTATGGGCATCATTCCTATTGGGTTTCCCTAATTAATATATCTGGTATAATTGTCTATGTGCATCTTGTTATTGTTACTATTTACTTTGGTTGACTGGATAAGATTGTTTAAGGTTGATAAATGCTTTAATTATTGGATAACTAATTCACCCCCCACTTGTCAGTTATCTTGGTTGACTATTATTTCTAAAAATTGGTATTAGAGTGTTAGGTCCTTGAAGATAAAATTTAACAACTTTGGAAGATCCATGGGAAGTATGTTTAGGAAAGATAGTATGAAGTTCAATGGAACAAATTATGGCAACAGGAAGGAAAAGATGAAGAGACATCTATTGTGTATGGATCTAGGATATTGGATCTTGAAAAAATCATCAAAGACAATCATTTATGAAAGTAATTTGGAAACATGTACCAAGGAAGAGAGAGATCTTTTCATGTGTGAGATGAGAGCTAGAGAAGCACTATTATCCGCACTTCCCTAAATTGAATACAATCAGGTAAAATCACTTGGTATTTCACATTTGATTTTGAAATCTTTGGAAACTAGTTTTGAAGGTGATAAAGACCTTACCACCACCATTTAAGTTAGTAGTTCGAATAATATAGTTGTTGATATCTTGTACCAAATATTTCACAAAGGAGGCATTGCTTGGGAGACTTGAAGCAATTAAGAATGAACTTAGATAGTCCAGAGAATTGACAAGAATAGAAACAACTTTTAGTGTCTTGAATATTCGACCTAGTTTATCAAGGAGCACAAGTGCTAGAGAAGACTTTGTTGGCAATAGTATATTTGATGAGGACATAAATATTGAAGAAGGAGTGGCTCTTCTGGTAAGAAGAGAAAAGGATGGTAAGAAAATCTTTAAATTTTGGACTTACAATGAATTTGGTCATTATGCATCTAAGTGTTCTAAAAGATAGAAAAAGTATAAAGAAAATTTCAAACCTAGAAGAGATAGAGAGTGTCTATATGTAAATGAAGAAGATGAATCTGATGAACAAGCAATAAGTGCTAGTGATGATGAAATAGGATTTGTAGTAATTAAAGAAGAAAGTCCAAAGAAAGTAGCTTTGGTATCATAGGATGAAAACAAATCTAATTAGATAATTTTTAGTGGTTGTTCACATAATATGATTGGTGATGTGAACAAGTTTGTTAACTTCAAAAGTTAGGATGCAACCATTGTCAGAGTTAGAAACAATGCAACATGCCATGTTAAAGATATTGGATCTATAACTCTTGATGGTAAAACTAACATTAAGGATGCATATTTTGTTGATGATTTGAAGAACAATCTTCTAAGTGTTGGACATCTAGTGGATAATGGTTATCAATTGCAATTCATAGAAAATACATGCATGATCTGAGACAAAGATGAAAAGATAATTGGAACATGAACCAGATCTAGAGGTAATGTATTTTACTTGAATCCTACTTATATGACATGTTTGGTTGCAAAGGTAGATGATAGTTGGTTATGGTATAAGATATTTTATCATATAAAATTTGACAACATTGTGAAGACTAGCAGTATGTTTGCAGTTAGAGATTGACCTAAGATTATAAAACCTACTAACATAGTTTGCAAGGAGTGTGTTTTGGAAAAGCATAACAAAAATTATTTTCCTTGCACAAAAAAATTGGAGATTGTACACAAAAATCTCAGTGATCTTATGAAGACTAAAGGATTATATGGTGAAAGGTACTTCATGATTTTAGTTGATGACTTTTACAGAATGATGTGGGTTGCATTTCTTAAAGAAAAATATGAGGCATTTGATAAGTTTAAGGTATTCAAGAATAGAGTTGAGAATGAATTAGGCATAAAGATTAAATGTTTAAGATAAGATAGAGGAGGAGAGTTTACTTCAAATGAGTTTAGCATCTTTTTAAAACTAACGCAATCAAAAGGCAATTATCAACTCCAAGAACCCATAAATAGAAAGGTATAGAAGAAAGAAGAAATAGGATAGTAACAAAAGAAACAAGAGCTATGTTAGCTGAGAATGATGTATCAAAGATTTTTTTGAGAGAAGTTGTGAATACAATAGTCTACACTATGAATAGAGTGCAAGTTAGGAAAGAAACAAACAAGACCCCTTATGAACTATGGTTTGGTCACTCACCAATATTTAAGTATTTTAGAATTTTTGGTAGTAAGTGTTATATCAAAAGGGATGATGATATTGGTAAGTTTGATGGTAGAAGTGACGAAGGTATGTTTCTTGGCTATTCATTGAAAAAGAAGGCTTATAGATGTTATAATCTGAGAACTAAGACTATTATAGAAAGTGCAAATGTGAGAGTTGATGAGAAATTTAGGATACAAGGAACAATAGTTGATTACAATTTAGATGATGATGTTGTTGATTTTAGATTGGTTTTGATAATTGAGTGTCAACACACTTAACCAATTCTTTAGTTGATGCTGAGTATAATATAGAAGCCAAGGTACAAATGTATGTCAAGCCAATAAATTCAATAGGTACCAAGTGAACTTCAGGTGTTGAATAATCTCTAGGTGCTAAGAAAAGTTCAAGTGCCAAGAAAACTATAGATGTCGAGTCACTATAGATGCTAAGTGATACAAAATTGCTATAGGAGCTAAGTGAGCTAGTTTTCCTATATGTTTTGAGCATCAGCAATTGGTATGTGCCGAGTAACACAGAATTAGCATATGAGTTTGTGCCTTCACAAACTCAGATGTAAACCATTTTTGGAGCGGACATGGGATGAATCTCAAAGGATTTTGAAGACAAGAATAAATCTTTTGCATTTCCTATGCAATCAACATACAACCAATAGGAAAAATGGAGAAGGCATTTAACCAATAAGAAAAGTCCAAGAAATGAGCAGGAAATGAAGATTTAATATTGATCATAGATTCATACCCAACCTAGGTCTTCAAAATCTTTAAAAGGAGGATGAAACCCCATTGTATGTGCAGATGAGAGAAGTGTATGGGTGAACTATAGAAAAATTTAGAGGGGAATTTAAAAGACTTAGTGAAGAACATGACAGCACTACAAAATTTAGTTGATCAAGAATAGAGTATCAGAACTTTGAAGAGTGACATATTATATCAAGCAAGGATCAAGTCAGTTAGAGTAGAACAAGGATTTGGAATTTGCAATTGAAGATTGCAAAGCTATTAAGCCAAAATCTTCTAATACTCTCTAACAATTGTATTAGATATAGAAATCCTATGGACTTAGGTTCGCCTAGAAGATATTTGTAAATCCTTTAATAGGTTGGCATTCCAAGTGAATCTACTAAAGACCTTTAACTAGGCCTAATTTTAGCAAGGTAGTAAAATCCTTTAGCCAGGTCACTTTTAATAGGGTGTAAAGTCTTTAATAGGACATGCCTTTCATAGGGCAGACCATTGGAAGTGGTCAAACATTGTAACCTTTAATAGTTACACATTGCTCTAGTGAGATTTTGTGGGTGTCATCCCCACCCCAATTTTACATCCTCATTTTGGAGGGTTTTTGGGTTACCACATCTTGTGTTATCAATTTTTCAAGGATGTCTTTACTTTCATGTTTATTAGATGAACTAGATGCATGTGAATGATATCAATGAAAGATTTTAAATGGTTAAAGTTAGTTACTTCTAATTCACCCCCCTGCCCCAGAAGTAAATCTTCCCACTTGTTAGTTCCAACAATTGGTATTAGAGCTTGGTTCTCACAAGAAGGAGCCTTACAACTTGGAGAAAAGATTTGGAAATAGATGTCTACAAACTTGGGAAGATCATAGAGAATTAGGTAATTGATATACAACTTACTTTACATGCTTTGGAAGAAGCCAGAGGAGAACCGAGAAAATCCTTAAAAAGAAGAAGAGAGATTGCCATAGCTAAGAATGATACACAATACAAGGAGATTGACACCTCAAATCTATTTTCAAATGGAGATTCCAAAGAGTTTGATGTAGTAATAGTAGACCTGATCGAGAAGAATAGAGGTCAAGGAAAAGAAATCAGAACACTCAATTTTGAACAAGAATTAGAAGCCATAATATTTTATGAAGTGATTGAATAGAAGAAAAGAGCCATTGAGAAGAAGGCTATGCTAAAAGAAGACACATGAAACCATGCCAACAGATTGGAAGAAAAATCAATTGAACTTGCAAGAATTTCAAACATGTAGCTAGACACCCTGAGCTAGATGATGAATACACATCATGAACTAAATGTCAAAGACATTGAGATCTCTACACTAAAGATACAAAATGAACAACTACAAAATGACCTAAAAAGAGAAAAGGAGATTATAGAGAGCTTCAGTAAAATTAATGAGTCCATCAAGTACTTTGAGTAGCTATTGAGTACTTTGAGTAGCTATTAAAATCACCAAGGGCTAGTAATAATACTTTAGGACTTGCCTACACCAACACTGAACACAGAGAGTCTTCCAAGACTGTAGAAGAAAGGAGCAACAAAGGTAAGAACACTAAACCTTATTTTTATTTTTGTGGTAAAAAGGGACATACCTCTAATGTGTGTAGGAGCAAGAATACCCATCAACCTGCATAAGAATACAAGTTATTGTCATAAGTGAAAAAGGACATCAAGCACATAATTGTAGGACTAGGCCTATCAGGACAACAAGATTTGAAGGTCACTGCTACAATTGCAAGAAGTATGGGCATAGAGATTTTTAGTGCAGATAAAAGCCTATGTGGAAACCATATTAGTCAGTAGGAGAAAATCATGGACATCATTGTAAGGAAAATCAGGTGCAAAAATAGATTCCTACACTAATCTCTTAAGAGAAGTATGGTGCAAATCCTATTAAAATATTTTACACTTATAGATTCAATATCATGTAAACAACAATACTTTAGCAAGGCAAGCATAAAGAAAATAGACAGAGAAAGAAACACATAACACAAAGATTTTCCAGTGGGGAAAAACCTTTTGGTAAAACAACCCCACCCTTCCAGAACTTGCACAATGTGTTAGCTTCAACACAAGGTTACAATACACTTGCAATGCAAGTTCAATAGTGACAACAAAAGACTCCAGTAGCAACTCATAGTACCAACAACACTTTTTCGCATCACATCTCTTCACAACCCTAAAAATGCTTATAACATGCACTTCACTTTTAGGGTTACTCCCAAAGATAACCACATTTAAATGATCCGTTAAGGATCCACCTTCCTCTATTCATAGAGAGTACAACTTTGTCCTCAGAAATAAATTTTTCACCAAAGATTTGGCCTGATAATTGGCCCCAAGTCTTTCCCACAAACTATATGCAGTTTTCTCATCTAGAATATTTCGAAGGACTACATCAGTTAAACAGAGTCTTATGAGACCCTTAGCTTTATAGTCTTTGTTATCCAAATCTGCTTGAGCTATAGTTGCTGGTCTCATAGCATTTGAAGTCACTTCCCATAGGTCATGATCTTCCAACATGTCTTCCATCTTGAGTTTCTAGAACTCAAAATTAGTGCCATTAAATTTCTCCACCTCCATTCTTCCATATGATGAACTCGCCATATCAATCTACAAATAAGATTTAGGATGCTTTGCACAAGACTCCCACTCAACTTGAGATTAGCTCAAAAAACACTATCCAACAACTAGGATCAAAAGTTGATCAGGCTTTGATACCACTTGTAATGAAACTCAGGTGCAGAAACAACTTCCTACACTAATCTCTGAAGAGAAGTATGGTGCAAATCCTATTAAAATATTTTACACTTACAGATTCAATATCATGTAAACAATAATATTTCAGCCAAGGAAGCATAAAGAAAATAGATAGAGAAAGAAACAAATAACAAAAAGATTTTTTGGTGGGGAAAAAACTTTCGGTAAAACAACACCACGCTTCGAGAACCTGCACAATGTATTATCTTCAACACAAGGTTACAATACACTTGCAATACAAGTTCAATATCAACAACCGAAGACTCTAGTAGCAACTCACAAAACCAACAACACTTTTTCATATCACATCACTTTGCAACCCTTAAAATGCTTATAACATGCGCTTCATTTTTAGGGTTACTCCCAAAGATAATCGTATTAGGGTTTTATAACCCGAACCCCACTATTTGGGTAGAGTGTACAATACTCATAATTACCAATTGCCACATGTCTTCACCTATCATTGAATCTTCCTAACATAGCTCTTACCTGTCATAGGAATCCGTCATAACCATTTTAGTGATGATCTCCTTATACACAATTCAAGATTCTGACACATCAACATTATTTGCAAGAAATACATTTTACAAAACAAATAATAAGAATAGGAATTATCCAAGGTTGAGACACCTTATTCCTAACATTCTCCCACTTGTCAAACACCTTTTAAGAGCAACAAGAACATAGTAGGAACTAACCACTATAGGCCAAAATGCCAATAGACTCCGAACACCATCTGAACTTCTCAGTACCCACAGGTTTTGTTAATGCATTTGCAACATTCTTCATAGTATCTACCTTCTCCAAATTTACCTTTCCATCTTCCACCATATCTCTCACAAAGTGAAACTGCACATCAATGTGCTTCGTTCTGGCATGGAAAGCTAGATTCTTCGCAAGGAAAATAGCACTTTGACTGTCACACCAAATAGTAATTTGTTCTGCATCAACACCAACATCATAACACAATCTCTTAAGCTAAATGGATTCCTTACAAGCATGAGTAGCAGCCATGTACTCAGCTCCTATAGTGGAGAAAGCAACCACAGGTTGTCACTTGCTCATCCAACTAATGGCACCACCAAACATAGTGAACACATAAGCATTGGTAGATCTCCTGCGGTCAATGTCACCTGCCCAATCTGAATCCACAAACCCATGAATACAAATTGAATGCAAAAATCCAGAAGAGTTACCATGATAACATATGGAGTAATTTGATGTACCCCTCAAATATCTAAATACTCGCTTAATTGCATCCCAATGTACTTGTCTAGGATTAGCCATAAATCAACTCAGGACTCCCACTGCTTGGGCAATGTCTGGTCTAGTATAGACCATAGCATGCATAAGACTGCCAACTACACTAGCATAAGGTACTCTACTCATGTACTCCATCTCAATAGGAGATATTAGACAATCATCTACAGATAACTTTGTTCACACAGGAATAGGAACACCTAGTGGTCTACAATCTGCCATACTGAACTTGTCCAACATAGACTTCACATACTTACTCTAACTCAATCAAAGCTTTTTGTTAGACCTGTCTCTATTGATTTCCATACCCAAGATGTACCTAGCTACCCCAAGATATTTCATGTCAAGCTATGCTAACAACTGAGATTTAAAATCAGAAATCATACCCTTACCATTCCCAAACAGCAACATATCATCAACATATAATGCAAAAATAAGAAGGTGATCATTTTCAACTCTGAAATAAACATAATGATCTGATTTCAATCTTATAAATCCAATTAAGAACACAAAGGCATCAAAATTAAGGTACCACATCCTAGGAGATTGCTTCAAACCATATAGAGATTTCTTTAATCTGCAAACTAAAGATTCTTTACCTTTAACAATATAGTGCTCAGGCTGTGACATATAAATCTCTTCCTCCAAATCACCATGAAGGAAAGTTGTCTTCAAATCCATCTGTTCTATCTCTAAATCATATGATGTAGCAAGAGATAACATAAATCTAATAGATGTCAACTTTGCAACAGGAGAGAATATTTCACCATAATCTATTCCCTCTACCTATGAATACCTCTTTGCAACCAATCTAGCTTTGTACCTTTCAACACTGCCATCTACACATAATTTCTTCTTGAACACCCATTTACAACCAATAGATTTTCTCCCTTTAGGCAAAGGTACAAGGTGCCAAGTTTTGTTTTTCTCTAATGAAGTCATCTCATCATCTATAGCCTCAATCCAGGAACCTACATCTTCCATGTCCAAAGCCTCTTTCATAGATCTAGGCTCATTAGTATTAGTAATCAAAACAAAGGCACAACTAGAATCTAACATAGAATAACCAAACCTTTTTGGTTGCTTTCTTTCTCTTGTGGATCTCCTCAAGGGCTACGGTTGAGGTTGTTCTTCCTCTTTTTCTGAACTATGAAAGCTGCTAAAGCTCTCCTCATCATTAGACCCAACATGGTCTCTCTATTCAGTCTTCTCAGGGGTAGGAGGCAACTGAACAACATCTTTTTCCTTTTCTTTTTCATCTGGTTGTAGCACAATAGGAGAAGATGTTAGCTCTCTAAAAATAACATTTCTACTATACAACACCTTACTAGTCATAGGATCCCAAAGCTTGTATCCTTTCACACCAACACTATACTCGATGAAAATACATTTAACAACTTTGTTTTCCAACTTAGGTCTTTTCTCCTTTGGAACATGTGCATAAGCTTCACAACCAAAAACAAAAAGATTTCTAATTGAAGGCTTCTTACCAGATCACACCGCCATGGGTGTCTTATGAACAAGGGCTGATGTAGGAGATCTATTAACTAGATAGCAAGCAGTGGCCATAGCTTCAGCCCAAACCCTTTGTTCTAAACCAGCTCCACTAAGCATACTCCTAGGATTCTCCATTAGTTTCCTGTTCATTCTCTCTACAACTCCATTTTGCTGTGCGGTATAAGGAGTTGTCTTATGCCTCTCGATACCTTGTTCTTTATAGAACTGTTCAAACTCTTCTGAGAAAAACTCACCACCATTGTCAGTTCTCACACACTTAATCTTCTTACTAGTCTGATTCTCTACAAGGGCTTTAAATTCCTTGAATCGACTAAAGACTTGTGTCTTAATTTTAAGGAAATAAATCCATGTCCTTCTACTATAATCATCTACGAAAGATACAAAAAATATAGACTTGGAGATTGCCTAGATTTATCACAATTCCAACATTTTTCCTTGGACTTATTGGAAGTCTTTGACTTCCCACGAGATTTGGATCTACCCTTATTGTCTGACTTATTGTCATTTTTCTTTCCTCTTTCTGTGGATGTCCCATGAATAGTAAGGGAATCTTTTTCTGAAATAGAAGTCTTTCTCCGCATCTCCTCTGATAGTAGCGAAGACACCAAATCATCCATTTTGAAGGTGACTAACATGCTTCCAAGAGCCATCACAAGATGGTGCCATGAATCCGATAAAGAACACAAAAGTGTGTAACAATGATCCTCCTCCCCTAACTTGACACTAGCTGATGTCAACTATGCAGCCAACAGATTAATTGCATTTAAATGATTCGTTAAGGATTCACCTTCCTCCATTCGTAGAGAGTACAAATTCTGCATCAGGAAAAACTTGTTCACCAAAGACTTGGCCTGATACACGGCCCCAAGTCTTTCCCAGAAACTATATGCAATTTTCTCATCTAGAACATTCATAAGGACTGTATCAGTTAAACAGAGTCTTATGAGACCCTTAGCTTTATGGTCTTTGATATCCCAATCTACTTGAGCTATAGTTTTTGGTCTCATAGCATTTGAAGTCACTTCCCGTAGGTCATGATCTTCCAACATGTCTTCCATCTTGAGTTTCCACAACTCAAAATTAGTGCCATTAAATTTCTCCACCACCATTCTTCCATATGATGAACTTGCCATCTCAATTTGCAAATAAGATTTAGGATGCTCTACACAAGACTCCCACTCAATTTGAGATTAGCTCAAAAAACCCTACCTAACAACTAGGATCAAAAGTTGATCAGGCTCTGATACCACTTGTAAAGAAACTCAGGTGTGGAAACAACTTCCTACACTAATCTCTTAAGAGAAATATGGTGCAAATCCTATTAAAATATTTTACACTTATAGATTCAATATCATGTAAAAAACAAGATTTCAGCCAAGGAAGCATAAAGAAAATAGACAGAGAAAGAAACACATAACACAAAGATTTTTCGGTGGGGAAAAACCTTTCAGTAAAACAACCCCACCCTTCCAAAACCTCCACAACATATTATCTTCAACACAAGGTTACAATACACTTGCAATGCAAGTTCAATAGTGACAATAGAAGACTCTAGTAGCAACTCACAGTACCAACAACACTTTTTTTCATTACATCTCTTTGCAACCCTAAAAACACTTATAACATGTGCTTCACTTTTAGGTTACTCCCAAAGATAACCATATTAGGTTTTGATAACCCAAACCCCACTATTTGGGTAGAGGGTACTGTACTCATAATTATCAGTTGCCACATGTCTTCACCTATCATTGAATCTTCCAAAAATAGCTCTTACATGTCATAGGAAACTGTCATAACCGTTTTAGTGATGATCTCCTTATACACAAGTCAAGATGCCGACACATCAACATTATTTGCAAGAAATAGATTTTACAAAACAAATAATAAGAATAGGAATTATCCAAGGTTGAGACACCTTATTCCTAACAATCACTACAATTGGGACTACAACACTATATATAGTTATCATTACTATCAGGAATATAGACACATTCTTGAAAATTGCATAAGGACACATTTTAGAGGAGACTACAATAGATGGTTGAACTAAACCTCATTTTTTAGTTACTTGAAGACTGGTCATATTAGCAGGAATTGCCCAACAAGGTCAAAGGTACCCAACTCAAAGAATGACAAAGGTAAAGAGAACGTAAATGTTGAATACATCAAAGGGGAAATGAATAAGACATGGAAGAAGAAAGATGGGTGTAGCACATCAAATGAAGGGATCACTTCACCTAATAGTTCAAGTAATCACACTTCATTAAACTAAGCAAAGGCATGAGGAATTGATGTACAAATTTTATCATATATTAGTTCCTAAACAAGTAAGTAGTTAAAGGAAGAGATCAGCATGAACAAAAATGCAATGTTAAAATCTCAAGATTTCACTAGTGTTATTGAGCTGCCCTTAAATTCAGTACATGTTGAGTTGATTGTCAAAAAAATAGGAACCGAGTTGGCAGAGGAAGCTGAGTGAAGAAGAAATAACAGTTGAAACCAAGTAAAATAATACTCCTATGGAATCTGAGTGGTGAATGTAATAACCCAAAATTGGCTCACTGCCATCTCAACCAATTCTGGTCTATTTCTAATCAATCCTAAAGTCCTATTCCATTAGGAAAATTCTTATTCTACTACTCGCTACTTGACTTAATTGTTAGATGCAGAAAATCTTAATCTGCATTCATCATGCTTATTATTTAATTCCTATAGTATTTACTCATATTAGTCACATTAAACATATTGATTAATATTTAATTTAATTACTAAGTATTTATACTTTAATTAAATTAAATTATATCTTAAGGCTAATGTACTATGAAATTAAATTTATTTAATTGAATAAATACGCCTATTTTGATTAATTAAATGTAATTTTTTAATTAAATGGGAAAGGTATTTCTAAGAAATTAAAGAAAATTATTTAATTAAATGGAATACTTACTTCTAATTAATTAAACAAAGTTATTTAATTAAATGGGAAGCCATTCCTAATTAATTAAATGAAGTTATTTAATTAAATAAGAAAAGTGTCTCTAATTAATTAAAGGATTATTTAATTAAATAGAAAAGGTAATTATGAGAGCATATCTCATTTTATTAAATTAAATATCTCACCAAAATCTCTCTTCAGTTCAAAAAAAGGAAATTTCCAGTTCACTATTGATCAAAAATGAGTTAAATTAGTTAACTCCTTTTTCTACTCAAATTAAATTAGTTAACTCCTTTTTTTACTCAAATTAAATCAGTTAACTCTCTTTAATTTGGCAATCTTCCTTTATGGCTGAACTTCACCTTTAATCCTAACCGTTGATTGAAATCAATCTCAACCGTTGATGGATTCTAGGAAAGTCTATTTAAGAGACCCTCATCTCTTCATTTTGAAGGAGGTTGAATGAGAATTTGCATCGAATTGTTGCTAGATTGTGCATTCATTTGAGCTCCCTACTTTCATATTCATTTTCTAGTTTAATTCTCATATAGATTTAATATGCATACATTTACTATAATTTCTTTTACATGTTCTTAGATTAAATGTGCACACTCCATTCTAGATTAATCTGCATCCTCATATAGATTAGTTACATTTTCTTTTAAATCCTTCATTTGTAGAGGGTCTAGTTGCTTAACACCTCGAATCTAAGGATATCTGACAAGCAATTCCCTTTAGATAGAAGGCAACATGCCATCTTGCTGGTTGATTTTTAGATGAACAATCCAATGTTCATTCTGGGATGAATCCACATACAATGATAGTGTTGAAGTGTGTGTGTTAGTAGAGGCCACATATTCATGCATACAGTGGAAAGGTAATAGAAGTTGAGTAACATAGAATTCCTCAGAAGCTAAGTGGACAGCTGTAAATGCACTAAGCATTAAATGCGATGAAAATTGAGTACATTATCATATTTTCAATCATTTTTCTTCATTGCGAACAAAGAGAAAAGATAAGAAAGAGTGTAAAGTGAGTCTAAAAGTAGAGAATCTAGTGTATAAGAATATTTTAACAACATTCTAGAATGATTCCATCAATTTCAAGGTATTTACAACTATGTTGAGCTACGCAGTTTCATGTTTTCTTTGTGTTAAAACCCTATGATTTTGAAAATGGATTCTAGCTCTAGAAAAAATTAGGAGAAGGAATCAATTGAAGTCCAACTAGTGTCCAAAGAGGTCAGACAACCCAATTTCTATCCAATACTTGAAGTTGGTTATAAGAATGACCTAGCTGGAGCCCTATCCATCATACCCCCTAAGGTTGTAATCGTTTAAGATGTTAGAAAATGTTATAATTGCAAGATTGGAGCTATAGGTGACATGGAAATAAGGGAGGCATGTGAAAAATTATGTGAAAATGGAGTGTTGAAAGAAGAGTATAAAATTGTTGAAAATAAGGGTTTAACACAAGCCCTAGAATTCCCTATAGTATTCAAGTCTGAATGGATTGGACTAGTGTTGAGAAAAATGCATGATGGAAGCTTATGGTTGGAGGGTGGCCTTATAAAAATCACAAAGAGAATTGTACATAGAGTGATAGGGTACCGAACCCTAGATCAGTCATTGAACACAAATTCTATCAATCTAGCAGACTTAACAGTGTGCCCTACATTATAGTGGATGTAGGCTATATATTGGTGAAGAAAGATCATACTTATGATCTTGTAGAACTGCAACTACAATAGATCAATGAAAATCTAGTAGCAAGAAGAAGAACCAAGGGAGCCCAATGCAAATTTGGTGCTATTTTGATATGTATATTCTTTTATGTTCAGGATGAATTTCCTTCTTTTGGAAAAGTTGCATGGGAAACTGATAGGTCAATCATAGCTCAAGTCAATGAATACATAGAGTAGATGGGAGCTAATTTTGAGACCTTGATGACTAGCTATTTTGAGGACTTTAAAAAGACAATGAAGCAAAGGCTTAGAATTCTAGTGTCATTAGTAGAAAAACATGTAAATGATATATGTTTTCTTGTAGATATAGACTATACATACATACAAGCTACCATACCAAGAGTGAGATGGTTAAGACCTCTTGGGTATGAAATAAACATAGATGAAGCATCAACAACAATAATTGCACTATTAGTACAGAAAGTTGACAAGGATGCACCACATTTTAGAACTTATGATGTGGTGAGATCAAAAGTGGATATCAACCTGAAGACTACCTCCACTTTGAAAAAAAAGGACAAGCTTGTTAAGAAGCTAAAAGTTAAATTTGGGGAAGGCATTGCAGAAGAAGCAAAAGAAGAAGGTGAAGATGCTAAGGGTGATGAAGAAGAACAAGATAAGGGGCCACTTACCTTGTCCCAAGTTATGGGGGAGGATGTAGATGAAGAGGATGATGCCAAGTAGGAACTAGCTAAGGCTCAACTAAAGAAGAGAAAGGAAAAGAAACAACTAGTTGCACAACCAAAGGCAAAGAAGAAAGCTACAAAGCTAGGCCTATCCAAGCTAACTACAAGAGCTGACACCAAGGCTACAACTAAAGTGGCAAAAGAGTAGGAGAAATAGAAGGCAAAAGACTAAGGAGGACCTACAAAGAAAAAGAAAAGAAGAAAGTATGTTGCACCTCCTGAATTAGACAAAGAAAGAAAAGAGTCTGATGAAGATCAATTTAGATTGGTAAGCCATTCTACCACATCTAAATTGGAAAGCATTTGTAAAAATATTAGAGACAATGCTGATTTAACTGGTCTAAAGACCATAGACTTCAACAAGTTATCAAAGGAAAAATAGAACATAGTGGAAGAGGTTATCTACAGTATGATCGCTAAGTTCAAGACTACCCCACTTGAACTAGATAACTCAATACCTAAGGAGCTAAGCTCATTAGTTGAGAATAAATGGCATTACTGTCTCAAAATGGAGAAAGAGATAAGGGATTCTACAATGGCTCATGTAATGCCAAACCTTACAAAAGTTTAGATAATAAAGGCTGGCAAGAAACATGGGTGGAAATTTGCACCCAAATTTAGAGCCTTTAAAATTTTGCAAAACCAAATAGAAGAGGTTGTCCAAAAGTCCACACAAATGTGGAAATTAATATATGGTTTGACAACTATGAAACAAGGATAGGAAGACCCATTTGAGGGTATAAATGATGAATAAGAAGAGGAAAAAGAGAAAGATGAGGAAGGAGAGAAAGAAAAATATGAAGGAGAGAAAGAGACAGAAAAGGAGACAATGGAGAAGACACATGGTGAAGAGGCAATGACTAAGGAACAATAGGAAGAACAGAGTGTCCAAGACACCCGACTTCCACCAAGAAGTACTCCACATATAGCACCTAAAGTTACATTAATTGTAAAGGATGTTCCTAACACTTCAACTCAGAACATCAATCCTTTAACTATAGAGGATCTCAAAAATACCCTTCACCAATCTACATTGCAAGCAAAAATTTGTATAAATCTAGTTTTGGTGAGTGTTGATGAGTTGCAAAAAGCTATAGTAGAGATAACAAGGGAGAAAGAAATCAAACAAGAAAAATGTACACAACTTCCCATAGCTAGAACAAATCAACCCAAAGAGCAATAAGAACAAGACAAAATTGCTAAGGTTGATAGTACAATTAAAACAACAACAACTACCAAGGAGCAAGCAAAGGAACAAACATGGCAAGATGTTCCTACTACAAAAAGTCAAGGTGCACCTCCTCAAATTATCATTATTGATCAAGGTAGTAGAGAAGAGGAGAAAGAAGAAGAGAAAACCCCTAAGGAGTAGGAGGCAATACAAACATTGGTGAACTTCCCTACCTTAGGGACTCCTAATAAGAAGTTGAGCACTAATGTAGTACCTTTGCAAATCTCAACACCAATCTCAAGCTCCACTAAGGTTGCAAGGATACATCACTATGGAGACCCTGCACTCGATGAAGAAATAGTCATACCTAGTTATTACTCAAGGACTATGAACCTACAATAGATACATGAAGTGCAAGAGGCACTAGAGAGAAGGAAGAGACAAGAGATACTCAGAAATGAGTATAGTAGAAGCAAGCACTTGTAAAAATCAAGGAAATATTTCTTGATGCATTCAACTTGCAAGTACCTGATGAAACCCAACCCATCATGGAGCAATTGTCCAACATAGTGGACTAGGTACAAAATGAGGACCTAGAAAATAATGTTAAATTATTAGAATAGTCAGAAAAACATTTTTAGATGAAAGTGAATGAGAAAATATCAAGTGAGATAGCACTTTCACAAGTAGAATTGGCTAAAAAGATTGAAAAAGTGAAGAAAGTACTTGAGAATGTATTCTCATTGTACACCAAGTTGTGTGATTCATCATATTTCACACAAGAAACTAGCCAAAGGATACTGAGCTTGGAAAAAAATCTCAAGATTTCTAGCACACAGCTAACCAAAGATCCAACTTAGAGTGAGAAGCATTTTGTAGCTACGCTTCACACACAAAAAGAGTTAGATGTATGGATAGCCAAAGAGGCCAACATCAAGGCCAAATTGATACAAATTCAATCTTTCATTACCCCATATTTGGAAGTACTCCGTAAGGAACTAGTCTATGGAGAGAATGTTCTAAAGAAAGATCCTAATCTTTCTACTTTAGAAGGCCTTGTACATCTTGTAGCAGAGATAGTCATTCAACACAAGTCATTGGAAATAGTATTGAACAACTAGGATGCTTGTCTCAAAATGATTATGGAGGTAAATAAAACATTTTTGGCTAAGTAATCTATTCACCCTTATGACCCTTTGACATAAGTGTCAAAAAAGGGGGAGAGATAATAAAGGGGAAGATATGGTGTGTAAATAGAAAGGGGGAGATATAATGTTTTGGAGATATAATCTTTTAGGGGAGATGTGAATAAGAATGGTTACATAATAAATTCTTTGATGGAAATAAAGAATATCCAAATGGGGAGATATTTAAAATTCACATTTTGAGGAAGTAATAAAGCCAAAAGGATGCAAAACTACAAAAAGATGTGTTAGGGAATAGATACAAAGTAAAGGATGTAGAAATAGGGTACACAAATATCGAAACAAAGGTAGAAAAAGAAAAGAATATCAGATATATCAACATGAGACAAATTCAACACAAGAGTTTTGGTTACAAGAATGGAAATAGAACATCAGTTCAAAGGGAGTTACAAGATTTTGAAGTATACAAAATTTTGAATAATTTTTTTGAAGTCTTGTACATATGCTGTATAGAATATGTAGTATACTCACAATGATCAGATTTATAATTTTTATTTAAGTATTTTTGCCTCTCATGTCAAAGGGGAAGATTGTTGGTTTCAGATTGGTTTTGACAATTGAGTGTCAACACACTTAACCATTTTTTTAGTTGATGCACTTAACCATTTCTTTAGTTGATGTTGAGTATAATTCAAAAGTTGACTTACAAAAGTATGCCAAGCTAGAAAATTCAATAGGTGGCAAGAAAAGTTCAAGTGCCGAGCAAACTATAGATGCCAAGTCATTATAGATTTTGAGTGAAACAAAATTGCTATAGGAGCTAAGTGAGCTATTTTTCCTATATCTGCCAAGCATCAACAACTAGTATGTGCCGAGTAACATAGAATCAACATTTGAGTTTGTGCCTTCACAAACTTAGATGTAAACCATTTTTGGAGCTAACATGGGATGAATCTCAAAGGATTTTGAAGATAAGAATGAATCTTTTGCATTTCCTATGCAATCAACATGCAACCAATAAGAAAAATGGAGAAGGCATGCAACCCATAAGAAAAGTGCAAGAAATGAGCAAGAAATGAAGATTTAATATTAATCATAGATTTAGACCTAACCCTAGGTCTTCAAAATCTTTAAAAGGAGGACAAAACCCCATTACATGTGTGGATGAGAAAAGTGTATGGGTGAACTATAGCAAAATTCAAAGGGGAGTTTAAAAGTCATAGTGAAGAACAGAGAAACAATGTAAAATTTAGTTGATCAAGAATAAAGTATCAGAACTTCAAAGAGTGACATATCAGATCAAGGAAGGATTAGGTTAGTTAAAGTAGAACAAGGATCCAGAATCAACAATTGAAGATTACAAAGCTATTAGGCTAAAATCTGCTAATACTCTCTAGCAATTGTATTAGATATGGAAATCCTATGGACTTAGGTTGGACTAGTAGCCATTTTAAAATCTTTTAATAGGGTGGCATTCCAAGTGAATGTAATAAAGACCCTTAACTAGGCCTATTTTTAGTCAAGTAGTGAAATCCTTTAACTAGGTCACTTTTAATAGGGTGTAAAGTTTTTAATAGGACATGCCTTTCATAGGGTAGACCATTGGAATTGGTCAAACATTGTAACCTTGAATAAATACACATTGTTGCAGTGATATTTTGTGGGTGTCATCCCCACCCCAATTTTACCTTCTCATTTTGGAGGGTTTCTAGGTTACCAACTCTTGTGTTATCAGTTTTTTATGCATGTCTTTACTTTCATGTTTATTAGATGAACTAGATGCATGTGAATGATATTAGCTAAAGATTTTTAATGGTTAAAGTTAGTTACTTATGCTTCGCCCTCCCTCCCCTCAAAAGTAAATCTTCCCACTTGTTAATTCCAATAGATGTTGTTACTAAACCAAGGAATAATGAAGTATTCCTTGAGACTAACAATGATTTTCATAATGAAGGAGAGCTAAGGGAAGAATTTTTTTTAGAAACTTTAGCAAAACTAAGAGTTGAGATAAAAACTCCTACTTCAGGTAAGAATATGAAAAAGAATCATCCACCCAAGCAGATCATCAAAAGAAGAGATAAATGTGTGATGACATGAAGCAGAATAAATGAAGAACTATGTTTGATATCACAAGTCAAACCTAAGAATGTAGATGAAGTATGTAAAGATGACTATTGGAGGCAAGATGTGAAAGAGGAATTGGATTAGATAGTAAAGAATGAGACATGGGAATTGGTCCCCAGACCAACAGACAAGAATGTGATAGGAACTAGAAATGGGTATTCAAGAACAAGATGAATGAACAAGGTGAAGTTGTAAGGAACAAGGCAAGATTGGTATGTAAGTGTTACTTGCAAAAAGAAGGAAAAGACTATGATGAAACCTATGCTCTTGTGGAAAGAATAGAAGTAGTAAGGTTATTATTAGCATATGCAACATATAAGAAATTAAAAGTATATCAGATGGATGTCAAGTTAGCATTTATGAATGGAGAACTTGAAGAAGATGTATATATTAAACAACATAAGGGTTGTCCTTTAGCATATGAGAAGGACATAGTATGAATATTGAAGAAAGAATTATATGGCTTGTAGCAAGCACCCCAAACTTGGTATGCAAGGTTAGATAAGAATTTGATGAAGGTTGGATATAGAAAAGGTATGATAGATAGTAATCTCTACTAGAAATAAATTTATATTGGATTAATGATTTTGGGAATATTTTTTGATGATATCATAATTGTAGGAAATGATGATGAAAGTGACAAGTTTGTAGAAGAAATGAAGAAGGAATTTGAAATGAGTATGATAGGAGAAATGAAATATTTTCTAGGATTATAGATTATGTAGGATAAGGAAGGAATATTTATGTCTTAGAATAAGTATTTGAAAGATTTACTAAAAAAGTTTGGTTTGGAAATATGTAAACCCATTGCACCACCTATGGTAGCTAGACACAAGTTATCTACAAAGGATGAGACACCTACTATTGAGTAGAAGAAGTATTGATCTATGATAGGAGGTTTGCAATATCTGACTCACACAAGGCCAAATATAACAAATGTAGTTGGAATTGTTGCAATATTCCAGGATAATCCCAAAGAAGCACATTATGCAACACTCAAAATGATATTTAGATACCTAAAAGCAACACCTAATTTTGGATTATGGTATGATAAATTTAATGATTTCACTCTATATGCTTATACTGATGCTAATTGGGTAGGTAGTATGGATGATAGAAAGAGCACTAGTGGTGGAGCCTTCTTTCTTGGAGGAAGATTAGTTTCTTGGAAAATTAAGAAGCATGATTTTACCTCAAAAAGTACAACAAAAGTAGAATATGTTGTAGTAGAAAACAATTGTAATCAAGTTGTTTGGATGAAGTATATGCTGAAGGATATAAGGATAGAATTCAGTGCACCTATTGTCATAAATTGTGACAACACAAGCACTATAAATATGCAAAAGAATCTAGTGTTACATTCTAAGACAAGCACATTTCTATCAAGTATCACATATTGAGAGAGAAAGTTGCAGAAAAGGAAATTAGATTAGATTATGTGAGAACTAACAAGAAGATTGAAAATATTTTCACTTAGCCACTTCCCAAAGAGACTTTTGAGTATTTGCAAGGTATGCTAGGGGTTATGCCCCTTCCTACATCAGAGTAGAAGATGCAAGAATGCATCACTCTAATGTAACTAAGTATTATTGTTTGTCTAGACTAAATGCTAATACTTCCTATATGGGGTAGTATCTATGATGGATAGAGTCATCTAAGAATCTTTTTTGATGTTTCTTTTGAACAATGTCTTTTGACACTTGAGCTAAGTAAGAAATAATTGTTGTAGACTTTGATGGTTGTTGAAACCTTTGACATTAATGTCAATTGGGGAGAAGTACAACATGAAAAACAAGTAAGAACAAGTACACCATGAAAAGATTGTTTAATGTAAAGCACATTGAGGTATATCAATGGGGGATGGTGATTGATGAAGAGGATTTGAAAAGAAAGGCTAGTAGTCTTTTGTAGTTGGTATTCTTGGAACTAGATGTTTTTCATCTATGTTGCCATCAATGCCAAAGGGGGAGATTTTTGGAAGGATGAATACTAATGATTTTCATATGGGGGAGTGTGGTAGAAACATGATTATATGATTATCATGATGCTATGTTACATTCATGACTATGTTTTTCATTAATTTCAACATAACAATTTTCTATGGTATCTGATAGAAGAACAATGATAAAGATCAAGTTAGTATGGATAAATTGTTGGTTAATTTCAATAGAAATGTTAAAGGGAGACTGCAGTATGTGTCTAGTATATGTAGCTAACCTTGGAAGCATAAGATATTAAGTCTGGAAAAAGTTATGCAAGTTTCGATGAAGACTATTTTCAGATAGAGTTTATAGAGGCATGTTCTGGTAAACTTGTTATATCTCTTAGCAAAGTTGTTATTCTAACAAGCCTAATTTAAAAATGTGAAGAAGACATATTGTTGATTGACCTAGACAATATTTCTCAGTATAATGTTATGTGTACATAAAGTTATTCAAGTTGCAAGGTGAAAGATTAATGTTATCGCTAAGTGTAATGTGTTCTTAATGCGGTCCTATAATAATTAATTCAGAAGGTGTAAAAACTAACTCTAGGAATTTTTTTATGGATAAGGTATAAAGGAAGGACATTTATCTTTATCATAAGAGAAGTGTGTATGGATGAATGCAAATGATTGTAAGAAAAAAAGAGCGAAATGCGAAGATAATCAGAGTAGAGCAGAAGTGAAGGAAACTTCATTGCTGAGATTTTATTGTGTGATCTGATGTTTGATACTTGGATCCAAGGTTCATGAACTAGTCTACAAGATCTAATAGTGATTGGTACAATTGACAATATAGAGGAAAGAAATTAAAGTACAATAGACACAATTATTCTACAAGGAATAGTTGAGAGATTAGTTGGACAATGAGTTCAGTGGTCTTGCCCCAAAATTTGTTTGAACAATGGGTTCTTATGTCTTCTACAACTCCTAATAGGGTTGGAATCTTCTAAAAGGATTCAAAGTCTCCTAACAGGGACTCATATATACTAAATATTGTAATAGACTCCTAACACGGTCCATTCTCTAACAAGGAATATTTATATTAGTAGATCATCTTATGGGCATCATTCCCACTAGGGTTTTCCCTCTCATCAAGGGTTTTCATATTTAATGTATCCAGTGTAATTATCTATGTGAATCTTGTTATGGTTACTGCTTACTTTGGTTGAATGGATAATATTGTTTAAGGTTGATAAATTTTTTAATTATTGGATAAATGATTCACCCACCCCACCCCCAAGTTATCTTGGTGGACTATTGTTTCTAACATATGAGCCCTAGTAACTTGTCCTTGTTTGGCTTGTAGTTTTGTCTCCTCTCTTTGGTGTGGTTCCTTGGGATCCACATGGTTTGGTGGAAAAAACTTGAGCCTTTCCCATGGCTTGGTAAAGATGTCCTTTCATGAAGATGCTTGTATAGTACTTATAAGGATATGAAGATGCTTTGGCTTACTTATATGTAATGTAAATTTCAATGATGTACAATATGAATTATTAATGCATTATGAAATGCCATGTAATAGGGAATTTCTAAATAGTAATTGAAATGTAATATTGAGATCTATAAAATGTACAAGGGGAAGAGTTGTCCTCTCTCTCTCTCTCTCTCTCTCTCTCTCTCTCTCTCTCTCTCTCTCTCTCTAATATCTATCTAAAATATATGATAATTTTCTTGGTCATATTTCACTTGTTAATGGGAATTATGCTTTAATCTTCTTATATTCCTTTTCTTATTAAGTGTATCATGTTATGGTTAATATATTTTAGTAAAGTATATGTTGGGACTTAAAATTGAAGCCCTGATTTTGAGTACCATTAAAAAATTAAGCCCTATAAGAACTTTTTGATACATATGTACCTGACTATCCATTTGAGGCCCAAGAGGTGTTTAATGTTTCTAACACCTTGCATTCAGTGCACCTATGTGTTCCATGAAGATAAATTTCCATTTTGAGCCATTTCATGAAGTCCTGTTTTGAGCAATGTCCAATTCTACATTTTTTGCCAGTGTCAAATAGTGACATGAGGCTATGTTTGCAATAGAATATCCCACACCCAGTAATGTTTCATGACTAGCTGCTTTCGAAGTGTTTAGTGTCCATGCTAGAGAACCTATCTTTTATATTTTGACTCATTTTGAATTTTTTTAACTAGGTTTTGAATCCCTAAATGTTGGTCATTTATTGTTGTCATGCTGATGAGAATTATTCTGAATTTTGTGAAGCCCTGTTTGACTTGTTATAACTTTGACCCAATTGATCAAAATGAGAAAAATCCCTTTTTATTATATTTTATAGGTTAGAGATTTACTATCTTTCAATTTTGAGCTTATGACGAAGCTATTTGGTCAGTTTTGGAACGTGATTCCAAATACAATTTGTAACTTTTTAATGGTGTCAAGAAAGGTAGACTAGTCAGTATCCCTGTTCGTGATGTCATAACTCAAAATCCCTAATAGTTGAGATTGAATGGATTATACAACTATGGTCTCCTCTAAAAATAATTGAAGTGTGCCAATTTTCAAAACTTTATGAATCCATCTACACACTTTCCTAAGTCTATTTCATTTGGAAAAAATGCTTTTTTGCCAGTGCTTCTAATTTGCAAATTCTGAGTAGCCCACTTTGACTGCTTGCTAAATTCACCTAGTTATTTGTCATGAGCCTGAATCATGGATTCATACTCTCCTCATGATAGTGAACCAATGCTCTAGTTTTCATTTCCCCAAGTGTTAGTTTGCCCAATTTTTAAAGCCAAATCCGAACGTGTTTTATGGTTTTCTAACATGTTTTCTTGCAGGCAAATCTGAGAAGGCAACTTTAATAATTAATATCTTTTGATTGAGAATTCATCATGAGACAAGATTTGATAGGGTAAATGTATGCAGAACAAAGAATCAATATGTCTATTTTTAGAGCTTGATCAAGCGTTTGGATCAGTTTTTAAAGCTAGTCAAAAGACCCCTTGGCATGAAATTGATAACTGGCAGAAAGAAGATGAATTGACTTTTAAAATCTTATTAAATGGTAGAATGTGAATTCAATCAATGTGATATGTTCATTAGATCAATTTGACAGTTGATTTGTTTGGAAATGAAATCTTTTAGTCAGACCCACTTTTGGGGCCCAATTGATTTCATAGTATTTTCTTTTCATTTTGGAAGGGGAGGGGTTAAAAGGAGTTATAATAATTTTAATCCTTGTAATCTCTTTGTCTTTACTTAACAAAATCATGGTGTATATTGATGAGCTAAAAATCATTTTCTTGAAAGAAAATGTTGCATTAGGTGTCCCATGAGGAATTGACATTTAAGATTGTTAATGTTGATAATGTTATTAAAGAATCTATCATTAAAGAAGTAGGGAATACCATAGAGGACATTTTGGAGCTAGGTCTTAGGTTACTCTCCTCTTTTGGAAATTTGTTCCCAATGTCCAAAAGCTTTTACTCTTCTCATGAATGTCTAGAATATGAAAGCCACTAGCTCGTATCAGTGTCAAAATGCTAACAAAAGTAAACATTTTAACAATGGATGATGACTCCATATTGCTAAAAACAAACTTTGAACTATATGCCACAAATCATTCTTTGCTGAAAAGATATTTGCATTCAGCATATATAGGAGAAATTAGTGGAAAGTATGAGAGAATGGGAGTAATCATAAATTAAGCTTGGATCCATGGGAGAGTGTAAGGCAAAGGAAAAGGTGTTTGGAGTGTGAGTAAATGAACATGCTATAACAAGAAAGGCCTACAATAATAGGTCATAGTGTGAAGAGTCTAAAGCATCCTCAAGTAGTCAAAATATCAACCTTTTGAATTAAATTAAGGAAGAATTTATTTTGGGAAAGACTATGAGTGAAGTGGGAAAAAACCATAGACTACTTTTTGAAGAGCAGCCGTAGACCACAAAGGAGCAATCAACACACATGTGAATGAAATAAATAAGCATGAAGTTTGATCAAATGAGTCCTAATGGAAGTGGAAGATTTTCAAAGAAGAAGACTAAATTGATTTACTCAAGAGTGACTGGTTGATGTGTGTTAGGTCAAAATAGGGAAATCTTGTATCAACTATCAATTTCCAATCAACTTACCATCATTGGCTCTATTGCTAACCAAAACACCAATTATAGTCCATTTTTTAGATGGTCATCATCTTCCCACAACATTCTTGTGTGCTTTGCTAATAATTGTAAATCTTTAGATACTTTACAACAATCCTCGGTGGTGCAATAATATTATAGTTCAAATGATCATGCCATGACATATAAAGGGATTCACCATGATAGAAATGAAGAACAAGGGAGCCGCTTTGGAGTAGCATTCATGCAAAAGTAGAGAAGAAGAGGAGGAAACATTTGAAGAGGGGGCAAATACATTGGAAGCAGGGTAATCCCCATGCAAGGAAGAATTGCACCCTAGTATAGCTCCCGTAAGGCCAAATTGGAGATTTTTTGCTCTATGATTGCACTATTACTACATTGGATTGTTAACAAAGGTATCGATTACAAAAGTATATGATGAGAAATATCCAAGGGTATAAACAAGTTTTGCTTTGTCTATGCCACAGGAAGATATTCAAAGCATTTTGTAACTCTTCAATGATATATGGGGTATAACTAGCTCAAATAACAATTCTTTGCATAATTTGATGTAGAATGTTCAAAATTGTGGTTGTCAAGTGTTAACCAAACAATTTAATAGATTGTGGGAATTATAAACATCTCTTCTTTAAGTGTTTTCAAAAACACTATGTGATCCAACCTTAACTAAATTGTTGTTCCAAGAAAGTAATACAACAAATTTAAGGCTTGTGATTTGGCTCTTTGTAATCCGGGTTGAAGCTCTTTAATTGTGGCCATGGAGACCTGGGCTTGAATCCTAGTAGCCATAATGCAAAGCATATCTTTTGACATAGGATGAAGCAGACCAAGAAGATAAGAAAAATAGGGCATAAATTTTTTTATCCCATATTGCCCACGATTATGCTTTCTTATGTTTTTAAATACTTCACCACACTTTTGATTAGTTGTCTTATGAAATAATTGCTTTTGGAAAGCACAAGCCTGCATGGTGGGCCTGACTTGGATGATTTGAGGTAAATTTTGAACAAAAACACCAGATAAGTGATGATGTCAGTTCACATGTCATAGTGGACCCGTGGCACCATGGCGCTTCCCCACTTCGTGGAAATGTGCAAGGTTTAGCCGAGGCAGACAAGCGCCAATCTACCATTTGGTATTAGGTCTAGTCAGTGTGGTGACATGGTGAGCATAGGTAAGGTGTTGACTAAGCAGATAGGTAGACCAATCAGGTGTTGCCATGTGACAACCTCGTCAAAGGTTGACTCAAATTTCAAGGGTGAGGGAAAATAAATGATAAAAAATGATTTGTTTAAAATTATTTTTCCAAATGGCATGCGCATCATTTTTGAAATTGAAAAGTGGATATATTCTAAAGTATAAACTTTAGAATATTTTAAAATTTTTGAAAATGAGTTCTAAACTACAAAAGAAATGCCACCGGTACATTTTTCAAAATGGTGTTCTAGGAGTTTGCAATAAGAAAATATAGGATTCTAGTATACTATTAGAATTGGGGTGAGATGAATTTTCCAAATATGAGGTTAGATTTTGCACAGATATTGACTAGTTCACTCTATAAGAAGATTTGTAATTTCTAGGGCATTCTCAAAAGAATGGGCATAATTCATCATTGACCAACAAAATTGGTTGGAGGGTAGATATTGAAGCTTGTTGAAGCATAAATGGTTCTAAAAGGTTTATCTTGCCTCTAGAGGTCATTTAATTGATTTTTTCCTTTGCCTCAATCTGAGATCTAGCATCAAAATTAGTTTTTTTTAATCAAATATTTGAGAATTTGTATGCTTTTAGAAGTTATAATGATGGAGGATTTTATATGCAGTTACATAGAGATATTAGAGAGATGCTTTTAATTTCTTGAGGACATTTTTCGAGTGGACACATGTCAGACAGATAACAGATACAAGAATTCATCCTCTTCTATATCTTTCCTTCTCTCATTCATTGTTGGTAGGAGTTTTTGGAAGAAATTACTCACTACTATGATACCATATATGTTCCAATCTTGAGTTTTCTTAGATTAGTGAGACCAATGGTTCCAATTTTGATGTCTTTTCATTATTGTGACACCACATTTTCTTGAACAATTTCTCTTCTATGAATAATAGTAATGAAGATAATACAGCTAGTTTTGATTTGTTAGGCATTTTTATATTTTAATTTCCTGCATATGAATGTATAATTTCAAGGAAATGGATACAATTGAGCAAAAATCTCTTTAGTTTCATTTTTGATTCTCATCTCCTTCCTCCCTTGTTTGCAACATTTTGTGTTAAGAACAAAGAGCTTAAACGCATTTGTAATCCATTAAGGTTGTATGTCTGGATAAGTTTGCTATTGGAACAAAGAGCCAAGTAAATGCTTATTTACCTTGATAGGATTGTAGGTTTCATTAGGAGCATATTCAGTAAGTAGTGAGAATTCTTTTGAAGATAGATATCTATTTACAAGGTGAATGGATGGATCAGATATCTAAATATATGAGTATGTCTTAGGTATCCATATGTATGTATTTGATTTGTAGATTTTCCCAATGGATAAGGCACTGATTAGTTATGGGATCAATTAGTTCTTACTACTGCATATTTGGGCTTTTGCTAAAATCAACATCATTAATCAAATGTTTTTCCCTTTAAATGTTGAAGAGCTAAAAATTGTTGCCCTCACTTAGCTTGTGCATTTCATTGTCTTGCATTTAGCTATTTTTGATCTATGTTATTGCATGAGTCAATAGGAGAAATAAGGGTTTAATCTACTTTTAATAGATTCAAGTGTATATTTTAGCATTGGTACCATATAAGTGAATCTGAGGTACACCTACCTAGGTTTTGCAAAGCCTAAAGTAGAATAAGGGTCTAGCCTTATAGTTGGCTTGGTATCTAAAAGCATATGTTAGAGATGGGATTTAGCTACCCCTAGATGTATCTTACTCTGATCAGGGTAATTTGGAATTGTATTTTTTCAAAACACCAACAAAATGGTGACTCTATTGGGGAGATAATATGACATTACACCTTGTTAAAAGGACTAGAACCTCTGGTGTAAATTGAATATATCAGTCCTTTTTTTTAGTATGGTTTTTCACATCTGAGTCACCAACAAAATGGAAACTCTAATGGGGACAATATTGAATTGGAATGGTAAACAAACCTTGAGAATTTGAAAAGAAGAGATTCAATATAGTGGAGGAAGTGCATGAAAAACTTGCAACAATAAGTTGTCTGCTATTCTTTCTAGTTTTCTTGCTCCAAGTCATGCACCCCAGTGAGGTTTTATCCATTTGTAGTAGTAGCTTTGAGGTTGAATGTAAATTGTGTTAAGAGTGTTTATCTTCAAGCAATTCAACCAATTTTTTTTTCAAAGTCTTCTTGTAAAATCAGAGTCAAGAATTAACAATAAGTTTATGTTCACTTTTCCAAGTTTATAAATCTACAAGAGTGGTTTGATGGTTTGCATTTCTCCTACATATGAAGGTCTATTTTAGATTTTTCAAATGAAAAAATATGTTTTATTTCTCACAAAGTGTGAGTAGCAACTCTCAATCTCTATACCAATTTGTTCTTAGCTAATTTCATTGCAAAATTTTGAAGGAATTTCAGTTGTATGGGCAGATCTGAAGCTTTTGATAGTCTCTTGAAAAGGAAGTTCAAATTCTTGATAAGTTTTGAAGTGTTGTTGCAATCTATAAGAAAGTGAAGAGTGAAAAAGTAAATCATAGAAGTGATTTTTCATCCTCTTGCAAGAAAGTGGCAGCTCTACAAAGATTTTATCTATGGTGTGAAGGATTTCATTTTTACACAGTGCCAATCAAAAGATCAGAGGTTTCATGCAGCAACACATAAAGGTATTTCTATTTTTCATGTATTTGTATTTCATGAAAGTTGAATGAACAAAATGGTTGCCCCCATCAAGTGTTTTCAGCACTAAGAAAATAGAGGTAGGAGTTTAATATTTTATAAGATGGATTCAATGTCTAGGTCTAAAAGTGATGTGCCAACTCTTGAAAGTGTTCGTGCAAATATTGCTAAGCGAAAAAGAAAGATTCATGATAAGACTATCATAATGATAAGAAATACAATTGGTAATATTAAGGCTCTTAGTGAATTTCAAATTTATATGAAGTTTAAATCAGTATTTATGAATCTTGATGGGCATATTAGACTTGAGGAGTCTTCATGGCCAATGGTCCTCTTAGATGTTTTTATGCCACATTCAATTGATTGGTCAACAAAGTCAATGTTAGATAAGATTTTTGAATTCCAAAAGTTTATCGTGGAGATTGAAGGTGCTTTGAATGCTAATGAATCTAATGTTAACGAATGTAATGAATCTATTGAAAATGATATTAAAGATGAATAGTCTTAGTTTTATGAATCAAAGGATAGTAATCAACAATTTGATGACATGCATAATGTGGATTCATGTTGTTATGATGATTATTGTAAAGAAGAGGAAAAGTGTAACAACAATAAGAGTCTTTCTTCCAGTGATGAATCTGAATGATCTTAGATATTTTCGTTGAGGTATTGTCTAAAGAAGAAGATGTATGGGATGATTAGAGTTATAATTTTTTAGAATATATTAATAATGAGTTTTCTATTATAAATGTGTCAAGCTATCCATATAATAATCATAGCCAAGGAAAAGAAACTAGTAATGAAGTCTTGTTAAGTGTTGATGATATTTCAGATTTGTTGGCTCATGATTTTGAAAGGTATGCAAATCTATCCAAGGATGTTTGTGCTTTGCCACGTTTTGTCTTTTCATATGGTGAAGTCATTTCCCCCTAAATTTGATGTTGAAGAAGATATAGTTTCAGAATATGCTATGTCAAGTTTTGCAGATGTATGTGATGGTAGTTCATACATAAATACACATGATGACTTCTATGTTCAGAAGGACGATGTAGAGATAAGTTCTGTTGCCGGCTCATTTTCTTTTTTTTCTTCATGAGGCTAAGATAAATTTTTATTTCTCATATGATGAGGAAAGTAATAGTAATGAAGCAGTTTATCCTAATGAGTTATTTGAGGAAAACATTGATATGGACCAACATATTGTGAAAATGCAATTTCATGATGATTCTTGTGATTTGGCATCTAACCCATTGTTTGAAGAATGTGAAGGGGTTTTAGTGAAAGAAAAATCTAATTTAATGAGTAACATGAAGCCAAGTGGGTAACGATAAGATTTCATATACTCTTCACACCCAAATACACAAGGTGAGTTACAAATTGATTCATTTAACTCATTGAATGAAGTAGAGTACCAAACTTTTGAGTTTTCGGTTGAAGGTGTCCATGATTTAGTAAGTGAAGATAAGTCTTAGTTTGATATCAGTAGTTATGATCATGCTGATTCATATTTTCATAGTCAGCATGATGTGGAAATTAATTCTTATTTGTACATGCACTATGAAGATGATGATAATAGGTTTTTTTTGCGCAATAAAGTGATTGAAAGTGCTGATGTGTTAGGTAAAACAAAGGAGAATGAGAATTTTAGTTTACCTCAAGAAAATGTCAATGAGAATAAAATATATGATAGAGGTAAGGAGTTTTGAAATTTTTTTGGTGACCCAAGGCCATCATTTATACATAGAAGGAGTAGTTTTCTTGCTTTCAATAAAGTTGTGCAAGAGAAGTTTTGTTGTCATGTATGTGTGGTCTGCTTCTTCTAGAGATATGAATCCTTGCCATGCCTACTAGGGACATGCATCCCTAGATAGAGCCACTATTGAGGCTGAAAATTGAAGCCCCAATTTTGAATACCATTGAAAAATTAAGGCCTATAATCGCTTTTTGATGCATATGCACCCAACTATCCATTTGAGGCCCAAGAGGTGTTTAATGTTTCTAACACCTTGCATTTATTGTTCCTATGTGTTCCATGAAGATAAATTCTCATTTTGAGCCATTTCATGAAGTCTCATTTTGAGCAATGTCTAATTCTGCATTTTTTGCCCAAGTGTCAAACAAGGAGAGCAGGTTATGTCTCCAATTGAATATCTCACACCTAGTAATGTTTCATGACTCACCATTTTGGAAGTATTTAATGTCCATACCAAAGAACCTATCTTTCATATTCTGTGTCATTTTAAATCTATTTGATTAGGTTTTTAATCTTTCAAAGTTGGTCATTTATTGTTGTCATGCTAATGTGCAATGTTCTGAATTCTGGGAAGCCCTATTTCACTTGTT
This sequence comes from Cupressus sempervirens, assembly GCA_028749045.1. Lineage (NCBI taxonomy): Eukaryota > Viridiplantae > Streptophyta > Pinopsida > Cupressales > Cupressaceae > Cupressus > Cupressus sempervirens. The sequence goes on along the minus strand of CM053789.1, from coordinate 48,742,267 downwards.
ATAACTTTGACCCCGTTGACCAAAATGAGAAAATTCCTTTTGCATTGCGTTTTAGAAGTCAAAGAATTTATATTTTCAATTTTGAGCTTATGAAAAATCCATTTGGTTAGTTTTCAAATGTGATTCCAAATGCAATTTGTAACTTTTTACTAGTGTAAAGAAAGGTAGACTAGTCAGTACCCCTGTTCATGATGTCATAACTCAAAATTTGTGATAGGTGAGATAAAATGGATTGTACCACTATGTTCTCCTCTAAAAATAATTTAAGTTTTCAAATTTTCAAAACTTGATGGATCTGTCTGTACACTTTCCTAGGTCCATTCCATTTGCAAAAAATGCTTTTCTACCAGTGCTTCTAGTATGCAAATTTTGAGTAGCCCACTTTGACCACTTGTCAAATTTCCCTATTTATTTTTCATGAGACCTAATCATATATTCATACTCTCCTCATGATAGTGAACCAACGCCCCAGTTATTGTCTCCCCAAGCATCAATTTGCCAATTTTTAAAGCTAAATCTGAACGTGTTTTATGGTTTTCTAACATGTTTTCTTTCAAGTAGTTCTAAGAAATCAACTTTAATAGTTAATTTATTTTGATCGAGAATTCTTCATGAGACGAGATTCAATAGGGTAAAAGTATGCAAAGCAAAGAATTAGTGTGTCTATTTTTAGAGCTCGATCAAGTGTTTGGATCAATTTTTAAAGGTGGTCAAAGGACCCCTTGGAATGAAATTGATAAATGGAAGAAAGAAAATGAATTGAATTTTAAACCCTTATTAAATGGTTGAATGTGACTTTAATTAGTGCAATATATTCATCAGATCAATTTGATAGTTCATTTATTTGAAATAATTTTTTTTTAGTCAGACGCACTTTTGGGGCTCGACTAATTTCATTGGTTTTTCTTTTCATTTTGGAAGGGGAAGGGTTAAAAGGAATTATTATATTTTAATCCTTGTAATCCCTTAGTCTACACTTAACAAAATCTGTTAGAGTAAATAATTAATAATTAATAATTTATTCTATTTACTTAAGCTTACTTAGGTAAATGCATTTATTTATTAGTTGTAGTCTAGGAGTTTGTTATAAGTTGTTGATAATACAGGAGTTTGTTCTCTCCTAAGTCATACGTATCCTCTCACTTTGTTCGAGGACTTTCCACCTTATGTGGATATGCTTAGTTGTCACACTTACCTCCTAGCATCTTCTAGCTCATTTTGGAAGATTCCTAGAGCTCTTTATATTCAAGCTTCCTCATTGTATTTTACATAACATCTCTTTTTGCATATTGTAAATACATATTTTCTTGTGTTTCAATATCTTGTGGTCTCTCATGTCTGTTTAGGGTTTTTCCCTTGCTCCATGCTCTTCTCTCCTTGGTTTCCCTTTGATAGGTTATTTGCATGCAGGTGATCTTAGGCATTTTTGGAGTTGAATTTCATCAAGTCCAACATTGTATTAGAGCCTCCCTACTACTACTTTGATGAAGAATTTTGAAGCTGTGATTTGTAGTCACAAACCCTAGTTTGTTTGTACATTTTTCTTCATATCAGGGGATCAAAAAATTTTAGGAGTACTTTCAACCCAAACAAACTCTGCCATTGGATCTAGAAGGCCGTTTGTAGTCAGGATTCATATAAAAAATTTTGATTTTGGAGACAGAGCTCCGGGAGGCAAAATTTTTTTAGTCGCAAGCTTTGTACGAACTGTACGGATGAATTTTGGCAAAAAAAATTTTAAAAATAAAATTTTGGGAGTGCTACCAAAGCAGCACCCCTACACCACCATGCCATCACCACTGTGCTACTCAACAGTCTCCTCCATTGGCGTGACACTACAAAGCCGCCATGGAGTAGCCTATCTGCAGCTACCACCCTGGTGCCACCTTGTTGCCATCACAGCTGATGGCTCCTCTCTAATCCCACCACCCACTGACAGATCCACTCTGCTTCTGCAGTGCTTATGCCTAGATCTTTCTACTCAGCTCTGCTGATATTTTTTCCATCTGTCAACTTGTGCGCTGCCCAGTCTCCTCCCCACTGCCAGCTTTGCGTTCCTGCCTTCATCAGTAACATAGTTAGAGGGGTTATCAACATTTTGTGCGTAGTTAGCAGCCCGTGTGGGTGACAAGTGGCCTAGGCGCCATGTCACACATTGCCACGTGGCCATTAAATTTAATCACCTAGATTGCTAACATTAACATGATGTCAGCACTACATCAACATACCTTGCCTACATCTCCTTCAAGGTCTTTTTTGACCTACTTTCAATTTTTTGGCCATAACTTAAGCATATGGAGGTATTTTTTTGATCCAAAAGAAGCACCAAAAAGCTAGTTCTGAGACAGAGACATTGGTGTAGATATTTTTAAGTTTTGATGCTTTTTCATTGCCCATTTTTTTAGTTGAAGTCTGAAGTTGTGATTTTAACTCTAGCAAGGATATCTTTTGTGTCCCATGTCAGTTTTTTGAAAACTTTATATTTTCGGAAAGCTAGTTCTGTCACCTTTTTCAAAATGTGGTCCTTTTTCTTAGTTTTTGGCCCATGCTCTTTCTATAATAGTTTTGGATTTTTTTTCTAAATGGTGGATATCTTGAGTGTTTTAGGCCCAAGGATCATTTTCCTGGCATGGTTTCCTTTGTTTTATCCTATACTTTGTTTTGTTGCAACTTGTTTTTGGTTTTGATCATTGTAGCTATCATTTTGAAGAACTTTATATATCACACTGAGATAAAGTGCCACTCTTGCATTCCAGGGGTCATGAATGTTATTTTTGAGTCAGTTGTACATGCACTATTTTCATAAAGCACCATGGGGGGATAGTTGTTTTCTATTTTAGGCATTCTCCCTTTTTCAAGTGAGTGTGCCTTCCACAAAATTAGCCCCATGCAGTGTCAGTGTGATCGTGTCTTTATAGGTGTTCTGTACCTCTTCCTCTTTTGTCATTCTTGGTTTGTCTGTAGGAGACTTTGGCCCACCTTCTCTGTTGCCTATCATCTAGCCCCGTCTGCATTAAGGGGGGGTTATGTTCTTGCTCTAATGCATCCATGGTTGATGGTTAATTAGTGTGAGCTATGTATTCCATGGTTGATACTATATACAAGGCGATTGCGGTGGCTGGCTACTTATGCATTTCGGTGAGATGGATCATCTACCATATAGACACACTCAGTTCATGACTTCTTCTTCCATTTGAGGTCCTTCAGACTAGAAATTTTCTTCTTGATGGTAGATTTTATGACTTCTTCATGCTTCAATGATGCTCTTCATGATCACTCTTTGTTCCTATTTTAGGGGACATTCCCCTAGTTGGAGGCTTCTTCAGTTCTTTACTAGATTCTTACCTCTTTTTGGGGGAGGGTTTTTTCCATGTGGTTTTCTCTCTTTCCCAATTTTTAGAGGTTGCATCTTTTGCATTGTACATGGGTACCTAACATGGCCTCATTACTGAGACCCATTCTGCATTTCATCTTAGCTTTGTGAGCTTAAGACATTTCCCTAAGTTGCACTTAAGGGGGGTGTTAGAGTAAATAATTAATAATTAATTATTTATTCTATTTACTTAAGCTTACTTAGGTAAATGCATTTATTTATTAGTTGTAGTGTAGGATTTTTTTATAAGTTGTTGACAATACGGAAGTTTTTTCTCTCCTAAGTCATACTTATCCTCTCACTTTGTTTGAGGACTTTCCACCTTATGTGGATGTATGCTTAGTTGTCACACTTATCTCCTAGCATCTTCTAGCTTGTTCTGAAAGATTTTTAGAGCTCTTTATATTTGGGCTTCCTCATTTTATTTCACATAACATCTCTTCTTGTATATTGTAAATACATATTTTCTTGTGTTTCAATATCTTGTGGTCTCTCATGTCCATTTAGGGTTTTTCCCTTGCTCCACACTCTTCTCTCCTCGGCTTCCCTTTGACAGGTTATTTGCATGCAGGTGATCTTGGGCATCTTCAGAGTTGGATTTCATCAACTCCAACAAAATCATGGTGTATATTGATGAGCTACAAATAATTTTCTTGAAAGAAGATGTTCCATTAGGTGTCCCATGAGGAATTGGCATTAAGATTGTTAATGTTGGTAATGTTATTAAAGAATATATCATTAAGGAAGTGGTGAATACCATAGTGGATGTTTTAGAGCTAGGTGTTAGCTTTCTCTCCTCTTTTTGAAAATTTTTCCTGACTTCCAAAAGCTTTGACTTCTCTCATGAATGTCTAGAATATGAAAGCCACTGGTTCATATTAGTGTCAGAATGCTAACAAAGGGAAAAGTTTTAATAATGGATGATGACTCCATATTACTACAAAAAAATTGTGAACTATAAATCATTCTTTACTTAAAAGAGATTTGCATTCACCATATCTAGGAGAAATTAGTGGAAAGTATGAGGGAATGTGAGTAATCATAAATTAAGCTTGGATTCATGGGAGAGTGTAAGAAAAGGGAAAAGGTGTTTGGAGTGTGAGTAAATGAACATGCTACAGGGAAAAAAGGTTTGCAATAATAGGGCACAGTGTGAAGAGTCTAAAGAATCCTTAAGCAGTCAAAATATCAACCTTTTGAATTAAATTAAGGATGATTTTTTTTTGCCAAAGACCATAATCAAAGTGGGAACAAACCATAGACCATTGTTTGAAGAGTAGTCATAGACCACAAAGGAACAATCAACACAAATGCAAATGAAATAAATAAGTGTGGAGTTTGATCAAATGAGTCATAATGGAAGTGAAATATCTTCAAAGAATAAGACTAAACTGATTTACTCAATAGTAAGTGGTTGATGTGTGCTAGGTCAAAACAGGGAAATCTTGTATCGACTATCAATTTCTAATAAATTTACCATAATTGGCTCCAATGCTAACTAGAACACCAATTATGGTGCATTGTTCAGATGTTCATCGCCTACCTACAACATTCTAGTGTGCTTTACTAATAATTCTAAATCTCCAAATACTTTACAACAATCCTTGGTGACTCAATAATATTCTAGTTCAAACGATCATGTTGCAACATATAAGGGGATTCACCATGATAGAAATGAAGAACAGGGGAGCCCCTTTGGAGCAACATTCATTCTAAAGTAGAGAAGAAGAGGAGGCAATGTTTGAAGAGAGGGTAAGTATGTTGGATGTAGGGAAATCCTCATGCAAGGTAGAATTGCACTCTAGTATAGCTTCTGTAAGGCCAAATTAGAGCTTTTTTGCTTTTTGATTGCACTATTATTGCATTGGATTCTTAACAAAGGTATGGATTACAAAATTATACAATGAGAAATATCCAAGGCTATAAACAAGTTCTACTCTATCTGTGCCACAAGAAGATATTCAAAGCATTTTGTAACTCTTCAATGATACATGGGGGATAACTAGCTCAAATAACAAATCTTTGCATAATTTGATGTAGAATGTTCAAACTTGTGGTCATGAAATTTTAACCAGCCAATTTAATGGATTGTGGGAATTATAAACATCTCTTCTTTAAGTCTTTTCAAAAACACTATGCAGTTTGGCCTTAACAAAATTAATGTTGCAGGAAAGCAGTACAAAAAATTTAAGCCCTTTGATTCATCTTTTTGTAACCCATGTTAAAGTCTTTAATTGTGGCCATGGAGACTTGGGCTCAAATCCTAGTAGCCACAATGAAAAGCATATATTTTGACATAGGATGAAGTAGACCAAGCAGATAAGAAGAAGAAAGCATGAAAACAATTATCCCATATTGCCCATGATTATGCTTTCTTATGTTTTTAAATACTCCACCACACTTTCGATTAGTTGTCTTATGACATAAGTGCTTTTGAAAAGAACAAGCCTACATGGTGGGCCTAACTTGGATGATTAGAGGTAAAATTTGAACAAAAATGCTAGATAAGTGATGTCCTTAGCTCACATGTCATAGTGGACATGTGGCAGCACGACGCTTCCCCTCTTTGTGGAGATGTACAAGGTTCAGCCAAATTGGGCAAGTGCCAAGCTACCACATGGCAGTGGGTCTAGGCAATGCGGTGACATGGTGGGTGTAGGTAGGGTGCTAACTAGGTGGATAGGTAAGCCAATCAGGTGCTGCCACATGGCAGCTCGGTCAAAGAGTGACCCAAATTTCAAGGGTGAGGGAAAATAAATGGTAAAAATGATTTTTTAAAAATGATTTTTCCAAATGGAACACACATCATTTTTTAAATTGAAATGTGGATATATTCTAAAGTGTAAACTTTAGGATATTTTAAATCTTTTGGAAAATGAGTTTTAAAGTATAGAAGCTGTGCTAGGGGTACATTTTTCAAAATGGTATTCTGGGAGTTTCTAGTAAGAAAATATTGGATTCCAATATACCATTGGAACTAGAGTGAGATGAATTTTCCAAATATGAGGTCAAATTTTTCACAGATATTGACTAGTTTTCTATATAAGTAGATTTTTAATTTCAAGGGCATTCTCAACAAAATGGGCATAATTCATCATTGAGCAAAAAAATTGGTTGGAGGGTAGATATTGAAGCTTGTTGAAGCATAAATGGTTCTAAAAAGGTTTATCTTGCCTCTAGAGGCCATTTAACTAATTTTTGCCTTTTCCTTAATATGAGATCTGGCACCAAAATAATTTTTTTTAAAAATAAAATATTTGAGAAATTTTATGCTTTTACAAGGCAAAATGATGGAGGATTTGATATGCAGTTATAGAGAGAGATTAGAGAGATGCTTTTAAATTCTTGAGGAGGTTTTCCAAGTGAACACATGTTAGACACAGAACAAATCCATGAATTCATACTCTTCTATATGTTTCATTCTCTTAGTCATTGTTGGTAGGAGTTTTTGGAAGAAATTAATCACTACTGTGATACCATATGTGTTCCAATCTTGAGTTTTCTCAGATCGATGAGACCAATGGTTCCAGTTTTGATGTATTTTCATCACTATGATACCACATTTGTTTTTAGCAATTTCTCTTGTATGAACAATAGTAATGAAGATAATATAGCTAGTTCTAATTTGTTAGACATTTTCATGTTTTAATTCATGTATATGAATGTATAATTTCAAGGAAATGAATACAATTGAGCAAAAATCTCTTTAGTTTCATTTTGATTCTTGTCTCCTTCCTATGTTGTCTGCAATGTTTTGTGTTTAAACAAACAGCTTAAACTCATTTGCAATCCCTTAAGGTTGTACGTTATGATAAGTTTTTTATTGGAACAAAGAGCCAAGAAAATGCTTATTTACCTTGACAAGGTTGTAGGTTTCATCAAGAAGATATTTAGTAACTAGTGAGAATTCTTATGAAGATAGATGTCTATTTACAAGGTGAATGGATAGATTAGATATCTAATATATGAGTATGTCTCAAGTATCCACATGTATGTATTTGATTTGTAGATTTTCCCAATGGATAAGGCACTAATAAGTTATAGGATCAATTAGTTCTTACTACTGCATATTTAGGGTTTTGTTGAAATCAACATCATTAATCAAATATTTTTCCCTTTAAATGTTGAAGAGCTAAAAATTGTTACCCTCACTCAGCTTGTGGATTTTATTGTCTTGCATTTAGCTATTGTAGATCTATGTTATTGCATGAGTCAATAGGAGAAATAAGGGTTTAATCTATAGTTAATAGATTCAAGTGTATGTTTTAGCACTGGTACCATATAAGTGAATCTGAGGTACACCTACCTAGGTTTTGCAGGGCTTGAAGTAGAAGAAGGGTCTAGCCTTATAGTTGGCCTGGTGTCTAAAAGGATATGTTAAAGATGGGAGTTAGCTGCCCCTATATGTATCTTATTCTCAAGACATAATTTGGAATCATGCATTAATTTTCTTATGTTCCTTTTCTTATTAAGTGTATCATGTTATGATAAATACACTTTAGCAAAGTATACATCATAGATAGGACTCAATTAACTTAATTATATGTTTAAGGAATCAACCTAAGATTTAAATGTAGGGAAATTGTTGGACATAAATTTTTTTAACCAACTTAGTAGGTTTAGGTATAGTCCTATCGCAATCCCTAACAAGGGGCATTATAGAGGCATTTTGGCTCAAGTATATGATGAAATTGGAAACACAAGGCATATGCATAGTTAGGAGGCTAGATAGAGCACTAAGAAAAAAATGAAAATGAGGAGGAAAACATAGTTTTGATTATTTGATGCCTTTTGATAGTGTGCATGTCTAATAGATTGTACACCCTATGTTTTGCATTGCCCAAGCCTAGAGCCAAGTAAATGAAAACCATAAAGCATAAACCCTATAGGGCGTACACATTATGGATTTCATGGGGAAATCCAAGAAGTAGCAAATTTTAGGCCCCCATATTTGTGCACTTAATTAACAAATATGTTGGTATTTAGAAATGAAGGAAAGAAAAATAGGAAGAGAAATCATAAATGGTTGAACATTATTGTATGGTTGGTGAATTTGAAATTAAGACTATTTATGAAGCTTTAAATTATGCTTTTCAATTAAATTCTATGAACGCTGAAATTAATATGATTAACAAGAATAAGATATGAGAACTTCAATCTCAGATTGGTTTTGACAAGTGGGTGTCTATACACTTAAGTCATTTATTTAATTCATGCTGAATAAGTAGTATATGCCAAGCACAACATGTATAAGATAGAGAATTTTGAGTCCACAGTAAGTACCAAGTCACTCATGTGCCAAGTCACTCAAGTGCTGAGTAGACAATGTATGCTAAGTGATATAGAAGCTGAGTAAGCAATGCATTCTGAGTCATTTAGACGTTGAGTCATAGTATAGAAATCAATATATGCCGAGCATTAGAGACTTCAAATGTTGAGTAACATAGTTTTGTCATAGTTGTTTGTAATGGCACAAACTACTATGTAAACCATTTTTGAGCCGACTAATAGATTGAATTATGATATTTTGGTGATAAGGACAAATCGTAAGTTGGAATCCCTATGAATTACATGCATCCAATCAAGTAAAGGAAGGTTTAAGTGGAAAACTGGATGAATCAAAGCCATTGATTCATTCCTAACCCTAAGTTACCAAGGTCTTCTTAAGGAGGACAAATCCTAAATTCCTTGTATGTGTGGAAGGAGCAAAGTGAGAAGTTTGCATGTGCAAATAGAGGATTCATAGTGACTACAGAATTGTGAATTTGAAATTGCATTATAGAATTGGTTAAAGGAGAATAGAGGAAGGAAATAATACACATAGAGAGACATTGATCAAGAAGGAGAAAGAAAATATTAGTTTAGAGGTGATTCGTCATCAAGCAAGAAAGTGCTAACCGTAGGATCAATGCTAAGATATTTTAATAGGTGAATCAGTTAAATCTCTTCATAGCGTAGTCCTAATAGGCTATATTAAAATCCTCTAACAAGGTGCTTACTTAATTATGAGTCGAAGTCCTTTAACAAGGCACACTTCTAATAGCATGTTGAAATCCTTTAATAGGGTGAGAGCTAATAGTCTTTGTAAGCATTTAACAAGGCAAACCTTTCATAGGATAGATCATGTCTCATGATCAAACATTTCAACCTTCATTGGATACACTTTATTATTGTAGTAGTGAAGATTTGTGGGTGTCATCCCTACCCCAATTTTATTTTCTCATTGGAGGGTTTCTAGGTAATGATATCTGGTGTCATATATGTGTGAATGTTTACTTATTTACATGATTTAGATGTACATGCTTTACATGGTATTTCAATTTACTTATTAAATTGTGAGATGGATGTGTAGTGAATATTTTTATGGGTCAAAGTTTAAGCTACTGATTCACTCCTCCCACTCCCCCCCCAATAGAAGTTTACCTTTCCTATTGTAATTCAAACAATTGGTATTAGAGCTCTGTTCTTTGAAAGATTTAGCTTTGCAACTTTGAGGAAAGACCTTGAAAATGGAACAAGTTGGGAAAGATCATTGAAAATTAGGGAATTGAAATACAACTCACTCTACATCAACTAAATGAAGTAAGAGAAGAATTAAAGAAATATTTAAAGAGAAGGAAGAAAATTTCTATTGAGCAGAATGATACACAATACAGAGAGATGCACACTACTAAGCTATTTCCTAATGGAGACTCTAATGAATTTGATGCAACAATTGTAGATCTAATGGAAAAGAATAGAGCCCAAGCTGAAGAGATCATAATCCTCAAGTTATAGCAAGAATCACAAGCCATACTATTATGTGAGGTGATTGAATAGAAAAAGAAAGCTACGGAAGACAAAGCCATGATTGAAGATGAAAAAAGAGTTTTGATCAACAAACTAGAAGATAAACCATTAGAGCTAACTAAGATTGTTAACATGGAATTGGATGCTCTAAGTCAAATAATGAATGCCAATTGTGAATTGAATATCAAGGACATTGAGATAACAACATTGAAGTTACAAAATGAGTAATTGAATAATGACCTAAAAAGGGAAAACGAATTTGCTAAAAGTTTCAATAAACCAAGTGAAGCCATCAAATACTTTGAGCTATTAATGAGATCCCCAAGACCTAACTATGATACATCTAGACTAGGATACATAAGTATTGAAGAAGGATAGTCATCCAAAAGTGCTGAAGAAAGGAGAAACAAAGGTAATAATTCCAAACTTACTTTTGATAATTGTGGTAAGAAAGGACATACTACTAATGTGTGCAAGAGCAAGACTGTAAATCAGAATGTCAAGCATAAGAGCATGGTTCACCGCCATAAGTGTAACAAACAAGGTCATCAGGCACATGAATGTGGAACTAATACCATGCATACTCATATATTTGAGGGATATTGTTATAATTGTCATAAGTATGGACATAGAGCTTTTGAGTGCAGATCCAAACCCATGTGGTCATCAAACTAGCAAGCAAAGGTAAAGAAAAATGGAAACTCTTATTACTATGATTATAATATAGGATATAGCTATCATTATTGTCAAGAGTATGGACATGTTCCTAAGAATTGTATTAGAACACACTTCAGAAGTGACTACAAAAGGTGGTTGAGTCAAACTACATATTTAAGCAGTTTGAAGATTGGTCACATCAGTCCATATTGTCCAACAAGATCAAAGGCACCAAGTTGTGAGTTTAATAAAGGGAAAGGAAATATAGATGTTGAACAAGACATGGAAGAAAAAGAAGGATTTCAACACATCAAATGAAGAAATGATCACTTACCCCAATGGGTTAGGTGATCACACCTCATCAAACTAAGCAATCAAGAAGTATGTTGGATTGATATTAAAAAGTTATATCATACATAAGTTCTAAAGGATTTAGTTTTAAAAATATTATATAAGCATGAATAAAGATGCAAGATGTTATTAGGAATCAAAGTAATTTTTTAAGTTTTACATGTTAATGTTGAGCATGAAAAGTTTCTTATGATTTTTGAGTGAAATGTTAGAGGATGTCAAGTTAACATACTAGCTAGTTGTCGCTGAGCTCATTATGGTTTCCAAATGAATGAAAAGACTAGTGGATGTCGAGTGAGCCTGAAATTAGTTAATGCCAAGCTTACAACTATGTAAGAACTCAACATTAATTTTAGGTACTTCAAAGAGGTATTTGATAAATTTCATCTTATTTTACATCATTTTGAAATCAAGAACTTGAGCAAGAAGAGTTAGAGGCAATATGTAAACTCATTCAAAGTGTTTGTGGCAGATTTGAACAGCAATTCAACACAATGTCATCAAAATTTTCAAGGTATTTAATGTATGCCAAGCTACACTATTTCTTGTTTCAAAAACCATAGTTTCATTAAATGACATCTAGTTCAAAGGGTGTAGAGGGTAAGTAGGTTTTGAATGTTTAGTTGGTTAGTAATGAAGTTAAACAACCTATTTTCAAAGCCATACCAAACAAGATCCCTCTAGTACGTTATCCATGATACCACCAAATGTTCTAATGATTAAGGATGTCACAACGTGTTACAACTATAAGATTGGTAGTATTGGAGATATGGAAATCAGAGAAACATATGGTAAATTATGTGAAAACAATGTGTTAAGGGAAGAATTCAAGATTTTAGAGAAGAAAGGGTTAACTTGTGCCCTATATTTCCCTAATGTTTTCAAAACCTAATGGATCAGGATTGTATTGATTAGAATTCATGATAGTTTACTATGGTTAGCTAATGGGCCAATCAAAATCATCAAAAGAATAATCCATAGAGTAATAGGGTATCCAACCCTAGATTGGACTAAGACTATGAAAAACGAATCCAAAGAAATTATTGAAAAGAACACAAGGGTTGTGTAGAATAAGAGGGGAATGACAATTGACACATCACATATCCTCTAATAGACTTTGTAGTAAGGGTAATTGCACATAAATTTTACCAATCAAGAAGATTGAATGGTGTGCCATGTATTATAGTAGATGTGGTTTATAAGATTGTGAAGAAGGATCATACATATGATCTTGCCAAGCTACAACTACAACAATTGATTGAAAACTTAGGAGCAATAAGGAGATCAAAGCGTGCTTAGTGAAAATTTGGATCTATTTTGATATTTATCTTCTTTTATGTTCATAAAACATTTCCTACATTTGGCACTATGGCATGGAAGACAAACAGGTCTGTGGCAGTTCAAATAAGTGAGTTCATTGAATAGTTAGATGATAATTTTAAGTCAGTAATGACCCGTTACTTTGAGGATTTCAAGCAATCTATGAAGAAAAGATTCAAGATTCTAGTGTCATTAGTGGAAAAACATTATGATGATGTTTGTTTCCTAGTTGATGTTGATTATACATTTGTTCAACTAGAAACTCCAAGAGTAAGATGTGTAAGGCCATTAGGCTATGAAATTAATGTAGATGAGGCCTTTGCAACAATAAAAATAGTACTTGCAGAAGATATAAATAAAGATACAAAATCATTTGGTAATTATGAGATGGCCAAATCTAATATTACCATGGAATTAAAGACAACCTTTGTCATCAAGAAGAAGGAGAAATTAGTTAAGAAATTGAAAGCTATATTTGGTGAAGGTGCCAAGGAGGAAGAGGATGAAGAGGAAGAGGACACTGAAATCCAAGCACCACTTGCATTAACACAAGGAAAGGGTGAAGATCAACAAGAGGAAGAAATAAAAATTACAGAAGGTTTCAATGAAGAAGAAGCTGAGGAAGCACCTACTCCTATTGATAAGAAGAAGAGAAAGGCTAAGGAAAAAATAGTGACAAGACACAAGAAGGTTGCTAAACCAAGCCAACCCAAACCTACAACACCTACCACAATGGCTAGTGCATGTGTCATAGCACTAAAGGCTAAAGAGAAAGTCAAACCTACAAAAGTTGATATAGTTAGAGAGAATAAAGTGGAAAATTAAGGCATTATCAAAACATAGAGTCAAATAGGTTAGATAGATTTATCTACACCTCCATCACAAGTTCAAGGTGCAATTCAAGGCATTGTGGTAGAAAAGGACAAGCCTAAAGAGACCAAGTTTACACCAAAACTGAAGGAGCAAGTAGAAATTTAATCCCTGGTAACTTTACTAGAATTTGGCACTCCTTCCAATCACACTCTTCAAAGGTTGAACATAGATGCAACACCTTTGCAATTCTTAGTGCTGAGTCCAAGTTCATCAAAGGTAGAAGAGGTAATACAATATGGAGATGTGAGCCTAGATGAAGAAATTGTTTTTCCAAAATAAAAATAGAGAAGATGGGCATACTAAAAGAAGTCCTTTCTAGAAATAAGCATCAAGAACTGCTCAGAAGGGAGCATAGGCAAAAACAAGCTTTTCTTGATATTAAAGACATATTCCTAGATGCATTTAGTTTTCCTACTCTAGATGAAACCAAGCCACTCATTGAATATTTAACAAATATAGTGGAAAAGGTAAGTGATGTAGACCTTGACACTAATGCAAACTTATTATAATGTCTTGAAAAGAAATTCCAAATTAAAGTGAATGAGAAAATATATGGTGATATAGCACTTACAGAAGTTGCATTGGAAACTAAGGTAGAAAGTGTGAAGAAAGTACATGAGAACATTTTCTCACTATACACCAAACTGTGCAATCCCACACTCTTCACAAAAGAGACAAGGAGTCACATTTTGAGTTTGGAAAGTCAAATTACTTCATTAAGTACAAAATTTCCTATGACTTTAGCTCAAAGTGAAAAACATTTCAAAATTTTATTGCAAACCTAGAGTTAGTTAGCAACATTATCTATAGACAAAGCCAACATCAGGGTCAAACTAACCAACATTCAAATAACATTGACTCCTCACATGGAGATTTTAGACAAGGAGTTAGGCTATGTGGAAACTCTTATGAAGAAAGATCCCAATCTTTCTACATTAGATGGCCTAGTTCACCTTGTTGCCAAGATGGCTATCCAAATTAAGTCTTCAGATGTCGCTTGTGAGAATTGGGATGCCCCTCTTAAAATTATTCTTAAGGTCCATAAATCTTTCTTCAACAAATACACTATCAGTGTATAGCCCATTGACAAAGAGAGCTAAGCAAAGGGGGAGAAATTCAGCTTAAGAAAAGGAGAGAAAGAGAGCATGGGAAAGAAAGAAAGCATGGGAGAGAAAGCATGGACAACAAGCAAGAAAAAAAGTATCAGTTGAAGCATATCTACTCAATAGGAGTAAGATTTTGAGTACAGAACTAGATCCAAATAACTCAAGGGGAGTTAAAAGATTTTGGGGGACTTATATGGTTAACCCACAATAATGGGTTCCACTTTTGTGGCATGAAGGAAATTACAAAATAATGCCAAAATCACACATCCAATTTAACGTATGTTCAAGCAAACATACTAACTATGTTCATGTGAACATAAAAAATTTACACGTTTGTGCAAACATGTTAAGTTTATATAAGGGGTGTTCAGGCAAGCATCCCTTATTAATATGTTTGCCTGGACATATTTTTATAGTGATTTTGTGGTGAAAACCCTGTTTTCCCAATTTTCCTGTTCATTTTTATGGTGAGGTGAATTAGATCTGGACGTTGGAGTGAATGTATCGGATTGGTAAGCGAGCTTGCGTCATTCTCCTCCAGATTCTTGTCGTTGCGCTATTTCAGGTATATTTATATGTTATTATTTGAATTTTAAAAAAAATGTTTTTTATGTTTTCAAAGCATATTTTCATGTTAATTTAATATTAAATTGTTGTTTATTTATGTTAGTTAATTCTATTAATTTAATGTTTATATTTTCTTGTATTTGTTAGTTATATATGAGTGTTATTAGAAATTATTAAAAAACATTATTGTAGAATATTAATTTAGCATTAGAAAACAAATTTAGAAAAAAATTAGTGTTAAATTAGATAAATATTATAAAATATTAGAAAAACAATAGTTTGAATATTAGAAAAACATTAGAAAATATTCAAAAAATGTTAATCTAGAATATCAAAAAAATATTAGTGTAACATTAGGAAATAAATTTAGAAAAATATTAGTTTTATAAGAAAAAAATAGAAAATATTTTAAAAAACATTAGTCTAGAAAATATTAGAAAAAATTACAAAATATTTAAAAAATAATAATGTACTAGAAAAGTAGAATATTATAATTTTTTAAAGAAAAATATTAGTTTTATTATAAAAACATTAGAAAAAACAAAATTTAGAAAAATATTAGTTTTATTAGAAAAATATTAGAAAAAAATTACATTTAAATACTAGAAAAATATTAGAAAATACATTTAAAAATATTAGTCTAAAATATATTAAAAAAAAGATAAGAAAATATTAGAAGAAACATTAGAAAATATTAGAAAAATAGAAGAAAAAAGATTAGAAAAGTTTAGGAAAACAATGTAAAATATTAAAAAAAATAGTGTAGAATTATTAGAAAAACATTACTTGAAATATTAAAAAAAACGTTAATCTACAATATCAAAAAAATAAATTAGTATAATATTAAGAAATATTAGTATTTAACATTAAAGAAAATAAATTAGTATATAACATTAGAAAATATTAGAAAAACTTACAAAATATTAGAAAAAAATAATAATATATTTGAAAAAACATCACAAAATATTAGAAAAAACATTAAACAAAATATTGGAAAGACATTAGGAAAAACAAAAAAACAAATTGGTGTAGAAAATTAGAAAATATTAGAACTCTATCTCCAACCCTTTAACACTAACCATAACCCTAACCCAAACTTGAAAACTCTTTAAGTCTAATATAATCCTAGAGTTCTGTAGCTAAAATAGGCTAATGTAACCCTAGAACCATAACTCTAATCTAATCCTAACTAAAAACTAGAACCCTTAGATCTAACTCAAACCCTAATCTAAATCAAACCTTAATCATGAACCCTAATTCAATTGAAAACCCTAATCTAATCGTAAGTCTAGAAATCAAACCCTAACCAAAACCTAATCTAACTCAAACCCTAATCTAAATGAAACCCTACAATCAAACCCCAGAATCTAACTCAAACCCTTATCTAACTGTAACCATAGAAATCAAACCCTAACCAAACCTTAACTCAAACCATAATCTAATTGTAACTAAAAACTAAAACCCTAATCTAATCCTAAATGAAAACTTAAACCCTAATCTAAATGAAATCCTAGAATCAAACCCTAATCTAACACAAACCCTAGAATCTAACTGTAACCCTATAAATCAAACCCTAACCAAACTCTAATCTAAATCAAACCCTAATCATACCCTAATCTAACCCTAACTAAAAATTCAAACCCTAATATAACTCAAACCCTAATCTTTAAATCAAACCCTAATCATGAACCCTAATCTAATCATAACCCTAGAAATTAAACCCTAACCAAACCTTAATTTGACTCAAACCCTAATCTATGTGTTTTAGGGTCTTGTTAAATCATGTTTTCCTTAATAAAAACTCAAACCCTAATTTAAATCAAACCCTTTAAATCAAACACTAACTCAAATCTTAAGTAATCTATAATCGTCACCCTAACCAAACCCTTTAATCTAGAACTCAAACCCTAATCTAAATCATTTGAACCCTAATCAAAACCTAATCTTTAACTCAAATCCTAATCAAATCATAACCCTAATCTAACTAGATAACCCTAACCTAACCCTAACCCTAACCTAACCCTTACTATAACTGGAACCCTAATCTTTAAACCCTAACTCAAATTAAAACCCTAACTCAATTTGAAACCATAATCTAACTCAAACCCTAATATAATCCTAACTTCAAACTCAAACCCTTATATAATCCTTACTGAAAACTAAAACCCTAGAATCCAACTCAAATTCTAATGTAATCCTAGAACTAAAAACTCAAAAGCTAATCTAATTCAAACCCTAATTTAAATGAAATCCTAATCAAACCCTAATCAAACACAATCCCTAATCTAAACATAACCAAGTATAAATCAAACCCTAATCTATTTATCAAACCCTAATCATACCCTAATCTTGAACTCAAACCCTAATCTATAAATTAAACCATCATCAAACCCTAATCTAATCCTAACTAAAAACTCAAACTCTAATATAACTCAAACCATAATGTTTAAACTAAACCCCAATCATGAACCCTAATCTAATCATATAACCCTAGAAATCAAACCCTAACCAAACCCTAATCTAACTCAAACCCTAGTCTAAATCAAATCGAAACTCAAACCTTAAGTAATGTACAACCATAACCTTAACTAAACCCTTTAATCTAGAACTCAAACCCTAATCTAAATCATTTGAGCCCTAATCAAACCCTAATCTTTAACTCAAATCCTAATCTAGCTGTAACCCTAATCTAACTAGATAATTTTAACCTAACCCTAATCATAACTAAAACCATAATCTAACAAACCCTAACTCAAACCCTAATCTAACTCAAAGGTCCTAATATATTCCTAATTGAAAACTAAAACCCTATAATCTAACTCAAACTCTAATGTAATCCTAACCGAAAACTCAAAACCTAGAATCTAATTCAAACCCTAATTTAAATGAAATCCTAATTAAACCCTAATCTAACACAAACCCTAATCTAACTATAACCCTATAAATCAAACCCTATTCTTTAACTCAAACCCTAATCTAAATCAATCGTAATCAAACCCTAATCTAATACTAACTAAAAACTCAAACCCTAACTAAAAATTCAAACTCTAATCTAAATCCTAACTGAAAGCTCAAACCCTAATTTAACTCGAACCCTAATCTAACTCAAACTCTAATGTAATCCTAACTAAAACTCAAACCCTTAGATCTAGAAATGAAACCCTAATCAAACTCTTTAATCTAACTCAAATTCTGGTGTAATCAGGTAACTAAAAACTCAAACCCTAACCTTGAACTCAAACTCTAATTTAATCCTAACTAAGAACTCAAACCCTAATCTAAATAAAACCCTAATCAAACCTTAATCTAACTCAAACCCTAATCTAACCCTAACTAAAAATTAAAACCCTAACTTTAACTTTAACTCTCATGTATGGTCATATAATTATTGATGTCTTATAGATCAGACATGATGTAGATGATCACATATCTTTTAAATAAAAATTTGTATACTAGACTAGATATGCACATATGTATATGTGTATTTATAGTATATATTAGCTCCATGAGGCTTCTCTTGTGACTCCTCCTATTACAGCTCCTACTGCGGCTCCTCCTATAGCTTCTGATGTAGTTCCTATTGTGGCTCTTGATCTAGTTCCTATTATATCTCCTAGTGTAGTTTGTCATGTTTCTCATGATGGGACTCATTCTTTGGCTTGTTGCAAGGCTCGTTGTGGGGCTCGTGTTGTGGCTCTTGGTGTGGCTCCTAGTGCGAATCTTGGTGCAAGTCCTAGTGTGGCTCTTGGTGCAGTTCTTGTTGGAGGTCCTGGTGTAGCTCCTACTAGAGCTCCTGCTATGGCTTCTAGTGCACCACCTCCATGCATTGATATTGATGCATTATTTTCATTTTTAGAGTAGAAGGTTGTTAGGTTAGAGCAGTCTATATTATCCTCCAATGATTGTCTATATAGAGATTGTTGGTCTGATTTTTTGCATAATAACTTTTCTTAAAATCATGGTATAAAAAATTAGATGTGAGTCCATTTATTAGATCCTAGGGTTTTAGGTTTTGGTCTTGTATTTTTTGATACCCTTTAAAATCTGTGTAAAACCCTAGGTCTTGCCCTTTTAAAATTATCTTGGTGCAAAATCTTTTAAAATGATTGAATATTCTATTCCTGCCTACTTTGAAGTCATTGTTGACTTCTTTTTGAAAAGTCTTGTCCCACCGTTGGATCTTGTTTGGATCCACAGATGTCACATGCTCATTATAAAAAGTTGCGAGGCTGTTTACTATCGCAACATAGCAACTATTGGGATGTTTGGTCTACGCCGCTATAAAGTAAAAGGTGGCATCATAAATGGTATGTTACCTCAAGAACAATTCATTCTAAGTGATAGAGTCGTCATTGTTAGAAGGAACACATAGAGCGAGATATGGTTACCAGAACTCAAGATTTTCAGTGATTCGCTATGTCGTGACTGGAAATATTTTGTTAAAAGCCAGTAACGAGATAGTAATCTACTGAAAAATTTAAGAAAGTGGCAAATTTTATTTAAGGGAAATGGTGAGCGCTGAATTCCCACGTAATTTTACAATTTTCATATTCATTATTCTGACAGTTGTACTATATGATGTGGCCATGTTTGGTGTGTTTTCATTTCTCAGTCATTGAATTATCATTTTTACCAGAAGTTGCTATGTTGTGATCGAAAAATCTTTGGTCCTCACCGGTAGTGAGATAACAATCATCCAAAAAATGCAAAAGGTAGCGACCTTGTGTGAATGGTGGTGATTCTAACAATCCCAAGAAAGATTTTTGGAAAAACGTGTTTTTTTTCTTATATCAGGGTAAAAGCATAGATCTGTGTCACCATTTGTGATACAAAAACCTATTTTGGTCAAATCTCATTTCTCTATCAAAACTCAATTTTTAAAAAAAACTAAAAATACCATTTTATAGATTTCAGACTCAATATTATCATTATATAAATTTTTGAGTGTTTTGATTAGTTATAATATGCTATAATCTTAAAATATTATAAGTCGATATTTCAACATTTCAGAAGATGCTCTCTCAAAAAATGAAAAAAAATAGTAAATCATATCAAAAAAATTTTAAAAAAATATTTATCACTAGAGGAGAGAATCCTCTTCATGAATATGCAATTTTTTTTCAAGAAGGTATAGATTTGATAGGGAAGTTTTGACGGGAGGAAAAAACTGTTGGATTCTGACAAGGTCGAACTTGAGTACTTATAACAAAGAAAATATACATCAAAAATAATTATTTCTTTTTTTGTGCACTAGCTATACATGTCATCTATAAAATAGTTTCAAATCATAACAAAAAAAGATGATTTGCACATACTTGTTTGACGGGAACTACATCCTATATTTTTTATAGTTAAAAAAGGGACTTCAAAATAAAATAAAATGAATAAATTCTTAGCCAAAAATAATAATAAAAATTATAGGCATAAAATTCATAAAATTCTACACATTTCATCAGTTTACATCATCTTCATATTTTAAACGCAAATACCATTTTTTTTGTCATTAATGTTGAACTGTCACTTTCTGATATCACTTTTCTTTATAAAAAGGTGACATAGGTTTGTGCTTTTACCCATCAGTTATTATTTATTTATTATATCAGTTATAATATCAAGCTTTTCTTGGTTCTAGATTTTTTCCATTCACTAGAGGTTGCTATGTTGCAACTGGGAACTCTTTGGCTTTTGCCAATAGCAACATAGCGATTCATTAGAAAAGAATACTATGGTCACATATCCATAAATTGGGTCCCAGTAAAAGGTTTTTTCAGCAATAAGTCATGCAATTTGTGCCATAGTGGTATTTAATAAATAGCATTATTCCAAAATCTATGAACTTGCTAGAAGTCGCTATGTCATGTTCAGGAAACTTTTCATCTTCACCAATAGTGAGATAGCGACTCACCTGAAAGTCATGAAACATAGTGAGATTTAGGATACATTTGTCACAACTAAGAATTATAAGGTGACATGTCTGCCAGGTGGAAGCGAGTTCCTTAATTTATCATAAGTATGGATCCACTACCAGATTAGATGAAAGGTAATCACTGAGGATCGTTTGATCAAAGAATGATCAAAGATTGTCACCAAGTCATTATAACAAGTTGCATACTATTTATTTTACATGACTTGGTGACCAAGGGACCCACTGTATTTTATATAACTAAAATGCAAGTTCCTCATCATTTGATCGAGTGAGATCTATCAATGTCACATGCTCGCTATGGAAAAATGCTCAAGGTTTAAGGGTAGTGACATGGTGAAAGCAGCAAATGGGTACTGGGCCCACCAGCTATATCAAATTGATGTTTTGAAATCTCATTCATTCAATTAGGGTGAGATCAATGTTTGTCACTATCTCACATAAGGAGTTGCTCACTCTTTAGGCATAGTGAGATAGTGATATGGTGACATGTGTCCTCAAAGAAAAGTAGGTCTAGTCTAAAGCACCAATAAAGAAGGAAATTTATAGGTGGAAACTTCTCAGTGGTTTGACTACCAGTGTGTTGAGAAGAATATGAGTTAGATTTGTTTTAGTTCCTATATCATAGGATTTCTTGATATTGATGGCCCAAATTTAAATATAGAAGGGAGTGCCACCCTATTTTCCCCTTACAATTCATTTATGAGATATGAAGGCTTCACCTGCGAAGTAGAAATAAAGTATTTCATAGATGATTTCACCATTTTCACATTATGCGAACAAGATTTCAAGTTTCCTAAGAGAAAGAAAATCACAGAGAGTATTATGGTGAGGCTTGAGTCAAAGGTGTAGTAGTTTTTCAATTGTTCACAAAATATTACAGATTCATAGAGCAAGTAGGTAGAAAATCAAGTCAATGGTGTAGTAGTTTTTCAATTGTTTGCGAAATATTGTAGATTCACAGAGCAAGCAGGTAGAAAATCAATTAAGTTTCTATAAAAAAAAATCTCTGTAGAATTACAATTCCTCCAAGCTGTATTCAAAATGCGTCCTAAGAAATTTTTCTTAGGACAAAGCGATTATCAGGCTAGGAATGTTCATGATGATTTGTTAGAATTGCTTCCTATATCCACTACTGAGACTCTTTAGGTTAAAAAATTAACTTCCCTAAACCATAGATTATAGATTTTAGATGGCCTTTATGATAAGGGAAATTAGGTTAGGGATGGAATAACTACTCAGATTGGCCTGTTTTATTTAAAAAATAGTTCTCAGAGAGGAATCTTTTCTCCCCACATTCAAATGTTTGGAACTTTGATTTGGGAAAGCTAGTGGTTACTAATTTGTTTATGGATTATGATTTTCTTGAGACCATTGCTAGGAATTATGACTAGGTCATTAGGGTGGTAAGAAGGACTGATGGAGTTCCCTTGATTACAATTAGCCCTGATGAGATTAGAGAAGTTTTTCACCTAGAACCCCTAACTAATTATCATGTACCAATCAATTTGCAAGAGTTAGAAAAGGAATATATGGAAAAGAAAGATGTGATTAGGGGAGGTGCATTGAAAGCACATATTGGCACAATTGGAACTCTTGTAGTAATCATAGCTGCCTCAAGGGAGCCTTTCAAGAAAGACCTTTTTACTTCTCAGGCTGTAGAGGTATATAGGACCTTATGTAGAGTTTTTGGTGAAGATGAGCAAAATTCCATGCCTATCAGTTTTATGTATATGATGATTCATATTACTTCTTTTAGGGTGGATATTTTTTTTGGTTTTGCCACTTATTTAGTTGAAGAAATCCATGTTGGTTTGGTTGGAATTGCCAAAGGGAAAGTGGAGAAGACCTTTGGGCACTATTCTCTATTAATGCACATGTTCTTGTTTAAGGGGGTAACATATTTTGTTAAAGAGATGGAATTGAATAGGGAGAAGGATGGAGTAGCTCTACTAGTCCAATTATGGGGTGCTGATATGACTTGGGATGCTGATAATGCTAGTTTTGTTAGATTTGATAGGTATTTTGCTTCTAAGCTGAGATGCCTCATATTAAGCGATAATCCTAGAATCCCTAAGGCACTAATGAACATCATTAGGCCTATGGATAAACCCCACGATTTGAAAGTTTCACACAATTGGGGAGATATTATTCCTTATTCTATTTCTACTATGTTCAAACTTTATGGTTTCAAGGGCACTCCTCATGTGTTTCCCTATCAAGTACCTTTGAAGGTAGGGATGGCTGAGGTTTTTTGGTAGTTAGGAGGCTTGGAAGAGACTTACCTATTGAAAAGGTTACTGGGGTCAATTTTTCCTACTTGTATTGTGGCACACTAGTTTGTGATTAAAAAAGGGGGTTGGATTTTTTTGTACAAAATTTTGGATCAATATCAAATGGTTGTTTCCCATCCCCATTTTTGTGATATTGAAGGGTTCTACAATTTGACCTTCAGGCTTAGGATTAAGTTGGGAAAGATAAAGCATGATTCTTATTATCTTGAGGATATTATAAGGAATGAATTCTCATTACAAGAATAGGAAACCAAAAAGGAAAAATGGAGAGTTTACTCCAGAGTGCTAGAATTCATTCACTATTTTGATAAAGATTACAGTACTTTGGACAATGATGTCCCAGAGGTAGATTAGATTAATAAACTCATGAATACTTTTCCTGATATCATGGAAGCAATGAATGAAAAGAATTAATTTTTTATTGATTCCTACCCTAATAGGGCTAGAGAGGCCATGATAAGGTTAGCTTTCACTCCTAAAGTAGGAGTTGGTCATCTAGTTGTTCAAAGGAGGCCAAGCTACAATATAATTCACAATAGAAGAACCACTGAAGATAAGGGCAAGAAAATAGTGGGATCTATCAGTGCAGTCCTAAAGGAAAGGCCTCCTGAGCCATCCCCAAAGAGGAGAAAAATAATAAGGGAAGAGGAATCCCATGATTAGGAGTATTCACCTACTCAATCCCCTCTGAGAATAGAAGGAGAACAACTCGTTGGTGAACAGGTTAGGCATATAGGATCATAGGAAAGTATTTTTATTACCTAGGTAGAATTAGATGAGGGCAACCCTCAAGAAGCTCCTCCACCAAGTTTGGATTTAACAATAGCTGACTATCGAGGTAGGGTATTGGGCCTTGTGTTAGAACAAGAAAGTCATCAATTTTTGGTTGATGACAATTTTGTAAAATCTAGGGCTTTCCATCAATTTGCATGGAGGGAAAATATGAATAATTTTGAGGAAAGATGCAAAAATTTGAAAACAGAACATCCAAAAATGGATTAAGCCTCCATCCAAAACCAAATAAAATAAGAAATGATAAAAGAATTTCATAATATAAGCCCTAAGGAGGGAAGGCAAATGGTGAGGGCATCAAACGTTTTATTGTTACCAAATTGGGAGATTGTTGATGCCTTTGCTTTCAATTCTATTTCAAATAAATTGAATTTTCTAGATCAAAGTAAAAAAGGCTTCCAAGGCATTGCATTGAGTGAAGATCATTTTGCATTGGTCAGTTGGTCATTAAGAAGAGGATCTAGAGCCACATCATCACAACTAGATGAGTCTAGATTGATGGGAAGCACAATTGTAAGGAGAGTTTCTGACACATCACATGTATAGGCAGCCCATATGAATGTGGGGACCTCTCATTTTGTCTTGGCTACTGTTGAGAGGGAGGAAAAGGAGATGTTTGAGTTGTAGAGCAAGTGTGACACACTTTTGGAAGCCTATACTAAAGAGTCTCAAAAGAGGATTGAGCTAGAAAATAAGATGTTAGGAAGATCTTCTAGACCTAGAATAATACACCCTCATCCTCTAGTGGAACCTTTGAAATCCACCTCCCTTGTAGAAATACCAGACACACCCCAAAGGCTAGAATATTATACAGTTGAAGATTTTGAAGAAGAAAAAAGAAAGTTGTGAGCTTTACACGTGGAGCTAGATATACAATATGAAGATAAATTAAGAAAATCTCTCATTTACCTTGTAGACAAAATTGAGTGTCCATTGTTTTATGATCACTTAGCAAGGGTAGTAAACATTTGGGAAGAATTGAAAGCAAAAGATGAGGCTTTAAAGCCTTTTATGAATAAGTGGGGGAAGAAAAGGAGAAGGAAAGAGGTGACATTTTTGTGCTACTTAGTCATAAGGTCATCCCATGATTGAAAGGATTTGTTACATTGTCACTAATCTGCCAGATTTTGATAACAGGAGGGTTTATTTGCAAAGAATAATAGTGGGCTACTTGAGTAAGTACAAGAACCAAAAATTTGGTTTTCTTCCTAATGCTATAGACAGAAAGAATAATTTGAAAAGCAAAGATGAGTGGACCAAACAATTAGATGATTTCTTCTATTTAAGGATGAATAAAATCATAAATGAAAAAGGACATGCTTGGTGTGCCACTTCAACTGAAGAGTTGGTAAAGGTTCAATTCTTCTTTGATTCTTTGAAACAAGATTTTGTTACTATTGATAATAAGGGTGAGTACGTGCTCAAAAGATAGAATGATATTTTGCAATTCTACTAGCCAGATGATATAATGTTTGATACATGGATGGAAGATATTGCTTCTGATGAGAAATTTGAGGAAGTTGAAATAGATGAAGATGAGGTACATGATGATGAGATGCAAATTATTGACACATCAACACAGATCTAAAAAATGAAAAAGTTGAAGGTCACCAGTTAGCTCCAGTTGTAGGTACAAAAGCCTAGGATGTGGACATGGTAGAGGAACAATCAAGGGTAAAAGTAATGTTGTCTATCCAAGATGAAAATAGTGAAAATCCAAGGGTAAAAATTGATTTAGAAGCACCACAAGATGACTCATCATTGGCTAGTTTAGTAGTTACATATTCCAAAGATCTAGAATAGTGGTGGCAAATCAAGGAGTTGGTAGTTTGTAACAATGTAACAAAAATGGGCCTACCAATGAATAGTTTGATACACTTGGCATGCTTTTACACTTTTGTTTTGTCTTTTTTTAATTGTATTTGTTTCTAGTTTGGAAGGACACCTATCAATCACATTTTCCCTTTGCTTGTTGCAACTCATGCCTATATAAATGAGTTTTCAAGGCAATGTGAGGGTTCGAAGGTTGTATAATTTTAGTTTTGGTTCAAAAAAGTACAGTGGGTACAGTTGCATGTAGATGTGTTGAGTTTACTATCAAACTTGTGCTCTTTGATAATACATACAAAAGACAGCATCAACAAGATATTCAAGGCTTCTAATTGACTTTCTATTGGTCATTGTATTAGTCATATGAAAGGATAATACAAAGGGGTATTTTGCATGAGATTTGTGTCATCAATTTCTGTCTCCATTTTATGATTTTTTTTACTTTGATGTCATTTGAATAAGGTTTAATTGATTGAATGCAATTTGGATGGGTTGTGTGCTAATACTATTGTTGCTTTTAATTCAAAGAGTTATATTATTGCTTCAATAGATCAGTGAGGTTTATGAGTTTATAAACTAGATAATTCATAAGAATGGAAATAGGTGATTACAATTGATGAATTCATTTACAAGTTAATAGAATTAGGTCTCCCACCAATAGACAGTCTTTTGCCCAATGGATAAGACACTAGTCTCATGAATTAGGTGTGAGTAGGGGTAAATTCTTCTTCTACATATCAAATTAATCATAAATTCAAAATCATTCTTGTCCCATTTTGTTTAGAGTTATAATGTTGGTCAACAGTTGTTTATATTTTATTTTTGGATCTTAGATAGCTGTTATTCCCATAAATAATTGTAAACATAAAGAGAATTAGGACCAAATTTTCTTGTAAGCGATGCATATTAGTCTAAAAGTGTCATAAATTAGATAAACTATGTATGTGTTAGGAATTAGAGATGAGAATCAGAATGAAACTAATATAATTCTCATATATCAGTGATTATCTAAAGCATTCCCTAGGTAAACCTGCCTTGGTCTTGTAGAGCCTAAAGAGTAGGAAACCATTTTTGGTTTTGTTGGAGTTGGTCCAAATGGTTTGCACATAAAATTGTTGATAGGAAGAGGGTAATCCTTAGATTGTGTGAGTATTATCAATTTGGTGTTGAGAATTTTGTGGTTAAGTAGTTTTAAACACCAACAAAGACATATGTGCAATCATATGTAGGAGTTTATAGGATCTCACTGCTAGATTTAGTGCTCATCATTCATTTACCCCTTATGTATTAGCTACCATATCTAGGGAGCTTAGAGTTGAGATTTCAGGAGATGCATCTTTTGATGATGTCAAGCGGGTGGCCCCCCAAGACATCATCAAATGAGATCTCTTTCCATCATATGAGGGTACACAAGGTAGGGTGAGAGGCTATCAAGTGACATGATGCAACGATCCTATTGTAACTAGCATGATCTATACTCATTTTTTAGCCGCACATGGCCTTTATCCTAATAATAATTATATACCTCTTTATTTTGCACAGTAATTGTATGTTGAGTTCTGCATGGGGCTCAACGTCAACTACTTAGACATTCTAGATTATTGTAGATAGGGACGTGGTGGGATCACAGATCATGACCAGTATTGTAGTGCATAGCATTTTCCACCTCTAGATGTGAGATAGTTCATTGGATAGTGACTTCTTCCAATGATTCCAGCACTAGTACCTATTGTAGATAGAGTTGTTATTGCTTCCCAGAGGGAAGCAATTGGTAGTACTAGACACATCTACGACTGCTACTATAACATTTGATTCTCTTGGTCATTATATTCACACTCAATGGAGTCATCCAAGTCAACCATCTTTAGAGGTATCCAGTAGCACTTTAGGCACCTCCCCTAATGAGGCATATAGAGGTACTGGACTACCAGTACCAGGTGATGTTCATGCTCTTTTAGGATAGCACACACATATGGATTTAGTGCTATATTTTTTTGAGGATCTGTTATAGAATCTCAGTTATATTTATAATACACATGGGATGCCAATTCACTTAGTGATGGATGACATTAGACAACATTAGAGCCTTGTAGTTCTAGAGGCATAGACCACACTAATGATAGTCACCACACAGCATAGCTCACAACATTCTACATTAGGCTCATGATACTCTACAAATGACTCGGGCATATGATTTGGAGATGTTAGGATCACATCTAAGGGCCTTGATGATTTTGGTGAGCAGTTAGAAGGGCTATCTAAGATTGATACTAGTTTAAGCATGGGATTTTCATCATATATAGAAATGTTATTCCAACCCAACACTAATTCTACACCATTACCCAACTAGTTACACACTCCACTTCACTCATCATTACTAGTAGTTGGAGATTGTGGTGTTGAGGGTGGTTCAATAGGTGTTGGGGTTTTAGGAGATGGTGTTGGAGTATTAGGATGTGATGTTGAGAGTAGTCTAGGTGCATCAATAGATGATATGATGGAGTTTGATGATCATCCTCCACCTTTTGAGACCTAGATACACACACACACACACACACACACACACACACACACATATATATATATATATATATAATATTTTTAAATTTAAATATATCAAATTAAATTGTTTAGTTTAGATAGATATTTAATTTAAGTTTTAATAAATCATGTAGGCACAAGTCACTGAGCACATGATTACATCTAGTGCTAGGTCACAACATGTACGTTATAGAGATGATTCTATTAAGACACCTAGTAGTTCTCAAGTACAAGTTTTAAATAGTTTGTAAAGTTATTTATGTTTCAAACTAGATATGCACTTGTATAATTCATGTACACACACACACACACACACACACACACACACACACACACACACACACACACACACACACACACACACACACACATTCTTAGATAGTTATTAATGTATATATATTTGTAGGGCTTGGTTGATACACCTTAGCCACAAGATGTACATGAGACTCAATCAGAGGGTCATTTTATTTGTATGTGTCTTGAGGGGTCCTTCTAGTAGTAGTAGATTTATATATATTTTGATGCATATATATATTGGAGACTTTGTATATTCTGGAGACTTATATACACGTGTATTTTAGTACCTCGATGACATGTACATTTCACTATTATTTGACTAATTAGTACTTTAGTAGTTGGATGGTCACATGTATATTACTTTTTATATTTTTCTACATACATGTTTATTTGAGACTTATAGTTTACATATGCATGTATTTCAGTAGAGATATTAGATGTAGATGTTTATTCTTGAGATGTACATGTATGTATTTTTTTTGTATTTTAGTATCTAGAACATTCTTCATGAATTAGGTTATAGATTTTAAACTTTAGATTTTTTTTTGATCATTATAAAATAATCAAATTAACTTCTCTTTACCTACTTCAATAGTTAAATATGAAGAAGTTCCAAATTGATAGATGAAACTAATTTATACATTTGAAAAATAAGAATAAGTTATAGGGTGATTCAAATTGAATTAATATAGGTGCTTGAAACTACTAAATTAACCCAAATGATTTAGATTACAAATTTAAAACATTATATTTATTTGTAATCATTATAAAATAAACAATTAGTAAGACTAAAGGTACAAATTTGGTAAACCAATTAGTAGGACTAAAGATAGGAATTTATTAAATCAATTAGTAGGACTAAAGATACACATTTGTTAAATCAATTAGTAGGGCTAAAGATAAATATTAGTTTTATTTTGATAAAAATATGCTAACTAGGTAAGCCAATACATTATTTTAAAAAACTCTTATAAATTACAATATTTAAAAACACATTAATAAACTAAGAGTATGACCCTACAATAAACTAACATTAGTTTTTTAATAAACTAATGATAACTAAGAGTATGATCATACAATTAAAAACACATAATGAGATGAAATTAAATAGTTTGAAAAGAATTTGATAGAAGAATATAGATAACATATTAAATTATCTTTGATACATATCTATCAAATGATTTTGTAAGTTCCAACTAACTTGTATTGCCTATTTAGATCAAGTTGTTATTATTAAATTCATCCATGGTAATTAATATTATTAATTTATATATTTTTCAATAAACTAATGATAACTAAGAGTATGATTGTACAATTAAAAACACATTTAATTCAAGATGAAATTCAATAGTTTGAAAAGAAGTTGATAAAAGAATTCTAACATAGTAAGTTATATTTGATACATATCTATCTAATGATTGTGTAAGTTCCAACTAACTTGTATTGCCTATTTAGATCAAGTTGTTATTAATAAATTCATCCATGGTAAATAATATTATTAATTTATATTGTTTTTAATTAAACTAATGGTAACTAAGAGTATGATCTTACAATTAAAAACATATTTAATTCAAGATAAAATTCAATAGTTTGAAAAGAAGTTGATAAAAGAATTCTAACATATTAAATTATCTTTGATACATATCTATCTAATGATTGTGTAAGTTCCAACTAACTTGTATTGCCTATTTAGATCAAGTTGTTATTATTAAATTCATCCATGGTAATCAGTATTATTAAAAGGTATACATTTAAAAACAAATTAATAAACTAAGAGTTATGACCCTACAATAAACTAATGATAACATAATCTTTAGTTTAGGATGGTAATTAATAATATTAAAATGACACATTTATAAATTCCAATTATTCATTACTAGGACTAAAGATACATATTTGTTTTATGTGGATAAAAATATGTTAGTAGGTAAGCCAATACACTATTTTAAAAAACTTTTACAAAATATAATATTATTAATAACCTTCATCCACGGTAATTAATATTATTAAAATGTATACATTTAAAGGTCCTAAAATTTGATATATCAAGGCAAACAACCTTAAATTAATTCAAATTATTATAAAATAAATTTCAAAGGTCAGTTCAACCATGATGTACACTTATAACATATAATATCTTCTCATGATCTTCACTGTCTAGTCTCCACTTGCAATGTGCACACTTAAATTTGATTGGATGTAGACAAAGCCTAGTAGCAATGACTAGGTGGCTATATTGCAAAACCTTTTATTTAGGTTGATGATCAACAAAGTGTATTTCATGTTGGACTATTTTGTCTTCCTTCAAATATATTCCCTATATCACAACAGAACTTGCACTAGAAATTTAAATATTTTAAAATTTGATAGATATAAAGTTACCTAGATATATATAAATTCATATATGTATGTGAACACATGTATGTATAATACCTATGGGGAACAACATTTCATCAGTTTCTTTAGGATCATATAAATTTGTCCTCTCTATAGTACATCACAATAAATAATAACTGACATCTTCATTATTTTCAGGCTCAACAATCACTACAAAGACATCTCTTGCATAACAAGTATACATGCATGTGTACAATATATAGAAGACAGTTATTTGATAATTTTAAAAACAACAAGTTGAGATTAACTGACAAGTTGAGATTAATTTTGATGATACTTACCCACATTTACCAATCTAGAGATATGATTATAATCATCATAAATTTATGAAATATTATAAAAAAATTTGTCATCATTATCAAATGTATTGGTAACATCAAGTGGTACCAAAATCCATGCACTTGTATATCCACATGTTTGATTGATGCATTCTTGATAGTCTTCATCAATGCAACTCTCATAAAAACATGACTATTCTCTTGTCTTCAATGCCCAATTGCAATTATTTGTACTCATGACTAAATGTAAGGAATGTGTCTTTTCTATCCTCTTGCAATCATGCATGTTTTTTCTATAAACACCTAAAAGTTCATTAAAGAATTGAAAGATAAAACTTGAAAATAAAAATTTAAAATTTAATTGCATAAAATTTAAAAAAATGTACACATCCACACTTGCTATTGTTGGAAATTTGATTGAAAAGCTCATTGTTGAAGATCAAAGAGGGAGATTGTTGGAAGGAAGGAAGAGAATGTTTTCAATCATTGTTTTGTCATTGATGTAAAACCTATTGCTTGTAGGAATGATATTTTCTTATAAGATCCAAGTATTATCACTTAGTTGATTGATGAAGAGGATTTGATCAACAAGATGTAACAAGAGAACCCAAGGGAAAGGTTGAGTTATGATGTTGTAATGAAGTGCAAGGATCAGTTAAGACATTGGTTAAATGATGTATTAATGACATACTAAAAGTTACAGAAGTTGGTCACACTTAGAAACATTAGAATGAGATTGATTGCAAAGCTTAAACAAAGATCTTTAGTGGGTGCCGAGAAAGTTAGTCGAAGTTGAGAAAATTCTCAGTAGGAGCCAAGTAATAGGAAATTCTAGTTGGTGCTACGTGATCTTCAAGTACCAAGTGAAGATCATGTGCCGAGCATTAGAAAATTATTAGTTGGTACCAAGTGATCTTCAGGTGTCGAGCATCATGAAAAACATAGTTGATGCCGAGTAACGCAATATGTGCTAAGCATCAATATTTCAATAGTGCTGAGCTACTGCATTATTTCAAGTGATGAAGATTTTCCAAATCTGAGCTAACATAGTGGTTACATGGAATTTTTTGAATGAATTGGAAGATAAGGATGATGAGCTGGTGGCACAGAATACTATATAAACCATTTTTAGGAAAATTCTAAAGGATTATTCAAGAAGTTTCTAAAGGAAACAAAATATGGGTTAGATGCAATGAATCCTACCTAATCCATACAAATTGAAATCAAAGAATGGAAGAATCAAGTGGTAAAAAGAACTCCAAGACTTCTATTTAAGGAGTCATAGACCAATGAGTTGTTGATACTATTGCTGTTGAAGTACCAAATCTGTGAAGTAGTTAGAAGGGTGTCAAGGGGGAGACATCTAGGAGAAGGAAGAGCATAGAGGCTCTGCTTGTACGAGTGGTCATGAAGAAATGATTGCACTAGTACATTGAGTATGGAGACTCAAGAGGACAAAGCTTTAAAGGAGGACAAGCTATTAGAATTGCAGAGATTAAAGGCCAAGCAAGGGTATGAGCCAAGAAATGATCTGAGATCTACAAGATAAGTTGTATGTTGTAGTCAGGTCAAGATTTTTCTAATACTCTCTAACAATTGTATTAGATCTAAAAATTCTATGGACTTAGGTTAGTCTAACAACCATTTGTAAATCCTCTAACAAGGTGAAATTCCAAGTGAATGTTCTAAAGTCCTCTAACTACATCCACTTCTAATAGGGTGAATAAATCCTCTAACAAGGTCACATTGACGGTGCATTGTAAGCCTTTAATAGGGTAGGACTTTCATAGGGCATCACTTTAGAAGAGTGAAAATTAAGTAGCATGTTATTGGTGGTTTTCCTCATATTAGGTTTTCATGTAAATCACTATGTTATGTGTTGATTTCTTGTGTGTTATGCTTGCATGTTGATTTACAGTAACTTGCTAGTTATATAAGTTAAAGCTTGGATGAATGAATGGTTAAATGGGCTCACTATACTTAGTGAAAATTGAATAGGACATTTGGACCTTGAATAACTAATTTAACTTCCCCCTTTTAGTTATTCTAAAAAAAATTCTAACAATTGGTATTAGAGCCATCTACTGATTTAGTTTCAAAGTACTAAAAGTAGAAAGATCAAGATGTCCAAGAGAGAAGTTCCCAAGCTCAACAAAGACAACTTTGGTGCATGAACGAGTTTGATGAAATTGCACCTTGGATAAATAGGTGACTATGAACAAAATTCAATTGGAACAGAACATGTAACTCCAAAAAGACCTCTTACTGTACATGATTTGAACAAAAAGCAACACAATCAAGCAATGCTAAAAATTACCTCTTCACTTAATTATGCAGAATATGATGAGATCAAAAACTGTGACACTACACTCAAGATATGGAAAACCTTATCAAAAATCTATGGACGAGATCAAAATGTCTAGAGAGAAAAAAGAGAAAGCCTAAGAGGAAAGTTTGATGACATGAAAATGGAGGAAGGTGAAAATGCTACCCAGTATGCAGCAAGAATGAATGAAGTGGTGAGTGCAATAAAAAGTCTAGGGGGTCAACTGGAAGAAGAAATGGCCATTAGAAAATACTTAAGAGCTTTGCTCCATATCTATGCTATTAGAGTATCAGCCATCCAATAGCTGAGGTGTGCACAAAGGAATACACTAACCTTTGAATGAATAGTGAGAAGACTTACTGCATTTGAGGTATCAAATTTTGACAACTATAGACCTGAGAACCTTGAATCTTCTTTCAAGGCCAAGATGAAAATAAAAGACACTAAGGAAGACACATCAAATAAGAAAATAAGGAAAGGAAAACATGCATCTAGTCATAGTAGCACATATGGGGAAGATGTGGAACAGTTGGAAGAACTACTGGCTAGGAGATTCCATAGAGGCAAAGGAAAATTCAAAGGTAAGCTCCTTATCATCTATTTCAATTATAATAAAGTTGGTCATATTGCTACAAGATGTCTGTAGAAGAAGAATAAAAAAGAAGGAAATAAGCATAGGAAAAAGAGAGAAGATGAAAGCAAAGATTACAAGGAGAAAGACAAGAGAAGCTACATTGTTGAAGAAGATTCTGATGAGAATGATGATGAAGTAGTCTATGTAGCAATGAATGATGAATCAGATAAAGATGAAGATGAAAAAACAACATTGGTTACCTATGTGAACAAGAATGACAAGTGGATCAAAGATAGTGGATGCTCACATCACATGACATGAGATAAAAGTAAATTCATTACCTTTACTCAATATGATTGAAATAGTGTTAGATTTGGTAATGATGCTCCATGTCAAATCAAAGGAAAAGGCACTATTAAGCTTACAGAGAATATTTCATTTGATAATGTATATTATGTTGAAAGATTTAAATACAACTTGTTGAGTGTAACACAGTTAGGCAATGTAGGTTGCAAAGTTGAATTTGCAAACAAAATTTCCAAGATCTATGACATTGATAGAAATCTAATAGGAAAGGGTGAAAAAACTAGGAGTAATCTGTTTTACCTAGATATGGAAGATGCAAGATGTCTTGTTGTTAGATTCGATGATCTGTGATTGTGGCATAAAAGGTTGTGTCATGTTAACCTTGATAATCTGATAAGTATCAGCAAGAAGAAGAGAGTCAGAGGGTTGCCCAAGTTGAAGAAACCTAAAAACATAATGTGCAAACACTGTCAACTAGGGAAGATGACTAAGTCTAGTTTCAAAAGAAAAACATACACTTCCAAAGAAGTACTAGAGCTAGTTCATACAAACTTATGTGGTCCAATAGAAGTAAAAAGCTACCTAGGAGAAAGATACATAATGCTATTTGTAGATGACTATTCTAGGATGATAACTATTATTTTTTAAGAGAAAAAATCTAATGCATTTCAAATAATTAAGTGTTATTTGGCCAGAGTTGAGAAGGAAATAGGAAAAAATCTAAAATTTTTAAGATGAGACAAAGGAGGAGAGTTCACATCAAAGGAGTTTGAAATATTTTGCAATAACAAAGGCATCAAAAGACAAACATCAGTTCCAAGAACTCCACCACAAAATGGTATTGCTGAAAGGAGGAATAGGTCAGTGATCTACACATTGAATAGAGTTCAAGTTAATAAGGTTACAAATGCAAAACCTTTTGAATTATGGTATCGTCATTTACTCAATGTTAAGAATTTCAAATTCTTTGGTTGCAAATGCTATATTCTCAAGGATATTAGAAATGCAAAGTTTGATGCAAAAATTGATGAAGGCATATTTCTTGGATATTCGACTAGAAGCAAAGCATATTAGTGTTTGAATACTAACACTAACAAGATTGTGGAGAGTGCAAATGTAAAATTTGATGAACATGCAGAAGTCAAAATTGATGAGTCCAAGAAATCGAAGGATTATAGATCCTTTGTATACCTCTATGAAGGAATGACTACTAAAGACAATGTTGAAAATTAAGTTGGGAATCAACAACAAACTTTAGTATCTGCTGAGTCTCAACCTGTGAATGATGTGTTGTAGAATCTAGAAAATACACATTATGATTCTAAAAACTATACACATGAAAGGAATGATGAAGTTTTAGATGAAGAAGAACAAAATGAATCTAAAGCTAAAGGATCAAACATGGAAAGGACAAAACCAAGATTAGCCAAGTATGTGATAAGACATCACCCTGCAAATCAAATCATTGGTGACAAGGATGCTAGACCAATGACAAGGAATAGGCTCAGGAATGAATCATGTCTACTGAGTAATGTTGAACTGAAAATAGTGAAAGATGAACTAGAAAATGATGATTGGTATAAAGCCATGGAAGAAGAGATAGATGAGATTGAGAAGAAAAAAACATGGTCATGATAAGAATGTGATTGGTACCAAATGGGTGTTCAGAAAAAAACTTAATGAGAATGGAGAGATAACAGGAAATAAAGCTAGACTAGTTTGCAAAGGCTATACAAGAGAAGAAGGACTAGATTATGGAGAAACATTTGCCCCCATTCCAAGAATGGAAGGAGTAAGAACATTACTTTCATATGCAGCATATAAAGGTTTCAAAGTATACCAAATGGATGTAAAATTTGTTTTTATGAATGGCATACTAGAAGAGGAAGTCTACATAGAACAAATAGAGGGATTTGTAGATAAGAAGAACAAGGACATGGTTTGCAAATTGAACAAAGCACTTTATGGATTGAAGCAAGCACCTAGACATTGGTATGAGAGACAATAAAAATATCTTGTGAAGATGGAATTTGAGAGAATAGATGACAACATCAACTTGTACATCAAAGCTAAAGAAGGAAAAGACATTTTGATATTAGAAATCTTTGTTGATGATATAATGTTTGGAGGAAAAGATGTTTTATGCAAAGATTTTGCTGATCAAATGAAGCATGAATTTGAGATGTCAATGTTTGGAGAAATCAAATTCTTTGTTGGATTACAAGTACATCAATTGAAGCATGGCATATTTGTGACCCAATCTAAATACGTCAAGGAGGTACTCAAAACATTTGGGTTAGAAGAATCAATACCAATTAGCACACCAATGACAACATGCCATAAGCTATCTAAGAATGATGAATTTGCTGAAGTAAATCAGACATTGTATAGATCAATGATTGGAAAGCCACAATATGTTGTACATAGTAGACGAGACATTATATTAGTTGTTTGAATAGTGGCAATTTTTTTTGCAAATGCAAAACAAAATCACTTAATCGTAGTGAAGAGAATATTGAGATACCTAAAATGAACTGATGACTTTGGTTTGTACTACAAGAGGAGTGAAAAATTTGAACTAAGAGCCTACATTGATGCAGATTTGGGAAGTAATATTGATGATAGAAAAATCACCAATGGAGGAGCACTTTTCTTAAAAAAGATGTTAATTACATGGACTAGTAAAAAGAAAAGTTACACCTCACAGTCTACTGCTGAAGTTGAATATGTGGCCACTACTATAAACTGCACCAATATTGTATGGATTAAACATTTGCTACAAGGTATGAAGGAAGAGGTAACTAAATGTATGATACTTTATTGTGATAATACAAGTTCTATTAACATATCAAAGAATATAGTAATGCATGCTAAAACAAAGCATATTGCAATCAAGTATCATTATGTAAGATAGTTGGTGAAAGACAAACAAGTGAAGATGGTATATGTTAGCTCAAAGGAACAAATTGTTGACATCTTCACAAAAGCACTACCTTAAAGATGCTTTCAAGTATCTTAGAGGCAAGTTAGGGGTGATACCCCTAGCTAAGGCTACTTGAAGCACAAGCAAGTATACCCTCCATCAAATGAGTTGATTATTGAAGATCTTACACAATTGATGCAGTGGATGTTTACTTTGCAATTTATGCTTGGAGTAGCAAAAATGTTGAAATTCTAAATCAGTCACAAGAAAGGTGAGAGAGGGAGAAATTGAATGAACTTGCAAAAAGCTACACTTTCATACTAAGATGTTTATATGTCTTGGGCATTATTGTCAAAAAATGTTTGAAATTTATCAACAAGTGTTGAAGACAAGGAATTAGAAGATAGAGGGAGAAGTTGACAGAAATAATTAAAAATTAATCAGAAGAACAATAGAAGATAATGAACATAGAGGGAGAAAGACAAAGGAGGATACATCAGTAGAGAGGGATAAGTTAAAATAAAGTAATCAAAATAGTAAAAGGAGATGTGAAGCTACAATTTACTTTTTGCATTTGACTTATTGTTCTAACCCAGTATACTTATGGTTGAATAGTTTAGTCTGATGGTTGATTAGTTTGGTTTACCATCAATGCCAAAGAAGGAGATTGTTGGAAATCTGATTGAAAAGCTCATTGTTGAAGATCAAAGAGGGAGATTGTTGGAAGGAAGGAAGACAATGTTTTCAATCATTGTTTTGTCATTGATGTGAAACCTGCTACTTGTAGGAATGATATTTTCTTATAAGATCCAAGTACTATCACTTTGTCGATTGATGAAGATTCACCAAATTTGAGTTGACATAGTGGTTACATTAATTTTTTTGAATGAATTGAAAGATTAGGATGATGATTTGGTGGCACATAATCCTATGTAAACTATTTTTAGGAAAATTCTAAAGGATTATTCAAGAAGTTTTTAGAGGAAACAAAATTTTGGTTAGATGCAATGAATCCTACCTAATCTATATGAATTAAAATCAATGAATGAAAGAATAAAGTGAGGAAAATAACTCCAAGACTTCTATTTAAGGAGTCATAGATTAAGAAGTAGTGAGCTGCTAATACTATTGATGCTGAAGCACCAAATCTGCGAAGTAGTTAGAAGGTTATCACAAGGGAGACATCTAGGACAAGGAAGAGCACAGAGGCTCTAATTCTAGGAGTGGTCATTAAGAAATTATTGTATTGGTACATTAAGTATGGAGAATCAAGAGGGCACAACTTGAAAGGAAGACAAGTTGTCAGAATTGCAGAGATTGAAGGCTAGGCAAGGGTATGAGCTGAAAAGTGATCTGAGATCTGCAAGATAAGTTGTACATTGTAGTCAAATCAAGATTTTTCTAATACTCTCTAACAATTGTATTAGATCTAAAAATCTTATGGACTTAGGTTGGCCTTATAGCCATTTGTAAATCCTCTAACAGGGTGCCATTCCAAGTGAATGTTCTAAAGTCCTCTAACCTTCCTCTAACAAGGTCACATTTGATAGTGTGTTGTAAGCCTTTAACATGGTAGGCCTTTCACAGGGCATCACTTCAAAAGAGTAAAAATTGAGTAGCATGTTACTAGTGATTATTTCCAAATTAGGTTTCCACATAAATCATTGTGTTATGCATTGATTTCTTGTGTGTTATGCTTGCATGCTGATTTATAGTAACTTGGTAGTTAGATAAGTTAAAGCTTGGATGAATGAATGGTTGAATGGGCTCACTATACTTAGTGAAAAATTGAATAGGACATTTGGACGTTGAATAATTGATTCACACCCCCCCCCTCTTAGTTATTCTAAAATCATTTCTAACAATTAGTATCAAAGTCATCTGTTGATTTAGTTTCAATGTACTTGAACTAGGAAGATCAAGATGTCCAAGAGAGAAGTTCCCAAGCTCAATAAAGACAACTTTGGTGCATGGAAGAGTCTGATGAAATTGCACCTTGGATCAATAGGTGACTATGCACAAAATTCAATTGGAACATAACATATAACTCCAGTAGGACCTCTTACTGTAGATGATTTGAACAAAAAGGAGGAGCATAATCAAATAATGCTAGAAATTGCCTCTTCACTTAACTATGTAGAATATGATGACATCAAAAACTGACACTTCATTCAAGATGTCAAAAACCTTATAAGATATCTATGGAGGAGATCATAATTTCCAAAGAGAAAAAACAAAAAGCCTAAGAGGAAAGTTTGATGACATGAAAATGGAGGAACGTGAAAATGATGCCAAGTATGTTGCAAGAATGAAAGAAGTGGTGAGTGCAATAAGAAGTCTAGGTGGTCAATTGGAGGAAGAAATGGCCATCAAAAAATACTTAAGAACTCCACTCCCTATCTATATGATTAGAGTATTAGCCATCCAAGAGCTGAGGTGTGTACAAGGGAATACACTAACCTTTGAAGGAATAATGGGAAGACTTACTACATTTGAGCTATCAAATTTTGACAACTATAGACCTAAGAACCTTGAATTTTATTTAAAGGTCAAGATGAAAATAAAAGACACTAAGGAAGACACATTAAATAAGAAAAGAAGGAAAGGAAAACATGCATCCAGTGATAGTAGCACAGATGAGGAAGATGTGGAATAGTTGGAAGCACTACTTGCTAGGAGATTCTATAGAGGCAAAGGTAAGTTCAAAGGTAAGCTCCCTATCATATGTTTCAATTGTAATGAAGTTGGTCATATTGCTGCAAGATGTCTAGGGAAGAAGAATTACAAAGAAGGAAATAAGCATAGGAACAAGAGAGAAGATGATAGAAAAGATTACAAGGAGAAAGGCAAGAGATGTTACATTTTTGAAGAAGATTCTGATGAGAATGATGGTGAAGTAGTCTATGTAGCCATGAAGGATGAATTAGATAAAGATGAAGATGAAGCAACATTATTGGTTACCTATGTGAAAAATAATTACAAGTGGATCATAGACATTGGATGCTCACATCACATGACATGAGATAAAAGTAAGTTCATTACCTTTACTCAATATGATGGAAATAGTGTTAGCTTTGGTAATGATTCTCCATGTCAAATCAAAGGAAAAGGCTCTATTAAGCTCACAAGAAAAATTTCATGTGATAATGCATATTATGTTGAAGGATTGAACTACAAATTTTTGAGTGTATCACAGTTAGGCAATGTAGGTTGCAAAGTTGAATTTGGAAAGAAAACTGCCAAGATCTATGACATTGATGGA
This sequence comes from Cupressus sempervirens, assembly GCA_028749045.1. Lineage (NCBI taxonomy): Eukaryota > Viridiplantae > Streptophyta > Pinopsida > Cupressales > Cupressaceae > Cupressus > Cupressus sempervirens. Next base: position 48,701,488 of record CM053789.1, on the reverse strand, counting down.
AATTTGATAGGAAAGGGTGAAAAAACTAGGAGTAATCTATTTTATCTAGATATGAAAGATACAAGATGTCTTGTTGTTATATTTGATGATGTGTGCTTGTGGCATAAAAGGTTGTGTCATGTTAACCTTGATAATCTGATCAGTATCAACAAGAAGAAAAAAGTCAAAGGGTTGTCCAAGTTGAAGAAACTTAAAAACACAATGTGCAAACAATGTCAACTAGGAAATATGACTAAATCTAGTTTGAAAAGCAAAAAATACACTTCCAAAGAAGTACTAGTGCTAGTTCATATAGACTTATTTGGTCTAGTAGAAGTACAAAGCTACATAGGAGACATATACATAATGCTATTTGTAGATGACTATTCTAGGATGATAACTACTATGTTTTTAAAGAAAAAATCACATGCATTTCAAATATTTAAGTGGTATTTGGAAAGATTTGAGAAGGAAATAGGAAAGAACATAAAATGTTTAAGGTTAGATAGAGGAGGAGAGTTTACATTAAAGTAGTTTGAAATATTTTGCAAAGACTAAGGCATCAAAAGTCAAATATCAACACCAAGAACTCCACCACAAAATGGTATTGCTAAAAGGTAGAATAGGTCAGTGATTGACTGTGCTAGAACTTTAGTGATGGAGAAAAATGTTGCACTAAAGCACTGGAGAGAAGCTATAAGTATTGTAGTCTACACACTAAATAGAGTTCAAGTTAAGAAAGATACAAATGCAACACCTTTTGAATTATGGTATTGTCACTCAGCTAGTGTTAAACATTTCAAAGTCTTTTGTTGCAAATGCTATATTCTAAAGGATACTAGAAATACCAATTTTGATGCAAAAAGTGATGAAGGCATATTTCTTGGATATTCCACTAGAAGCAAAGCATATAAGTGTTTGAATCAGGGATTACTTTAGCAGGGAATCTTCACCTTTTGGTGATCTCATCTGATAGGTCAATCATCATTTGGCAAATATTTATCATATTTGGGTCCAAAAATGTCATCTGATATTTATCATATTTAGGTCCAATGCCTGGGGTGGTCACCCATTAGTTATCACATGATTGGTCAAAAGTATCGGTGCAATCGCCAATGCAATATATAGTTTGGATACATTTATTTTAAACATATTGCCAGCCTTTGCATGCTATTTCTTATTGGTCAAATTTATTTCTCCATTACCACAACCATATAAATGTTCCCTTAGGTTGGGTGTCACCAACTATTTTACCGATGTGTGTCGATCACTCACCTCATTTAGCCAACTATTTCCTACTATGGGCTTGGATAGGAAGGTGCATTTTGCTTGCATTTGACATTCCCGCTTGTTAATCTTGCCTAATTCACCAACCTAGATTGGACTATAAGAAATTATTATTCTACAAAATTCACTATTTTCTAATCTGGAGACTGGCATTTCTTATTATTGCCAAACTTTTAGAGTGCTGAGTGCATTGGCCATTGACTTGTGGACCCTGGTTTCTATAAAAGGTAAGTGATTTTAAAATTATTTTGTAAGTGGTATTGGTTATTTTTTTAGTTTCACTATCCAATGTCTGCTGGTGACTAGACATCTCACATGCTAAGATAGCCTATAGGTATTAGGTTTGCGAATTATATTATTTTGAGGATGAATCATATTATTGTTATTATATGTAGTCTAAGTAGTTAAGTCTTTTGTTCAACAATTAAGTTGATTTTTTTTGTAGCCTTTATCGGTTTGCCATGTCAAACAAGAGGGGTAGGATCCCTAAAATCCAAGATAGGCCACCATTACAAAAATGTAGAACCATAGCAACATATTTTGGTGGTGGAAATGTTGGCAACTACAAGATTCACAATTTAGATCTCTAGTGGTTACTGAAAAAGGAGATCCATCACAAGTTGGACCCTTAGATAGTATTGAAGTTCAAGTTGGTGAACCTCATATCTTAGTTGAGGAAAAACTTGAATAAGATCTGGAGGAACTTCCCTTGAGTAGGGAGTCACAAACTAAGATTATAGTGGTGGAGTTAGTCCCAAACCTGTCGGTTGAGAAAACCAAAATTGATTCCATAAATTAGGTTCATGCACAAAAGGGGAAAATAAAATTGGAATTGAAGAAAGATTGATCTCATTGGGATCTGTCCAAAAAGAATTTTTAGTTAGAATGGGTGGAAAATTCCTAGTTTATTAAACTAGTGCCTAATCCAAATGATGGTGAGCCTCCTAAAAAATGCAGATGTAAGATTTGCACAGAGATAACAAAGAAGGAGAAGAGGCTGCAGCTTAAAATTGATACCATAGAAAAGCATGTTGGTAAAGTTTACAAGAAGGAAATTATAGATGGAGTCCAAAAATCCATGCTAACTTGGAAAACAAAGAGAACTGTCTGCATATTAGGAATACTGAAATATACAAGTTACACCAGCAAATATGGGAGAAGCATTTTGTAGTAAAAGGTTCCATTGAAGATTTCATTGGAAAAACAACAAAAGTGCAAAATATGGGAAAAGTAGTTCATTTAGGTGTGGTCTTTTATATATTGAGTAGAAGATGCCCTATGACAGACTATCCTTCAATGATTGCTTTATTGCATTTTTTGAAAACTTGAAACTATCCTAACAGTCATTGGTTAGTAAACAGTGGGTGGGAATGGGCTAAATTTATTGCACAGATTGGAATAGAAGATATGAAAGAATCTATAAAAAACTCAAATTTCATTGCATTGTCTCTAGGTGAAGTTACAATAATTGATAATACTTCCTGGGTGTGCATGCATACTTATACTATAAACAATCTTTGTCATCAACCATTTCTATTATCTATTGTTAAATTGTATCATAGTGTAACAACTAAAAACTTGTATGAATTATTAAAGACTACTCTAATTGAATCCAGAGTTTTGGATAGCATGGAGATTTTCAAAAAGTTGGTGTGTGTTGGAGCGGATGGTGCTTCGATTATGCAAGGTTATAAAGGCAGTCTTTGCAAAAAGATCAAGAATGATTTGGCACCATATGCTATTCCCATTCATTGCATGGCCCATCGAATGAATCTAGCTTTTGGAATTGTCAGTGATTTTGGTTGTGTAAGTAAAATGGAATCTCTGATCAAAGAGATTTACCAATACTTTTGTCAAAGTCCAAAATGAGTCCAAGAATTTCAACACTTTTCTGCAGGACTTATTGATGGAAGGAAGCTTCTTAAAGACAATGATACCAGATGGATCTCTTTGGATGGACCAGTGCATCAAATAATGTCTGAATACCCATCATTGCTTGGACCAATCCACTCTATGCGAGATAGATTCCCTCAGCTATATTCAAGCCTAACTAATGTTAAGGTACTCTTAACTTTAGTAGCTATTCTCCCCATGCTACAAGATATGAGAAATATTATAAAAAGGTTCAACAAAGAGCTATGTACATTGCAGAATATAATAAGTTGCATAAAATGACATGTAATAGCTGAGATACTCTATACCAATTATTAACATTAGATGAAACAAAGTTTGCAAAGTGGTTAGAAATCTCAGATTTGAACAATCTGGGAACTATTTACATATTGGTGCAAATGATGAGGTATATGCCAGGGTATGTGGAGTTGACATACCAATGCAATACTATGCCCGCGTCAACCCCAACTCCAACCCCAACGAAGCAGGAAGCAAAGTTGAATTAGAACCAGAGAAGGTACTTTCATGTGTTACAAGTGAAGCCTTCAAGAAGATCAAAGACTCTATGCTTGACTCTATCAAGCGACTTTTCTACAATCTGTCATTAGAAATCAGATTCAGATTCCCTCCAGAGGAACTACTGGAAGCAATGTCAATTATTTTTCCACAATATTGGTCTCTAAATAGTCCAAATAATTTTTGAAGAAGGATGACAAATTTGATTCAACATTTTTGCACACCTAAAGTAATCAACGAAGTCACCATAAATGAAATTTTAGATGAAACTTGACTGAGAGATCAATCATACACTTTTGCAAACATAATGAGGGAATAATATGTTGTTATGGAGAACCCAAATGAAGAGGGAGTGGTAGAAAAGCTTTGGAAAAACCTTTGTGAGAGCAATTGGTTGAGAGAGGCAATACAAAAATATTTCAAGCTTACCAATTTATGTTTGATAGTGATATTGGGTTCAGTGGAGGATGAGAGAGTTTTCAATACTTTGGGCTTCCTTAAGTCAAAGGTTAGAAACAAATTAGACAAAAAAGTGGATAATTGTCTGAGGATCTAAAATTCTATGTATGAGGTAGAAATTTTCCCTTATGATAGGGCTATCAACATTTGGAGAAAGCAATGTCAAAGAAGAGGGATTGCCAACATTTCAAACACAAGTGGTAGTGGTAGTGGCAGTGGAAATGGCAATGGTAGTGGTTCATATCTTGATATTGAAAGTCAAAGTAGTGAAGATGATGTTGAATTCAGAATGCATAGTGAATCTGAAAAAAAATAAAAAAATAATGAAATGTTATATGCAATAAATGAGGATGATTCTGATGATAGTGATGCTAAGCCAGTCCAGGTAGAATGGCAACTATAGCAGCTTCTCAACCTTCTACATGAGTCAAGTAGTAGGCTAGTAGCTCTACTCTAAGACTCTATCTACTAATTAATTACGTAACATATTTGTAGAAGTTAATTTATAGCTTTCATTCACTGTCCCTTTATAGATGCTTAATTTTATTTATTTATTTTTGAACATCTTGATGTTACAAGCTTAGTACTTACATGTGGAGATTTTCATTGATTGTATTTTTTTAACATGTTGAGGTTTTCATTGATTCTAGTTTCTTTAAGAAATTGTAACATAATGCATTTAACAAAATAAGCTCCATTTAAAAAAAATTGTATTATAATTTATAATTACAAATCAGCCTGTAACATAATACATTTAATGATTGTCAATTACAAACAATTACAACCCTTTTCAAATGACTCAATGTAAAATTACAATTGTTAGGAATAAGGTGTCTCAACCTTGGATAATTCCTATTCTTATTATTTGTTTTGTAAAATTTATTTCTTGCAAATAATGTTGATGTGTCAGCATCTTGAATTGTGTATAAGGAGATCATCACCAAAATGGTTATGACGGATTCCTATGACATGTAAGAGCTATGTTAGGAAGATTCAATGATAGGTGAAGACATGTGGCAACTGATAATTTTGAGTACTATACACTCTACCCCAATAGTGGGGTCCCTATTTTCTCAAAGAATGGTAAAACCCTAATATAGTTACCTTTGGGAGTAGCCCTAAAAGTGAAGCGCATGTTATAAGCATTTTTAGGGTTGTGAAGAGGAGGTAATGTGAGAAGGTGTATTGTTGGTACTATGAGTTTCTACTGGTGTCTTCTGTTGTCGTTGTTGAACTTGCATTGTAAGTGTATTGTAACCTTGTGTTGAAGATAATACATTGTGCAGGTTCTGGAGGGGTGGGGTTGTTTTACCAAAAGGTTTTTCCCCATCAGAAAATCTTTGTGTTATGTGTTTCTTTCTCTATCTATTTTCTTTATGCTTGCTTGGCTGAAATATTATTGTTTACATGATATTGAATCTATAAGTGTAAAAGATTTTAATAGGATTTGCACCATACTTCTCTTAAGAGATTAGTGTAGGAAGTTGTTTCTACACCTAAGTTTTCTTACAAAAATGACCATGGATTCCCTTTTATAGATACAAGGGAGAAACAATAGTTGTAGGTCAGTTTTTCATTGTATATATGATCATATATGTTGGCTCTTGATTCTTGATATGCCATAGTATGTCAGTGCCTAGCTACCCAACTATCCTGATATGCTAGCTCTTAATTCATGTAACAATTAACATTAAACAAAGTTGAAATTAAATCCAAAATTTAAAATTAAAGAGAAACAAGTAACAAAATAATTATAGTTTTATCACTTACTAAGTTGTTATAGTGTTACTACTTAGTGCTATTAGCTATGACTACCACTGATAGGAACCGTAAGAATTTGAGAAGATGACTTAGCTTCACTGAATTTCTTTAGGGCACTCCATTCTGCATCATTTGGAAGCCCCATTTTTTTGAGGTTGTAGCTAATTAGTTGTAGTCTTGTCAAAAAAAAAAACTTCTGAGAGATAGAATCATATGATAGGAGGAATCTATCTATAACATCACTCATTGTCGACAATGGTTTGATGCAACTTACAATTCCCTCCAGAGTGAATTCCTTAGGAAATTTCCCTAAATCAAAATTCCTCCTACCCTACAAATTTTTCATGTAATTTTGTTTTCCAATGAATGTGCCTTCTGAGTTAGCTAGATTTGGCAATCCAACATTCAACAAGTTCACTATGGTGTTATTCATCTTCATCAACTCTTTGGAAGTAGAATTGAGCAATTCACCAATTTGCATTACTTCTTCACAATGTTGAGAGACATTAATGCCATTACATAGGCATCCATGTGGTTGTTTATTCCATGGTTTTCCAAACCCCTATCACTAGATCTCTTTAGTTTATTGAGAACTTGGTCAGAAAGATCTTTTAAGGAACTTGTGAAGATTTTTCTTTTAGCCTGAAAATCAATTTTTACATTTTCAAAGACAACTCTGAGATTGATATTTAAATCAAGCCATTCAACCAAACCATCATTGATCATCATTATTTTGTTCCAAATTTCTTGTTTGATAAGCTTAACCATGTTTATTTTAGTATCCTTCACATGACGATCTTCGAAAGAGGCCATTCTATTTTCTGCCATTACATTCTCCACCTTTTTCTTCATTTCAAACATCTCTTTTTCACTCTTTTTCTATATTTCCTCTAGTTGCCTTTCCCAATTAGTTGCTCTCTTCCTCTCCTCCAATTTCTTCTTCAAAGCTTGGATTTTATTTGTATTAGTTACCTCTTTTTTCTTCTTTTCTTCAAGTTCCCTTTTCAAATCATGGATTGTCTTTGAAGTGGACTTCTCCTTTTTCTTCACACTACCTAATTCCTTCTTCAAATCATGGAGACTTTGGGTAGACTCCTCTTTCTTTGCATTCTCCAATTTCTTTGTCAAATCAAGGTTTTGCTTTGCAGCTAACTCCTCTTTTTCTTTGCATTCTCCAATTCCCTGCTCAATTTGTGGATTGTGTTTGTGCTAGTAGTAACAATAGACTCCATTTTCTTTGAATTCTCCAATTCCTCCTTCAAATCACTGATAGTTTTTAGAGTTGACAACTCTTTTTGTTTCATATTCTCCAATTGCTTATTCAAATTGCAGATTGTTTCCGCACTAGACTCCTCTTTTTTCTTCTCATTTGCTAATTCCTTTTACAAATAAAAAATCATATTTTCCCTATACTCTACTTTTTTCTTTTCCTTCTCCCATTCATCCTTCAAAATTTTATTTTTCTTGATAGTAGATTCCAGCTCAGTTTTCAATTGATTGATGACCTATGCACTACTCTCTACAAACTTGAACAACTATGCAGTAGACGCTTGTTCATTTTGAAGTCTTTTTTGGCACTCATCCAATTCTTTCGTCAAATGTTGCACTTGTTCATTCATTTTTTCTTGTTGGACAATTGCCTCTATAGGAGAAGATTTCTTTATCATGTTTTACAATTCTTTGAACCTATTGTTTGCTGCTTTCTCCTTCACCTTCACATTATCAAGGTCTGCCTATAACTTTTCTAGTTTCTTTGTAAGCTTTTTGTTGTTCCTCTCTACTTTTAGAAGTGTAGAGTAGACCATTTTGTTGCTCTCTTTTGATATATTGATTTTTTCAATATTTTTTACTTTTGACAAATCCATTTGAAGATTGGTAACTTGTATATTGTTATGATTTATTACATTTTGTGGTGGATTATTATCTCTACCTAGGGGCATAATAGCCATGAAGTTCATCATTTCATTATTTGGATCATATGTTGGAAATATTCTATTAGTAGATCCTTGAAATTTAACAACTACATCACTTTTTAAAGTCTTCATAATTTGCCTATTTCTTTCGCTTGTTTATTCAAACTTTGATGCAAACTCGTTCAAACTAAAATTTGGGTTTTTTGACACAATTGAGTGTTTGAAAGGTGAATTATCAACTATATCATTGAATGTTGATGCTCCTCCATCTCCAGATAAACTCACTCCACCTACAATTGTATTTTGAGGATTACCAACATACTAAAGATGGCCCATTCCAAATCCTGGCATTTTAAGACTATTTTTAGGGGTTTGTATAGAAGCCATTGGTGCATACATTGCTAAAGTAACTGCTAACATTTCTTGTAGTCTAATTGTAATAAGTTTTTGCTTTTTTGCATAATGGTCATCCATGCTAGTGCCAGTGTCAGTGCCAGTGTTAGTGGGATCAACTACAACTAGATTTGAAGATTTAACAAATAATGTGTTGGGATGACATTCAGAAGCAGAAGTATAGTGTTTTTTGCCCTTTCTAGATGAATCATCTTCAATCTTAGAGCTTCCAATGATTGGTTTACTTCCTCTTTTGGGTGGGTCTAGTACTGGAACTAGATTCCAAATCCCATCGCCACTTGCACCAATGGTCCCTATACCTACATAACCCATTTTTTGTATCATAGTTACTCCTTTACCATATATTTGTTTAGTAGAATCACTCATTTAATGTTTAATAATATCTCTACCCCTGGTTGACCCTAAATCCTCAATACCTTGAATGTCAGCATCAAATTGGAGGTCCTTTTGTCTTTGAATATCACTATCACTACAACTGCCAAGTTGATATAGTATATTTGGATGCTCTTTATCCCAATAAGTGTTGAAAAGGTCATCCTCATCAATTTCCTCAAAATCTGCTGATGTCTTTGGTTCACCCAAAATTTGCCTCATTTTCCAAAACTCAGTTATCTTGGTTTGACACCACATTTCAGATATGCTTGCCTCTTTAATTACTTTTGGCATAGACTTCTTAGAAGGTTTAGATGCTTTCTCATATAAATTTAAGTATGTTAGAGGCCCTGATTTATGTGACTCAGATATGTGCAATGTCATAATTTGGGATGATAGTTGTTGTTGTAGAACAAGAATTTTAGTGTGCAAAGAACATTAACAAATAAAGTAAACATTCACAAACCAAAAAAATTAAATTCACATATATGCTTAGACAAAGAAAGCAAACAAGAAGTGCAAACCTCACAAGAGAAAACACTCCATGCTTTCTTGATTCTGTAGATGTGTCCTTTTGCTGTGGATGTATGCTCAAGATGCTCAAAAGTTGCTTCAATGGAGATGGGTAATGGCAAATTGGTAGCTTTTTGAGCTCTCAATTTGGCATTATAAGGGTAAGATTGATGGCTTTGGTTCTCAAAATAGCATGGTAACTTTAGCTCAAAGATTGTTGATGAAATGGCTTGGGATGGGATTCAATTTATAGGCTAAGGGGTAGAGGGATGGAGGGCTTAGATGCAAGGATGGATGAAGGCTTAAGGAGGGCTAGGATGCACTCAAAGGAGAGCACATAGATTGTGCTTGTTTAGCACCAATGGGAAGGTGACACTTGTCACAAGGAGGATGAGTGTGAGAGGGTAGGGTAAAGGGTTGGTTAAAGGCATGATGAGTGGGGTTGAGTATGTAAGAGGGATGTAAGAGGAATGAGTGTGGAAGAGGGAATAGTGTGGAAGATGGGTGTAAGAGTCATGAGTGGGCTTGTAAGAGTCTTTTATGTTTTGTAAGAGCACTCATGACTTAGTGGTTGGGTTTTTTGAGGGGAGACTTTGGTTTGGATTAGGAAAGTCTTAAACTTGTTTAAGGAATATGACAAAATTAGGGGGTGGATTAGGCTTGGGTTTAGGATTAGATTAGGAATGTTAGAGATGTGCAAGTGGATGGCATTAATGAGGGTGGGTGAGTTAGTGGCTAAGCTTGGTTAGTATGGGTGGATGGGGTGGATTAGGCTAAATGGAGGATTAGAGATAGGTTAGGGGTTTTTGAATTTGAGGATTTCATTTATCAAATAGATTTATTTAATAAATGGGGATTTTTGGAATTAGATAGAAAAATAGGATTTAATTGATAAATAATAGATTATTTGATTTTATCAATTAGGACTATAGATGATTAATTAAATTAATCAACTAGGGGATGACAAAGGATTAATTAAATAGAAATTTAATTAATAATGCCTTTTTAGATAACTAAATAGGATTACTAAAATAGTGTAATCAAATTTAGGTGTCTACAGTTGCATTGAAATATTATTCTCTGCTGCATGTTTCTCCATCTCTTTCTTAACCTCATCCTACGAATCCTTTTTTTTAAAACTTTTCTATCAATGGCATCTCCTAGTGTTGATATTTTCTCGAAGAGTTCCCATTGGCAATAAGTATTGTTTTTATTATGTTCAATGGATCATAATTCTAGTGGCTGAAAAAATGAAAGCCAAAAAAAGTTACCAATTCATTTGCCACTTTGAAAGCCTTTCTCTCAAATGTGAGGCCTCCAATTGTGAAAGGCAAGGAAGGAAATATCGTTTTCTTTTGTTTTCCACTGAAAAGTTCATTTGTGCTCTCCATCTACTTTACATATTCTAGTACAAAAACCCTTTCTATAACATGCATTGGAAGTTTGCAGGGTTCAATCGTTGAACCCTAAAACCTTAAGATAGTGTACTCTTCCATGAAGAATGAGTCAACCAAATGAATTTGACTTCCTAGTTGAATGCAATCTTTACAAGACATAGGCAATCTAGGCATTGTAGTGCTTATAATTTTTTGGTAAATAGGTGCCAAAAAGAAGTCTAAAAAATGTTTGTAGTTTTTATTATTAGCAATCATCCTCATCTTATGTGTCCAGTCATATACTAGACTTGGTGTCTCTAAATTCTTTTGGGTTTTCTCATCAAACTTATAGACCTCAATATAGAGCTTGTTGTTCTCTATCTCAAATATTGGTGATGCTTTGCTAAAAGAAGGTAGCACAAGTAACTTGTGAACCTAAATGTCTTTGTCTTGCCTGTAGTTGTACTTTATTTAATCATTGGTAATTGTTGTTGTATAGATTCAACAATGTACAAAACAAAATCATATCTTATTGCTACATTGTCAATTGACTTACCCCGACAATGGATATTATAAATTATTTCAAGAACACTAGCCCCCAATTCTTTGTTATTGTCCAATCCAAAGAAAAATGATAATAAAGAAATAATATTCTAAACCCATGGCACAAAAATATCATACTAATAAGGAGGCTTATGGTCTTTGTCTAGTGTAACACTAATAGTGGACTATGAGGGTATTAAACCCTTAATAGATGAATCTTGAAAACTTCTTTCTAGCTTGTCATAAGCCTGAGCTAGTTTATCCAAGTTAATGTGCTCCTTAGAGTTTTTAGTTCTAAACCCTAACCCTAGGTCTAACAAAGTGAAAAATTCACTCTCAGTTATTGATAAAATTTCCTCTTGAGTGTTTTGGTTTACAATTGCCTTTCTATTTTCATCATAATTCTAAGTGCATAACATTACAATTTCAGAGCAAGGAGGGTAAGTGCACCAAGTTGTGGTGCCAAAAGGGGGGTATAAGTGGACACCTTTTTCCTAAAATCAACAAATTCTGGACTTCAACAAGAATTTGAAGATAGTTACGCTCAAAATTTTAAGATATGACAAAAAAAAAAGTCGTAGTCCTTTGAATCTAGTTTCTAAACTACTAATTTTTTTCAAAATGGTTTAGTTTTAGGTCCTCAAAAAAGGGGGGCACAGAAAATGGTACTATTTATTCCAAAAAAACATAACATAGTACAAAGTGTGGCCCCCCTAAAATTTTAACTTTTTTTTTGAAATTCTTTAATTGCTCTAGTCAAAAGTTACCTAACACTATGTAGTTTATCCTAGATTTTTTGGATAATTTTATAATGTGTATTTTTTTTTTAATGAATTTTTAAATTAGACCCATCCCAAAAATGTGAAATATCTATGTGCCCCCCCTAGAAATGATTGAAAACTAATCTAAAATCAAAACTTCTTTTTTTCAAAGTGTGTAGAATGGAGTCTAGTTTCTAAAAAACTAAGTTGTTACAAAATTCGATGAATGAGCTAAAATCTACAGCCCAATTAGTACATGGTGGTTTCTAACAAAAAATGAACATACATTCAAAAGAAATTATAGATGAAAGACTTAAAATAGTTCAAATTAAAAATAAATTATATGGTTAGATAGCTAACACAGAGACCTATAATGTTATGTAACCTAATCTTATCGATACCCAACCACGAGGAATCTTGAAGGGGAGCACACAAGAAAAATAAATTATTTTTTGTATGTTTGCTGGAAAACATGTCTCAGACCTGTTTATAAACTCCAAACCTTTGGGTTGAATCTCCAAGGAAAAACCAAGCCTTAGGCTTGGTTTTAATGCAAAGCTTTGAATAGCGCGTGCACCCTATTAAAATGCTAGTGAATTCGAGGTAGTGCACATGTGCTATAGTGCACATGCACTATTGAGACCTAAATTGCAAACCAAAACCAAGAGAGAGCTAGGGGGGTGGGGCGAGGGAATGGATATTTGTGTGTGTGGGAGAGATAGAGAGAAAGTAGGGGATGGGAGAGGGGAGAGAGGAAGTGAGAAAGAGTAGGGGTGGCAGAGAGAGTATAGGATGGGAGATAGAGGAAATGTGAGAGAGTAGGGGTGGAAAAGAGAGTACAAGATGCAAGAGAGAGGAAGTGTGAGAGAGAGAGTAGAGGTGGCAAAGAGAGAGTACGGGATGGGGGAGAGAGATTGAAAGTAGGGGATGGGAGAGAGAGTACAAGTTGGGAGGAGAGATTGAGAGTAGGGGATGGGGGAGAGAGAGAGTAGGTGGTGGGAGACAAAGTGGGAGAGGAAGAGTGAGAGAGAGGAGGATGGGAGTGCATGTGTATGAAAGAGAGAGAGTAGGGAATGGGAGAGGGGGAAGATAGAGTAGCTTGAGAGAGAGTAGGGGATGGAAGAGAGAGTGGGCGATGGGAGAGGGAGTGGGAGAGGGAGAGAGAGAGAGGGGATGGAAATGTGTGTAAGAGAGAGAGTGTGAAAATGTGAGAGAGGGTAGGGGGTAGAAGAGAGAGAGTAGAGAGGGAGAGAGTGAGAGTGTGTGAGAGAGAGAGAGAGAGTGAGAGAGAGTGAGAGTAGGAAGTGGGAGAGGGAGAGCGAGTGAGAGAAAAAGTAGAGGATGGGAGAGGAGAGAGGGGGGATGGGTGTGTGTGAAAGAGAGAGAGAGTAGGGAATGAGAGAGGGGAGAGAGAGATAGAGAGAGTAGGGGATGAGATAGAAAGAGAGTAGGCAATGGTAGAGGGAGTGGGAGAGGGAGAGAGAGCGTGGATGGAAGAGAAAGAGATTAGGCAATGGTAGAGGGAGTGGGAGAGGGAGAGAGAGGGGGGATGGAAGTGTGTGTAAGAGAAAGTAGGGGATGGGAGAGAGTGTGAGAGTGTGAGAGAGAGTAGGGGTGGCAAAGAGAGAGACTGAGAGTAGGGGATGGGAGAGAGAGGGAGGGAGAGAGATAGAGAGAGATAGTAGGTGATGGGAGAGGGAGTGGGAGGGAGAGAGAGAGGGGGAATGGAAGTGTGTAAGAGAGATAGAGTTGGGGATGGGAGAGAGTAGGCAATGAGAGAGGGAGTGTGTGTGAGAGAGAGAGAGGGGGGGAGGAATGGGAATGTGTATAAGAGAGATAGAGTAGGGGATGGGAGAGAGTGTGAGAGTTTGAGAGAGAGTAGGGGGTGGTAGAGAGAGCTTGTACAGGATGGGGGTGAGAGAGAGAGAGAGAGAGAGAGAGAGAGAGAGAGAGAGAGAGAGAGTAGGGGATGGGAGAGAGTGTGAGAGAGAGTAGGTGATGGAAGAGAGAGAGTGAGAGTAGGGGATGGGAGAGAGAAAGTAAAGAGGGAAAGAGAGTACTTGAGAGAGAGAGAGAGAGAGATAGTAGGTGGTGCAAGATGGAGTGGGAGAGGGAGAGAGAGGGGGGATGGGAGTGTGTTTGACAAATCTAGAGAGTAGGGGATGGGAGAGGAGAGAGAGAGGGGGGATGGGAGTGTGTGTCTATGAAAGAGAGAGAGTAGGGGATGGGAGAGGGGAGAGAGAGAGTAGGGGATGGGGGAAAGAAAGTAGGCATTGGGAGAGGGAGTGGGAGAGGGAGAGAGAGAGAGGGGGAATGGGAATGTGTGTAAGAGAGATAGAGTAGGGGATGGGAGAGAGTGTGAGAGTGTGAGAGAGAGTAGGTGGTGGTGGAGAGAGCTCGTACGGGATGGGAGAGAGAGAGTGAGATTAGGGGATGGGAGTGTGGGAGAGAGTAGGGGATGGGAGAGAGAGAGAGTGAGAGTAAGGGATGGGATGGGAGAGAGAGAGAGAGAGTAGAGAGGGAGAGAGAGAACTTGAGAGAGAGAGATCTAGTAGGCAGTAGGAGAGGGAGAGGGAGAGAGATAGGGGGGATGGGAGTGTGCGTGACAGATGTAGAGAGTAGGGGATGGGAGAGAAGAGAGTGGGGGGATAAGAGTGTGTGTGTCTATGAAAGAGAGAGAGTAGGGGATGGGAGAGAGTGTGAGAGTGTGAGAGAGAGTAGGGGGTAGTAGAGAGAGAGTACAGGATGGGAGAGACAGAGTGAAAGGATGGGAGAGATAAAGTGAAAGGATGGGAGAGAGTGAGAGAGAGTAGGGGGTGGCAAAGAGAGAGGGAGTATGGGATGGAAGAGACAGAGTTAAAGGATGGGAGAGAGTGTGAGAGAGAGTAGGGTATGGGAGAGAGTGTGAGAGAGAGTTGGGAATGGGAGAGAGAGAGAGAGAGTAAGAGTAGGGGATGGGAGAGAGAGAGTAGAGAGGGAGAGAGAACTTGAGAGAGAGAAATAGTAGGTGACCTGGGAGAGGGAGTGGGAGAGGAGGAGAGAGAGGGATGGGAGTGCATGTGACAAATCTAGAGAGTAGGGGATGGGAGAGAAGAGAGAGGGGGGACTGGAGTGTGATTGTGTGTGTGTGTGTGTGTGTGTCTGTGAAAGAGAGAGAGTAGGGGATAGGAGAGAGTGTGAGAGTGTGAGAGAGAGTAGGGGGTGGCAAAGAGAGAGTACGAGATGGGAGAGATAGAGTGAAAGGATAGGAAAGAGTGTGAGAGAGAGTAGGAGGTGGCAGAGAGAGAGAGAGTATGAGATGAGAGAGATAGAGTGAAAGGATGAGAGAGAGTGTCAGAGAGAGTAGGGGATGGGAGAGAGTGTGAGAGAGAGTTGGGGATTGGAGAGAGAGAGAGAGAGTAAGAGTAGGGGATGGGGGAGAGAGAGAGAGTAGAGAGGGAGAGAGAGAACTTGAGAGAGAGAGAGATAGTAGGTGGTGGGAGAGGGAGTGGGAGAGGAGGAGAGAGAGGGATGGGAGTGCGTGTGAGTGATCTAGAGAGTAAGGGATGGGAGAGGGGAGAGAGAGAGTAGCCCAAGAGAGAGAGAGAGAGTAGCGGATGGGAGAGAGGGATGGATGGGAGTGTCTGTAAGAGAGAGTAGGGGATGGGAGAGAGTGTGAGAGAGAGTAAGAGGTGGCAGAGAGAGAGAGTAAGAAGTGGGAGAGGGAGGATGGGAGTGTGTGTGAGAGATCTAAAGAGTAGGGGATGGGAGAGGAGACAGGGTGAGAGAGATAGAGAGAGTAGGCGGTGGGAGAGGGAGAGCGAGAGAGAGTAAAGGATGGGAGAGGGGAGAGAGAGAGTGTAGGGTATGGGAGAGGGGAGAGAGAGTAGGAAGAAAGAGAGAGTAGGGAGAGAGAGAGAGAGAGAGTAGGGAGGGTGGAGAGTGATGTGTTCTCATTTAGTGTGTATGTGCTATAGTGTGTACGCGCTATAACATGTATGCACTATGTGAAATCACCTAAAAATGGTCAAAAAGCAACTTTGGGGCCCGTTTCATTCATTCTCTGCTTTTGTTCTATTTTGCACTCTGTTATCCCGACAAAAATTTCAAGTTTCAACACAACAAACACTCTTTCAAGGTGGCAAACACTATTTCAAGCTAACAAACACTATTTCAAGGTGGCAAACACTTTTGGAAGCTAGCAAACACCAAATTCAATCATTGGATACACGATCTGAAGAATTTTTGAATATTCCTTGTATAGAAAAGGTTAGTGCAATCTATTTTAAATATTGTTTGTTGATATATAGATACAAATTTGATTATAATTTGACATTTTGTTTAATATATAGTGATTTCATTGAAATTTGTATGTTTCAATGAAATGTTATTTTGAAATGGTTAGAAATTTGACAAGTCGTTTTATATATATATTGTGTATTCATTCAAATAATTATAATTTTTATATGTATTTGAATAATTTTTAATTTACACATTTTAAGTAATTCAAATGTTTGAATAATTTGACATGTAGAAATCATCATCATGCCAAGGAAGAAACCAAAAAATCAAACAAATGAAGATAGGGAGAGAGATTTGGAAATTAAAAGAGATAAAATGAAATTACTACGTGAGCAAAGAAAATTGCAAATCAATAATGAAGAATTGACTTTCGAAGAGGATCAAGAACCACCGGTACCAAGAAGCAAAAAGGAAGAATTGGAAAGACAAAGAGAACGAATGAGACTGTTATGCTCAAGAAGACAATTGAATTGTGAAGCTACACCATCTTCTAATGTTGGAGTCATATTGTCTCCTACACCATCTTCCAATGTTGAAGTCATATCGTCCTCTCATGTTGAAGAGACATCAATTTGTAGATCCAACGATATACACACTCCATCATGTCATGTTGAAGGCGCAACATCAACACATCAAGTAGGTGATATTCCATCTTTTGCATCTTATTGCCAAGGCACATCATCTTTGGTTCAAGGTATGCAATACAGTCAACCTTATGTTGATGTTCAAAATGTTGAGAGAATTAAAGAGATTGTAACACCTTCTAGAATTCGTTTTAGAAAACCAAAATATTTGATTGATATTGATAGTAACATTTTGAAATCAATGCCTGACAAGATTAGCAAGCGTACTTGTCAAAGAAAAGTTAATCGTATGTGGAGATTATTTTTTGATGAATTAAATATTAAAGGTAAATGCCAATTATTTGTTGAAATGATGAGGAATTTAAAATTTAGGCCTATTATGAAGATTCTTGGGCTAAGAACGATGGATGATTCAAATGAAAAAAACATTGTAAAGAATCTAATGAATGCTTATGACAAAGTGGGTTCTAAATCATGCACCAAAGATAGTAATATCATAAGATGAGTACTTACATCAACAATAGTAAGTAGCCAAATGAAGAAAAGTCGAATCATGAGAAAGATAAGCAAAAAATTAAAAATTGGTAGAGTTACTCTAAGGAGAGCCATGCTAAGGCATGAGAGATTGAAAGATCCAACAAAAAATGAGTTATGGACATTTAGCGGTAGACTACCGCGAAAGGATAAAGAAATTAGTGAAGCCTTGAAATCATTGATCAAATATTTTTGGAAAAATAACACACGTGTTTCCCCTAATCAAAGAGATGTTGTAAGAAGGAGGATTGGTAGCCAAAATTGCGAGCCACATGCGAAACATTTTTTGGACACAACTCAGACACAATTTTTTGCAAAATTTATTGGTATGTATCCTCAAATTCGAATAAGTCAAAGATTTTTTGAGATGGGTAAACTTTTTTATGTGAAGATAAATCACACACGCACAACTTGTTGTAGGATACATATTGAATTTTCTAACCATTTTGATGTTTTTAGGCATATATGCGTAATTTTGCATTCTCAGTTTGTTTTGCAGGATTGTGACATAAATGAGCCACCAAGATCTTCAAGGGAATTCATATCCAACATTTTATGTGAAATAAGGGATGGCTAATAATTTTACAAGACATCATGCTTGGATGGTATGTGCTTATTTTGTGGTTCTTTGCAACTTTTATCAACTTGTCAACATATGGATAGTACACATGCAATTGGAAATGAAATAGTAGATTATGGAAAATTTAAGATAGTGACATATGCTCTAAAAGATGGGAAACATGGTAAAAGATGTGATTTAGTCATTGAAAAGATTCTAGTGTATGAGTTCATGAAGATTTTTCATGAAAACATTATTTACGAGTATACAAGGCATACCCATAGAGCTCGATGGCTAGATTTGCAATTCAAGTTGTGCAAGGATATGTTTTCACTGGATACCATTGTTTCAGTTGTAGATTTCGTAGAGAACTACACACTACAACCACAAAATGAGGTGCAAGAAAAGTATTATACTTCTCAAAACATTTCCATATTTGTTCACATAACATTCATGCATTCACCTACAAGTATAGAGGATGACAGGAAGATTTTGAGGGAGTACCATTTTTACATCAGCGATGATCGATCACATTCTATGGAGTTCGTACATGGTTGTTTTCAACTATTTTATGGAGATTTTGCAAATAGAGGTATCACATATCGTCAGCACATTATTTGGTTAGACAATTGTGCATCTCAATTCAAGAATGCATAGATGTTCTATTGGTTGAGCAGGATGCACAAGTTGTGTAGAATTCAATACATGTGGAATTTCACAGAGGCTGGTCATGGAAAGGGAGAACATGATGGTGTAGGCGCATGCATCAAAAGAGCCTTAGCTCGTGAAGAACTAAAGTACAAAGATGGAGCAATATTGACAGATGCAAAATCCATCATCCAGTGGTGTAATGCTACAATGGATCCAGGTAAGGAAGGTGAGTCTATGGTTCATAGATTTTTTTGGTTGATAGATAATACTAACATTGCACCATATCAGGATTGTTGCACACTAACAGGATCCAGTGAGTTGCACTCTTTTAGAAGCTCTAATGCAGGTTCATGGAGTATCCACACACGAAAAATGGCATGCTATTGTCCATCATGTGCAAAGGAAAATTGGGATGACTGTGAGTCGACTGAATGGGTGGACAAATGGGATATACGAGTTTTGGACCCAATTGACACCTATCGTCCCCCACAAGCACTGGAAATGGTACAGATGGAATTGTCTATTGACTTTGAATGCTAGTCTAATCTAGTGCAACCTTGTAATATATATATTTATATATCTTTGTAATTTCAATATGTAACTTTATAACTTTTACGCAAGTATTTTTTGAATTAATGACCGCATTTTGTACATTTGTCACTGCAGGCCATATTTTTTCTATTATTGCACCTGAAGACAATGAAGAAGGGATAGATTATTATTTGTGTCATTGTGTTCAAGCCAAACAAAAATTGGATCACTCGGTTATAGATGGTGAAGGTTTAGAGTACCATGTCGGTGCGGTGCTTGTAACTGGCACATGGCTTAGATGATATTCTATGAAGAACCCTAACTTGTGGTTATTCGAGGATTGGCAAACAAAGAGGAAGATTCTTCATTATTCAAATCTTGTTGTCGCATCAAATGTCCACTTGATAAAATATGGTGGAAAACCACATAATAAGAATCTTTGGAGAGTTTGCGAGTCAGACCACAAGGCAATACTTGAGACATTAAAATGTCGAGCAGATCCAGTTGGCTCATTAGACTGAATACAGAGAGAGGGAGAGAGAGAAAGAGTGATCAACTGGATCCAAATACATTGTTGCAACCTCTTCCCCAAGACTATCCACATGACTAAGGTGGACTGTATTGTTATGATGTGTAAGTGATGAGATTTAGTTTAAATCATAGATTTTATGTTTTGATTTGTTTAGAATCTAGATTTTATGTTTTGATGTCTCCAATTTTTTTAAAGCTAGAACAATATTTTTCATATTTTCTTATTGTGACGATATTTTTCTTTCATTGCATGTTCTCTTGGATGACAGGAGGGAGAGAAGAAAAATAAGTAGATTTCCAAACAGCCAACCACCCTTCTTCATGTAATTTATTCATTTAAGGTAAAAGTCCCATTTCCTTTGTTTGGCTTTGGTATTTGGTTATTTAAAGTCATTATTCTAGTTGGACCTTCGTATGTTTGAATTTGGGATTCTTTAGTGTCTATTTGTTATGATTATACTGAATTATTAATTCTACGATGTTTCTATTATTTAATTATTTAAAATAAATTAAAACTTTTTGTATAAAATTATTATTTTTTATCTCTATCTATTTGTTATGATTATTTCTATTATTTAAAATAAATTAATTCTATAATATCTCTATGATGAACTATTTATATTTCTAAACTTTACATATTTTACACCATGACCAACAATCAAACTATTATAACAATACAAATACATTTAAATAGTAATGTAAGAATGGTTTAGTTCACATAAAAAATAAGTCTATCTTAGATATTCTAAATACATCACAAAACTTTATCGCTTCAAAAAAATTGGAATTTCTCCCATCTACTTGAGTTCCCATCAATTGTCCATAAAAATGGGAAAGGGAATAGGTGCTATGCTCCCAATCCCAACATCCTTTTATCCACTACTAGGAGATGTGTGTAATGTAGGATTCAACTCCATCAACTTAGTCATTTTTTTCACTAGTTGATTGGGACTCTCACCATTTATTGCCAACTATGGTGACAATGCTTGGGGTTACACTTATTAAGTAAGAATATTTCCTAATCTAGGGATTAGAGCATTGAACATATCAGAATGTGATTTATGATATGGGAGAAGAGGTATGTTGGGCATACTAATTGATTCTAGGGCTAGTGCAATTACATCTCCTTCCACTAGTGTTGTAAATATAATTTCTATAGTTGTTGAAGGTGCACCTCCAATATTTGGTCTATATCTCTTTCAAACATTTAGATTATCCTCTCTTTCTTTCCTCTTCTATTCCTTTAGTGCGACCTTCTCCGCAACTCATTTTCCCCTCTCTATAGCATCTAAGATCTCATTTCTTGCAATCTTTTCCTCTCTCCCATCTTTCCTATCCCTGATCTTCTCCTTCATGTAAAGTGCATTAGCCTCAAATAACTTCTTAGTCTCTCTTGTTCCTTAGAATTTTGTATCGTTTTCTTTGGTAGCTATAGAAATCTACTGGGTAAACCACTATGTTGTTTTCTGTCTAGTGGCACGTAACGTATAAAATCAACATCTCCATCATAGTCATTTTGGGCCTGGGTATCAAAAAATTGTTAACTATTTATTTCATTATGGTTGCCACCATTTGCAAAGCATTAGATGACATCCTTGGGGTCAACATGTGGTGGGGATGGAATTAAAAGGGAAACATTTTCATCCCCACAAGTATTTGGTTACCCAAGGTTTGTGACAACCTCCTACAACCAATCTGGTTGTGAATCTTGCATTAGCAAGCTTAATCTAATATCAATGTTTGTTGTATGCTCAAGGTTTTATCTCCTATAATAGTCCATTGGCTGGTTCAGGTTTTCTGGTTGGGTATTTTTAGGTGCAATTGTACCTAGTCCCTTCATATTTTGTCCATAACTCCTCAACAAAGTGTTAATTGGTTCATCTACTAAGCCATTGATTTTTAGGAAGGATTCAATAGTGATTTCCTCCCCCTCGCTTTACAACTCATCAATATTTGCATCATCTATAGTAGCTGTTTCTTCTGATCCACTACTTGTGGGTTGTGGTTTAGATCCCTATTTTCCATCCTCATCAACAATGAAGCACTTTCTTGGGCCTATATCATTCACTAAAACCTCCCTATTCAAAGACCATATCCCTATCCTATGGAAACCACTCATTATATTATCAGGTGTAAGTGCCAAATTGGAGGCTTTGCTAGATAACATTCCTAACTCCTCACGACCAATATTGATTTGAGGGTTCCTAGCCAACCTCAAATTCCAAATATGTTTTAAGTAAGATTTTAATGGTGAGAAAAAACTAACATCCAATGATTGACACCTATAGATGGTATACGCTACAAGTGACACACAATCTATGCCCAACTTCTTTGCTTTATCAATTATTTTCCATGATCATCAAATACTAGAAGACACCTTTTTGAGAGAAACACCCCACATGGAATTGTTCTTACAAAGTGGTCTAGCCAATTCAAGAATAATTATTTCATCATCCATCCATGTACTTGGACTGCCATGCAGGCCTTGAGATCATAATTGAAAATGTAGTTTTTTATATGTCTCTTAGCCTTGAACAAATAAAAATTGGAATTCCCTAACCAACAGTAATGTAAGGAGACCCACCCTGCTAGTTTAGGCCACTATGCCCAAACTAACAATTGAATTCTTCTAATCCTATAGGGTTTCTTCTTGACCCTATTCCCAAGAGGATATCTCCCAACTATCCCCTTCCCTAGGATCTATGCACACCAATTGACTATGTGACAAAGAACTCATGGTGGATAAATCTGAAGGAATTTCGTAGGAATACCTTTCTTTCCAAAATCACTCTCATCTTTCCATGTTACTTTATATTCTAGTTGATCCTTCCATTTGATAAGATTCTCCATATAGGTGCCATGACAAGTCTTCTTCTTGATTCTTGAATCCATAACCTTTTCAGCTTTTGGCTGAGATTATAATGGGATAGTGACTTCTTCAACCTTTGATTTTGTTTGTCCTTCTATGAATGTAGGCCCTTTATATTGAACTTAGTCCTTGACATTAAAGATAAGGTAAATTTCCAAGTTTGGTGGGAGTTCTATTTTTTCGGCATTAGAACCATAATTTGTAAGTACCTTACAAGGTCCTATCCTATGCATTTGTAGCTTGGTTGGAACACCCTATGCAAGTACCAAAACTCATCCTTGGCATCATATCATGGCCTCAACACCTTGGATCATCTCAAAACATCTCATCTAACATGTTCCAACTCCTTGCACACTCTCAGCAACTCATCTCTTACACTTTCTCAATTTTGCCTCTTCTAGGCTTGTTCCAACTAGCCCTTGCCAGTCACTAATTTGTTGTTTTCTCCAAAATTTTCCACAGAACTTCCTAAAATATTGGGTGATTAAAATACCCTTTTCCTCACTCTAAAATATACTCCAAAACCAACTACACTTGTTTTGTAAAATATCACTCAAAACTGGCTATTTTAGTCTGCCAACTAGGCCTAGTTTGAGGCCATTTACAAAGCAACTCACAATCCCTTGGGTTTTGGAACTCCCATGACCCAAAAAAGTCTTAAGACACGACTCAAATGCAAGGATTCTCCTATCTTTTTGGTCTCATGATCAACTTTACAATGGTTTTTACAAAACCCTCCTTTCTAGCCCCTTTACCCTAGGGCTTTCTAGAACTCTTACTTTGCAACATCTCTAGAAACCCAAAATGGTTCAAAAACCTTCACTTTGGTCATATTAGATGACTTCAAACATAAAATGCAACTCTTTTTTGGAGAAAACACTAAATCCACCTTGGGAGCAATCACATACCCCTTTTTATGCACTCAAATTTTAGGGAAAACTATGCAAATACTTCTTAAATGGTTTCAACACTTGACTTTTCAGATGGAAATGGTTTTTATAGACTCAAACCAAAAAGAAAAATCCCAAACTTGAGGTTTCTCAACACTCAACAATCAAATTTCAAAACTGTTACCAACACTTACTACTAGGACAATTTCTAGTTTTAATGATCAAACTCCCAAACCATACAAAGGACCCCCACTATTTTTGCATTTTTAAACACTCTTTTTGGAGACCTACAATAACCTCTCTCACTTTTTGGAGATCACACTCCATTTTCATTTTACGACGCCATCTCGGGTGATGCTGAAACTTGCAATGTCGGCTAGTACAAAGTTGCCAACTGTCAAATCTCTCTCACCTTTCCTCGTGGGATCGAATTGTCTACTCCATTAGCTCTCTATGGTCAAGTAAACCCTATCCCCAATCTCATCCTATCCCCTTCAGTGCTCGAACATTCTTAGGCACGCCAATCCAGAATGTCCCCAAGGGTCACTAAATGCCATAGGGCTGCGATCTTTGATGGGGCATATCTCAGAGCTTGTGCAAGGTATGGATGCGATTCTAGTTCCTACAGGACTGTGTTGTGGATACCTACAATAACCTCTCTCACTTTTTGGAGATCACACTCCATTTTTATTTTACAACACCATCTTGGGTGATGCTGAAACTTGCAGTGTGGGCCAGTACAAAGTTGCCAACTGCCAAATCTCTCTCACCTTTCATCGTGGGATCAAACTATCTACTCCGTTAGCTTTGGGTGGCTGGGTAAACCCTATCCCCAACCTCCTCCTATCCCCTTCAGTGCTCAAACGTTCTCAGGCACGCCAATCCGAAATGTCCCCAAGGGTCACTAAATGCCATAGGGCTGCAATCTTTGACGAGGCATATCTCAGAGCCCATGCAAGGTATGGATGTGATTCTAGTTCCTATAGGACCATGTTGCGGAGACCTACAATAACCTCTCTCACTTTTTGGAGATCACATTCTATTTTTATTTTACAACACCATCTCGGGTGATGCTGAAACTTGTAGTGTTGGGTAGTACAAAGTTGCCAACTGCCAAATCTCTCTCATCTTTCGTCGTGGGATCAAACTGTCTACTCCATTAGCTCTAGGTGGCTGGGTAAACCCTATCCCCAACCTTGTCTTGTCCCCTTCAGTGCTTGAACGTTCTCAGGAATGCCAAACCAGAATGTCCCTAAGGGTCACTAAATGCCACAGGGCTGCGATATTTGATGGGGCATATCTTGGAGCTTGTGCGAGATATGGATGAGATTCCAATTCCTACAGGACTGTGTTGCAGAGACCTACAATAACCTCTCTCACTTTTTGGATATCACATTCCATTTTCATTCTACAATGCCATCTCGGGTGATGCTGAAACTTGTAGTGTTGGCCAGTACAAAGTTGCCAACTGCCAAATCTCTCTCATCTTTCGTCGTGGGATCAAACTATCTGCTCCATTAGCTCCAAGTGGCCAGGTAAACCCTATCCCCAACCTCTTCCTATCCCCTTCAGTGCTCGAACATTCTCAGGCACGCTGAACCAGAATGTCCCTAAGGGTCACTAAATGCCATAGGGCTGCGATCTTTGACAGGGCATATCTATGGGCTATCAATACTTTGACTATACTTTAAGTCAACGATTATCAATATGTGAAAAAATGGAACTCGTTGTATTTTGAAGTACTGAGAAGATGGCCTTGCCCTTCCCCAGGAGTTTCAGAAATGGGAGACATTAGGTAAGAGAGTGAAAATGTTACTATCGCTTCAACGCACATGACGCAATTGGAAATGCAAATTTTGATGGTAATCATTTTGTGATAAGGGAGAGACTAGGGATGATCATTGTTACTATCTCTTTAGTAGTGGAATTTTGTTTTCTCTTGAATTTGGTGGTGGGGGATCAGTGGTAAGACTCCTTGGATATTCCTTCTTATGATGTTAGTGACAAGTGTTGCTCTTTGAAAACACTTGTACAATCTTTTTTAAATTATTAGATAAAAATAGATAATTGTAAGTATTAAACATGATTAACCTTTAGTTCCTAGAAGATCTTTATTTCCCCATCAATGCATTTAGAAAGTAAAATTTTAAGAAGATCATAAATAGAAAAAATTAGAGAAGCAATTTAAACATTTATATTGATTGGAAACATGTGAGTCTTGAGTTTCCTCTACCTTTTAAAGAACGTTCCTTAGCTAGCAAACCTAATTCCACATTCCATAAGACTGTCATTGCGCTAAAGATTTAGGAAACCAACTGCTCTAAGATAAAGCTTCTCGGTCAATAATAATCTAGCCTATTGAGTTACATAATATTTCTCAATTAAACTTGTGTTAATTCAGTATTAATTTTTTAATTAACTACAATTTCAGTATCTGTGTATAGGGGGTGACTGAGAAAACTATTTGAGGTCCAATTTGAAAATATATTTGTAAGGATCTTGACCAAGGTTCACAACTTCGATGATTAATACATTCATTTAGGCTAGAACCTCACTACAAAAAAATAATATATAAAAAAGGTAGCGAATAATGTCATGTCTAGACCCAAATCAATTAATGAAAGTCAAATTAGCATAATGTGGAACAACAATATATGCATTGAGTGGGTTGTCATAAAAAAGCTTCATAATAAAATTCATGTCTAGAATTAAAAGACCTTAAAGAACATTTATGCTTGTAACACAAATGGCCTTTCAAAACTGAATATGATTACAATATGTGAAATAGCATTACAAGAACTTGTAATGCTCTTGTGAACATCGTGTTAATTCTTGTAAGAATCCCTAAGATGCTTGCTATACTCAAAATTTTGTTGAAATTGAATTAATTTTTATCTTGTCGGTTGATTGGCTTAGGGTGATATATGCTTCTTGGATGGAATAATGAGTTTGTGATTAACTCTGTATTAAGATTCATAACATCTTCTAATTCTTTGCAAAGGAAATTTATAAATTACTTGCTAATGTCATATGGCTTGCTTGAGAAAGATGTCCGTGTTCTTATTGATGGGTACTAATGACTATCCACATTTAGTTCTTCAATATCCTATTTGACAAGCTTTCCATAGACATTTCATTGCCATACTAAGTATTTTTGAAAACATATTTGAGTAGAAGGACTATAGTAGATACTACATGATGTTTTAACAAATAAAGTAATGGGTTAAAGACTATTATTTCCAAGGTATTATGTCATAGTATTTTAATTGTAATGATCTTAGACTAATGATATTCTTGAAGGTAACTTCGACATGCAGCAAGAAAGACAACCTACAGCCAAGGCTATATTGTGCCTACAACCAAAGCCATAAATGCTCATAGCCAAAGCCACTAGTGCACATAGCCAAAGCCATGGATGCTTATAGCCAAAGTTACAAGTGTTCACAGCCAAAGCCATGAGTATATGAAGTCGATGATCACAATTGTTTACAACTATTCACCAGAAATAGCTTCTTTGCAATTTTTGAGAAATACTAATAAAGCAAAAAAGAACATCTACTAGTTGGTAGACATAATGGAAACTCTCTAGCAATTGAATTTAATTTCATACATGCACATATCTAATTTAATGTCATACACGAACATATCTAATTTAACGTCATACATGAACAAACATATAATATAAAATAATAACCAATAATGTCATATACATTAACAAACACATAATATATTATGATAACCAATAATGTCGTATATGAACAAACATATCATATATTAACCAATAATGTCATACATCAAATATAGAATGTCATATGTATATCAAATGTGTATCGAATATGTCTCTCAGATGCCTATATATATACATGGGGAAGGAAACAAGTCTCTATATATATGTATCAAATATCTCAACTACATCTTTTCCTTCCCACGAGGGGAAGGAAAAAAGTCTCTCGACATCCTCTGCCGTCGTGTGGAGGGAGACAGTGGAGATGACGGGGCCCTCCTGACACGCTCACTTGACCTCTTATTGAGGCTCTTCTCCAGGTCCAACTGATACAAAGAAAGTAGAGATGAATCAATATTTATTATACGTTGAAATCAAATATATTTACTCACAAAATCAATTATTTTCTTACCGCCAACAAATAATCACTCTATAAGTCCACCTCAAATGCTCGTGGACGATCAGACATGACAAGACCCTACAAAAATTCAATAAATATAATCACTTATAAATAACATTAGAAATTTTGAGATTAACTATTATAAACAACAACTAAAATGAAGAAAATTCTTTCATACCTCCGTTGGTGGCTGTGAGCTAGCCACAGCTGTGGCCACTCCACTATCAACAGACTGTCGTAGATGAGGAGATGTGTCTGACATCATGAGCTGCATGTCATACAATACACATTATATCTAACATGAAACATGGAATAAATATAATCAAATGAATTAAATTAACATGAAACAATTGTACCTGTGTGAAGCTCGTATGATGTCTCTGCTCTACGTCTGTGGTAAAGGTTGAGGGTCCTGTGGAGAACTGATGCACATGCATATTTTTTTTGGTGAATCCTTAATATGATTACGTAATAAATATATGAATTAATTAAAATGATTAAATTGATACATACCTCAGGACTCGTTGAAGGGACAAAAAATGGGCCTAGAGGATCGCTGCTAGGCCCAGGAACACTTTGACCCTAAATTTTGAACAATGTCAATAAATCCTAATTAATTAATCATTCACTATACGTATGAAATGTGATCAAATTAGTAATTTACCTGTGTGTCAATGCCAAATGTCTCGTTCAGGAATTGATCGGTGACAAGCCCATCATCTGCACCATCTCCGACATGAGTGCCAAATGTGCATAGGGATCCACATGAAGTGCACATGTGACCACAACGTATAGAAGGCTCCCCCTCAACTAATGGGCTCATGGAATGGATAAGGGTCTGTGTCAAAGCATTAATGGTCCCTAGAGTGTTGGCCTCTACATGTTCCTTCACAACTGAAGGAATAATCACATGCTCACGCTGTGGATGGACCATGGCTGCCCTAACTACATTAGGGTCATGACGTGCTCCGGGCCTCTCAAATGATGACCCCCCACCTCTACCTTGGGAGTCTAACATATCAAAATAATTGGGGATCTCCCCAAGGACAAACTCACAATATAATTTCTTCAAAAAATACATGGGGACCTCATGATTGTTGCAAGGAGGGGCATCAAAAACCATCCACCATCTATCCCAAAAATTATTTCTAATAGCATCATGTATGCACCAATGGATGGGGAATCGTTTAGTACCCTCTCTAACAGTATTTTGCTCACCAGATTTTCTAAATAATGCACATATACTACCTTTTGGTATTTCCTTTTTTCTAACATCTTCATATGACAATTTATTTGCATAAAATCTTTTTTGTTCATCCCTCTTAGCCTGCCAAATATCTAACTGACCACTAACTGAGGCTATCTGAGTGTTAATGGATTCAAGGGATGATGCCAATTGAGCCCTTATTGGATTGGTTTGTCTGGATTCTTTCAACCGAGCAATGATTTCTTCTAATTGAGTTTTGCCTCTCTCTATTTCATTTCTTATATTTTCTTGTGTGCCTGGTGGAGGTCTTGCAATTGGTTTGGGTTGTGGAATTTGTTCTTCTTCTTGAGGAGGGTTTTGGTTTTGGGGTTCTTGAGGGTTTTGATGTTCTTGTGGATTTTTTGGTTGATTATGAACATTTCCTGATAAAAAATCAATTGAAATTCAAATAAGTAAACAAATCTAAATGAAATTTGTAAAAAACCTACAAAAGAATATAAAAAACTTACAAAACAATATGAAAAATATATCAAATAATGCAAAGTTAGGTTTATATCACTTACAACATCGTCGTGGGTGCGCTTGTGGTCTTGGATTTCGTCAACGAGTAGGCATTTTGGCAAATGGTGGTGCAAATGTTGAGTCTTCAACTTGCGTACTCGCTGCTTGCTGTAGGAGTAGAAGAAAATGCTGATGAAAATGATGGGCTGCGAGTTTGCAGCCCATCATATATACTTCTTATTTTTTAAAAAGCATGTACGCACTATAGCGCGCACGCACTATAGCGCGCACACACTATAGCGCGTACGCACTATAGTGCGCACGCGCTATAGCACGTACACGCTTTTTAAAATAGAAAAAAAAAAATTTCTTGTCACCTTTTTGGCACCACAACTCGGTGCATATGCCCAGGAAATACTTTGGGTACAATGAGGTTTGCTAATCTAGTAATTAGTGCAGCTAGTTTATTTGTATATGCACCAATACTATTGTTATATTTGTAATAAATTCTCCCCTTCTATGGATCTTTCCACTTACTAAACAATGAATGTCTAATTTCCATGATTCCAGAATCTCCATGGATAACAGGATCAAAAATATCATGATAGTCATTGGTGAAACCTCTGATTTGTAGCACTTGTCTAAGTTCTATAATGATGTTGTTTTCCTTTATGGGTGCACTCATTTGGGAGGTTTTTGACTTTGTTTTGCCCATGCCTGGCAGTTACTAGACTTTAGGCCCTAGTCAAAATAATTGTAAAGTGTAAACCTAAGACAATTAAAATCAAGATTTCTATTGCTACAAATTGTAATGGATTTTTTTTGAAAAAAATTAAATACCTAAAATTGAGATTGGATAATTGGTGTTGTCATCTGATACCCAAGTTTCACACTTTCAGTCTTCAAAAATTAGAACACAAAATGGAATTTTGTCAGTCTTTGAAAATTTAAAATATGAAAACCCTATGGCTATCGTATCAGACTCTTGTCTTATAGTTCCAGAACTCTCAACTTCATACTCTAAAAAGGTAATACTTGAAGTTAAATTGTTAAAATGAAAGTAATAAGTAATTAATTTTTTAAACTTTTATGTACAATGTACGTCTAACTGTAATAAATTTTCAAGACTCAATATTAAATAATGTAGTGATGTACATAAGTTACATGTGTCACGATTCCAGATGAATCTTGGTAGATGGGAAAGCATTCCCCAAATCAGCCCAAAATTCATCTCGGGTCGTCGATCTATAGACTATCAAATGGTTATTAAATAATTTATTATTATTATATTATATTATTTTATATTATTTATATAATATTAAATAATATTACCTAAATAATATTAAATAATATAATATAATAATAATAATAATAATGACCATCTCAATCTGATAGATCGATGACCCAGGATGAATTTTGGGCTGATTTGGGGAAGACGTGTCACGATTCTAGATGAATCTGAGTAGATGGGAAACGATTCTCCAAATCGGCTCGAAATTCATCTTGGGCCATAAGCGACTCGATGGTCATTATTATTATTATATTATATAAATATTATATGGTTATAATTATATTATATTATATGGTTATGATTATATCATATGTTCTATTACTTTTAATTAAATTATTAAATTATTGTTGTTGTTAAATAGTTTTAATTTTTTTAATGTAAGTGCATTAGTTTATATTTTGTATTTTAATAATGTATTTTTTATAAATTATAATATGTTTTTGGCATTCAATTAAAATTAATATTACTTATATTATGTAATCATTCTCAATTTGATAGGTCAACGATGTCACGATTCTGGATGAATCTGGGCAAATGGGAAAAGATTGCCCAAATTGGCTTAAAATTTATCCTAGGCTATCGATCTATCAAATTGAGATGGTCATTATTATTATTATATTATATAAATATTATATGGTTATAAATTATAATTATATTATATGGTTATGATTATATCATATGGTTGTAATTATATTATATTATATTATAATATAAATAATTATATTATATGTATGTGATATGGTTATAATTACAATTTAAAAATATAATTGAAAATGCTCTATTTTTATTCTTATTTATTATTTAGTTTCAAAATTAAAATATAATATAGCTATAATATCTATAAATTATTAAAATTTAACATATATTGAAAACTGTGATAATTGTTTATAAACTATTCTTCATCATTTAAAAGATTTCATAATGAAAAAAAGTTAGAAATAGGTGACAAGATAGGTATGAAATAAAAATTTGACACATAAATTATCAAAATTATATTTAACTTTGTTAAGGTTATAATCTATTAACCTTTAGTTTTCCTTGAAGCTCCATTTGTTAACTTTTAACCAATTAGATTAAAGGAAAATAGTTAATTATTAACAGTTCACTATTTTTAACTAAGTCGCAAACTAACAATAACATTTCAACATTGCATAATTTGAGAAATAAGATGTCAAAAACAAACTTACAAAGTCGTAGACTAAGAAGAACAACGATTTGAGAAGACAAAAACTATTATTTTCATTGATAATATTTTAGACTGTACAATGTACATAATACTGATTCATAACATACATATTCAAAATAGTTAATTAAATCACTAATCAACCTAGTTTTATTATTTTGTAATTTACAAAAAGGGCAGGGTCTAATCCAAAGAAAAATACAGATATCTTGAAAACATTTTTTTGGCAAACTTTTACCCTAATCAAAACATTATTTTTCCCTAAAGGGCCAAGGGAATAGGGAACACTGAATAGGGAACCGGGGAACCAAGGAGGCTAGAAGCATGAGTGGGTTGAGGGGCTAAGGGATTGAAGCCTTGAATCAGAAAGGTCTTCAATTCCGTCCACAAGGAATCTATTGGAGAAGATGATGTCATTGAACTTGTCCAACCATGTGAAGTCCATCTTGCTGATGTCATCATCCAACAACAACCATTTCCATAGAAAATCCCTTCCAATTTGTGCCCACTTCTAATGGCAAGTCAGTTGTCATTCGTTCATGCCGAGAAAGAAAGGATGCTTATGTATAATGCACCCTATGCCTTCCTCCCAGCACTTGTCTGCTACATCAGCAAAAGGGATGCAAATACTTAGCCCTGGTACCTGCTCGACCAATACAATAATTTTGATATCATCTTCTAAAAATGTTTCCTTAAAAACATTATGTAGAAGCATCAACATGTCTATTTACCAGCCTCCAAGGTTGAGAAGATATGTGAGGAAGTTGGAGGTAATATCCGTGGACACATAGTACCTTTTATCATTTCTCAAGAATTCATGGCTGAGTACCATACATATAGCATGGTGGATAAAAGGGCTTCAGCCATCTACTTTGCAAACCATGGCAATGACATTACCAAAAAAATTTCCCAGAAAGCGCTTTTGTAGAGCCATATTAGTGCATTTCAGGAAAATTGGCATATCCATGACTACGATTCAAAAAATTGAAAAATTCGCAAAGTGCAACTACAAACCAAATTAAGATTTAGGAAATTAGAATATGAGAGATGATATTGAAAGAGGGATTGAAGAGCCTATTTAATGGCATACTGCAGTTGCATCTAATTCTTTGGCATTTATGATCTTCTATATCTAATTTTTTTGTATTCCTATTAATTTTTAAGTGTGTGAAATGCTGAGACGTGCTAACATTAATGTCAAATAGTCAATAGTTCTTGACATGATTAATGATTTCCATGCAAAATTTTCCATGTGTCTCCATTATGGAGAATTACATGTGACTCCAAGTCTTTTCAAGCGAGTGGTCCCAAGATGCATCTACTATCATTGATCTCTAACTAATCAATGACCAATAAAACTATTGTATTTACTATTAATGTAACAAAAGTGATGATAGTCAACTTGGTAATTGTGACACTGATGTAACGATGTTATGACATTATTAATAACACACCTAAGATAGTACACAAGTTGAAACTTGAAAGTGACTACTTAGCAGTCAATACAGTCACTAGCCAATACATGTGCAAATTTCACTTTCAAATTAAAAAATTTTTCAGTTTACCAGTAAGGATTAGCCAAGACCATTATTATTCATTTTCTACAAAACAAGTAATTCGCCTCTGACATTATTAATTCATTTTTTGGCAAGGGAAAAATAGCCATAATTTATATATCCGTCAGTGAAAAAAAACATTAATTCACCAAATTTAAAATAATTTTTGCTAGGGCAAGAAAAAAATTGCTAACATATAATATTTTATTTCTTTATATGGAACAAAAAAATTGCCCTCGATATTAAATTTTTTCTGCCCACAAGATGTTAGATTCGCTAGCATTTTAGGCTTTTTTTTTTGGGAGGGGTTTCTTAAAGTTATCCTTGGTTTGAATACTAACACTAACAAGATTGTGGAGAGTACAAATGTAAACTTTGATGAGCATGTAGAAGTAAAAATTGATGAGTCCAATCAATTAGAGGATTATAGATCCTTTGTATACGTCTATGAAGGAATGATTGTTGAAGACAATGCTAAAAATCAAGTTGGGAATCAACAAAAACTTTAGTATCTGTTGTGTCTCAGCCTGTGAATGTCAAGCTGCAGTATATAGAAAATACACATTCTAATTCTAAAAACCATACACATGACAGGAATGATGAAGTGTCAAATGAAGAAGAACAAAATGACTCTGAAGTTGAAGCATCAACCATGGAAAGAAGGACAAAAACAAGATTAGCCAATTATGTGAGAAGACATCACCCTATAGATCAAATCATTGGTGACAAGGATGTCAGACCAATGACAAGGAATAGGCTCAGGAATGAATCATGTCTCCTAAGCAAGGTTGAACCCAAAATAGTGAAAGATGCACTACAAAATGATGATTGGTATAAACCATGGAAGAAGAGATAGATCAGATTGGGAAGAACAAAACATGGTCTCTAGTTCCTCGACCAATTGATAAGAATGTGATTGGTACCAAATGGGTGTTCAGAAACAAACTTGATGAGAATGGAGAGATAACAAGAAATAAAGTCAGACTAGTTTGCAAAGGCTATGCATAAGAAGAAGGACTGAATTATGGAGAAACATTTTTCCCCATTGGAAGAATGGAAGGAGTAAGAACATTACTTGCATATGCTGCATATAAAGATTTCAAAGTGTACCAAATGGATGTAAAATCTTCTTTTTTGAATGGTATACTAGAAGAGGAAGTCTATATAGAACAACTAGAGGGATTTGTAGATAAGAAGAACAAGGACATAGTCTGCAAACTACACAAAGCACTTTATGGATTGAAGTAAGCACCTAGAGCATGGTATGAGAGACTGCACAAATATCTTGTGTAGATAGGATTTGAGAGAACAGATGACTACAACAACTTGTACATAAAAGATAAAGAAGGAAAAACCATTTTGGTATCAAAAATCTTTGTTGATGATATAATATTTGGAGGAAAAGATATTTTATGCAAAGATTTCGGTGATCAAATGAAGCATGAATTTGAGATGTCAATATTTGGAGAAATAAAATTCATTGTTAGATTACAACTACATCAATTGAAGAATGGCATATTTGTGACCCAATCTAAATACATCAAGGAGGTACTCAAAACATTTGGTTTAGAAGAATCAAAACCAGTTAGTACACCAATGGCAACAAGCCATAAGCTATCCAAGAATGATGAATCCACTGAAGTAAGTTAGACATTGTATAGGTCAATGATTGTAAAGCTACAATATGTTGTACATAGTAGACCAGTCACTGCATTAGCTATTGGAATAGTGGCAAGATTTTCTACAAATCCAAGAGAAAATCACTTAATGGCAGTGAAGAGAATATTGAGATACCTGAAAGAAACTAATGACTTTGGTTTGTACTACAAGAGGAGTGAAAATTTTGAACTAAAAGCCTACACTGATGCAGATTGGAGAGGTAATATTAATGATAGAAAAAGCACCAGTGAAGGAGCACTTTTCTTAGGCAAGAGGTTAATTACATGGATCAGTAAAAAAAAAAGCTGCACCTCACAGTCCACTATTGAAGCTGAATATGTGGCAACTACTATAAACTACACCAATATTGTATGGATCAAACATTTTCTACAAGGTATAAAGGAAGAGGTAGGTAATACAAGTGCTATTAACATATCAAAAAATCTAGTAATGGATGCTAAAACTAAGCATATTGCAATCAAGTATCATTATGTAAGAGAGTTGGTGGAAGGCAAACAAGTGAAGATGGTATATGTTAGCTCAAAGGAAAAAATTTCTGACATCTTCACAAAAGCACTACCTAAACATGCTTTTAAGTATCTTAGAGGCAAGTTAGGGGTGATAGCCTTAGCTAAGGCTACTTGAAGCACAAGCAAGTATGATGTACATCAAATAAGTTGATCATCGAAGATCTTACACAATTGATGCAAAGGATGTTTACTTTGGAATTTATGCCTAAAGTAGCAAAAGTGCTGAGATTCCAAATCAGTCACAAGCATGGTGATAGAGGGAGAAATTGAATGAACCTACAAAAAGCTACACTTGCATACTAAGATGTTTATATGTCTTTGGCATTGTTGTCAAAGAGGGAGAAAATATTTGAAACTGATCAACAATTGTTGAAGATAAGGAATCAAAAGACAAAGGGAGAAGTTGACAGAAATAATTAAAGGTTGATTAAAAGAACAGTAAAAGATGAGCAACACAGAGGCAAAAAGACAAAGGAGGATACAACAGTAGAGAGGAAGAAGCTGAAATGAAGTAATTAGAATAGTAGAAGGAGATGTGGAGCTACAATTTACTTTCTGGCATTTGACTTATTGTTCTAACTCTATAAGCTTATGGTTGAATAGTTTAGTCTAATGGTTGATCAATTTGGTTTGCCATCAATGCCAAAGAGGGAGATTGTTAGAAATCTGATTGAAAAGCTTATTGTTGAAGATCAAAGAGGGAAATTTTTGGAAGAAAGAGAATGTTTTCAATCATTTTTTTGTCATTGATGTCAAACCTGCTACTTGTAGGAATGATATTTTCTTATAAGATCTAAGTACTATCACTTTGTCGATTGATGAAGAGGATTTGATCAACAAGATGTAACAAAAGAACCTAAGGGAAAGGATGAGTTATGATGTTGTAATGAAGTGTAAGGATCAATTAAGACATTGGTTAAATGATGTATTGATAACATACTAAAAGTTATAGAGGTTGGTCACACTTAGAAATATTAGAGGAAGAAGTTTTAATGAGGTTGATTGCGAAGCTTAAACTAAGATCTTTAGTGGGTGCAGAGCAAGTTAGTAAAAGCCAAGCAAATTATCAGTAGGAGTCGAGTAATAGGAAATTATAATTGGTGCCGAGTGATCTTCAGGTGCTGAGTGAAGATCAGGTGCTGAGCATCAGAAAATTATTAGTTGGTGCCGAGTGATCTTCAGGTGCTGAGCATTAGGAAAAATACAGTTGATGCCGAGTAACATAGTATGTGCCAAGCACCAGTATTTCAATAGTGCTGAGCTGCTGCATTATTTCAAGTGCTGAAGATTCGCCAAATTTGAGTCAACATAGTGGTTACATTGAATTTTGTTAATGAATTAGAAGATAAGGATGATGATCTGGTGGCATAGAATCCTATGCAAACCAATTTAGGTGAATTCTAAAGGATTATTCAAGAAGTTTCTAGAGGAAACAAAATATGGGTTGGATGGAATGAATACTACCTAATCCATACGAATTGAAATCAAAGAATGGTAGAATCGAGTGAGAAAAAGAACTCCAAGACTTTTATTTAAGGAGTCATAGACCAAGAAGCAACGAGCTACTGATACTATTGCTGTTGAAGTGCCAAATCTATGAAATAGTTAGAAGGGTGTCAAGGGGGAGACATCTAGGAGAAGGAAGATCATAGAGGGTTTTCTTCTTTGAGTGGTCATGAAGAAATGATTGTACTGGGACATTGAGAATGGAGACTCAAGAGGACAAAGCTTGAAACAAGGACAAGCTGTCAGAATTGCAGAGATTGAAGGCTAGGCAAGGGTATGAGTTGAGAAGTGATCTAAGATCTGCAAGATAAGTTGTATGTTGTATAGTTAGGTGAATATTTTTCTAATACTCTATAGTAATTGTATTAGATTTAAAAATCCTATGGAATTAGGTTGGCCTGATAGCTATTTGTAAATCCTCTAACATGGTGGCATTTGAAGTGAATGTTCTAAAGTCCTCTAACTAGGCCCACTTATAACAAGGTTGATAAGTCCTCTGAAAATGTCACATTTGATAGTGTGTTGTAAGCCTTTAACAAGGCAGACCTTTCACAGGGCATCACTTCAAAAAATGGAAAATTGAGTAGCATGTTACTGGTGGTTTTTCACAAATTGGGTTTCCACATAAATCACAGTGTTGTGTATTGATTTCTTGTGTGTTATGATTTTATGTTGATTTACAACAACTTGTTGGTTAGATAAGTTAAAGCTTGGATGAATGAATGGTTGAATGGGCTCGCTACGTACTTAGTGAAAAATTGAATAGGACATTTGGACCTTGAATAACTAATTCATCCCCCATCTTAGTTATTCTAAAATCATTTCTAATAGTTATCTCGCAAAAGACTCTATATGGTACCTATTGACTTGTTTTTTATGATATCCTAACCTTTTCTAATACAAAATGTGCCTTACACCATTCAACAACATCATGTGCATCATTTATATGAACTCCTTGATAATTTTTTTGATACTTTCACAGAGCACATTTGATGCAAGCTCCAACACCATCATGTTCACCTTTTTCATGGCCACTCTCAAAGAAATTCTGTATCTATTTTATATTCTCATTGCAATGATATCTACATAATGCATAAAATGGTCTAGATGATTTAAACTGTGTGACACATCCATCAGACCAAATATAATGTTTAGCAACATTTATGTCTCTTTGTTTCAAATAAGAAAAAAGCATATTGAAGCAATGTTCTACATAGTGAATGTCATGTTCTTTATCATCACTTATAATATAAAAGTGATATTCCTTTTTAGTTAATTATGTTTGAACTGTACCTTGAACACCATCCATATCTATTTGTCATGTCTATAACAAACATATACCATAATAGTGATCTACTTAGAAAAGAAATAATTTGATTGAATTGCTTTCTGATAAACAAATTAATAGTTCTCTATAAAATCAACAACTAATACAATTGTTCCAAGTGGCAAATTATCTCTCAAATTTTGAAACTATTGTGCTTGCCACTTTCCAAAAAATGTGTGACAAATATAAGGTTGAATCAAATTCTTAAATCTATCAATAAATGTTGCAATAGGTAACTCCTCTTCAACATATTCCAACCTTTTTGTCTCTTTCCCCAACTTTGTTTCATTCTTCATGTACTTGTGACTTTTGCAATTCAATTTTTTTTGTTACATCAATATTTTCAATTTCCAAAGGAAGTAGAGCCAATTCACCACATGTTTCACATAATCCTTTAATGCAATTTATTTGACCCGATGGAACATCTAATTTGTTACATAGAATGGATGATATAAACTCACTTCTCCTACTAGGAGGAGTAACATGAAAATCATACGCGTCTTCTTAAAACTTTCAAAATACTTGATAGTGGAGATCAAACTCAATATGATGACGACAACAACATGTTTCAAACACTTTGTTTGACCTCACAAAGTATGGCTTCAATTTTTCAAGAAACATTTTCCCAAATTTTACATTAGGATGTTCACTATAAAATGACACATATAAATCATGTTGTGTTGTGTCCAACCATTGTTTTGTATGCTGTTCATATTCACTAGATGCAATCCTATGCCTAACAAAATCTCTACTATTTGATGAAGTATAAGTGTTATCAATCCAAAATGATATGACTAAATTTTTTAATCCCTCTTCAATCCTATTACAATGAGGTGCTCTACATATGATTGCTCAATTTCCTTCCATAGTACTATCATCCAGAATTAACCTTCTCTTAACATATTCTCTCCTTGTTTCCTACTCAAACCCATTTTAAACAAAATTGAAGATATTTTTATATTTTGGGTCATATTCTTATTTACAATAGACATGAACATCACTTTTCTTGCCATGGACTTATCTTTAGTTTGAGACTATTTTCCTATGTTTCTCAAACCTTGTTTAACATTTTTAATCACATCA
The DNA here is from genome assembly GCA_028749045.1 of Cupressus sempervirens. Taxonomy (NCBI): domain Eukaryota; kingdom Viridiplantae; phylum Streptophyta; class Pinopsida; order Cupressales; family Cupressaceae; genus Cupressus; species Cupressus sempervirens. Next base: position 48,662,304 of record CM053789.1, on the reverse strand, counting down.
ATTTGCATGTTAGAAAATATTCTCTTCTTTGATGTTGTGTCTACACCTAACAATTTCAATACCTCTTGTAACTTATTTTGTATAAGAAAAAGTGAAAACAAGTGAGTTTGTTCAAGTGTTTTATTGATATCAAATTTAGTCATAATATCTCTTATCTTCTTATTCATTGACCTTCTCTTAGATAAAATTAAGGGTTGAATAGTAGCTACAAGTCTTCTCAATTCATCCACATCTATTTTAAGTAAATGATCTAAATTTTTATGAGACATACCGTTCTTTACAAATTGGGAAATATTTATGAGTTTGTCCATACCAGTTCCTACACCTAATCCTAACCCTTCTCTAACTTCTATTATTAGAATTTCTATAGGGAGTGATCTTGAGCCTTCTCCAACATTCATTGTTTGACATTATGTAGGGAAAGATTCTGACCATTCTCCAACTTCTGTTATTTGAACCTCTGTAGGGAGTAATCTTGAACCTTCTTCAACATTCATTATTTGAGATTGTGTAGGGAGTGTTCCTGACCCTTCTCCCTTATGCACTTCTTCTACTTATGTTGAACTTTCTTCAACATTACCCTTGCAACAAATTTATCAATAAATGAAATTAGATAAAGAATAAGATTGAAACATAATTAAATTTAAGACCATAAAAATAAATAAATTTGATATATATAACTATATACCTTGTTTAATTTGATGATAACGTGCCACAGTTTTCTGAAGATTTCTTTGTTCTGCTTCATCAGATCTCTTCCTTGCATATGTGTTTTACCTTCCTTTCTTGTTCCCCATCAAAAAAATCATAAAAATAAAAAAATTACCCTTGCTTCAATAAATTTACATGGCAACTTTATAAAAATGTTGCAGTAACTTTAAAATATTTGGCTTCACTATCAATTTTTTGTTCTTTCTGCAGGTGAAGTCATGGTTTTTTATTTGTTTGACATGTTCATGTGAACACAAATTATTTTACATGTTCACTCGAACATGTCAAATTAAGTTTCTGGTAGTTTGAAAATTTAGACATGTATGTTCACCCAAACATACATTTGCACAAGTATGTAAAACATGTTCATGCAAACATCATATTCGTGCAGACATCATGTTCACGTGAACATGATAATTTATAAAATTTTCACCCTCTTTTCTTAAAAATAAATGAAATTGGCTATTTTGACACCCAAAATTGAGAATGAATGATCTCCTACTGTAAAACTTTCAAATATGAGATTAACTCATTATAGGTTCATTACTGATTAAACATCAACTAACTTCGACACTTTAGGAAATTTAGTAAATTAGGTCAATTTTTTTTTTGAAAAATATCTAGGAAATAGGTTATTGAGATAGCTTTCTATTAAAAATAAAATAAAAATAATGATAAACTGAGTCCAAGTTATCTATGTCAAAATGAATGTATGTCTAAATTACAATTGATGTCACTTCGAAACTTCATAAACTATACAATATTCAACCAAATTGAATCAAATTGAATGCATCCTCTAGATATTGATGTTATACATCTAACGCTAAAAGAATTATCTCATTATCATTTGTAGGAAAAAATTATGTGTTTCAAACAGACTGTCACTCTTTAAAAATATTGATTTTTAATATGTAACACTTTTTGGAGGAGAAGAAAAAATTGACTTAAATAATTTATTTTTTAAAATTAAAAAATATGGTTACAAAGTAGGAACATAGTACTAGAAATCACTAATTTATGTCATCTTGAAATTATTCATAGTTTTAGAGATATAGTCACTTGAATGTAAAGTTTTTATCAAAAATATTGATTTGAGTGTCAAAATTGGTGAAAAAGTGGAACCCATTATTGCCCGAGATCATCCTATAAGACTTTGAGGTATAAGTTGTTGAAAAATTTTGAAAATATGAAATTTTATACATAAGTCAAATAAGAGATATGTTATGCTTATAAAAATAAGGATATCAATGCATGCCCAAGTGTTTTTGACACTCATTTCAAAGGGGGAGATTGTATACACACTTAAGTCATTTACTTAGTTCATGTCAAACAAGTAGTATAAGCTGAGCACAATTTGTATAAGATAGAGCATGCCAAGTCACTCATGTGAGGAGTCACTTATGTACCGAGCCACTTAAGTGCTGAGTAGACAATGTATGTCGAGTGATACAGAAGTTGGGTAAGTAGTGCATGCTGAGTCATTTAGATGTTGTGTCACATTATAGAAATCAGTATATGTCAAGCATTAGAGATTTCAGATGTCGAGTAACAATTTTGTCATAGTTATTTGTAATGGCACAAACTACTATGTAAACCATTTTTGAGCCAAATAACATACTGAATTATGATATTTTGGTGATAAGGACAAATCTTAAGTTGAAATCCCTATGAATTACATGCATCTAATCAAGGAAAGGGAAGGTTTAAGTGACAAAATGGATGAATCATAGCCATTGGTTTATACCTAACCCTAAGTCACTGATGTCTTCTTAAGGAGGACAAACCATAAATTTCTTATATGTGTGGAAGGAGCAAAGTCAGAAGTTTACATGCGCAGATAGAGCATTCATGGTGACTAAAGAATTGTGAATTGAAATTTCATTGCAGAATCAATTAAAGGAGAATATATGATGGAAATAATACATAGTAGAGAGACATCTGATCAAGAAGGATCAAGAATACATTAGTTTAGAGTTGATCCATCCTCAAGTAAGAAAGTGCTAACCATAAGATCAATGCTGAGACATTTTAATAGGTGAATTAGTTAAATCTCTTAATAGAGTAGTCCTAACATGCTGTATTGAAATCCTCTAACAAGGTGCTTACTTAATTGTGAGTTAAAGTCCTTTAACAAGGCACACTTCTAATAGGGTGTTGAAATCCTTTAATAGGGTGAGACCTAATAGTTTTTGTAAGCCTTTAATAGGGTAGACCTTTCACAAGGTAGATCATGTCTCATGATCAAACATTGTAACCTTCATTGGATACACTTTATTACTATAGTAGTAAAGAATTGTGGGTGTCATCTCCACTCCAATTTTACCTTCTCATTGGAGGGTTTTGGGGTAATCATATCTAGTATCATATGTGTGTGAATGTTTACTTGTTTACATGATTTACATGGTAGTTCAGTTTACTTATTGAATGTATGAGATGGATGTATGGTGAAAGTTTTATGTGTCAAAATTTAAACTACTGACTCACCACCCCTAGAAGTTTACCTTTCCTATTGTAATTTTGACACTTGTAGCTCAACTTGATGGTGAAATTATAATAGCTGGAAAATGGATGGTTAGAAAAAAACTTAATAAATTAGGTAATGTATAGGAAATAAAGCTCAATTTGTATGTAAAGGGTATGTACAATGAGAAGGAATTGACTTTGGAGATGCTTTTGCACTAATATCCAAATTAGAATCAATTAGCATGATTTTTCCATAGGCTAATCATAAAAACTTAAATATATATACAAAATGGATGTTAAAATCTCTTTTCTAAATTGATATCTTGAAGAGAAACTTAATATGGAATTTTAACTTGAGCATTTTGGATCTATGAAAAAATTAGATCATGTGTATAGGTTGAAAAAGGAACTTGGCTTTAAAAAAAAGCACCTATAACTTAATAATATAAGTTGGATTCTCACTTGACCACAAATGGAATTATTTGTGATAGATTGGAAATATCCTATATACTAAGGTTGTAGGTTATGATGTTATGGTTGTTGAAATTTATGTTGATGACATATTTTTTGGTTCCACAAATGACTCTCTATCTAAGCAATTTTCAGCCATAATAGAATTTGAATTTGAGATCTCTTTACTAGGAGAGTTAAACTTCTTTCTTGGTCTCCAAGTAGTACTGATGAAACAAGATTTATTCCTTTCCAAAACCTAAAATACAAAAGAAATGATTAATTTTTTTTAGATGAATGATTATTATTTAGTTAGCACTCCAATGTAAACTAACTATAAATTAGTTAAGATTGATCACTCACCTATTGCTAATTAGTATAAATATAGATCAAAGATTGGTAGTTTACTCTATCTAACAACCTAAAGGCCTAATCATATGCAAAAAATTTATTTAGTCTCCTATTTTTGAGTTTCTCCTAGGTTGAATAATATTTAAATGTAGTAAAAAGAATTTTTAAAATACATTCAAGGAAAATTATATTGTAGATTGTGGTATTGTATGGTAATGATTTTTTCTTGGTTGGTTTAATGGATGTTAATTGGGGTAGTTCAATGGATGATAAAAAGAGCACTAGTGGTGCTACATTCTTTTTAGGAGATCATTTTGTTGCTACAAATAACAAAAAACAAGAGTCTATTAAACTGTCCACAATAGATTTTGAGAATATTGCAACTACTACTTGTTGTATATAATTGATATGGATGACTAATCATCTTTCTGATGTGGGTGTTCAAGTTGCAAAACCTATTTCCATTTTTTTGTTATACTACTTACACCATCAATCTACTAAAAAATAATTTCATGCATTCCTCTCACTGAGCATATTGTAATAAAACCTATTTTCTTGGTGAAAAGTTCTTGCAAGTGAATTTCAACTTTAAAATGTTCCTACCTAATCTTAAGTTGCTGGTATTTTGACAAAAGCCATACCTCAGGAAATAATCTAAATGTTTCATGCATAAGTGGGAGTCATCTCTAAATCATTAATTTTTTTTTGGCACTAAGTATGGGGGAGCTTGTGTTAGGATTAACCACAGATAGAAATAACAATTACATGCAAATATAACCAATATCATAAAATAATAAATCACACAGAAGAGAACAAAAGAAACAAAGATTTAACATGGTTCATCCAATCCCTAGGCTAATTCCACCAACAAAAAGTCCAATATTATTATAATCCAATGATTAAAATCCATAATCCCTTATAACTCAGTACCATCACTAGAAGCTACAATCTCATCATACATTATGAAACCCTAACCCTTAACCATTTTATACAACCTTTTTTTTCTTACAAAATTAGGGCTAGAATAAATTGTTTAATAAGAAAATACCAATGAATTCTTGAATTAAAAAAGTAGAGTAATTTTTGGCTTTGGAGGCATTGCCCCCCAAAATTCCCACGGAGGCATTTCCCCTTGACCCCACCCTAGGACCCTACAAGGGTGCTTCTCCTTGACCCTATATTGGGGACCTAATCCCCAAAACCCCTATAGAAATAATTTGGGGGGAAACCATGTCAAATAAACCTCTAAGTCTCATTATGCTCCACATCACAACAACTTGCTTGAGAAACTAGTCCTATCTTTAAGTTAAAACTCCTTGATAGTGACTTACATTCATAGAAGTGGTTATGTCTGGTATATTTGATTCAATGTTAGATGACAAAGTAGTTCTAATGATTCATTTATTTGATTGATATAGTCTTTCACTTTTATTTCTAATTTTCATGGTGTTGTTTGGCACTAATAGTTTATCATTTTCTTATAATTCAAGCTTGGTACTATAAGGAAACTTGCAACAAAAAACAATACTGTTTCCACATAACTCATAATAGATCTAAAATAAATAAGCATTTAGAATCCACATGAAAGAGAATATACAACATACCCAAAAAAAGTGTGACACAAGATATACCCTAGAAAACCCTCATTGAGGGAAAACCCCACCCTCCAAAGCATCCATTACCATGTATTAATAAAAAAAATCACTTCTATACAACCATAGAAGCCTGCAAAGCTATAAACACCACCAAGAATTCCATGTGACCAAGCATGCATGCATACATGCCATGCAACACTTCCTTCCAACCTCCATAAATGCTCCCTTGGCTAATTTGTCTCTCTTATTTCACATTAGCAACTACCCTTGTGATTGATTTTATAGAACAAAACTCTCACAAAAATACCAAGTGGTATTACTTAAGCTAATGCAGGAGCATCATGGGTGTAAGAGCAATCTTGCATCATCCAAAAATATATAAGGGTTGTCTTAATGAAGAGTTGTTATATGTGGAAGCTTCCTACTTAGTAAGTCAGTCATACAATCTTGAAATGTCCTAATTTCAAAGTTGGATATTCATCTTAGATATGTCATTCTACCATTTGAGGCTCAATGCCATATCATGCCTATTCATGGATTTATTGTAGATTTTTGGTGTGCAATTTTGGTATAAAAACTTCAAACTCACCATTGAAGGCATAAATGTGCCTAGATGAGGCCCAAAAAATCAACGGATGGTAGTTTACATAGATATGAGCCTATAGGTCAAAAGCCAAGGTTTCCAACAAGTAGTATAATACCCAATCAGAGCAATGGTTCAAGAGTTGTTGCCTTTTAAAGTTGGACAAAACAAAAATTCCAAAATAAATGTCAAAAATGTATTTGGTCAACTGTATATGTATTTTTAGGGTCTATCATCCCTAGGTATTAAGTTTGAGTGTTTAGAACCTTTTCGAGTGGCATAAAATTGTATATTTGAGAAATGCCCAAATATTGTCTGGGACAACTCTAGGTGATAGTTCACAAATTTTTCTTATAGATTACTTTAATGAAGGTGCCCATGAGGGTTAGTGCTTGTAATTATAAATGATGTAATTCCACATTTGTGACAATTACAAGAAGCTCATATTTTATTATCACAAAATTGTTGTTATTTCTTTATTTTTGTTATGTGTTTATGGTATTAAGAGGAGCATGCTTCATCATAAACCATGTGCTAACTAATCCATTGACCTAATTTAATATTGAGAATTTAGTTTATTTTTCCCAATATGAAATAATTACATCAAATATTATCATTATGTGTCAATACATCTCATCAAGAATATTCTATGAGAATCTCTACATGTTACACATCCATCTAGGTGCAACACATACATTATAGAATACAATTATACAATTTAATAATAATATGTAATGTGTGTAGCACACATAATATCAAAAGCTACAAATATTCATTTTGTTGTGATTTTTCATTGAGGAAAAATGGATAGATGATTTTTTTGGCTATGCTTTCTATGTTCTATGATAGTTTTGATAGAGTTCATATGT